>OW796092.1:1471372-2688387 GCA_941860345.1 Chrysodeixis includens
GTTAGGTTAGGTTAGGTTAGGTTTTTAGTTAGGTTAGGTTTTTTTTTTTTTTTTTTTTTTTTTTTTTTTTTGTGCAGGAGTGTGGAAATCCTCATGGACACCCACACGACCCCCGAGGAGGCCGTGTGGGTAGTGCCGGACTCTTACCGGCTAAAACCACACTCCTGTTTCGAGTACCTCCAACATGATCGGAGCCTGTATTTACGCGATCATTTTATTCTATTAGACTTTTCCAGTTTTGCTATTATACATATTATGTACTCTTCTTTATATTCTTCTATATGATACTGTTTATTATACTTTTTTAAAATTATACTATTTTATGATATTGTTATTATACATTTACATTTTCAATATACTTTCATATTTATACTACTATTTTGTTATTTTCTTAATATTTGCTTATTTATGTGTAACATGTATATCATACCCACGATCTGAATTTTGTATGCCTACTCTTTCATCCTTTACGTAATCTCTTCTTACACTTCATTTTCATACTTATTCTTTCATGTTCCTACAGTACTTACCCTTTCATATTCTAGCAATCTTTTACTCTTTCATCTTTCATACTTCCATACATTCATACTTACATACATCGTTCATACATCATCTTTTATTGTACCAAGGGGTGGGATACCCTTATATGCTCGCTGTGCGCTTTTAAATTCCAATGCCGATAAGGTTAGTTAAACAAAGATTTTTTACGTTGTGATTTTTAACAATTATGCTGTTCCTAGCAATATTCAATAATATCTGGACATCATAAGCTTTATTTCTTGTTTAACTTCCGTTAGCATTTACGTTCCGGTATGAACTTAGCACGCCTTTTGTTGGTGGTGATCAACACGATATGCTGAATTATCTTCAGTTGCGGGTTGATCACCACAGGGCCTGCTTTGCGTGTTTCCGGTTACGCGGTAGTTTCATTTCAGCAGTACGCTACAGTTGAGCGAGCCAGGGCATCCCACTTCTTCCTTATAGGACAGGCTGAGTCAAACGTGTTGTGCACTACGTTTCCAAGCTGCGCTTCGGCGCAATTCCGGCACTTTGGCGGCGATCCGGCGAGAAAGTCCGCACAGTCCTCCTTTAAGTGCGGCCCGCTGCAGTGGCTGCACAGATCCGCCGGCTCAGTGCAGAAACGCTTCACGTGGCCATATCCTAGGCAGCGCGTGCACTGAACCAGCGGGGACTGATCCTCAGCCTGAATGCACTGCAGGTCAATCCGAACCTCTCCCGCCGCTATCACCCTCTGCCAAATGACCGGAGAAGCGCCGAAGACAACGTGGCATGTGTGAGGGTTTCGGGCCTTTTTCCGATAGCGGACGTGAACCCTATCGTCCCCTATCCTCAAGATTGAGGAACGCCTCTTTGTTTTGATTGCGTAGGGCCTTCAGCAGTTCGTCATTTGTATGGACGCTGAGCACTCCCTTCAAAACAAAGAGAGGGTCCCTGTTTTGCACAGTTAGGTTAGGTTAGGTTTGGTTAGGTTTGGTTTTTAGTTAGGTTAGGTAAAGTTTGGTTTTTAGTTAAGGTTAGGTTTGGTTTTTAGTTAGGTTAGGTTAGGTTTTTAATTAGGTTAGGTTTGGTTTTTAGTTAGGTTAGGTTTTTAATAAGGTTAGATTTTTAGTTAGGTTAGGTTAGGTTTTTAGTTAGGTTCGGTTAGGTTCAGTTTTTAGTTAGGTTAGGTTAGGAAAGGTTTTTAGTTAGGTTAGGTTTTTAGTAAGGTTTGGTTAGGTTTGGTTTTTAGTTAGGTTAGGTTTGGTTTTTAGTTAGGTTAGGTTAGGTTTGGTTTTTAGTTAGGTTAGGTAAGGTTAGGTTTGGTTTTAAGTTAGGTTAGGTTAGGTTCGGTTTTTAGATAGGTTAGGTTAGGTTTTTAGTTAGGTTAGGTTAAGTTTTTAGTTAGGTTAGGTTTTTAGTTAGGTTAGGTTTTTAGTTAGGTTAGGTTTGGTTTTTAGTTAGGTTAGGTTAGGTTTGGTTTTTAGTTAGGTTAGGTTAGGTTAGGTTTGGTTTTAAGTTAGGTTAGGTTAGGTTCGGTTTTTAGATAGGTTAGGTTAGGTTTTTAGTTAGGTTAGGTTAAGTTTTTAGTTAGGTTAGATTTTAGTTAGGTTAGGTTAGGTTTGGTTTTTAGTTAGGTTAGGTTAGGTTAGGTTTTTAGTTAGGTTAGGTTAGGTTTTTAAATAGGTTAGGTTAGGTTTGGTTTTTAGGTAGGTTAGGTTTTTAGTTAGGTTAGGTTTAGGTTAGGTTTTTAGATAGGTTAGGTTAGGTTTTTAACCTTACCTAACTAAAAACCTAACCTAAACTAACCTAACTAAAAATCAAACCTAACTAAAAACCTAACCTAACTAAAAACCTAACCTAACTAAAAACCTAACCTAACTAAAAACCTAACCTAACTAAAAACTTAACCTAACCTAACTAAAAACCTAACCTAACCTACCTAAAAACCAAACCTAACCTAACCTAACTAAAAACCTAACATAACCTAACTAAAAACCTAACCTAACCCAACTAAAAACCAAACCTAACCTAACCTAACTAAAATCTAACCTAACTAAAAACTTAACCTAACCTAACTAAAAACCTAACCTAACCTATCTAAAAACCGAACCTAACCTAACCTAACTTAAAACCAAACCTAACCTAACCTAACCTAACTAAAAAACCAAACCTAACCTAACCTAACTAAAAACCAAACCTAACCGAACTAAAAACCTAACCTAACTAAAAACCTAACCTAACCTAACCTAACTAAAAACCTAACCTAACCTAACCTAACTAAAAACCTAACCTAACCTAACTGAAAACCAAACCTAACTAAAAACCCAAACCTAACCTAACCTAACTAAAAACCTAACCTAACCGAACCTAACTAAAAACCTAACCTAACCTAACCTAACTAAAAACCTAACCTAACCTAACTGAAAACCAAACCTAACCTAACCTAACTAAAAACCAAACCTAACCTAACCTAACTAAAAACCTAACCTAACCGAACCTAACTAAAAACCTAACCTAACCTAACCTAACTAAAAACCTAACCTAACCTAACTGAAAACCAAACCTAACTAAAAACCAAACCTAACCTAACCTAACTAAAAACCTAACCTAACCGAACCTAACTAAAAACCTAACCTAACCTAACTAAAAACCTAACCTAACCTAACTGAAAACCAAACCTAACTAAAAACCAAACCTAACCTAACCTAACTAAAAACCAAACCTAATCTAACTAAAAACCTAACCTAACTAAAAACTTAACCTTACCTAACCTAACTAAAAACCTAACCTAACTTAAAACCAAACCTAACCTAACCTTACTCAAAACCTAACCTAACTAAAAACCAAACCTAACCTAACCTAACTAAAAACCAAACCTAACCTAACCTAACTAAAAACCAAACCAAACCTAACTTAACTAAAAACCAAAACCTTTTTGTTTTTTTTTTTTTTTTTTTTGGTAAAGCGGGGGAATCCTCATGGACACCCGCGACCCCGGGGGAGCCGCGGGTAGTGTCAGACTCTTACTGACTAAACCTCAACCGCTGTGCTACGTCATCCGCGTTTTTGTGTCGGTGCATGGCAGCGCATAGTACTACTTCATGCACCGACCGCGGGCTTCCGCCGGCCAGTTGAGAGCCGGCGGGATGCAATTTCGCATTTTTGATGGAGGCCGACGTGTAAAGGGCGTCGGCCTCCTCGCCTGATACTAGGACCACACCCGTAGCACCGAATGTGGCCCCCCGTCGTGGGTCCTCTACTGCGGACGGTGGCACCCCCGTGCCACCGTCCGGACCCTGGTTAGGGCGGGAGGGAGCGCTCATGCGCGGCCCTTCGCCGCCCCACCCGACGTTGGCGTATTTGGGGCGCGTCCGGATCGTTTTCCCGGACGCGCTCCGCGGCCTCCTTCTGCGACATAACGGTCTCGCAGAAGGAGGCCAGTGCGTCCCACGCTGCGCGGCTGCTGAGCGCGGCTGCGACAACAGCCGGCAGCGCGGAGACGTCCACTCCGCCCAGCGCAGACACAAGGACGGCGCGAGGCCCATCGAAGGCCGGACACAGGGCCAGCGTGTCCAGTGCGGTGTCGTCAGGATCACCGCACTGGTGACACGCTGTGGTGGCCTCTCTTTGGGCCACCCGGCACAAGTAGTGCCCAAAGGCCCCGTGTCCGGTCTAACACCTGCGTGAGGCGGTACGTCAATTTTCCGTACCGCCTCTCCGCCCCACTGTTGGAGATGTGGGCGGATCGCCTCGACCGTCGCCCGCCCCGCCGTCGGCCTTGCGAGCCAAAGTTCCCCAATTTCGGAACACGACGAGGCGGGCTTGTCTGCGCCAGGCTTCGCGTTGCCCTGGCGAGGGGTCCAAGCCCCGGGACCGGAGCGAGGTGCAGCGGGTGTAGAGGTCCGCTAGCACCCTCGCTTCCAAATCCCAGGGGGGAGTCCCCGCCAGGGCACACGCCGCCTCCTGCCCGACGGTGCGATACGCCCGGGCGACCCTATTGGCCACCACCCGCTGCGCACCGAGCAAAACCGCCCGGTGCTCGGGCTTGAGCGCATCGCACCAGATGGGTGCGCCGTACAGGGCCATCGATTTTATGACACCTGTATAGAGTCGGCGACACCCAACGTCTGGGCCCCCGACGTTTGGCAAGAGTCTTCCGAGAGCGAGAGCGGCGGCCTGGAGTCTTGGCGCCAGCCGCTTGAAATGCTCCCGGAAGCTCAACCGCCCGTCGAGGACCAAACCTAAATACTTCATCGTGCCTGACAGCGGGATTTGAGTGTCCTCCACTGTCAGGCACGAGTCGGGCAGGGGCCGGCTCCGGGGACCGTGCAGCATTAGCGCTTCGGTCTTCCCCAGAGCCACTTCCAAACCTAGCATGCGGATGCGACCCACGACCAATTGGACGCCGCAGGTCGCAATCCGCATGCATTCCCGGGGGGTCTGTCCCCCGGGTTAAAACCAAGGTAAACCTTTTTTTTTTTTTTGGTCAAGCGGGGGAATCCTCATGGACACCCGCGACTCCGGGGGGAGCCGCGGGTAGTGTCAGACTCTTACTGACTAAACCTGAACCGCTGTGCTACGTCATCCGCGTTTTTGTGTCGGTGCATGGCAGCGCATAGTACTACTTCATGCACCGACCGCGGGCTTCCGCCGGCCAGTTGAGAGCCGGGCGGGATGCAATTTCGCATTTTTGATGGAGGCCGACGTGTAAAGGGCGTCGGCCTCCTCGCCTGATACTAGGACCACACCCGTAGCACCGAATGTGGCCCCCCGTCGTGGGTCCTCTACTGCGGACGGTGGCACCCCCGTGCCACCGTCCGGACCCTGGTTAGGGCGGGAGGGAGCGCTCATGCGCGGCCCTTCGCCGCCCCACCCGACGTCGGCGTATTTGGGGCGCGTCCGGATCGTTTTCCCGGACGCGCTCCGCGGCCTCCTTCTGCGACATAACGGTCTCGCAGAAGGAGGCCAGTGCGTCCCCACGCTGCGCGGCTGCTGAGCGCGGCTGCGACAACAGCCGGCAGCGCGGAGACGTCCACTCCGCCCAGCGCAGACACAAGGACGGCGCGAGGCCCATCGAAGGCCGGACACAGGGCCAGCGTGTGCAGTGCGGTGTCGTCAGGATCACCGCACTGGTGACACGCTGTGGTGGCCTCTCTTTGGGCCACCCGGCACAAGTAGTGCCCAAAGGCCCCGTGTCCGGTCAACACCTGCGTGAGGCGGTACGTCAATTTTCCGTACCGCCTCTCCGCCCACTGTTGGAGATGTGGGCGGATCGCCTCGACCGTCGCCCGCCCCGCCGTCGGCCTTGCGAGCCGAAGTTCCCAATTTCGGAACACGACGAGGCGGGCTTGTCTGCGCCAGGCTTCGCGTTGCCCTGGCGAGGGGTCCAAGCCCCGGGACCGGAGCGAGGTGCAGCGGGTGTAGAGGTCCGCTAGCACCCTCGCTTCCAAATCCCAGGGGGGAGTCCCCGCCAGGGCACACGCCGCCTCCTGCCCGACGGTGCGATACGCCCGAGCGACCCTATTGGCCACCACCCGCTGCGCACCGAGCAAAACCGCCCGGTGCTCGGGCTTGAGCGCATCGCACCAGATGGGTGCGCCGTACAGGGCCATCGATTTTATGACACCTGTATAGAGTCGGCGACACCCAACGTCTGGGCCCCCGACGTTTGGCAAGAGTCTTCCGAGAGCGAGAGCGGCGGCCTGGAGTCTTGGCGCCAGCCGCTTGAAATGCTCCCGGAAGCTCAACCGCCCGTCGAGGACCAAACCTAAATACTTCATCGTGCCTGACAGCGGGATTTGAGTGTCCTCCACTGTCAGGCACGAGTCGGGCAGGGGCCGGCTCCGGGGACCGTGCAGCATTAGCGCTTCGGTCTTCCCCAGAGCCACTTCCAAACCTAGCATGCGGATGCGACCCACGACCAATTGGACGCCGCAGGTCGCAATCCGCATGCATTCCCGGGGGTCTGTCCCCCGGGTTAAAACCAAGGTGTCGTCCGCGTAGCAGACGACCTGCATGCCGGGGTATAGGGCCCCTCTGAGGGCCCAGTCGTACCCGATGTTCCACAGGAGGGGTCCTAAGACTGACCCCTGTGGAACACCGCGCCCCGTTTGATGGCGCTGCAGGCCGTTCTGCCCCGCGAACGAGGACACTTCGTTCGGCGAGGTAGTCCGCCACGACACGCTGGAGATAGAGCGGCACCCCATGGTATCGGAGCGCCGCTACTATACATTGATGCGGCAGCGAGTTGAAGGCGTTGGCAATGTCAAGGGAGACGGCCAACGCCACTCCCCCCTCGCGCCGCCGCATCCGTGGCGAACTCCCTCACCAACTGCAAGGCGTCCAATGTGGACCGCCTCGCCCGAAATCCGAATTGACAGTCCGACAGATTCGGACCCGTCCGGTCTAAGTGCCGGACGATGCGGGCAGCAATGACTCGCTCAAAGAGCTTGCCCGCCTCGTCCAGCAAGACAATCGGTCTATAAACCGGACGGCGAATCTGCCGGACGCCCCTCCTTTCTGAGGAGGACCAGTCTGCCTCCCTTCCAAACTTTAGGGAATCTGCCCAACTCTAAACACGAGTTGAGCAGACCCCGCAGACGGTCCTCGAGGGGGTCCCAGGGCCAGTGCCAGCGCTTGTGCCGGCACGCCGTCGGGCCCTGGGGCGGTCTTCTTCGGGCGAAGGCGGTCAATGGACGCCCTCAATTCTCCTTCCGAGATTTCCTCCGGTGGCTCGTACGGTGGTTGTGTCGCACTTACCACCGGAGGAACGAAATCAGTCCCTGCTGGGAATAGGGACGAGACGACGGTTCGGAGCAGCTGGGGCTCCATGGTCTCCGTGATCGGGGGCGCCGCGGCCCGGAGCTTGTTCCGGGCCGCTAGATACGGTCGCCCCCACGGATCCCTGTCGAGAGCCTCCAGCATCTCCTGCCACCCCTGTTGCTTTTGCTTCCAGGATGGCGATACGGAGATTGCTCCTCGCCGTACGGTAGGCCCTGTAAAAGGGGGGCCCTCCGCTGCCTCGTCCCCTACCTCGACGAGCGTGCCTGGAGCGGTGGTGGGTGTATACCCGCTGCGCCGCCAGGCACGCCTCCCGGAGAGCTGCGATCTCCGGCGACCACCAGTACAACCGCCCGGCGGTTCGGCCGCTTCCTGACCCGAGGCATCGCCGCGTCACATATTATTGTGAGTATGCGGCGGAATCTCTCTGCCTCGGTGTCGACTGAGCGGCCCGCCGGCGGTGAACACCAATCGGCGATGATGGCCGCCTCGACCAGCAGCTCTCGGTCGAGCTGTTTGAGGGCCCATCGTGGAGTTCCGGGGCTCGTGACTGGTTGAGCCCCAGAACCTCCAGGAGTCGAGACGCTGAACCGAATATACTTGTGGTCGGACAGCGTCTCCACCTCCTCGACGTGCCAATCGGCGACGCGCCCCGCAATAGATGGGGCGCAGAACGACACGTCGACGATGGACCCTCCGTTGCGACGCACGCACGTATGGGCCCGGCCCCTATTGAGCAGGGCCAGGTCGAGCCCCTAGGGGCCCACTCCTCCAACACCTCCCCGCGCGCGTCCGTGGCTGGGTTCCCCCACGCCGCGCTCTTGGCGTTGAGATCGCCCAGCACAATCACCGGACGCGGCGCCAACGAACGAACAAGGGCCTCTAGCTCGGCCATAAATGACTCGAACTCGGCGAGGCCCCTGTTCGGGGAGAAGTAGGCCCCCCGCTATTGCGTACGGGCCCCAGTGCGTCGCAACGTACCCGGCGCCCCTACGGATGACGTGTAGGGGCTGGGAACCGGGTCCGGTCGCAGCGATGATGGCGACGGAGCCGTTGATGTCCCCCGCCCAATTTGATCGCGGGGGAACAAAATACGGCTCCGCCACCACTGCGACGTCGATGGACCACTGCGCCAGCGTCTGCAGGAGAAGGTCCTGAGCGCCGGCGCAGTGGTTCAGGTTCCCCTGGAGGAGGAGATGTGGTCGGACTTGGTCCATTAGTGTTCCATTATCTCCTCCTCGCAGGGTGTGGCCTGCGGTTTCGCGGCAGCGGGCTTGGGCGCCTTTATAGGCGCCACCCGCTTAGTGAGGGCCGGGGGGAGCGCATCCCCGGCTTCCCATCTGGTGGGTGCGTTGCGGCCCAGCTCAGTGCAGATGGCGCACTTGGCTGAGGCCGTGCAGGCTGCCGCCTTGTGGCCTGGCTCGCCGCAGCGGTAGCAGAGTCCGCTGCGGTCCGTCGGGCAGGCGCACACGGGCCTTGTATGCCCCAGCACCAAGCACCTGAAGCACTTCATTGGGCGGGCCTGCAACTGTACGACCCGCGCCGAGCTCCAGCCCACCAGGAACTTCTTGGGTGGCGCTGGTGACTAGCAGCTGGGCTGCTGTTAGGGGGCACTTGACGATTGTAGTGAACGTGCCCCCCGGGCCAATTCGCAGCTCCCCCACTGAGACCGAGCCAGGAGCGCATTTGCCCTGGCGGGCGGCGGCATCGAGGATCTCCTTTTTAGTGACGGAGTCATCCAGGTTGGACACCCGGAGCTCCGCACACTTAATTGGTCGGGAGACCCTCACACTTCCTTTGTAGATGGCCCTAAGTTTCTCGGCCATCTGATCCGCCGCCTCGTGGCTCACACTGCGGGGGAGCTCAAGCACCCGCGCGCCAGTTTGCGCCCTCCGTATTCGGATGGGGTCGACCGCCAAGTCGATCCCCATCGCGGAAAAGTCGACCTCACGTCGCGCATCAGCAAGGACCTCTGCGTACGTGAGGCCCTTTTCCTCGCCCTCCGCGTCGATTGTCAGAACGAGGGCGGCTTTGCGTGCTGCAGCACGCTGTTTTTGCGCCCTCTTCTTCTGATTCTTCTTCTTCTTCGACGCGGAGGCTTGCTTTTTAGGCGCCGGCGGCGGTTGAGGCACCGGCTGGGCCTTCTTGGCCGCCTTCCTTCTGGCCTTGCGGCCGACCACCTTTGCCCAACTTCCGTCGTCCGCCGCTTGTGGCGGTGCAGCCGAAGTCGACGGCTGTGGAGTGGCTGTCGGGGCCGAAGTTTGTGGCGCCGCCTTCTTCCTCGTCGCCGTCGTCTTCGTTGCCGCCGTCGTCGCCGTCGCCGTCGTCTTCTTCGTCGATGCCCTCGGGGCCTGACCTGCGGTGGGCTTCTCCACCACAGGCCTCTTGACAGGCCCCGAGGATGTCGCTGATGAAGCGGTGGGCTTGGGCACACTGCCCGAAGCCACCGCTGCCGCACGTCTTCTGTCCGCCGCTAAGGGCGGACGCAGAATGGGCTCCGGCGGGAGCCGACCCTTGAGGGAGTCCAGTTTGGCGTCCATCATGGTTCCGACGGATACCATGATAGATCGCTTCAGCTCCTCAAGATCTAGGGCAGCTGGGGCCAGCTGTTTTTGTACAGCCCCAACTTGGCCCCGGAGCTCCTTCAACTCGTTGCTGAGGCGGCTGTTCTCGGCCATTAGTCGCTCCATGGCCTCGGGACTCGTTAGAGCCCGGACTCCGCTCTGGATCACCTCTACGGCGTCCTTCAGCCTTTTAATAAAGGTACCTTTGATGTTCTTGGAGGTGCGCGCCACCTCCAAGATTGCCATTAGGCTACCGTCAATTTGGCTTTTGGCCGTAGAGGGATCCGTGGGCTTCAGGCCGGACCTGAGGAGGTCTTGGACGGCTGCCCGTTCTTCCCTCCTCTCCCTCTCCTTACTTTCCACGCTCGCTACGCGACGACGCGATTGCGTTGAGGACGCGAGAGAGACAACGCTCTCGCAGTCCGACGTGGCTCCTTCAGCGGATTCATCGCGTTTGCGACGTTTCCGCTGTTTTCTTTCTTCGGAGCTGTCCTGTGAACGGGAGCGGCACGATGCCGACTCCACCAGCTCCATCTCCCTGTCGCTCATGACGAGGCGCTCAAGAGAAACTCGAGGCGTCCTCACCATCTCCATCTCCACGAGACTCGATCGAGCAGTCGATCGAGTGACTCGTCCTCCTTCTACAATTTTAGTTTTGTTTAGATCAATATTTTCCATATCAAGTCCCACGATTATGGGGGAAATACAGGCGTCGTTCCCGGGCAGTGCCCCCTGTACCCGGGAAAAGTCTGACATAACCCTTCGAGGTGGCGACCGGTACCTCGTCGGGGATACCACTCGGAACTGGACTCCCTCCAGCCATTCATCCTCTCGCCGTGGCAACCAAGCTTAGGATTGGGGGTTTTTTATAGAGGTTTTCCGTCCTCGTGACCCAACCGGTTAAGGTAAGGCCCCCGGGCCGCGTAAGGTCCACCCTGACCCTCGCTGCGGCTTACGGGTCGGCCGGCGGTGGTCTTAACAAGACCGTGTCCGAAGGCAGTGTGAGTGCACATCGGACCCGCCGCCCTCTTCCTACCCCCGCCCGCCGCCGCTACCCGGAATACGTCCAGGACGCCGGCGGGCTGCGGTCCGGTCAGCAAAAGCCGCCAACCGGACTCGCCCTCCTCCCTTCAACCCGCTCTCCTCAGCAGAGGAGATATGGGAGAGGGAGCGTCTGCGACAAAAGTCGCCGCCCAAAAGGGCGCACCTTAGTAATTTTTTACAGAGGTTTTCTTCCTCGCAGCCCCCGCCCTTAAAAGGGCAACGGCCCCCGTTCCGACAGTTACTTGCCGGGTTACGGTATACTATGCCCGACCAGCTGTTGACACTGGTCGGGCACACCCGCGACCGCAGTCGCCGGCCCACTAGGGTAGGGCCCCACCTAGTGATTTTTTAAGGAGGTTGTCTTCCTCCGTGCGAGATGTTAGCCGGCCCTGACATAAAAACAGGAACCGTTGCCCAGGGTGCACCACGGGGAGGTCTCTCAGCACATCAGCACCCCAAACCAAGGTAAACCTACCCTAACCTAACTCAAAACCTAACCTATTCTAACCCTGTTTGTCTTTTTTAATTATAATTTTTTTGTCGGCGTATTTGGGGCGCGTCCGGATCGTTTTCCCGGACGCACTCTGCGACATAACGGTCTCGCAGAAGGAGGCCAGTGCGTCTCACGCTGCGCGGCTGCTGAGCGCGGCTGCGACAACAGCCGGCATCGCGGAGACGTCTACTCTGCCCAGCGCAGACACAAGCACAGCGAGAGGCCCATCGAAGGCCGGACACAGGGCAAGCGTGTGCAATGCGGTGTCGTCAGGATCACCGCACTGGTGCCACGCTGTGGTGGCCTCTCTGCGGGCCACCCGGCACAAGTAGTGCCGGATGGCCCCGTGTCCGGTCAACACCTGCGTGAGGTCTACCTTTGACTTAGCAGTCCTACGGTCTTGCCACTAAGCTATTACAGCTTCATAAAGATAGATAGATTATAACGTCACATTACATAATCCTGTTTGCATTGCAGATAGCCCTGCAATGCAAATACTAATAGCCCTGTCCATTGTACACTGCGGGACAAAAACACGTCGCCCATGGAAAATTGAATTTCCATAGATACGCCTCTGTGAGCGTCAAGCGTGCACGATGGGTTTACAATGAAATCTAATTGTCTTTGTGTTTGATAACATACACTTGGGTTATTAGTGGGCTGTTTCTGTGCTCGTAAGTGTATTTTGCGAGAATATTTTGGGTAAAGGAGTTTTACTTGATAAATATTAAGAGAGACACTTTAATAACCAGTGACAAAAAGTATATTAGCTACGGTCAAGTTGTAGTCGTTTAAAAGAAAATGTACTTTTTAAGAGTGTCAAATTCAATGGCATACGGTATTCTCAGGTGGTCACCCATCCAAGTACTAACGCCGCCCGATGTTGCTTAATTTCGGTGATTGGATGAGAAGGACAGGATATTTGACTGACGATTAACAAATTTTTATTTTAGTGGTTACCTTAACAAAATATTAGTCTAGGGCTTCGATTACCACCCAGGGCAAATCTTTGTGTGATGAGCACGATCATTTTTTCAGTGTCTGGGTGTAATTTATCTTTGTATTAGAAATATATAAGTACGTATATCAGCTGTCTAGTACCCATAACACAAGCTCTGCTTAGTTTGACGCTAGGTGGTGTTGTGTGATAGTCTTGGAATATTATTATTTTACATATTTAGAAACTCTTTGCCAGTGACAAACAAACTCTGTGACGTAACATTAACATGATAATAACACAACGAGTCTGATGGTAGTCAGTAGTTAGGAACGCGACCCCTTTTAGTGTAACACTCGTCATGGATAAGGGAGAAAGTGTGGCTTTACAAGAAATGAAAAATTAATAAAGGGAAAAACGACTTTGTGAAAATATTAATGGAAACTATCAAGGATAATACCAGCAATTGGAAGAGTGATGGGTTTATGATATTTATGTAAGTTTACTGGAAACATCTTGAAATTATAAAGTGGCTGAAAAACAGGGTGACCTATACATAGCCTTGTGTATTCTAAGTTGATCGACGGTTATAAATATCGCAATTTTGCCCGTATGAATTATTTAAAATACAATTGTTGGAAGCGACCACCATCCCTTACGTAGTATACAAACCCTTGTTCCTACCTTACAGTCGTCAACGTCCATACCATGTTCAAAACACCGGTTCTCGTCCGATCACCGAAGTTAAGCAGCATCGGGCGCGGTTAGTACTTGGATGGGTGACCGCCTGGGAATACCGTGTGCCGTTGACTTTTTGCTGTAATTCAGACTTTTCACATAGACCTTAACGGGAGGAATTTAGGTTTTAATGCTACTATTTTGCTGTTAATTTATTATAGTTATCAGCACTTACCGCTGGCCTCTGTCCACATGACAGGCCTCTCAAAAGGTACAGAACAGAGTCCGAGAGAGGAATCTCTTGTATTTCTACAATAGTCCTCCTTTAAGTTTTGTTAGAAAAACTCCTGAATAATTTCTCCGTCCATCCAAACACACTTACGCCTCTATCCAGGGCGACCGTAGTCCAACATGGCGCACATCGCATGCAAGTTAACGACGTCATTAAACCAGATGATTGCGTTACCTGCCACTGTTACGCATAGTGTTAATTACCGTTATGTTTACATCAAGTAATTGTTAAGTGTTTCGGGTTATGACTCCAGAATAGGGGCTGAGAGTTTTTGGAAGGAAAATGGACCTTATGTGATTAGGGATAAGGGTGTTAAAATGTGTGTTGTTGGCATTTTAAACTTAATGAGGTAAGGGTAAAAATCTTGTTAAAAAGTTAACATTTAGACAGTGTGGTATGAGCTTTGTGAAGGGTTCTTATTTATTTTACCGTTCTATCCGTTAAGAACGGGAATTTTTAATATTAAGACGTCAACGTCCATACCATGTTGAAAACACCGGTTCTCGTCCGATCACCGAAGTTAAGCAACATCGGGCACGGTTAGTACTTGGATGGGTGAACGCCTGGGAATACCGCGTGTTGCGTTGATTTGTTCCTTTCTGAATGGTTTTGTTCACTTTACTTATTGCGACTTTACTTTTTACTTCTTAAAGCTTCAGGCTTAATCTCATCTGAGACTAGCAAAATATCACGCAAACTTCTTTATAATAATATACATATTACGCGCTAAAGACGGAGAAGACCAGAGAGAGATCAGTCGAGACTAATGGCTTAATAATAATACGCTTGTCACTGCACTGAATGCATCAGAGAGGGGTATTGGTTTGGCAGCTATAACCGACATTCGCACGGACAAAGTCGCGGGCACAGCTAGTTCCATATAAATATACCAAATACTTACCTCATGTAAATTCCCATTACCAGTACCTTATGATAACTGCTTCCATAAGTATACCATTACACTATATCTTGGATGTCGTAAGCAGTACTAAAGGATTATCGCAGAAGGATGGAAAGTGGCTTCACCTGGGACCTTATATTCCTATTGAGCTAATCCTGTCATTCAGTTCAGCTTAAGGTTATTAGCTTTATTATGATTGTGTCTATCTTAAATTATTTTGCAATAATGATAACGTGTTTCTGAGGTAACTGACTGTCTTTTCACGTATCTAGCCGATCCCGGTTTTGTTAAATAGAAAAGCTAAAAACCTCCTACAGGTGGATGTGACCAAAGACCACTATATCTGGAGATGACTAAAAATCCTAGCAATATCATAAACGTACGAAACGAAAGTTTGTAAGAATGGTTATCTGGATAGATGGATAGACAGCGTCGGACGGGGTACTGTGTTTGCAGCTACAACTGACATTTGCAAGAGTGAACTGGCAACAGATAAAGTTTCATAAATGAGTCTGGTATCATCAACCATCCCTCTATTCGACCACAACTTTATCATATGAGTTAGAAGAACAACACTCACATGAGTAACAAGCACTCAAATTATGAGGTCGGTAATGACGTGTAATATTTGGCACGCTCCGGTAATATCTGGTAATATTTTAACGGGACACTTGCGGTTGGACGGGCAATAAACCGATACCTAACAGATGCTTGCTTGAGGGGTGACACAGACTAAATAAAGTCCAGAGGTGTAATTTCAAAATGCGAGATTCTTTGGGCATCACGCACAGGTTAAACTTACAGGACTAAATACTACTGCTACTACTGTAAGATAATCTAAACTCATGATATCATATAAAATAAAAATAAAAATAAAAATAAAAATGTTTTATTGCAGTAACTTGTACAACTTTACATTGAATCTTACAATAGAGACCTCCTTTTAAGTAAAAGATATACCTGTGCTAGGAGGCCCCGCTCTTCAGTAACATATTTTAAAATGATAAAAGTGGTGTACAAGGAAAGATATAAAAAAGGACATGCACTTATATTCTAACTAATACAAAGTTATAAATTACAGGTTTTTGAATTAGAGTTAGATTAAACTTTTATTAACATTTTTTTTTTTTCTTTTTTTTTTTTTTAAAGAAAACGTGTGTGTGTGTGTGAGCGCATGTGCGTGTGTGTGTGTGCGTGTGTGTGTGTGTGTGTGTGTGTGTGTGTGTGTGTGTGTGTGTGTGTTTGCGCATGTGTGTGGGTGGATGTGTGTTGTGTGTACCTAAGTATGTATCAGTGTGTGTGTAATGCATGCGTGCTTCTACAGTTACAGTGGGGATGCTTGCAGCATGTCTTCTATTTCATCATAGGTTTTATCCTTCAGCCACTGAGCTATTGTCTTTTTGCAGTCTTTAGTTGACAAGGGGTAGATATTGAGTAGATCATTGATTTTATTATATAAAAAAGCGGACTTTGCATAGTATTGCCTTTTAGCGTACGTAGTCTTAACATATTCTGTCGGTGCAACGCGATGTTTTCGTCTTCTTTCCGTTAGAAGTGGCTTGTAGGGCAATACTTTGTGTAATTTTATCACAGTATGGAGAATGAATAATTTTCTGACTGATAGTATATTGCTGAGGGAATACAGCTCGTTGGTTGGAAATCTATATGGCTTGGAATACATGACCTTTATTAGAGACCTCTGTGCTCGCTCTAGCTCAATGAACTTCGTCTTCGTTGCTCCACCCCATTACGGGTATGCAATAAATCAGAATTGACTGAGCCAAGGAGACATAGATTTCTGTCAGCATTTTTTTAGTCATTACATGTCGTAGGTTTTTAAAAATCCATATCAGTTTCCTGGTACGGGCAATGGTCATATCTGTATGTACATGCCAGGATAGTCGCTGATCTAATATCACACCTAAATATTTTATGTAAGTCACTTTTTCAATACTATGACAGGAACAGTTTGTACCAGTCATATCGCAAGAGTGGATTTTGAGTGTTTTGTTAGATCCAGGTTGTGTGTTGTTGTAGATGGTAAATGCAATGTATTTTGTTTTGGAGATGTTTAGCGTTAGGAGATGTGAACTCAACCAGTTTGTAATACTGAACAGACCCCTTTCAGCAGATTTATATACAGATTCCCATGTATCGCCACAGAAAGCAATGGCCGTGTCGTCTGCATATGAGAAGACACGGCCATTTTTCGGCACCATATTACAAAGCTGGTTTATGTAAATTGAGAAAAGAGTCGGTCCTAATACGCTGCCCTGTGGGACGCCGTAAGTCACGTATGTCTCGTCACTAATATATTCGCCTATCTTAACTCTTTGTCTACGATCTCGAAGGTAATCCGTTAATAAAGCTAACGGACTCCCTCTTATGCCGACATTTTCCATACTACGCACAAGGATGGGGACAGAAACGGTATCAAAGGCCTTTTTCAGATCAAGGAATACGGTTAAACATTTTTTTCCTGAGTCTACCAGTTTAGTTATATGAGTGGTCAATGCTGTCACTGCGTCTTCAGTCGATAATTTATGTCTGAAACCGTATTGAGCATTTGATATGATATTATATTTATGTGTGTAATCTATGTAGTCTGACGTTAATGAGCTTTTCAATGATTTTAGATATGGCCGGCAGGACAGAGATAGGCCTGTAATTGTTATGTCGTCTCTGCCTCCACCCCTGTGCACCGGTGTAATTATGGCTTGCTTCAACACAGATGGAAATTTACCTTC
The DNA here is from genome assembly GCA_941860345.1 of Chrysodeixis includens. Classification (NCBI taxonomy): domain Eukaryota; kingdom Metazoa; phylum Arthropoda; class Insecta; order Lepidoptera; family Noctuidae; genus Chrysodeixis; species Chrysodeixis includens. Next base: position 1,488,310 of record OW796092.1, read on the forward strand.
GTTAAAACATAAGTTAGCAAGATGTGTTATCAGTGGTACGACTAATTCATGGGCAGTTTTTAAGAATTTAGTTGAGATATTATCCCAACCTGGAGCGCTGTCTGATTTAAGACTCATTAGGACATCATAGACTTCAGTAGGATCGGTTTCAAGAAGCACGAAGGAGGAGCTGTGTGAGTGTATCATGGGATCAGGACCGTGAGGAAGTTGCGGTTGGTGTGAGCAAATAATGTTCTCAGCTAGAGTTTTCCCAACATTGGAGAAGAAATCATTTATGTGATCTACCGAAGCCTGAGGGGTAGGTTTTATATCTAATAATTCTGAATTTAAAGCTTTCTTTGAGTTTGCGATGAGTTATATTGTTTATTGTGTTCCATATTTGTTTTTGTATTCTTATTTGCTTTTTGTAATTGTTCCTTATCATATTTTCTTCTAAGTTTTTTAATTAAATTATTACAGAAATTGCGGTATCTCCTATAGGTGATTTTTAATATAACGTTATGGGGATCAGATCGCAACTTTCTCTGCATATTATTTCTATTTTGTATACATCGTAAAATTCCTAAGTTATCCAGGGTTTAATGATACGGTTGTTCCTTGGAATTAGTGTAGTAATAGTGTGTTGCTGAAGGCAGTTTTGGAGTTTGTTTATTAATTGTACAGATAACTTAACTGGGTCATTGATAGAAAGTAGTTCGGATATATTACTACTTTTTAATGCTGTTATGGTTTTATCAAAGTCTACTTTAGTTTTAGATTTAGAACATTTATGAGATTTTATAATATTTGATAATTTAAGGAATATCATAAGATGGTCCGTAATACTGGTATTTAAAACAGCAATAGAGGCAGCTTTTTTGGCAGTGTCAAGTTTTAAGATAAAATGATCCAAACAGTTGCCGCCTCTGGTTGGTAACGAGTGACCCGGTAGCAAGCCATGTGTTGCAAGCATATTTAAATAGTTTAATCTGTTTGTACGCTCATATGTTTGCTCGATAGGTTTAGATATTAGATTGATGTTAATATCGCCTGCTATTACAATATTTTTGTATGATTTGAGTGAGTCTAAATGGTCATTGAGAGAATCTACGAAAAGGTCAGCATTTGTATTTGAAGGCGATCGGTAAATAGCAAGGATGACAAGATTATGTATTTTTATTTGTAAGCATGATGCATGAGTTAAAATTATTTCTCTTACACTAGCCTTGTGCTCTGACTTAATATACGCTACAACGCCATCGCATTGGTTAATATGATTATTTGTAGTAAAAGAATAGTAGTTTTCGATTTCAGGGATAGGTTTGTTTATGTCTATTCTGCACTCATTTAAAATTAAAAGATCTACATTAAATTTGAACTGTGTTATAGTAATTAGAAAGTCATCCAAATTAGTATATATGCTCCTAATATTTTGAGATACTATTGTGAAATCAGTTTTGCCTATATTAAATTGTTTTATAAAATCATCAATTTGAAGTTCTTTCGATTGTGCTATCGTTATTTCGTCCAATTCTTGCATTATTATATTAGTACTATCCATGGTAAAATTGAGCTAGCATTCTAGGTTTTAATGCCAAATTGTATATATATACGTATTTTACTCGTCTCTCATTAAGATATACTTTTATACATGGGGAAATATAATTACCATGATTAGTGAATATTATTACTACATTATATGCAACATATAGATTAAAAATAATACCTCGATAAGATTTTACGACCCCGCAGTATGAATGAGTTATGTTGTGTATGCATACATATTGTAAGGATTTTCCTAAGTATATAATTTTATAGCAAAAAGGAAGAGAATTAATAATTTTGTAATGACTTGCAAGCATGCATTCTGTAAATATATAGGTAAATGTTGAGTGTTTTATAAGTGTGTAATTGTTATGCTGAAAGTATTGTTTATGTGTTTTGCGTGTGTAGTGACAATATGTGTGTTTTAGGATAATTAGAATTAACATTTTTTAAAAAGTTCAATGAGCAACTTAAAATACTAATACTCATATATTAGAAAAAAACATAACTGTTCTCTTAAACATAATATCGTGACTCGATCGAGTTTTAAGTTATAACTGTCTATAATTCTGCAACGTATGTTTCATTGTCGACAATCGCATGGCCTTACGCCATTTAGGAGACTAGGATACTTGGGTTCTCCTGAATTCTTTTCCAGGAGGCTCAATTCCCGGTATCCCAGTATCCCAGGGTTTGATTCCCGGTCTCGGAATATCTTTTTAAATCTTTTTGCATTTTTGAATCATAAATATAAAATGTTTTTTCTTTTTCAGTGGGGATGTGGAAATTCATATTTATGATGAAGTGGAAGGCCTACTCTAGTTTCTTCTCAGAAGCAAACCATCCCCTCCATTATACCTACCTTTCCATCTACACCCTATCAGTCTATGTATAACCGATGTAGTCAAGAGCGTATGACAGATGGCAGCGAGTGCGGTTGAGCGGCGTGACAAATGCGGCCGCACTGCGACCGCGCGGCGTGACCGTGACGGGGACAGACGTGCTAGAGCTATTGTCACGGGATATAGGGTCAATGATGGCTGGAGTTTTATAGATTTTTGGATATTGGTAGGTCTTGGTTGGTATCAATTTGGCGGATAGATACTGTTTTTTAACTCCAGCAGGTGTATTTACTGGTATTAGGTTGTCCGAGATTTAAGTTTTCTTTTTTATCCAGCTATTTCGTTATCTCCCTTTACATATGACCATTGGATGATTGGACATTATAGAGACATATAAAACGCTTTAAGAATGCGTGGTTCTTGAATAAGTACTATTACCTTAAAGTTGAAAAAGATAATATCAATGAGTGTTGTCAAGAACCTGAAAAAATACATAGATTTATATTATGGGTGGCGGTTTTAAAACTATCATAAGAGCTACAACACATACAATTAAAAACGAATTCCAATTTAACACCGCACACTCAATCAAACAATAACGAAGGTTGTTAATAAACGTCACACCAGGATTACACATGTCTCGAAATATTTTTAATTACGCTACATTTAATTCCACTACCCCACTATTTACCCCACAAGTGGGATATATTATTTGTAATTACACTTTCCCCTTCAGAAACCACCGTCGCCGTGCCGTGTCGTGCCACCGTCTAACTGTATGACGTAATTGAATATTGCGCGAAAATTTATGGTTTTTCGCGCAATTTTTATAGCCTCCTGTGTTTAACGTGTCTGCTAGCAACGATTACGGTATGTCTGTCGTTCCCGTGGTCCGGGGGTCGCATCTGGTTGTGGTATAGTATGGGAGCTGGTTAAATGTGACAGTGGATTGTTCTGGTGTGACAGTGTTTTATTTTCGGTAAACATTTAAGGTTAAGTAGTCAGTACAAGTTAAGTATATTTTTAGTAGATAGTTTAGAGAAAAGAAATCCCATAGTTTTATATTCGTAATTTTTTTTTCAGTGGTTGATAGATGAAGATGAGTCAGCTTGATAGTTATAATTTACTTATAACTGCACATTTACACCTTGTGGCTTGATAAAAATTCTTGTTTTATCGTTATTTGTCCTTGATGAAAGTTCTTTGCAGATTTCTCAATCCATCTGCATCTTCTCTTGTTTGACTACCCTGAGGCTGTAACAGAGAGACAATATCATTTCTTAGTAAAACACTTACAATATACTCAAATACAAAATAACCTAACACATAAACCTGACTTGCATTTAAGAAATCAACAATACGTTTCTAACCTGGAATTTTCATCAAACCGTTTCACCAACTCTTTAAATATCCTCAAATAGTCAACTACCCTCACTACATAACATAACGTACGCCTTACATTATATTATAAGATGGTTTGAGAAACTTACCGTTATTTATATCTATATCATATTAAATAAGGGGAAACGTCCCTTGTGTGGTTAGTACTCAGCTATTGCTGTATTATCTCATGCTTAAAGGCCCTATAGTAATAAGTGATGGGGTGAAAGGTGAAATGTAAAGAGCGAGTGATGTTAATTAAAAAGGCAAATATATCATAGTAGTGGCAACAGGCAGCGAAGCAGACAGTTTGAGTGGGTATATCACACTATAATAATGTATACAGTATGAAGTCATATTATAAACAGGCGTAAAGCGAGTTATGCCTACGCTATCGGATTGTGGCATTATCGTGGTATGATATACTTGCGAACGTGTCGCAGTGACGATCAGACGGTGTGTTGTAGATGTAATTAAAATGCTCTAGGTGAACAGCTCTATCGCTGTCAGGTAGACATATATTTTTTAGAAACGTCCAATACAAACTGCTATGTTTGGGTTGAAGTGATAGTCATTAAAGGGCGCTGATTTAATTGAAGATGTCTCTTGACTTGGTCAACGCCTTGCAACTCTTATACGAGTATGTTGAAATATCGCATAAGGCATTTTTTCCGGTGGCTCGAAGAATATTTAGAAGGACCTAAGCACTTAGTGGCATCGACAAATAATGCTAAATAATTCAATTAAACCAATAACCTTTACCACCTCGATACCTTCACAATATAACTAAAGCAATTTTTCCCCAACAAAAGATTTCACCAAAAGCCTTAGAGTCGCGAACCATTATTTCCAAAACATCTTACGGTGAGCCGTCTTTATCACGTAGCACGGCCATAAGGGCTATAAAGGGCTCAAGGTACCATTGTAAAGTTCCCATCGCATTCCCCGTCTGTCTATACTAACCCAGTTTCTTTTTTGACCTTAAAATCTCGTTAGTTTTTTTTTTGTGACAGTAAATAAAATGCGCAATAAAGTAAGATGAATTTGGCTATACAAACCAAAATAACAGGACATTCAAAATGTGTGATTTAAGATGAACTTAGAGGTATAGTTGCCATTTTCTAAAGCGTAATATAGTACAATATCATGATTAGAACGTAAAAATATGTGTCAACTTTTATAATTTTTCCATGCGGGTTTTTTTAATTGGTTTCGCGAATATTCAATTGGTCTCCCTTTTTTATTCAAAGTTTACTTGTAAAAATCCTTGTTGATGATAGATATAGATACTATACCAAAGTCATGAGTTCGATCCCCACCTAGGACAAAGTTTTGTGTGACGGACACGATCATTAGTTCTGTGTCAGTTGTCTAGTACTTAAAGCACAAGTTACTCTCGTATAGGTACTTAATTCGAGACTAGATGGTGTTGTGTGAATATTGAGGAATATATTTTACCTTTCCTCATACAACCTAAAAATACACAAATGTACCTACATCCTTATCTCAACCAACAAAGAACAAAACATCTAGAACGTCGTACAAAACAGTCAACAATTTGAATAATAACACAAAACAAAGTCTTCACGTTAAAACTACAGAAGTTTGAGATTTTATCGGAATCGACGTCTCGAACAGAATCGTCTTCTAAGTGACCAAGTTTGATAAGTTTTCGCATAAATTATATTAGATAAGCGAAAATATTGTCTTCGCCGGCATATTTTCCGTGTTTCTGATAATAAGTTTGACAAACAATTTGTTATATGATGTCAGTCTTAATATGTCATTGTGATGCTGTAAAGGGTCTATGGATTTTTTAACTTCTGATTGAAGGGAAAGGATTCTTTTAAACGACTGTGTTTTAGATATTTCATATTTTTATGAAGTGTGGGTGTAATACGCATATTATTAAAAAAAAATCGGAGATAGGAAAGAATAATTAAAAAGTTACTCGATCATCGATGTGTAATTATCAAGCAATATTCGAAAAACGCATGCACTTGGTTTTTTTTTTCCTAAGCACCAAAAAACGCAATATAAATTGCACAGAGCTATGCGTCTAACAGAGGCGCCGCGACAGGCTGTCATCGCGGCATGCATAAATCCAGACGCGCTCAAATCGTTTGCGCGTGAAATAGAAACTCCGCGCCACGCTGTGTAGCTGTCACTTGCATAATATATTATTATTTACTGTTCGAGTTTTATTTGCATAAAGTTTATTGAAAAATAAATAAATCATTCGATTTAAATCCTGTATGCCTGTATTGATGGTCCGGCTGGTGGGTTTTTTAAGCCGTTTGACCGAAATGGTTGGCAGTTTATACGTAATCAACTTTTTTTTATTTTAACAATTTTAAGAGCTGTGATTTAACAAATATTGGTAGTTGTAATTATGTTATTTTGGTATATATTTTAATTTTAAGTGATTAAATAAACAGGGAACAATTTGACTGTCTTTAACATAGTACATTGGGAAATACAAAAACAATTATTTTTAATGAGAAATTTGAATCGATGAAAAGTTGCGTGTTATGTCAAAAAGTGTTTTACATAAGATTTTTTTCCAAAGCAAAAAAAAAGCAATAACAAGACAACAAAACCACATTTTTTTATTCCAATCCTAAACTACTGACAGTACAAAATAAAATATGTTATGAGACAAGTGAAAAACTAGAACATTTCCCTTGTTAAAACACACTATAACTCGTGCGGGTCGGGTCTGCATTTCCGCGTGAAGATGAGACCGGCGCGTCTAAGAGATTTATACGCCGCTAAAGGAAATTGACTGGCTGCGCTAATACACACAGACATGATATGTTTTGTTATTAATTCTTGTTTTGTATGTCTGTTTTGTGTTAGTGTTGTTTTTTAATAAAAGTATTTGTTGAATTACACGGTTTATTCACGCGTATAAAGGCTAGGTAAAGGCCTTCCCCAAGTCCTTCCACGATTCTCTATACCAAAAGGTTTTATAATAATAAAAGTAAGTATTTGTGCAGTTTTAAATTTGCGATTTTTAATTCGGCGTCTATCGCAAGGGCTAATATGATGTTAATATTAGGTTTTGGAAAGACAGTTAAAATTCATTGTATAAATCAATTCACTTTATCTGCATGTACGCTTTGTATATAACTGCCTATAATTTACTTAAAAAGGTTTTTAAATTCTGAATGTCCAAGAGTTTCCGAAACAAACTTTGAACTTCCAAAGCACTCTCACTGTCATCAAAAAACAAAAACCTAACAATAAGCACTTACTTATTTTCCAAAAAATATCATTTCTCCTACGTTATAAGAACGATCGAGTTTATACAAAATGGCCGCCATTCCCTCGGAATCGCCGCAAGACGTTGACAAACAGTCCCGAATGAAAAAGATGTATTTTCCCGCGATAAAATTCGGGGTGACAGGGAACAATATATTTCTTTGCGAACCTTACTCTAAGGTGATTTTCGGACTAGTTTAATATAAAAATCGATTTTAGATGTAATTTAGTGTGTTTGGAATGAGGTCGATTTTTTTGAAGTTGGTATTAAGGTTCGATTTTATTTGGATTAGATTTCTGTAGGTTTTAGAAAATGAGGTGCGAAATAATGATTAAAATATTGTGTATAAAGTTTTTGTAGGTTTTTATTCATTGTAACAGTTGAAAATTAGCAAAAAAATCTTTTAGACATAATCTTATAGTCAATGTCAATATCAAAAGTATAAGAACACAGAACAATGGAGTATAAAAATCCGAGGAATTTAACATAATTTTATAGAATTTTTATTTTTACTTATTCGGCAACGTAAAAAAAACAAATATACAAAAAACAAACTTATTTCCATTTTTACAAATCAGGCCAAAACAAATGCAACACTCGAAAAAAACAATAATTAAAATCAACCCTTCATTTCGAAAACACTCGAAATTCAAAATTCACAATGCTTACCTACAAACCACAATTTCAAATCCATACACGGAGGGTGTAAAATTCACATAACCACAGTTTACCCCCGAAGAAACTTAACGCCGAATTAAACCGCAGTTTGGCGTCGGCCAGGGTGAATAAATTTCCTTCAATATGTTGCTAGTGTAAGCTGTAAACGATGTTAGTTTAAATAGTTCTTAAATAAGGTTGTTTAAGCTGTGCTGTATGCTGTGTGGACACTTGAATTGCAGTGGGGTTGGCGATTGCGTCTCGATTAGGAAGGAGTACATATTTGACTATTTAAAAGAAGTGTAAAATATGTTGTTTTGACTGGACATCGTACGTAGTGACTACGAAATTTAATTACGAATGATAAATTGAAAAAAAAAAACATTAAAGTCTTGTTTTGTATGTACAGGCACATGCATTTGCATAGATTTAGAAATTAGATTGTTCAGTGATATTTTTTGCATTGTCGCATGAAGGTGGGTTCAGCTATGAAATTGGTTTAATTACTGAACTTAATGCGATAGGTAATCATGTTAATCAAATTTCGCTACGTTGTGAGGTAAAGGCACAATTCATTATAATTATTTAAAGGATGATTTGAAACATATATTTAATCTCGTTAAACATGATCTCATTAAACAACCAAGCAAAAACATACGAACAAAATAGCCCACCATAAGCAAACGCTACGGCAGCTAAACTACACTGGTGGCCAAAAAAAATCGGACACTACATCAGCAACATTGTCCGTACAGTCGGGAGAACGGCCCGCAATTTCAATTTACGAGTGGCGATGCTATAAAATTGGCACGTGATCGCGTCGAGACAAATAAGTGGATATCGCTTATATGTGTATTAGTAATATTGCTCGGAAGTGTAGGGGTGGGATACTGGGAAAGGCGAATTGCACGTGAAATTATTTGACGAATTTGTTGTATTATTGATGGTGTCTTCGTGTAGTAGTTCGTTTTGAGACTGACAGCAATGAATGTTTAAAAATTAAATTGTTTTTTAATAAATATTACCTAACTTTTTTTGTACGGTAAAGAATCTTGTTATGAGCCTATCGGTTGAGGTAGTTTTTATTTTTTTTCTAACAGGATTAAAAAAAGGCATTTTTTGCTTTACAAATTTATATCGCAATTTACATAAAATACATAGGCATAACCCTAACACAAACTGCAAAAGCTAAATTGTGTAGGATATAAAAATATGTAACATATTGGTACATTTCCTCGAAATTGTCCAATTCGTAATATTACATAAATAAAATATTATCACAAAATAATAACGGCATTTTGCGGGTGTTATGTAGTGAAGTATTATTTATTATTTCGCAGTGGCACATTTTTCTGCACGGAAGTGTAATACAAAGAAATAAAATGCTTATTGTAATAATTTAATTATGTATTGCAATTCATTTAATTTAATTTTAATAATGTTGTGTAGCGGTTGATATTTGGATATTTTTGGTATTTGGTAGGAAGGTAAATTAAACTGAATAAATTAAAAATTAAATTGTAGAAGGTTAGGTTTCGAAATCCTTCTTGGTGCATGAATTGACAAAATTATTATGACAAATGGAATCAATTTTATGGTCCTTAATACGTTTGTGGTTTTGCGTTAAACAGAAAAACTTACCTTCAAAAATATTAACAACAAACAAACCCCCCTGGAACCCCCCAACACATACATTTACAATAAATTATAATAGCCATAAAATTGCATCTCAAACACAGTCATACACTTGTGACCTCAGCAATAAGGGCCCTTCAGAATCCATAACTTTTGTAGCCCCCTCTCTTGAACAATACACAAATTGCAGTTCTAATGCTTGCTACAATTTACTGCCGGCTCCTAGACTAGGTGCACAGAGTAGGGTAAGGACAGAGGCAATTTTGTCTGCTTCGAATTTTATTGTTTAATGTCTCCCTTGAGAGTTAAAGTAATGGTTCGTAGTAAGAGACGTTTTTTTTGTTTGATTGATTATATTGTTAATAAATTGAAATGCAAGTTTGTCGAAAGTAATGATCGAGAGTTGATTCGTTTTAGTCGATTGCTTAGTGGATTCATTAAATGAATGCATTGTCCTATAACTATTGAAAATTTTGTTTGTTTCTAGTAATTATTGTCACATTGTCATACGTGCATTTCATTGTTTTAGTAAGTACATAAAACAGTCAATTTCTCTAAGTGTCTACTTCTATGTAGATATGTATATAGTGGTAGTGCCGACGCGTAACTACGGTTTCAATCCTTTTAGCTGTTTAGGCTGTAGCAGGGAACAAAGAAATCTACATACATACAAACACTTGAAAAAAAAATCCTTCTTTCTGTGGCAGTCGGGTAAAAAATTATAACACTATCGGAATTAGTACAATTCTAACGACGTCTTTGAAGATGAAACCCATCGAGTCGTTCAGGCTACAAAGTGAGCAATATATTATTTTGATATATCCAGTGTCATTTTCACAGTCAATTCGAATCTAACGACACCTCTCAAGCCAAAATCCATCAAACCGTTTAGGCTCTTGAAAAACATAACCCAAGGAGGGTTATGGTTATGACTGGCGCAGTCGGGTAAAAAAAAACAATAATCGACATTGCATAAACGCGTAGCGAAAACAAACGCTTAGTTTTAAACTACTCTGTGGTAAGACCTTGGGATAGGCCAGGAGCGCGGGTGCGAAAAGTAACAGATGTTGTTAACGCAATTTAGATAATCGTTTGCGTAAATAAATATCTGTCGAAACTCAATTAGGGTACCGTTACAGTATAGGCGAGGCTCTCCTTCTGTGGGAAGCTAAGTTCGGTCAGCATCTGTTCTAATTTATTTGTAATTTTATACACAGACGGTGTCCTTGTCTGATTGATGGTAAACGATCAAAGATGGCGGCTGTTGCGGGACATTTAAAAGTTTGACAGTTGAATATTGTTTGTAGTCTTGAACTGTGAGTTTTATTTAACAAAGACGGTATTATACCACGTAGTTGAATTCAAATGAGAAAAAATGATCTCTATTAAATACTCGTCCGCAATCTCGTAATCTCATGGGATATTTACATCGTACCTAGAAAAGGTATGTCATCACCCAGAGACCTTTATTTGGAAATTAGTGGTAGGACACTAGTATTATCTCTAAATAGATCAGCTCTTAACTAAATTAACTCTCATTAAAAACACGCACTTAAATATATTTAATAAAAAAACATTCTTTCAAGTCTCCAAGCAAAATCCACGTCCGTTTCCACAAGCAACTTAGGCCAAAATATTATCAGTTGGAAAATACGCAGTAAAATCATGAATATGTTGCGAATTAGTTTCTGACTTTGATGTACTGAAACAGATCGGTCCATTGGCCGTGACCTTGTAAGGGGGAGCAATGTGTACGTGTTTTCTAAGTTATATACGCATTGTATTAGTTTTATTATCTTAAGATGAGTCAGATAAGAAAGAAAAACATTGTTGGTTGGTTCATTTTTGTAAGGTAGAATTTATTTTTCTAATTAATCGCATAAAAAATAGTAATTTAGAAAATGATTATTTATTCAATGAATAAGTATTCAGGTATAGCAAGAATATTGTTAAATAATTATTAATAGCTTTGTAGATCCTTATTTAAATATTTGGGAAACCCACGTCGTGTTATGTCAAAGTTTTTCAGTTGTACCATGGTTTAATTTTGACTGTTTTAGTAAAAATGTAACTTCTAGAAATAAATGACTATAAAAATACTGATTTAATTAGATAAAGAAATACTTCAGCGCTGATCAAATCGTACGACGAAAAGACTAATACAAATCACGTGACTTATCGAAACGAAATGGCATTTCCATACGATTCGTGCCGCTAGAAATGGCACGAGGGAAGAAATTTTGAAAGAAAATTAAATTTATTTTCTCTATTATTCCGACAATAGCATACATCGTTAATATTCGTAGGATAACAAGTACATGAAGTTCAATTCATTTATTTTTCGTGAACAGCAATCTATTAAGGGTGCGATAAGCGGGGGCCGTGTTAAAATAAATTGATTTTATTCAAATTTCTATTAAGGCACCGGCTCGCTGTGTTTCTTGAGATTGCTACGGGCCCAGTCTTGTTGGAATGGAGATAAGAAATTCTCGTGTGGCTTGGATGTGGTACGCAATACGCGTGTATATGTTAGAAAAGAAAATGACGATGGCACAAATGAAAATGACGAGCAAATTGTGGTTACCCACAGAACTCATTTAGAAAATTCATTAAAACCTGTATAAGAAATATGAAATGCTGATATGGACGAGTAAATGTAAGAAAAACTTACATTGGCCGATTTGAAATGTTTGCAAACTGGGGGGGGGGACTTACATTTGTTGATTTCAAATGTTTGAGGGGGGGGGGAGAGTAATCTAAGTCCAGGAGGAGGTGGCCAACTCCTCTTAAAGTAATGTTGCAGTTATGAAAGCACACTGAAAATTTGTCATAACTAGACAAAAATAAATTTGATTATTTCGAATTTCCTCATTACAGCACAGAATGTATTTATATTTATAGTAAACTCAAATAGAGGCCCCACGGATAGTCGAGTGACCACGACGTGTCGTGACTTCGATACCCACGTTGGACCAGAATTAGTGCGATTCACAAAGGCTTGTTCTGAGTCTGGGTGTCTTTGTGCCGCCTGTGAAACCCCTCAGGGGTTTCACAGGCGGCACAAAGACATACAAAGGCATACAAAGATTAAATTCATTAGTGTGGGAGTCGTTTTTTAAAAAGAGAGGAGATAGAGACCATATTTAACAACTAAAAATCCTTGACGTCGTCAGAAAATTATGACGAATAAACTGAAGTATCTTCGTCTGTAGCCAAAATATACCTCCTCCGAATAATTTCCACATCCACCGCAGATTCCCACTCAAAGCTTGTAATTGAAAAGTTTGCCAGGAGAGATGTAAAGTGATTTATAAGACAGACGAAGTGTCGGTCCGGCGACCTTTTATTTCAACGAAACCTTGTTACAATACTTACGTATTATATATTTGAAGAATGAATCGGGCAACTTATTAAATGCCTCTTTATTTGGTACTAGGTTAGAGGTTCTGCGTGGATGTTGGCTGAAGCAGTGGTAGTCTATATCCTTGCTTGGAGATCGAGATTCCCTTATCAGATATCTTCTTTTAACTACCTGGTGTCTGAGTTTTTAAAGCCGACCATAGCCTCTGAAAATTTCTAAGGTATGCTGGTTTCTTCACGGAGTTTTCTGCCACGAAGAGCTAGCTATATTCACCCAAAATTTGAGCGTTTAGCATTGTTTTTTTCCCCAGGCCTGTATTGTCTCACTGCTGGGCAAAGGCCTCCCCCAAGTCTCTAAAAGACTTTCTATCTTGCGCCGCTTCGAACCAGTCCTCGCGGTGTACGTTTAAATTATTCCGCCACCACTTTCTGGGCCGGCCATTTAGCATAAGGTATGAAAACATAATACATACGTGGGTAAGAAGAGGTGTTGTAAAAAGAGGTTTTGTTTGTAGTAAATTTCAACTAAAACCCTTACTAACTCGGTAAGAAAAATCTCACTAAAACTTAAGAAATCTAATATTTATTTCAAAACTTGTACAAATCTTTGTCTACGCTATTTGAATTACAAATTTTATCACTTTCATTCCGAAACTAATCCTTAATTTAGAACAAAAACATTATAATGACTCAGGTAACTAAATTATGTTCTAAACTCTATTCAGGTACCACAGAAAGGGTAGGTAATGAATTAAATTAAACGCCTTTTCTTCAACACCTAATTGAAGGAGACGAAAACTTACACTTAAAATAATTCTTGCTGGTCATTTTTGGGGTTTTCTTTGGCTGGATAACTTTCTAGGACACCTAACTCTTAGGGGGAGGCATTGGGTAATGATAGATTATTGCTTATTACACCAATCGTGTGCATTGTCGCTGTATCGCCTGGTAACGTCTCTCGTATTTATTCGGCGCGTGGCAATGTAAAACAGTCCATCACGCAGCGACATCGTCCGAAAGGAACCGTCGCATTTAAAAATCTTACTGGCCTGATTGGCCTGGTTCAACGAAGATTTTTTTTTCTATACACAAGTCTAAAGATTTGAACCCATCATAATCGATAAAGGTAAACGTAGTGATGAAACCTAATCTGTAACTTGTTCAGAACGACCTAAGTTTGCGTTTTTTGACCTATTTACTAGATAATTGTTTACTTATTCAGTGATAATGGTTTTAAAATACATTATAATAAATAAAGAAATGCTATTATATAGTTAAAGTGTATCAAGAGTAAAACATCACTTTGTGGTACCGTCATTAATATTCTACTTCAAAAGTTAAGTTTGTAACTTAAAACTTTCGTGATAAATCATAAGGAAGAGTTTATTAAAATATTTATACAATTGCTTTGAAAACATTGTGGTGTTAAAAATTATCATAAGATGAAATGTAGGCTGGAAAGTATTATTCACGTTTTAAGTATTCAAAACATTGAATTAAAATAATTATAAAATTGAACAAAGAATTATTTTCATTTTTTTTCGCTACCTTTTGACTCCTAAACAACTGTCATGGTAGACGAAAGGCCGTTTTTTTGTAATAAGAACAAGTTCGCCAATCCGCAGTGAGCTAGCGTGGTGGTCAATGCTCAACCCTTTCTTAGTAGACGTACGAGTATATAGGCTGGTTTATTATTATATCTACTTTTAAAAAGTATTTTAACCAGCTTTAAATTAATTACGTGTGATACATTGATAGCGACGTTAAATAACAGCAAAGAGGAAACTGTCCATCCAACAACATCCCATGAAAATGTAATAAAAAAGATTTTCCTTAATTACTTACTGCACAAAAAAAAAGCGTTTTATCAGAGCCAAAAAATATCCGACAAGCATCGACCTGTTGCTTTTCACTAATTAATTCTCTTAGTTTAACTTGAGAGAGGAATGGTAAAAAAAAATGGCGTGACGAAGGAATTACTTTTTACGGGCCGTCGGGCCTTAAGGCCTGACCCGCAATGATTTATTACCAGCATAGGCCTCTGAGCAGCGAATGTTGTTATCCATCATCGTTTGTGCTGTAACCAAGTTTGGGTTACTTTGAATTAGAATTTCCAGGACTTTTTCCACGATTTTGAAAGCCCTTTTTAATTAAGTTCAAGGGTTTTTGGCTGGTAAGATGGGATCTATGTTAATTTTTTTAGATGTAAGAATGGTTACAGGTACGAAATTTGTGTTCATAGTTTTGTATTTTTCTTAGAAGGTGTAAAAAATATATATGTCACAGTTTCTATTGGTCAATTCTTAACCACAGTTCAGGTTGATTTAGTTTTGCACAAAAAAAAGGAATCAAACACGGGTACTTACTCTAGTTACATTAGTTTTTCGTATCAAGTTTTTAATCTGGTTTCTACGACATTAAAGAATTGCAAAAACGATATAGTGTTACAAGGATCTAATGGCATTTGAATGGTATTAATTAAATATGAGGGCGTGAGTGTGCATATTCGCAAGAAGAACTTAACGGTCTGTCAAAGATACTTTTCAATATATGATGGACATTAAAAAAAAGGTATGATGCCTATTAACATAAAAAAGTAATGAGAATACCCTTCTTTTTTCAGTCCCGAGATATCCTCATTATGTAATCATGGCCACTCTACTCAGGCTGTTTCCTTAATTAATATAAATTACATTATTGTTGCAATGATTAATCGTATTAACGATGAATTTATTGTTATTACCAACAATTGTTTTGTGCTATTATTAAGCTGTATTTATTGTATATTGTAAGCTAATTATAAAGTAAAAACCTTAATTATGATTAGTTTGTATTTTTAGGTGGTTTGAAAGGATATTTATGTACTCTATGTTCCGTAAAAGTCAAGGAAATTGGTGGATAAGTTTTGACTGAATGATTAGCCGAGTGGTATTATAGGTCTTTACAACAATGGACTGTTCTCGAAGTACTGTAGGTTCGATCAATGCTTGGGACAAACATTGATTGCTATTTTTTTTTTATTTCTTCTTGTGTAGTAGGAGAAAAGACTTCAATAATTTCCGATTTGAAAAATAAGCATTTCAACTCAAAATGTAAGATAGAATACTTTTTGACACAAAATTAAGAGTATAACAATTAAAGTTCCTAAAAAATTGTAGCGGACTATCTCTCATTCCGACATTCTAATTTGACTAATTTGCCTAGGCTATTAGGGTTAAATAAACAATAAATAATTAATGCTATTTTTAACAGCCAAAAAAAAACATTTCAAAGATTGTGTTAAGATAACAAATTTATTCAAACAGATACTCAAACAAAAAAGGATCTTCCAGAAAATTAATTAAAATCCCAAACAAATTACAACATTTGGGTAATTCCTTTCAAAATACGGAATCATGTTGCGTGTCCGAAATAATTGCTTTTGATGTGCCTAAATGCCCAAGTGCCGTAAATTAATAAGCACGCAATGTTTGCGCGGATGTAACTGTGGAAATGGACTAAAGATGAGAGGAAAAGGTTCTATCTCCCTTCGTTTTATAATGTAAAGCTAAAGATAGAATCGTACTAATGTTATAAATGCGAAAGTTTTTAAGTATGGATGGATGTTTGGATGTCGGGATTGTAAGGAGCTAGCGAACACCCTGGATTAACCGACTGCGGAAAAGCAGGTTAATGTTTTGCAGCTATAACCGATATCCATGCAATTGAAGCCACAGAAAAATGCTTGTAGGTATATCTATACATATTATGTATGCAATCTATAATTAGATCAGTAGGTTATTGTTTTAATGATAATTTGTTACAAAATAAAATAAGTGTAGGTTATGACTTATAGTGATTTTTTAAAATGTTTAAAATTGAAATAAAACTACTTTTAAACGAACTATTTGTTTATTTTTCTACGTCTCAACGTTTTTGCTAAAGTATCAAATTTTTGTGAGTTTACTTTTGGCCATGATAACCAGAAATAAGAGTTTGAGACTATTAACTTTTTATTAATTTAACCGATTTATAAATTATATTAATTAAGCGGGATAAATCCGTTTAATAATAGTTACTTTCACGTAAAAAACAATGGTTTAAGATTTTTAAACTCCGGTGTGATTATTTTAAGCTTACTTTGCTCCTTCATATCCATCATCCAAATATTTAAACGTGATGTAAACACGAAACCCATGCTATTTGCACAAAATCGCGATCCCATATCAAACGAATAATACTCAGAACTAACAATAACTACCAAAAATTTCTGATACTCACCTTAAACTCAAGTGAATAAGGACCATTTTTGCTTGGCGTTTGTATTCGAGATTTAGTTTTCTATATAGTGTGGTTCAGATAAAAGACGTATACAATTTGTCGTATGACGAGGCCTTGTTAGTGTGACACGGGTGTGACGTCATCATCGTCTAAACTAACAAATATATTGGTCGGCATTCAAATCTTAGGGCCTTATTACAGATCTTACGAGGGAAACGGTTGTGCAACCGTTGCGCAGCGATTGCAATCACATTTATTTAAAAAATATTTTTAAATAGTGATTATGCCATTCATAATACATGATATAAGCCGACGTATTGTAATTATAATTTAAAGACATAGTATTTATAGTGAATTAAATTTAAATTAATAATAACTAACGATAAAAACAAAATATAATCATATCGTCACAGATGGTTTCGAAAGTTTAATTTTGAACATATTAATTAAAGTTACAATTTAGTTTTTCATCTATTAATTTATTCGTTTTGTAATTAAACTAGAACACTATTCACTGTCTAGGTTTAATTTAAAATACTATTTTTGGAATTCACAATTTTGCTTGACAACAAATACCAAGTTTAGGCGTTGAAACGTAGACTACAAATTTTGGGATAGGCAATTATACTTAAACGTTTTCGAACGAGTTCGACTCGCGACCCCACCGCCGCGTCAGCTCATGATTAAGGACTCCGGTTGGGTCCGAAACTAGTCGGGCTATCCCGATAAATACGCGTGAGTGAACCGTTATAACGTTTAAGTATGAATCCTCCTCACGAAAGTTATTATAAAAAAGGATAGGCAATTGTTCAAGCAACCAGTAGCAATCGCAATTTACATAATAACTCCAAACATAAGCTGTTACGATTTGTGAGGTTTTCGGCTAATGATATATCATGGTGTTTCTAATAGGGTTGAGTAACAAGAGGATTTATAACAAAGGGTGTATGTTTGCGAGATTTATTTGGGAAATTATTAATGGTGACATATCGCATCGAGGGATCCCGTCGTGTCGTACAAACCCGACTAATCTCGATCGAGTGTCAATATTTACTTACTAGTTGAAACTGTGTAATAAATTTTTTGATAAAGGTTTACTTTATGTATTAATTTATTTATTAAGTTACTATCGTATACTTAATTTGAGACTAGATGGCGTTGTGGGCATGTTATTGAGGATAACGGAACACAAATTAAACACTGTTTTTCTATTATGCTTAAAGATAAAACGGGATGATAATGGAAAAGGCTTTTTTGGATATTTTTTGTTACGTGTTTTTCGATGCGTTGAAGTTAAATTTTAAATTACTGAGATAGTACGATTTGCACCCAATATATCAATAATTTTAATCCGTTGGTTATCATCTGTTATTGTATTAAGGCTAATCCATTAAATGCCATTAATATTAAATAGGTATAAAATTTGAATTATGGTGTTTCGAAACGGATTGTATTATTGAATAACTAGCTTTCCGCTCGCGGCTTCGCCCGTGTAATTTGGGATTGTGGCGTTTTTTAATGATCTCGACAGGACTTTCTTTCATAGGCTAAAAAATTGTTACAATTTGAATTATATTATACAGGTTGAGTTACTCAGGGATGATGTAGCTTTCTAATGGTGAAATTTTGAAAACGATAAGTAGTTTTGGAGTTTGTCGATTACGTCATGTAACAAAAAGTAAAGCGAGACAAAAACATTGTCTAGAAAAATTAAAAGTATCAGTTGATCTCCTCCAGATCACGATTGGAGGGTAGTTTGGAAAAACTTACATTACCAAACTTATTTACTTGCCTATGTACGTTTTCGTGCCAATTTTCAAGTTTATAAACCTAAGGAATAATATTTTTCATAGAAACGTTTTTACCCCTTTTCGCCCCCTTGGGGGTACAATTTCCAAAAATCTTTTTTTAATGCTCACTTCCGTCAGTAAAGGAAGCTTTGTTCAAAATATTAGACTCCTACACTTTGCGGTTATGGCTGCGCGAAAGTCAATCAGTCACCCAATCGCAACCCCCTAAATCACTATTGGAGGGTAGTTTGGAAAAAATTATAATACCAGACTTATTTACTTGACCATGTAAGTGTTTGTGCTAAGTTTCAAGTTTATAAACCCAAGGAATAAGATTTTTCATAGAAACGTTATGACCCCTTTTTACCCCCTTAGGGGTTGAATTTCCAAAAATCCTTTCTTAGTGCACCCCTACATACCTCAAGGAACCTACATACCAAATTTCAGCTTTCTACGACCAGTAGTTTCGGCTGTGCGTTGTCTGTCAGTCAGTCAGTCAGTCAGTCAGTCAGTAACGGAAGAGTTTTATATATATAGATTAACGACTTAAATTGATGCTTTGATTTATTAATTGGCGGTTGTTTTATAATTATAGTTGTGGTTTAATCATTGCTCGTAGGAAAAAATAAAATATGTTAAGTATTAAAATAGACTTGTAAGTAGTACTAAAAGTGTACCGAGTGTAGAGTCACCAAAATGTATGCATCAAAGAAAAATCTCGTGTAAATAAACCTTTCGTGAAAAGTAAATCAAAACAAAGTATACAAAAAAAAAACACTAACCCAAATTCTAAATCCAAAGAACAGGTACAGAATTATTTTATTCCTCGAGTTGTAATGAAGATTCAATTAGAACGAGATTCTTTATATACTCCGAAGCGTGAATGGACCGCGTTGAAAGGACGAGGCTCGTGTAAAAATAACGTAAAACATAAATAAAAAAAAACCCTACTAACAAACTTACAAATGCACTTGAAATAACCAAGCAAGCGCCTTAAACTTTGGAACATAGAGTCTAAATTCAAAAATCTTGATGTTTTTTTGTTTCGTTTTAAGCTTGTAGATTTGTGAGGAAGGAGGGACTGGCACAAAGGCGTCCCAGTCCATATTCATGCAAGCTCGGATGAAAAAGTTGGTACAATACGAGTCGCGTCATTAGGGAGCGAACGCTTGAGTGTGGCTAAGTGGCAAGTTACTGGGCATGCCGGGGACTCCCTACTTTCGTGCTTTCGAGTTTCGACAAGGAATTTTGCATTCGAATTCTAGGAAACGTTATCTTGTGATTGTGGATTGGTAACTGTGTGTTAATTCTATGGATATGGACGTAAGACTTGATTGAAAAATGTACAGCACAAATGTAAATACTTTAGTACCAAGTCCATCCGAAGGTTATCTGTAAGAAATCGCTTTTAGCGATAAGACCGGCCATTATGTAGCTTTAAGTTTTGACAAATTCATTATTTATGTAAGTCACATTCTAGTTGTTCTATTATAAACTCGAAAGTTTGTAAGTATGGATGGATGAATGTTTGCTACTCTTTCACGCTCATACGGCTGAATATTTTTTTATAAAATTTGGTATGCAGTTAGCCAACACTCTGCATTAACACATATGCTATTTTTTAACCAGCTTGGTCAGTGGCTAGCAATGAATTTGTAGCTTTAACTGACATACATTATCTGTCTATCTATCTGTCTATATCTATATCTATCTATATCTTCTTCTTCTATATATATAAAAATCAATTGCTGTTCGTTAGTCTCGCTAAAACTCGAGAACGGCTGAACGGATTTATCTCATCTTGGTCTTGAATTGTTCGTGGAGGCCTAGGGAGGGTTTAAAAGGTGAGAAAAAATCGAATAATTGAAATCTTTTTTTTTCCTATACAAAAATTTAGGTCTTTTATTTATTGTTGGGGCAGCACGAAGTCTGCCTGGTCAGCTAGTACAAAATAAAAATAATCGTCTTATCATTAAACTCTTCTCGAGATTGGTTAAGGGGCTGAAATCAGAAAAGTATAGAGTTAAACGTAGAAGACCCTGTGTCCAGCATTGCGACCAACATAATTCGATGAAAGAGCCCTGATTTTTTTTACTTCGAACTGTCTCAAATAGACATTGACCAAACGAATCGTTCTACTCATATTGTCTACAAACAACTTTAAAACACATTTTTTCAAAGCATCTTCCCGACTTCCCGTATATTTTCTTCTTTCTCAAAGTTATTCGCGCCGAGCACCTTCCTCGCAACGCGAGACCTAACAGGGGCACTGAGGGCCCTTACAGGTTCGTCTCGTTTTAAAAAGCCCTCGAACTCGCCAAGGGCGCCGATCTTGCCTGTTTCGTTTGGTCTCGTACTTGATTCAAACGATTTTCGGATAGGGATGTGCTTCAATCCGTGGTATCCGATAAAAATGTATTTTGTTCGGTTCGCTTTTTTTTTTCATTTTTTTTGTAGTTGTCAGTTAAGGTGATGTTGTATCGACAGAGGTTTTAGCTCGCTAGTGTTTATTGGAATTGGTTTATTGGTACTTGTCAGAATTTAGGAATGTGTGTGGTTATGTTCACTTGCAACCATGTTGTATTAGAGTGTGTTTACATGATTTGATACGATATCGGCATCGGATAATGGCGAAAGTAAAATAGATGATATAAATCGCTCCAATATCCGATATCGATTTGGACAATGTGAAAGAAAGACGCATATTTTATACATTTGACGTCCTTCGATATTGTTTCGTCGTTACATACCTATTTCGGATTGAGTAATATGTGAACATACTTAAGTAACTATAAAATTAATTAAATTTTCTGTGAAAATATCCGAAAAATATTCTCTAACACATCTCTATATTTATTGAAATTCAAAGAAACACCTTTGCGAATATCGTTTGATGTGTTGTGGGAACAATTTTGATTTGCCGTTTTCAATATCAAGTATACACACAAATATGATTCAGTAAATTGGAAAGCTCTTTTTTTTAAGAAAATATAAGAATCTAGTAATTTATTTAGATTTGCCTTTATTAAACAAGATTCGTTTCAAAAGGTAAATAATTATAATAATATTCCAAACCTTTTACACAACGCCATCTAGTCTCAAATTAAGCAGGGCTTGTACACATCGCGAAAAACATCCATATCGCGAATAAGTCCCGTTTGTCGTCTAAAACAAGCAAGGCTTGAAATTATGAGTGCTAGACTACTAATCTTAAACATACTTATGTACCTACTTCTAAATACATAGATAAATTACACCCAGACACAGAACAAATGATCGTGCTCATCCCACAAACATTTGTCCTGGGAAGGAATCGAACACACGACCTCTGGTATAGCAGACAGGACCACTAACCGTTAGACCAACAGGCCAGTTAAAGGTTTTCCATACTTTTAGGTTTCTCTACAATATTATATTGATCGAATTGACCATCGGTATCTATTTCGTGCCTATATCTACACTGGTATCGATATATTATAGGTAGTTTTAAAACTAAGAGCTTTTTAGTTTCTCAAATACGTTCTTGAAATTATTGCATTGTGATAATTCATAGCAATTTTCAAAAAAGAAATTGTTTTAGTAATAAAAGTTGCAAATTAGCTAGAATATAATTAACTTTCTTCAAGAGTGGAAAGTAGCGATATTGCAGCCGAATATCACAACAGCGAAACAACTCGGAATGACGTCACGCCTGTCAGTGACGTCACGTGCCTTCCAGCGATATTATGACACGGGTTTTCAGCCAAATACTTATGAAGAACTGTAAAGTTAGAAAACATCAACCATCGTATTTCAATCCTTATTTTTGAAAGCCTAAAGCTTGTTTTCCTTTGACAACTGTCGCAGCACAAATTATATTTAAATAGGAAAAATCTAGGGTTGCCATCTGTGAAATGACTGAGGATATGAGTTTTGAAGCTTTAATATTTTAATTTAAATTCGCATGTTTTTTAGCTGGTGCAGATATTTTCATGTTGGAATTTTTAAAACTTGATTAAACGTCAAAAAGTTATGTGCTTTTTTCAATTATGAATTCTATATTATGTTTTTGGGCAAAGTGAAAATATAAACGAAGCAACTTCAATGAAGTCTTCACAAGGATAACTAGAACATTAAAAAGGTGACTTAATTTAAAAAACCTCATTAATACGTTAAGCCAAATTATTTTAGAAATACATTAGCAAAATAATGTAGTGCAGATTTGTGACCTGTTTTAAACGTCCTAGCAAAGAGCACCAATCAAATAATTGTCCCTTTAAATTAAAATGTAAATAAGTATGACGTAGCCCTACAGAAATCAGAAGTAGGTTGCCCTGACAGGTAGTATTTTCAGTTAATTAGTACGATTTGCAATTTTTTTTAGCCTCCACTCAGAGAAAAAAACTACAGCGCTTTGCGAATGAGCGATGTTAAAAATTCGCGGCTTATTTACTTTAAAATTCAGTATATTTATGAGTTCCAACTGATTTTCTGAGTGAGTTTCACGTTTCATTAAAGCTGCTTTTAACATTTGGGGTGTAATAAGGACTGAGAATGTTACCCGTATTTTGTGTTTTTTCTCTGCTTGTGCAAGTTTATTTTGTATTAAATTCTATTCGATACTGATTTAACTGGAGTATACTGAACTAGGAATATTATGATGTAGAGGTTGAAATTTAATTATACCTAATTAGTAGAGAATTTCTACTTTATAACTTGAAAGACAATAATTTTGTAAGGTGGACATGGCGGTATGATTTTGAGGGTCAAAATTGCTATCGAAGACACTAAGACAGACATGGCCTCATAGAGAATTTTATTGAGGACTCAATAATTTAGAAAAATACTCAAATGACTTATAGGTTAATTATGTGAAAATAATAATATAATGTATTTCTTTTGTTGAAAATAATATTCATAAATGGGCAAATGTTTTTCCTCAACTGAATTTTGCAAGTTGTAACCGTAGGCCGTAGATTTGTATTTATCTTGCTTGTATTCTTTTTGCAGCGATATAGTCTCATATTTAGGAATGGTGATATCAATTACATATTTACGTACAAAATTTATTAATTAAGAAGTTCTTTATTAGGCACACGAAGCTATTTAACCCCTACATCTGCTTGAAGTACACTACACTTTAAAAATACAGCAATAAATCAAACCGCATTTTCGCAATTCATGAAAAATAAATTCCCATTATTGGGTGCATTTTAAAACCCACTAACGGTCGAGTCCGTTAGTTATAACAAACTACACTTAGTATAAAATCTAAATGAGCTGAAAACTTGCGGAATATTAAAAAGTAAGTGAAGAATAGACCGTGGCTGCTCACAGCGGAGTTAAGGAACACTGTAGTGCCTTCACATAGCATGGAGTTAGAGGCAATGGAAATGACAATGAAGATGGAGAAAAAGTAAGACAAGAAAACAACTTGCTAGAAGATCCTTTTGAGTAAAACCTAAAGATTCGTAAACTCAATCTGTACAAAATAGATTTAAAGGAACATTGTCAAATAAAAGAACGAGTGAATATAAACCAAGAATATAAATCAAATTCGCACCAAAAGGGGAAAACAATAGCCTAAAACAGGTAAATGGTTCCTAAGGGAATTGTGACACAGATCATTAAACACAAGGGAGATATACCTTAATGTCGCAACGAATATCTCTAGATCCACAACCTCCCTCAAAACTTTAAAGGGGAGTAGTTAAAAATTTTCTTTTTAAAAAAGCTGCTCCACCAACTCAAAAACCCTCTAATGGAGGCAACCATTAAGCATTCATCGATTCCTAATTTATCTTACTTCTTTAATTGTTCTTTCTTTCGAAATCGATAAGTTACACGAGAACTTTTTTATTCGATTACAATCGATTTGGGAACTCGGTAAATGTCGTAAGTCTTTCCGATAATAATGCCGTAGAAAATTTTTCAAGTTAGATTATCGTATTGATGGTGCCTTAATGACTTTCGGGGGCAAAGTATATTTTTTAATGTTAAAAGGGTTTTGACTTGTTACAAATCTTTTTCAGAGTTTGAAAAAGCGTAATGAGTTTTTCTTTATGTTTTAAGTGAGTTTTATAGCTTTGCTTGAGACCGGCCATTATTGTTCTTTTGCTATTCGCATCGGTACTTTTAGATTCATAATTTTGTCGGAAAAGAATTATGAAGTTGTTTTTTAAGTACACCAACTCCTAGCAATAGCTTTATTTTAATCTTCAGCATTTTTGAATGAAATTTTCTTCGGCAAACTGATGTGAATTCAAGCATGAATTAATTACAAGTACAACCACACACCTAGTCCACATGAATAGATCATATTACTAAAAAAATAGACAGCAGCCGATTCTTAGACCTACTGAATTTAAATACAAAATTTCAAGATAATCGGCCCTGCCGTTTCGGAGGACTTCAGTAACTAACATTGTGACACGGTAATTTTATATTATACTATTAAATGAGTTTATGTGAAAGAGTCCATCAACCCTGATCCACCTCATTTCTCTAATTCTCAAACCTCCATAAATCCATCAGAGGATGAAACCAAAAAAGACAAAATTTGACAGTGACAGCGTCCTAACGAAAAATACTAAAAATTATTTGTGATTTTTTTGGAAATACATGGTGGTGATTTGTTAATGGTTAATGGAAGGCTATGGTTACCCTTATCCCCCACCGTTCCCGCCGATGCGACCCCCGGAGGCAGAATACCCTGATCATGGAGATGGGTTTGGCGAGTATTATGGACTTGGGCCTTTGAATGAAGATCGTGATAGAGGGAGGTAAGGAGTTAAAGACTTTAGGTGTTTGGTTCATTCTATTTTTAGTTTTGATTAACTTGACACTTAAGATGATGACTGTTGGTTGGTTAATCAGACATTCAATTTTATTGATGAATTTAACAACATCTACTGTAAACCTTACAAGCTGATAGGGTAGTATTCAAAATAATGAATAAGCTAATGTTAGTATTTAATTATATTGTGTATATTAAGAGCTGACTAAAATTCAGAGTAGTTATGTTCCTTTTTATTTCAGACAAAGTAGATCAATACAAGGAAAACGCAAATCTCGTGACTCAAAACATTCTCGGACACGGAGCGGTAGCTTACGAGTAAGATCACGCTCGCGATCAAAATCTCGCACCAGGTCAAAGTCACGGACACGAACTAGGTCGAGATCCAGGTCCAGATCTAGATCAAGATCCAGGTCTAGAAGTCGCACTCGCAGTCGCAGAAGTAGTCGGAGTCACAGCGGTTCTGGTACACGGCAACGAGAACTGAACTACAAAGAACCTGGATTTCTTGATGCGTTTAGAGTTCTATATCTTTCTCGTGAGTAACTATTGGAATTTTCTATAGTTTGCTTGGAATGTAAGATGATATTTATTGGAATAAAGTAAAATGCGACATCTTTACCAATAGCGTAAGATTGTAGTGGATATGAATTTGATGTTGAATTGTTTTAAGACTGTAGCAGCAAAACACTATTTTTGCTATCTTTGTATAGCATCATGGATCAAAGCTTGTAGAAAATGATAAATGTTTTGTACAAATTTCAGCAAGTAAACACAAGAAGAATCCATCAAAGTATTTAGCGACGAAAAAGCGTCACGATCGCATACAAGAAATACTGAAGAGCGATGGTCTCGGGTCAAAGAGGTGGGTGTTCTATCCCAGAGTGAAGAACCAGAGCGAGCCGGCTGTCAGTGGCGCAGTAGCAGGCTCCAGGGATAACGCTGATCAGAGAGTTAAGGTACTTCTTGATAGTAATAGTAAAGTTGTCGATGAAATACAAGTAAATTTGACGGCACGGGTAGTCGAGTAGTATAGGTCACCAAGCCAATTACTACTGTACGCGACGTGTCGCGGATTCAATCCCCGCGTAGGACAAAAATTTGTGCGAGGCTTGTTCTGAGTCTGGGTGTTTTTATGCATGTGAATTGAATGTCTGTGAAATCCCCGGATTAAATTCCTTAGTGCGAAAGTCGTTACAAAAAAAAAACGAGATATGAAGAACGATGTAACAATAAAATCTTTAAAAATACCTTATTTCAGGCAAACAAATGATTCTGCTTCTGATGTTCTTGATAAAATTAGAGAGACAAACTCATGGTCTAAGATTTTGGTTTACCTTATTAGGTTTCATTAATTTGCTAGACGATACAAAGAAGCAGGTCACAAAACAAAAAGTGACAATAATTAGCATTGTTGGCATTGTGAATAAATTCTTTGGAAATGTCTGCTCTATCGATCAAATCATGGCCAGTATTGAGTACTATATTGGTTTCCAAGTTAAATAAAAATATAAAAAGGTCGTTGTTTCTATTCCTTTTCATGGTAGTGTGTACAAAATGTTAAATGTTTTAAACGACAAACGGGACTTATTCGTGATATGAAACGATATTTCTTTTCTTCCGACGTTTCGATCGAGTTGC
This sequence comes from Chrysodeixis includens, assembly GCA_941860345.1. Lineage (NCBI taxonomy): Eukaryota > Metazoa > Arthropoda > Insecta > Lepidoptera > Noctuidae > Chrysodeixis > Chrysodeixis includens. Next base: position 1,515,439 of record OW796092.1, read on the forward strand.
ACCGACCGTGGTCACGGGTGGACTGATGACCACCCGTAACCACGGTCGCGTCGGTGTGTACAAGTCGCGAAAGTTTAAGATCGTTAAATGTTAAATGATTTGCCCTACAGGTCGATGCCGACTTCTTTAGGAAATACAAGAGGAGCAAGAAGATAGACAACGACGCGCCCATAGCGAAGCTCAAGCGGTGGGAACTGATATTTTATAAGAAGCTAGGCTTTATACAAGCCGTCTGACTTGTTTTTTAGTACTTTTAGTTTAATATATTTAGTTTTTCGTTTATGATTTTATTTCTTCTAAGTAGAATACTAAAATAGAAATTCGAATTTTAAACGTGCTATCTTAATTACTGGTAAGCCACATTCGTCTCTAACCAGTAACGATAAACTTTTTTTTAATGTGTAAAATATTTTATTAGCAAAACACGCTTTCGCTGATTCTTTGTCATCGAAAGTAAATGGTATCATAAAGGACTTTTGAAAACGCCCATCCACTGAATACTTTCTTTAAAAGTAACTCACGGTGTTTGAACCGAACCCCATTGATCGTAAAGATTTGCTGAATATTTCATACAAAATCTACAAATCTACGATCAAGTGCCAGCTTTCGGCCGTTTTTTCCTGTGGCACGTCAATTTTCCGCGCGATAACTCCACGATTCGGTACCTAATTTAAAACTTTCGCTGTGTTTTAGACGAGCCATTAGTTCCCCCACTCAGATTGTATCCACTCGGATTATGGGGAAATTTATGGTCCCCTGCGAATGTTAGCTGTGTGAGGAATCAATGGTTTTCTTTTACTTTGTTACAACTATTGGAGACTTGAACTTTTGGGACAAGCTCCATTGAACTTGGGACGGAAATTTTGAACTGTTCACCTTAACCTTATTGGTACAGATGTTGCTAGAGCAGTAGAAATAAATTTCAATTATGTTTGTAAAACTGCTATATCAGAACTAGGAAAGATTGCTCTGACAATAGAAACTTTACTAATACTAGACAACAGAAAAACCATCATGAAACAGCATGAAATTCACTAACCACATATTTCACATAATCATTACTTTCAATTAAAACAAAATGGAGTCGTTAACACGAATAAACGACGATAATTACAGTTTTAAATTATAACTAGGAAACGTCAACACTCCCCCAATATAAATGTTTGTGGAGGAAATGTAAAAAGTTTGCGTGACGGAAGTGTATTGAAAGTTTATTGTATTACGTGTATTGAGTAGAATGGGCGTACGGACGGAAACTACGATTTTTATAGGGTCAGGTAAGCCTATTAATTTTGAAATACTGACAACATAATTTGAATCGATTAATTAATGTGTTTAATGCCCTTTTATTGTGAGAATAATGCGGCCATTAGCCGTGCCTTGCTCTTGTGTTTTATTTCATTTGGTGGTAATTTATGTTATTTTGTTGCTGTGTCAGTGTTGCTATTTTTCTGTAAAGTGTTTTAGTATGTCATGCTTTGAGATTAAAAAAAAGTCTTCTTCCACTACTCGGATTATATGCAACAGAAAACGTTTATCGTATGCATAAAAAGACATAAAATATGAAAACTGGCAAAATATTGAAAATAAATCAAACAAATATGCATTTGTATATAATTCCGTCAATATTTTTTAGTAGCCTAACCAGTCCAATTCTTTTTCTCCTTCATTTTAAATCCAAAAAAATCGAGCCACCTACATTCATCCTTATAAGCAAAATAAAAGTTTAAAATACCAGAGCAAGTGGCGAAATATTTAATGTTACTCAGCACATGTATCAGTACGTCTCCAGAGAAAACAGCTGCACAAATCATGTAAATAGTGAACCTACCCGCAATATTACAACGATAGAATATCAATTGACAATCGGTTACAATTCAAGAATTTTATTTTAGAGTTTTCTTTTTGTTGTTTAATGGCTGTCCCTAGAGAAGATTCATTCGAAAGTAGATACCACTTTTGATACCTAAGTTGTGATGAAAGGCACACTTTAGATTTAAACTACCCTTAGCGGTTTATACTTGTTAGATATTCTGTATTCGGTGCCGCTTAGTAGATGGTCAGACGACCTTTGAAATATAACTGGAAAACCCTGGTTGCAGGCCACTTCCAACTAACCTTTTTGGGAATATTTTGGAAGAAGCCTATGCCCAGCCGTGGACGTCTTACGACTAGGATGATGATGAGATTTTTTATATTTATTTTTTTGTTCGTATTGATCCTTTAAAGTTGACATATTTTAAACGAACTAAAAAATAAAATGTTACTCTATCTGTGCTGTCACCAGATTTTATTTCAAAACCTTGAAATCCTGTTTCGTATTGGTATATTGCCATACTCAGAATTACATACAGATAATTGGAAATCTCTACCCATGAAAAATACAACACCCATTAATCCATTAACTGTAAATATTTTTGTAGATCCGTACAAAAACCCAGTCCTTGGAAATCAAGCACTTTCCATACATATAGATGTCTGTATATACTCGTTATAATTTTAATTCATTCCCCCACGTTTACCCAGGGGAAGGGAGGAGGTTTTTATATTTGCATTCAACTCACTCCCGACTTACTTTAGAGTAATTGCGTGCATTTTATTTTGATATAAATGTGGACTCCTTGAGCACAATTATCTAATGCTGATGGTATTACGATTTCGTTTTTTATTAAGTTAATGGTTTTCTTTTCGTGTTTTGTAAAGTCTAAAAAAAAGCTTGACGTGATTCTAAAAATCCAACGAATTGAAATGGCGATTTCGCAAACATTGGAATGAAAAAAATATGAAATGTTGCGCAATAAAATTTATTAGTGCAAAAAGCCAACGACACGCGGTATTCCCAGGCGGTCACCCATCCAAGTACTAACCGCGCCCGATGTTGCTTAACTTCGGTGATCGGAACGAGAACCGGTGTTCTCAACATGGTATGGACGTTGGCAAGTGTGCATTCAAAGCTGCGGAATAGATGAAGTGCATCTGAACAATACTTGGCAACGTGTCAAGGATATTTTTGTCTTGTCAAGTAGGACATACACCAAAGTTTTGTATAGGTAAAAAATACCGCAGACTTCACACTATTTACCATTGAGTGTAACTTGCGTCTTGCCACGGGTTCAGTCTCCACATAGGACAAAGATTTGTGATCCACTAATGCTTGGCCTCCATTTCGGTCTCTGTAACTATCTTCCTTCCTACATCTATCGTCTATAGTTGATTGAAACAAAAATAATACAATAACTTATTCAATTAACAATAATTTACCTACTTCAAAAACAAAGGCACTGAAAACTTAAAAATTACAAGTCATTATCTTATCGGCTAGATAAGATAATGACTTGTAGACTTGAAGATCGTCCAGCGTCTTCCGCACCATTAGAAAATATACCTACAGAAGAATTAAGAACCTCCTTTTTTTGAAATCGGTTAAAAACCCATTTAACATTCGTTTCATTAATTCTAACTAATACTCTACCTACGCCATTAGATCCGTAGGGTAAAAAAAAAGTATTAAACCCGTATTGAAATCAATTACGATAAAGATTTAGAGCTAACATCTGGAACGTCGCAAAATGCCGCTTGATTTTACCGAATTAATGTCGCCCAACACTAGAGCCCCCGTTGTGAGCTTAGATTACAAAATTTTGGATAAGGAAATGAAAGAATCAGTTACTTAGTTCATTTTATTTTTCTAGCACTGTGATCAAAAATCGACTAGGAGATACATTTTTGGGAGTAAATGAAAAAGTCCTGAATTTTTCATGCTGTATTTTGTTTTTGTTCGTAACAAGCTGATGTTCGTTATAGGTATTTAGGCAGAAAGACAAGAGAGCGGACACTTTCACGGGATGGAAAACTTGCCAGGAAGAAGGAGCAGAAACTTTTTTTTAATAATTTCAGAAATTTAACTACTTAAAAAGTAAGATGTATTTAAACATTCGATGTTAAATTTTAACTTTGTGGTTGTCAACGTCTACACCATGTTGAAAACACCGGTTAACAAATTAGGTTTTCTTTGAAATCAAAATCGGTTAATGGGAGACAATGCTACTGCATCATTGATGATGTGATTATCTTATTACTAGACGATGTACTGATGATGTACTGTATGACTGTTGATGGATTGATCTGAACTATTTCTAGTTGTTATAATGCTAAGAGACAAAAATATATTTGGTACGTAGCCAAGTATTGTTCAGACGCACTGCATCTATTCTGCAGCTTTGAATGCACACTTGCCAACGTCCATACCATGTTGAGAACACCGGTTCTCGTTCCGATCACCGAAGTTAAGCAACATCGGGCGCGGTTAGTACTTGGATGGGTGACCGCCTGGGAATACCGCGTGTCGTTGGCTTTTTGTTACAATGTTTTTTTTTTGTTTTGTCGTCAATCGTCTATTTGTTAAGAGTTCTGCTCAAATTCTATTCCAGTATTTTAAATTCCCTGCGTGTGACCCTCCGAACGGCGCAAATAAAAACATTAGATATTTACACTTGATCAGTTTTGCGCCCTTTCGCCTAATGCATTTAGTTTAATGACCCTAAAAATCGTTAAAAAGGTCCCCGGGACAGACACAAAGTGTCCGGGATATTGATGTGTTTGTTCTAATTTAAACAAATCGAAGTGCAATTTAGAGTCTATAGATGGGAGAATCAAACATCATTAAATCGTCGACGAGATTTAGAACAAAAAGAAAAAAATAACCCAAAACTTATTTTTTTTAGGTATACCGGTTAACGTGTAACAAATTAATATTTTAGTTTGGTTAATATAGAAAATAATAAATTATTTGTGTCATAAAAATCTAAATAAAAGCTTTCTTATATTGAATAACAATAATTAGAAAAAATAAAAAGCGATCGTGGAAACACCAACTGAAGAACACAATGTGCGCCTGTCAATATTCTAATAGCAAAACTCAAGTTAAACATTTTGCTATAATATGTTATCAACAGGTATAAAAGGTTAAACGTCTCTTCGTTCAAAAGATGTTTTTTCTCAAACTAAAACAAAAGCCGGTATGACGATCAAAGATATTCGTTTCGTTTGAAACAATACCAAATTAGATAATGTGGGGTGTGCGTGGGCCTTTGTACTCCTTTTTGAGTTATTGTTACAAATGTAGAGTTCACTGGATATGTCAAATATTAACGGATATGTCAAAAATTAAAAAGATAGAGATGTTAGATTCGTCAGAATATCTATTCAGGTAGATTAATTGAACAATCAATTTTTGAAACACAATTTTTGCACTTTCGCAATTGATCTAAGCATTACCCAAAAGTTTAACGCAAACAAATCCATTCATCCATTGTTTCAAATCGCCCCAACTAATTCCAATTACCTCAAGCTGGGCGTCGAAACTCGAATACAATTAGTAGAGCCGTTTCCATTCTCGTGATATCTTCATGTCTGGGCTATTCCCTCAGGTAATTCGGATGCAGGGAAGAGGCAGAAGTTTTGCATGCTAGGGGAACTATTCCCAATGTTGTGTACGCCACTTGTATACCATAATAGCCACCTTGAGGCAAAAGGGAATGAGTAATCCTTATATTCCTTATAGGGGGAAAGGAATGCTCGAATTAAAGATTTACGCAAATTATATCGGTTAGGGTTGGATTCCGATTCAAACCTTTGTCTGTCTTTGTGTTTTAATTAACCGTTTTATTTATGGTTTGTTTGATGATTTTGTTTTGTGTGGAGTTAATTGTGGCTGTTTTGGTTGATTGTTTGCTTAAGAAATTGGGCATATATTTAGATTGATCGAAATAGTAAAACACGGATACAATACTTTGGTACCATTGCGAAGTGTTAAAGATTCTCAAAAACATTGTAACCACGATTTTAAGTCATTCATTAATAAATAAGATTAAGTCTTAAGGAAGGCGATGGACATGAATGCGGATGAATATAGGGGAAGAGGACGACCAAAGAAACGATGGATGGATTTTGTGAAACATAATAAGGCTGCAAAAAGTGTTGCGAGATGACGTCGCATAGGCACGTGTGGAAGAAGAAGACGAGCTGCGCCGACCCCAAATAATAATTGGGATGAGGGCAGGGGAATTAATGATTAAAATCTACTTAGTTATAAGTAACGGACGAATATAATTATCATAGGAACATCATTCTCCAGCTACCTTTTAACACAATATGCATTCCAAACTGGCACACATACTTTCTTCCCCTCCCAACACCAGAAGGACCTTCAAATATGTCGGCATACATTAACAATTTTAATTTGAAATGCCGCAGACTATCAAAGCGGTCCCCAGCCCCATTTATCATCGCCCAAAAACTCCGTATTATGTTGGATCACAACAATTTCAACCAATTTACTGTACCCATATCTTGGTGAGGGGTAGCGAGTTGCATATTAAGATACCTTCGTTTATTTATGGGAATTTAAGGAGAATCATCCATCATGAATACTGATAAGTTTGTGGAAATATATGTTTAATGTTATTGGTATGGTATTTGATTTGATGTTCTTTACTTGGATTTCTTTTCGTCCAATTTTGTAGGTGCCTTAAATGGCGAGCGAAAAGTTTTTTAGCCACGGTACAAGGATTTACTTTGGAAAGAACTACAACATCATGTACCTAAAATTGTAAAATGCACTATATTTCTCTTTATTAATATAATGTCCCTTCATTGTTATAACAAAGCTTTATTGATTTTACTTTCAAGCCACGTGTGTTGTTCACAGGCTTTCGAGTAATCTAATAATAAGCAGCTATAAGTTCAGGAGTTTCCAAAAATATAAATGTACCTATCCTTTCAGTTTAAGTAGGAAAAAATATCTTTAAACCCCCACATTTCTTCGAAACCTAGGTCTACGAACCTTAGTACCAAAATAATATAAAAAGGATATATCTGGCGTACTCCATCAAACTGTCTCCCAAAAAAGATCTTCCATATTGGATTATATGGATAAAAAATCTATTTGTAAGCTCCCCAATTGGTGTAGGGGTCCTCAAAGTGTCCAGTGCAACTTATAGGGGCAATTCACGGCAGATAGCTCAATGTCAAAAGGGGAAACAGAGGCGTACTTGTAACGGTCTAGAAAAAGTTCGACAATTTATTGTGTTTTGAGATGCAATATATTGTGACGGGGTGAGAGAAAAGTGGATGTCTGTTTCGGTCTAAGAAACCGTGAATATTTTGCGTTTTACACAAATTTTTGCTCATATGCTGATTTAACATTTGGGCGGTTTCAGTTTTGGCTCTTTTAGAAGGTTTTATTTAAGTATGTACTTTTTTTTTTGAAGTATGTATTAGGTAGGCTACGTACTGGTCAGTTATATTTTTAGCCATACTTTTTACTAGTTTCTTCCACAAAGTTTTCTGTTATCGAAGCAAAGACAGAAGTTTCTTTAAACAAAACAAAATGTAAAATTAAATCAGTCACAGCTTGAGTTCTGAAGGAAATTTAAATGTCAGATTAAGGATTTGTTTGTACAAAATGTAATACTACAAGAGTTTGAGTGTATTAATTAACATACAATTTAAAATCTTATCATTTCCATTGAGTTGAAGAGAACGCAAACCGGTGCTTTCAACATAGTATGGACGTTGACGAGAGCACAAAAAAAACATATTATAATATGTTATGACGTCGACATATAAACCGCAATAGTATCGATGGTATATAAAACACAAAAATGTAGTTATCAGCACGTGTACAAAGACTTCCCGAAAGGATTCATAAGGATCTTCAGTTGTTTTATTTCCTACCATCTCAGCATCTGACTAGAACCTAAATGTACAAAAGCTAAAAACTTTCTTCAAAAAGTCTTCGTGTGATCCACACGAGTCCGTCCCGTTCTCAATAAAGGGCTTATCATCGGCCATCGTAGTTTTGAGTAAACCATCAATAAAAAGTCCCCTTTTCTGAGTGAATCGAGAGGAAATCCGAACAGTATAATTCCCTCGTTTTAAACGAATCAATCTGCCGTCCGATCATCTTGTAGAAAACCCTTCAATTGTTTACAAATGTTTCATTTAATGAATAAATTGCTTGATTTATTAACTGATAAATTTAATTGGATTGTATTTTGTTTTTGTTGTTTGGATGGAGATGAATTTTAAATGTTTAGGGCTATTAAAGAGTTTTGGAGTTGGTTCCATTTAAAAAAATGTGCTTTGAACTAGTAGTAATAAACTAAACTATTTATCAACCAACACTTACGGAATAGTTTTGATTATCTATAGGTATTTACATTAATACATTAGGTACAACGTAAGTGGTCAACTATTTGTATCTTTGCACTAAACAAGTTTGCTTAAATTTAAATAAAAAAACATACTGTTATATTAAAAAATCACTTTAATTATTGATATCTCAATTATTAAAAGCCGTCATTGCAATTCCAAGGCTTTTCGTTAAACCATGACTGTTACTTTCATCTATCATCCGTATCATATTCAGTGTCGTAATACGGATTAGATACGGTATACATACTTTACCTGTTCCCATCCAACACAAAAAACATCCACAATTCACAACCATATTGATTATTGATATCGCTACATGTTCGCCAAAACAAAATTCCCGGGATAACAAACAAAACGGATGCATGACTACAAGTTGCACACAACACTCCCTGGAGGCCACATAAAGAGCTACCCTCCGCAAGAAATTCGGGGGAAATTTCCTCACTGTACCAACTTACCCTGCCCTCCCCTCACAAATTTAAATCTACAGTCTTAATGAACCTTATGGACCTACAGTTAAGGTCGATTTTAGCGTGATTTGGTGATCATGTTATGTTTGTTTTAGTACGTCACAATAGGGGTAAGTAATTTAATTGATGACGTGTTCGATTTAGGGAAATGGATGGTGCGTTGTAAAATAAAAAATGTGTCCCCCTATTTTGCTGACGTTCTTTTAAGTAGCGTTCGCAGGAGTGTGTGCAGAAAAGTCTACTTTTATGACAAAAAAAAAACGAAACACAGTCGCTAAATGGATTAAAAAATGTGCGGTACGTTTCATTTTGGAGGGAGTTAATAATAAAAACAAAAGTCAACAGCACGCGGTATTCCCAGGCGGTCACCCATCCAAGTACTAACCGCGCCCGATGTTGCTTAACTTCGGTGATCGGACGAGAACCGGTGTTTTCAACATGGTATGGACGTTGACGATTTAGCAAAGAAAATAATTCAACTTATGGGCAACAGCAAACAATCTTAATGCCACAAGTATCTACGGTTTCAGGAATCTGATACAGATACAAGTGTGAATTTAACTTGTTTCATCGACACGCGATCGTATCAACATAGCATTTATGCAGAGATAAAAAAAAGTTAATGCATGAAACCAATAGGTACTAATTTACAAAAATATGTCTGCTGATTAAAATTTTGCCTGATAAGCCCATTTGAGGATGTCATCTATTAAAAGATGTGACTCATTTTCATGCTTTAAATAAGTGGTACTCAAAACATGACTAGACTCTATTTAAACACATCGTGAACAAAGGGCGCCAATGGGTCTAAAATTCTCAGAAAAAAAAACAATTACCTCACGCACAACACGAATCACACAAACACACAGTGACACAGTGTCACAAAGTGTTACAATTGGAAAGCATTGTGTGCAATAAAGTCGTTCTATTTATCGTTCCCTAGGGCATGCGTGATGCGCCCCTGCCGTACTGCCGTTACGACACGCAACTTCTGTTAACTTGTATGACTCATTGGGAATTTTAAATAGCTTGAATTTTTACTTAATTTTGTTAATACTTATTTAAAAAGTTTGAGTTACTTCAGACTGTAGATGTTCAAGCATTTAATGCTTCGATGTGCAGTAAGCAAGCTGACTCTGCGACGCGGCGACGGTAAGAATCGTTTTTACAGCAAACTACTAACAATGCTATAAAATATAATTGTCCGTGACGCTTAGCTAAGGTAGTCTAAGTCATTCCATAATTGACTTAACTATAACACAATAAGTACTGATTACTCGAGGTATAGTCTCGGTAATTACAAAAGCAAGGAGGAAAACACAATCTAGAATAAAATTTCAGAAGCAAAGAAAAGGCCTATTAGCTAGCAGTGGACAATTCCGCGTTGCTACGATGTATTTCAAAACCTACAAAAATCTGTACTATCACTGTAATATAAAAAAACTATCACACAATCGCAAACAAAGGCAACAACGACGGCCTTGTTGTTCTAGTACGGTCTAGTGGTTAGTGGCTCTGACTGCTATACTTAGAGGTCGTGGTTTCGATTCCCACCCAGGACAAATGTTTGTGTGATGAGCACGAACATTTATTCTGTGTCTGGGTATAATTTATCACTATCATTTATCACTTGTCTAGTACTCATAATACAAGCTCTGTTTAGTTTAGACTAGATGGCGTGTGAAAGTCGTAAAAAATAATATGACAAAACCGCAATAGAAAATTACAGACCCGGTTATTCCCTTCACGGAAACCTCACGTCAATCACCATAGTCAGACATAACCACAATAAATCATTGCAAACAAATATCAGAACAACGATAAAAACCGATGAAATTCACAAATTTCGGAGCAACATGTCATCCGTCACGGCCGACCCGACCCGTTAGCTTTCGCATTATAAAGGGTTAAAAATCACTTCGCATAAATCTGCGCTATCTGTCTAAATGACCCGCGGTTGTATTCTGCGGGTTCGGTCGTGGTACAGAGAAGGTAGAAGGTGTACTTGGTACAACAACTATAAAAGTCTTAAATGCTTTTTAAGAACCAGAGAAATCCAGATAATAAAACGAAACTAGTAAACACTACTGCGTGGTGATATTGAATTTTCATGTACCTATAGGTGTTGAGCACATCGCTATAGACTTTCAGATAACTCTAAGTTCCCTGTGGATGACGAAACTAGATCTGTAGCTGACCAGCATCTATTGCTACTCTTGTCATTCCGTCTTTACTCATATTGAGACTTTCGTTTTCCATCATCATCACCTCAGCGGCTTCCAATTTCCAATTCTGAGCATTCTACTTCAATTTATTGTGTGGGATGTGATGACAACTTCTTTCATCAATTTCATTAAATTATTTTATAAATAAATACTCTTAATGTAATTATTATTTTATCTAACTATGATTATATTATGAGTATAAAAATAGTATCCAACTTTAACCATAATTATTAGTGGTCCTTCTGTACTTACTTTGCAGTGTTCGGACGTAATCTCAACTGTCAAATGTAGTTTTTCATCACCGGCTAATAGATGGCGGTGTTTACAATTCAGTTGTTCAGAGTTTCGGTGTTTAACCTCATTTGACAGGCGATAGACGGTCGGCTTTCTGCTTTCCGACGGTTTCGTAGTATTCCTAAATGTTTACGGTTAACTAGAAATCTATTTTTGGTTCGATCCAGGAAGTAATAATAGGGAAGTTGGTTTGATTTCTGACTTGATGGTGTTTAATAAACACTCTATTTTTGATTGTAGATTTGCTAAAATTTTGATTGAGAAATCTTAAGCTACTTAAATCTTTGATGCCTTAGAAGAAAAATACTTACTTACCCTTGAAGATATTAATACAATAAACCGCGAATCTTTCAACTCCAAGAAATATTTAGTCCAAAATGCAATTAACACAGACAAAACGAGGATCCACTAGTTTTCTTCCAATCCCAAGTGTCATGACTCAAGAACGCCTTTTCCCCGGGAAATGAAAAACTAATCCTCATTTGCATCTATTAAGAATTCATTTAAAATCACAATGTTACTGTCTCTAGTCACAAAGATCTTTTTGAAACAAATCGACTGTCTGAACGGAAGCCGGCGGCTTTAATTTCCGACTTCGACTTGTTTTTTTTTTCGTAGCCGTAAAGAGATTAGACTTTTGTTGCGACTTGTTGAGATTTAAAGGGAATTGAAAATGCTTTTGAAGTGCAATTTAATTTGCCAATAATGTTACAATGAGATTTTAATGAATTGTCTTGTGGTTTTCTATCTGGCCTTTTGACTTTTATGACATGATTTATTTATATGAATATTGTATTCAGAAACAAAAAGTTTTTATTTCCAGAAAGCGTATAAAAACATTTTAGAAACGATAAAATTACAAGTTAGGTGCACCATTCCAATAAGTAATTCCTATGCAAAAAAACCGGCAAGCAACTTCATGGGTTAATGTTTTTAAATTTAAAAGGTTACAATATTGTACACGTTTAAAGAAAATATGCGTCAAAAACCGGAGGATATTTAGTAGCAATGGATATTGAAAATAATGCAATAAAAATATCGACAGATCACAGATTTTTGTAGGAAGAGTAAAAGGAGAAAGTATTTTTTCGTGAGACCATAAACACCATACTAAAATTGCTTTTGTTAAAACACCTATGTCTGAATACTGAATGGGTTTTACAGGAACCAATATAGGTAGGACCTCAAGATTCGCCAGGAGCCTCGTAATATGTGTTGACCGAGATTCAATGCTGTATTTTTTTTTATTTTTGGTCAGGTTTAATCTAGATACCTCTATAAAAATAGTTTCCAAAACTGTTACACTTCCCTGAAAACCAATGACATTAAGAGGAAAAATGTGTAAAAAACAATTCATTCCAACAATTAATATCAACTCATTTCAACAAACCTATTCCATTATAAAGAAAAAAACTTGATAGTTAAAACAATCAGAAGTCGAGCCATTAAATCGCCCACTTCTCTAGACCTCTATAAAACCGTAAATTTCCTTCCTTTTAGTACTAAAAGGGGATAGGGGAGGGGTCTTGTTACGTTGGTACTTTAGGAAGAACTTTCGTCGCTCGAAGCCATCAAGATAATTGATTAATTAAAGCGCTGCAGCGCCCTCTAGCGGTTTTATTTCCTACTAAAATGGCATTTTTATGTCCTAGACTCTTCGTACGATCGTTATGTATCAGTAAGCTTGTATTTTGCTTGATATTTCTTTATTTCTTAAAAAAATCAGTCCATTTGATTTTTTGGAAGTAAAATAAAATTGAAACACGAATGAATTGTTCATTTGCTGAGTGTTTTTCTTCAGGCGCATCGTCTAGACGGTGTGTGTTAACCTAACAAAAGATAAATAATAAAGACTGTTATTTAAATTTAAATACGAAACATCTACAAACCTCTTCACATAAAGGAAACTTTCAAAATTATAAAAAATACACCTGGTCAAACCCTAAAACAACAAAATGTACACATGGAAATATAAGTACCTAGATGATATGATAATTGTTGTAGCTGATATGATTCTTTAGTCATTTAGATCATTTTCTTTCAGACTTTATAGTGTAGTGGTTTTTGAAGTCTGTTTTTAATCTTTGATAAATTTATATTACTTTATAGATCACTCCGTAAACTTTTTAGTAAAGCAGCGTTATACCAGTTTTATCTATAAATCTGTGGATACAGTAGTTAGTCGAATGTTCATTAACTAAGGTATTCCCATTTGGTTTGCACCATCACGTAATTTACCGATTCATGTGTCAACCACCGTACCATAGCGAAACCATAAAATTTTTGCCATGTCATTGGTTATTCCTAATTTTAGTTCAATTTTGGTTCAAGTTATAAACTTTTGCACGAAAATATAAAACAAAGTTGCTTCCAGCGTCTGTCCGTCTGTGTAAGCTTAGATTGAGCTCTACTGTAAATTATCTGTTTAAGCTACGTAATAGTTCTTGGTGCGGATATTTTAATAGGTGGAATTATTCAAGAGGATTGTTTGTATGTATAATACGTCAGGCATGTACGAGTGCAGTCTATATGGGTAAGTAACTACTTGAACGGTAAGCTTGGACGAACTCTAACTACGATGTATTTCTTATATTATAAAGGCGATGCCGAAATACTTTACTAAAAAAATATTTTAGATAAATCACTGGCACTTAAAAGATTCTAGGGCACAAATACCAAAAAAAAAACAGAACGAACGCTCCCAATTTTCGCCGAAAACTGTCCCCAACATTCCACAAACAAGTTCTTTATTTAAAAATCCCCGCCGAAACCCGCTGTCACTTACATCTTCGACAGCGTTTAACCGTCCTCACACCGTCCATAACTCAGTGTTCCGAACGATTAAGCGAACTCAAATGTAGTGAGAGAGGGTTAATGAAGTACGTGCGATAGCCTGAATGGTACCAGCAGAACGACTTGATTGACCTATCAAACTCACAGCTGATATGTAGCGTTTGTGGGTTTACAAGAAATTGTGGTTCGTTTTTTTTTTGACCATACTATTGTAGTGTTTAACGGTCGTGTCTCTTAATGTCATTGTCTCACAGTCATTATATGTATGAAATAATTTCCTCGCTGTGATCATAATTGCTTTTCACAAAGCACGATACTAGTACAAATCGTCATAATATTATAATATTTTACAACCTTCACACAACGCCACCTAGTAGCAAACTGAGCTAAGCTTGTAATATGAGTATGGTAAGTTGTCTCACTTTGAACCAGGTAAATTTCAAAGTCCGATATTGGGCTGGATTTTCAATCAATGCCTTCAATTTTTTGTGTATAGTTAGCATATCTATTTAGCTTCAATTTTGTAAAACATTAATTTCTCATATTCTTTTTTGTTTCGGCGTAAAACAGGTTTTTCTGAAAAAATATTTTTGGTTCAATGTGTACTACCGGTGGTACACATTTAACCAGAGTGTGGTCCACATTGAGCCACCTTATTAACTATGTCTTATATATCAATTTGTAAGGCAAATACTTTGTAATAATAAAAATCAGTCTTATATTTATTGAAATCACTTAAAATCTTATGATCCTTTAATTGGATAATTAGCCGAATCGGGTTCCAAAGGCATCCGGAGTTTCATGGCACCTGATCTGTGCAGCTTAACACTTAGGCTTGGCCTCAAGCATGTTGGCAGTCGAATGCACCATTTTATAACAAATTAAAACAATTGTAGAAAAAAAACTCATTTAACGACTTGGATGTACACAATAAACCATGATTCAATGTGTAACACCCCCAGGTGGTTCACTGTGAGACACACCAGGTTTTGATAACTAATCTTAAAAATTTACCCGCATACCAATCCCTTAAAAACTCGAATTGTAGCGCTTTTAATTGCTAAATAACCGTAGAATACAGTGTACATATAAATAAATTGATATTATTTAATTGAAAAAAGCTAAAAAATAATGAAATTGGAAAAAAATATTTACTTTTTGAGTCAATTTGCTTTCAAATGCTCCTCACACAACCAATTGGCACGCGATCGCCACGCAAATTAGTGGGCAGTAAGGGAACGTAAATACCTCTCTTTCACTCATATTAGCGCGGTTTAGCAACGTGGCGTTTTCGAGATTCGGCGGTGGTTCAATGTAGCTGCCTGGTTCACTGTGAGACACCCGACCCTACTAGACAACTGATAAACATCCACAGAATAAAATAATCGTGCTCATCACACAAACATTTGTCCTGGGTCGGATCGAACCCACGACCTCTGCCATGGCATTAACCACTAGACTAACAGGCCAGTCAGAATACATGAATGACAGAAAAATGCCAGCTTAAAAAAGCTTAATTAAAAATCCTGTACTTAATATCTGTTTATATTCTGCTCTATAACAGAAAAGGCTTTGGTGCCACAGTGCGTCAGTGATAGGCCTTTGTTATAATAATTGCTACATTATTATTCGAAACAATAGTACCAAACCAATAACAAAAAGCTAAGTAGATAATAACAAAATGACAAAAGCACAAATAGGTCAACAATCAGCAATACCAACTCATTACCTATCCATCGAAAAACAAACCAGATTATAATGAAACAATTAAAACTCTCATAATCCTCTGTATCGAATTAAAATCGCAAATGTAAGCGCGATGTCAATTAAAACAAAAACAGTGCACGACATCGTTTATTCGCCGAAAGCTGACTGCCGACGCCGAAGCTGGCGATCCGATTAGCCCGTCCAATAAACAAAGAGCACGGGCCGTTATTAGGGTTCCGTACCCAATGGGTAAAACGGAACCCTATTACTAAGCCTCCGCTGTCTGTCTGTCTCCAGGCTGTATCTCATAAACCGTAATAGCTAGAAAGCTGAAATTTTCACAAATGATGTATTTCCGTTGCCGCTATAACAACAAATACTAAAACTTAAAAAAATATCAAAATTCTAAAAAGCAATAAACGTGTTTTTTCGTATTTTTTTACTCAATAATAAAAACGGTAACTAGTAGACATTTTAAATTTTCGCTGTTTATAGATGATTATAGTACGGAACCCTTTGTGCGCGAACCCAACTCGCACTTAGCCGGTTTTATTAATTTTCGATTGGTGCAGACGTCGCGAACGTTCCACGATTTAAATTTGAATTGGGAATTCGGATTATGATTGTTTGGAATCAGAGGTGTGGAGATTATCTCAACGGTTTGTGAAACACAATAGGTTATGTTCGAACCTATTATTTGGTTTTCGAACGCTGTTCTGTTTTCAAATAGGTTTTAGTCGTTAGAGTCCGTTAAACTATTTGTGGAGCTTCGATGTCAATTTGAGGTTATGCTTGTTAAAGGCGGTTTAGTGTTCTAAGCAAAATTCAAAACATTTAAAGGTGACGAAAATTAAAATATACCTTATGTAATAATGCTTAAGCTGCAAAATGTAGTTGAGTCCGGATATTTTTCCTGAATGGACTGTTGTGACGTCATTTGCTCCTTTATGCTTCTCTGACACGTATTGCTTAGTTCGCTTGTATTGCATGTGTAAAAGTTCAAGCTATCTACGCGTATTACATTTCTACTTATATTTTTCCATTCCAAGAATTCAAGAGTATGACGACATCGAAAGATCCGGAGTTTAATTTGAAGAATAAAAAGAAAAATTGATGTTTTTTTTTAAGAATGTGCTATTCAATATAAAATCATTCATCACAAAAGTATCTCCACATAAAACAAAACAACTTCAACAAACTGTACAGACAACCACAAAAGTCAGAAACAAAAACAACACGACGACGTACAATCGCAAACCGCGATATTTTATCAAAACATCGCTAGTCCCTCAAGACGGGAATGCAAGCAATATGATTCGCTTTATCTAACGAACGCCTCGAGCCACTGCTATAATTAAATAATGTGACAGAACACAACACGCCTCAGGAAAATATGAGATTAGAAAAAGGTTTTATATGTGAAGACACTAAGGATTTTAGAGAAGGAAAGGGAATTGGCACCGATCCGCAGGTGGGTCACTATTAGGAGTAGACGATCAACCTTGGATGACTTACTTTACAATCTTAAAACGACTTATACTCTTTAGTTACACTGTATTCTTTTGCCGTCATTTATAGACGTCGAAGTGAAAAAACTTGTCATAATTTATTTGTCGGACTTCAAAGAGTGATGAAAATCAGAGAGTGATTAAGTTTGGTGACATTGCACACTGGTTTCAGTACTAAGACAGTGTAGTGGCACTTCCTTTTACACTTCTGTGTTCTGTGGCGAAGAGGGATGCATTCTTTCTTAAAATGTGTAAATGGTTTTCTTAATTAAAGTGCCTGTAATGTTGACTTTCATGTTTGTGTGATTTTTAATTAAATTACAGTTTGTAAGTATTTGATTTATTTTACTTGGAATTTTATTGGCGAAATTAATGAAATAGATATTTAACACAACTTGAACTTATTCCTTTTTTATTACAAACCATACAATAGAACTATAATACACTTATTTGTCGCCAACACCTATAATGAATATTCCAGGTATGGTTTTTTTGTGCTAAAAATTCATCGAAAATTTTTTAATAAATTTTCGCCATGGAATAGTGACCGTAGCTTTGTGTTTGCTAACTTTTAGGTCTATTCGACCGTTTAAACACATGAAACAGGTCAGCGCTTCTAAATAATTCAATGTTCGCGAAATGTTTTAACTGCGACCAATAAATGTATTGTGATGACGAAATTGAAAGAATAAATTTATAAGTTTGTATTTTTGTGTGTTAACTTCAAATTTTGATTAGTTTTACAGTGAAAATATAGTTGCAATTATCTAGATTGATTGGTTTTCTTCAAATGTCAGACGGAAAAAACGATTTAAGTGTTTACATTTCACTGCTACACGCAGGCTGTCTCTTTTCAACTCCTAAAATACTTTTATTTTCGTTATTAAGCACTTTTCCAATCTTTTAAACGAATTACACGTTTTTGAGCGCTAGCGCAAGTAAAGCATAATTATTTTGTGTGTCACAGACCACTGCTGGACATAAGCCTCTCCAAGTGCACGCCACTCGCATCCAGCTCCTTAATTAATTAATTCCCATAGGTTTGAGGTATTTCATCTTTCCTCAAAATATCCTAAACTTAACGCATTGTTTATGCCACAGTATAAACTATAAAAGGTAAGTTAACTCAAAGATCCTGTTTTATTCCTTCATTTGGACTATATAGCACAACTTGACGGGAACCTTGCAAATTAATTAAATAACAACAAAGTTGATTTCAAATATTGTTACTTTGTTAATATTGTGACTTTGTCTTATTAATCGTTACACTGCGTCTGCAACTTTGCAAGAAAAGGTAAAGTTTGTGGATTTAAGTTCTGTACAAGTAATACTTTTTTTAAGTAAAGCTTGTTAACGATTGTGCTGTTATTATTTAAATATTTTTGTGTGTTAAGCTTTAAACAATTTAAGCCAAAGTATCTAGTAAACATATTTTTTCAGTATTATAGAGCAAACGGATTAAAAACAGAGCAGTAACAATTTAAAACGTATTAAAATAGTCGAAAAAACATGTTTTTTTACCGGTCTATATAATCATACCAAATTCATAATATAAATACGCTATCTAAAAAGGCCAACAAACGAACGAAATAATTGAATAGTCACGAAAATTGGAAATTATAAGCTAATCACACCAAGACACTAATGCTAGAACGAACTCGGCCACATTACCAGTCTAACTCAATTACAAGCCGAAAGGAACAAAGTCTGAACTCGGTAACTCTAAAAAGGATTCGTAATCAAATTCTTAGTTGGTATAATTGAAAATAGAGATGTCTCTCGTTCTGTGAATGTTTGGTGACACTACACAGGTGGAAGGCAGAAGGTTTATAAAGATAGTTTGTTAGTTATCAATGAATTAATTAGCCTACTGCAAACCATTGCTGGACAGTGGCTACCAATGTACGTCATTGTGAGCTAATAAAAATAAGGGTTATGAATTTTTGGTATTGAACGTGAGAAGTTTTCAAAGTGAAGAAACCTTTAGCTTTTTCGAATAACATCTACTAAAAACTGGTATTTATTTACACAGATTATGGTGTCCGGGTCAGGGTCTAACCCCTAGGCTAACAGTCCAGTCGGGATGATGAATGATGTGATGAAAAAAAATTTGATTGAGTTAGAGTAATTCTAAAACTGTTTGCAAGTGGATTTTCTGCGATTTTATTTTAATGTGAAGGCTTTTACATGTCTAATGTTTGTATCGGAACTTAAAACGGAGTTTAAGAGGAATGTAGCACAACTTCACCGATAGGCTTGTCTCTACGCTGGGAACTCATTACGTTTCGAGAGATTCGCTACTGATAGGATTCGATATTAATTGCAGTATCAACAATTGCTTTTTTTATTTAAATCTACACGCTTTTCATAACCCTTTAAATTAATAACTGTAAGGTAATAATGATAAAACTCCTAACAATACAAAATTATCTATAAGTGTGTTGTATCACTCTAAAATAGTTCTAACAATTTTTTCGGGTAAACAAAGGTTGGTGATACGAGCCGATATATGGAGCCGAAGAGTTAGGCTCGCCTATGTACGTTTTTGTTTCCAAATGTAAATTTTGTATATAATAAAGATTTACAATAAAAAATAAAGAGCATATCAGTAGGTAACCTGTCTATGCCTCGCATTTTTACAACCAGACCAGCCTTCCTGAAAAAGGTGACTGTAAGCTTTTTGACTAAGATATTTTAAACATAGAATTGTCAGAAATAGTTTAGTTAATTAGTTCCCATATTGTGGTGGACTATTTTTCCTCACGCTTACTCAATGCAGATCAGCTATTCCAGATTCCTCACGACGTTCTATTAATAATAGCAATAGCATCTACAAACTCCTAATTTCCATCAGCATACCTCATCTGACCCCGGTCGGTAACCCGTTCGTTAGTGAGACAACTCGGGCCGAAGCTTTTAATTCGGTTACACAGAAGTTGGGAGCAGTGAGTGACGCCTTCGTTATTTATTTGTCACACCCCACTGTGTCAGTGTGTCGCAAATGAACCTGGTAACTGCTTAAGGAGTTAAAAGTTATTGGGGGACTCCAATAAGGGAGTAGGAGGTAATGTTATATGGAGCATAGGAAAGAGTAGATTTTTTTCGCGTTTCGGTAAAAGTAAGTATGGAGCTTTTTATCTTCGTGAGTTGGTCCGCGCAAATGTCGGTTATAGCTGCAAAAAATATTTCCCCCTATGATGCAGTCGGTCAAAAGTAAGTGTTAATCTAGGGTGTCAGCTAATTCCAGACCAAATTTCATCAAAATTGATGTATCCGTTTGAGTGTGAAAGAGTAACAAACACCCACAAATTTCACTTTTATAATATTAGTAGAATTATTCTGGGGAAAATATAATAACTTCAGCTATTCAAATGAAAAGACAAACAACTGAGGTCTCTATTAAAAAAAAAAAAACTAATTTCGTTGTATGAATACGAGTATGTTACGTTATACAATATTAAATCAGTGGCGTGCACAAGATTTTGACACTGGGTATGCAGTGGAGTTCTAGGCTACTAATTTGATCATGGTAAAAAATTATAACATTCGTACGACCCATCCTGTTAGGAAGTGACTAATAAATGCGCAACTAGGAGCCTAACTTAAAGAAAATAATAATTTTGACAGAGGTCATTAAATGCAGGAGGAATCTTAACACCGCGATTCAGGAATATGACGTCATCGTGGACTGCGCCATCTAGTATGTCAAGACGGCAGTTTGTGATGTTACTTTTGGGCGTAGATAATAGATGGCGGTGGTGACGATTATTGACTTAAGTTAAATGGTTTTGCTACAATGAGTAAAAAATTAACTAAATTATTATAACTACCTTATTATAGTACCTTTGTACACCGCTTTCCTATTTAAAATGCTTCTATTAATTTATTTGTATACATAAATTGTTAAATTAATAAACTACTCACCTAGTCAGCTAAAATTTTTATATATTCTAGGTTCGATTAATTTGTCGTAACTCGTGTACACATCTTTAGAAAAAATTTGAATCTTTTTACTGACAGACAATTGTAAGAACTTGTTATTTTTAATAAACACACATTATTAACACAAACCTCACAATCAAATAACATTTCGTAAAAATCACCAAAAAACTGGTTAAAGCGAATCACTACAATTATTATAGAAACTTAGAAATTAACTGTTAAATTACACACTTTTAAATGTTAAAATAAAATATATATTCTAAGAAAACTAATTAACTATACTGTCCAAACAAAATTGTAAACAATGCACATGAAAAAAAGTAATATGGCCCCCGCAAAAATTCTAAACTTCTTAGCAATTCAAACAAGTAAAACCTTACCAAACAATAATGCACAAAGTGCATATTTGATTTACTACTAGATAACTGACTATCACATTTCGTCGGACTACTTCCGAAGATTTCCGATTACGCCCGACGATTGCCGAAGCCCGAACGTTAATTAAAGGCCGTAGTTCTTGCGACGCTAGCGCCTTTAGATATTCATGGATGTGTGTGTGAGCGAACTGTGTACGGACGACAAAATAGGTACGCACATACGAACCTAGCTTACGCGGCGAGCGGCGCCTGTTTGAATGTTTAGGTGCATTATTTTGCAGCGCCGCGACCGCTTGCTTATCGTTAAACGTTACGTGTGTAGTTGCTGTCTAAATATTAGGCGTTTTTTAACTTATTACATTTTGTTTATTCATTTATTTACTATTATTATTATTTACTATTACGAACGTTTCGACTCAAAGTCATCTGAAACGTTCGAAAATTTTAAGTAAAGCACTGCTTTTGTGCCTCTATGGAGCGCACGCCCCTGCAATATTATTACAACCAACCCAAATAAGAATAGTTAACTACTGTTTTAAGAAATACGACGCAAAAATATTATAGTAATATTTCGAAACATTTCATCAATTTGGATTTCTATTGGACAAAACTAAACATTCAAATAAAAAAGAAAAACATGACAATGTGACCTAATTTAAACAATGGCTGATTCGAAATTAATTCTGAATTCAAATTCTGTTCTACTAGATTTCTTTTTTGCGAGTCTTGATTTTACTAAATTTTAATTAAAAAGCATTTTCTGTCTATTCATTATTTAAGCCCGATATTTTTTAAAGTATAAATTCAGAAACCGAAATTCGAAACTTAAAAACGAATCACCATTGGTCCAAACAAAGTGTGACGTCACATAGTTTTTATCGGAGTGGTTTTATACTGTGTTATACAGTATTCCTGTGGTGATCACCATTGATGATCAGTGAAACCGTTTTGTCAACACAATCAAACAACGTACCGAAAATTACCCATTTGTGATGACAGCGTATCTTGCATCGAATCTCGATTTCACGAACGCAAACATCAAATCAGAAAAGCTGTAATTATTTATATCTAGTTAGCGATTTTTTTTTTCTTTAATATACAGGACGTGTTACATATACCTCATCCGTATATTTTCCGTGTGGTGTCCGGATATAAAGAATAGCACCACCCCATATCCTCCACTGGGTGTCGTAAAAGGCGACTAATGGACCTTAAGACCCAGTGCATTGTACCAAGCACCTTGGGTCACCCGAATGGTGGCGGGTAAGCCACCAACAAACGCATTCCCAAAGAGGGTTAGTGTCAGGCAGGCGGCCGACTATAAAACCATAGCCAAATCTTTAAGCAACATGTCTAGAAGACGTGTTGCGCCGACCCCGAGGGAAATGGGATAAGGGCAAGAAGATGATGATGACGTGTTATACCTCATACTAAACTATAGCCTAAAAATTACATGTTTAAATAAGCATGAAAATGAACAACCTGTATCAATAAAATCACCCTACAAGCAATTGGCACACTAAATATTTTACACCTGCCAATAAAAAAAGAAATAACAGCCAGTTACACACTATCAAATAAAACGTTTCTTACACCCGACAATTTAAAAATCACATCGATACGTAATATGAGCGATTGTGAACGAACGAGCAAATGTGATAAAGCTTGTCCGCAGTTGCATGCGATTGGCAATTTGCCAGCGCGCCACCTGCGAGGGTCGCGGCCGGCCTGATCGTGTGCAAACACCCTTATTTAAGGCAGTTGAGGTCTTTATGTGCCATTTCATGCGATGTGACGAATATTAAAAAAATGGTTTTGCGTGCTGTGTAGACCGTTTTTTGCAGTTCGTGCTTTTAATTTTTAGTTTTCGTGAGTTTGAAAATATTTATGTTGAGGATTTTTTTTCGTGATTTTAAAGGGGTTTTAATAATGACTGATTGTGGTTATTCATATTTAAGTGTACCGACGTATATTTTTTATCAGTTTAAAAAACATGTAAATTAAAAGAGTTTGAAACATGTAAGTAATAAAATAACAGTAAAATATGTACTTTATATGCGATTGTTCTTATTACAACCAATACTTGCAATTAAAACACAATAAAAAAGAACATCCTATTATTATTAATTAAAAAACAAACTTCCATTTAACCTTCCAACAAGTCTCAAAATAAGCTACTAAAACAACCCTTCACGAAGTTCACTCGAAATTCGTTAATAACTCGTAAGTTTATCACTGATTACAGAGCAAGGACAAACGAATGAACTAAACTTAACAGTTAATAAAGATTCCTTTAAAACTGTTTGCGTTACTTTAATTGCGAGAACTCACGAAGTGGAAGCTCGGCAAATTTCGGTAAAGTTGGTACTTCGGCAAACTTCGGGAAACTCCGGCAAACTCCGGCAGAGTTCGGCTTAGTTCGGCTGATTGCGTTATGTTTTTCTTGTATATATTTGAGATGCAGATTTATGATGGAAGTGAAGTGTTGCAACTTGATGTTGCGAATTAAGGTGCGCGTTAATTAGCCTGTTTGACATGGATTTGAATAAATAAATACAGTTTCAAGCAAATACGTGTATACGCGACTATACAATTGAAGTTTAAGTCTTCTAGTCAAATGATTTATGAAATTGTTTTTTTTTTTTTCAAATCATTATTTTTATGTTTAGCTTACAATACAAAGAATTTTCAGTGACAGCTTCTGAAATTTCGCTTTAGACATATACTGCAACTGTTTGTCGTTTCTTGCATGCGTCAGTACATGCTTTTGTTGGTCGACTTTGATTGATTTTGTCACCATGTAAGGCAATAATGATACTGGCACTATCAGTCATTGGTATTCTAAAAATAGACCTAGTTGGCATTAACCAGATCCATGTATAATAATAATATGGCAATCTGGCAATACTTGAAATTAACCACGTCATAGCTTAGGAAAAAAGGTTATTGAAAACTTTGAAAAAGCAAATATCATACTTATATTTACAAAATGATTTATGAACTCCTATTAAAATTGATGTGGGAAAAATGTCATATTTCGAGGTATATTTTCTGTACATTTTATTGTTACGTTCAAACAAATAAACGTAAAATACGATGGGTTGTACGTTTGTCATAAAAATGCAATATTTTTCGTTCGTCGCATAAAATTATGGGTGGGTCGAGGATATTTTAATGGCGTTTATAATTTACGTATGAACTTCGTTTGAAGGTTGAAAGCAAAGTAGAAAAGGTACTTATTGTACAGAAGTAAAGATACTTAAATGATACAACGGTTTACTCACGCGTATTTATCGGGATAACCCGACTAGTTTCGGACCCAACCGGAGTCCTTAATCATGAGTTGACGCGGGGGCGGGGTCGCAAGTCGAACTGGAGAAGTAAAGACTGATGATCTAAAGAACATTTAAATAACAAATTGAAATCTTAAATTAGAAAGTACGTTTCTCAATTTAGAAGTCATTACTCATCATTAAACTAAGAAAAAGCAATTCATAAAAACAATGCTCGAATGTTAGCCCGTCATCAGCTTCAGCGAAACTTTTATTTATTCCGAAACTTGTTTCATTTTTCTTTTGGCGCATTTGAAAGAATAAAGCCAAGTGTAGACCGTTGCTACACATAAATAAAGCCGTATAAAAAATGTATGAGGGCAAGCCCACTTCAAGAATTATTTACAAGGAGGTCTCACGGAAATCTTTCGATTTTTTTTCTACCCTTTTAACCTATTCCGGGTCGTGTAAGATTAAAAAAGGTAGACTTACAG
Organism: Chrysodeixis includens; assembly: GCA_941860345.1. NCBI lineage: Eukaryota > Metazoa > Arthropoda > Insecta > Lepidoptera > Noctuidae > Chrysodeixis > Chrysodeixis includens. The sequence continues at coordinate 1,540,738 of OW796092.1, forward strand.
CTGCAGTGAATTACCGGCCAGGTTTGCCGCTTCGAGCCGTTTAAGAAGAATTATTAGATGTCTCGGTAGAACCCTTTGCTTCGTGTTAGTTTGCCTTTGTAGCTGCTAAGAACTTCGATTAATCAAAACTGATCTCGTAGTACAAAGTAGGCACCTAGTTGTAAGAAAAGAGCATTAACTTCTAGAAAGAAATTAATAGCAGTTACTTTAACTTTCCCGGAGAGTAAGTATAGAGCGATCGGGAACACCACTCCCATCGCTTTTTCCATTTTCTTTCACTTTCCCTTTATAATGCGAAGAAAGGCAATCGGGTACAAAGGCAATAAATCCTTTTAACTCAAAACTAAACTTTCATTTTAAATCTGGCCGATAAAAAACAAATCTACATTGGAATTTAGAACAGTACTTTAGAAGTCAGAAAAAAAAGTCACACAAAAGTCCCAGAAATCTTTGTACGAAAAATTCAACTATTTCAATTAAGAGTCTCGTAGCGTTCCATTTTCGAAACTTTGTTTTAAATTGCAGCGCCAGAAGTCGAGTTCCGAAGTCATTCCGAACCGTCCCATTCGACGTTCCGCCGGTAATAAGGTTCCGACACGTCCCGACCTTTTACGATCTTTAACGAAGTAATCGCTCCTGATCGGTGATAGGAAAAAGTGTGCAATTATCCTATAATGCCCTTTTTGTGGTAAAAAAGTGGCTTTTTGGCTGCGAGCGCCTATTGTAATGTCATTTGACTTTGAATTCAAATGCCAAGCAGTTAAGGCGTAGTTTGCCACCTTAATCTAAAATCCATTTAAAATTGTTAACACAACTTGTGAAATAAAGACTATTCTTTCTACGCCTATCTAGAGTAAAGTTTCTCAGACAACAACACAACATATTTATACAACATTATACATATCTAAATACCCATTCTTTTTGACGGCCGACAGCTTTCGCGAAAGTTATATTTTATGCAAAAACTTATTTCATATTTCTTATTCAAAGTTTTGCGGTACAGAAAAAGTAGCTACTATCATTATAAACCCAGTACCGTGTATATGTGAAGTGTGGGTAGTTGAAAAAAATCCTATTAAAACTCGTAAGATTGATCAACTTTTGGCGTGAGGGTTTGAGGAGGCCTACTTAAATTGCTTTGTGTTAAAGAGGGTATTAATATACAAGGTTGGCCCGTGGACCCGTTTGTAGCGAAGGTTAAGCGCTTCTTGATCCACATATGGTTCGAAATTAGGTTAAAGTGCTTTTGAAGGTTAAAGCGACATTTGGAAGAAACAAACAATGATTAAAAATATTGAACACATGAGCTTTTTTGGTGTATGTAGCTAGCTTTTGAGCAATAGCTTAAAATTATAAAGTGACGTGAATAACAGCACTTAAACATAATTCCAACTACACCCCCACTTAAATTTAAACATATGATAGTTTATACCGTACATTTAAACTTACAAACAACGATATCCCCTGATTGCTTCTCGAATGTTCCACCAAAGTCCAAAGCAAAACAGATTAGTATGCGATTTCCGTACAGCGCAACTTTCACAAGTTATCCATTCGACTTCGTTTGAACTCAGTCGGGCCACTTTATTCGTATTTTCAAAACAAAATGCTTACCGATATTTTTTGCCGATACCTAGAAGTCTTTACTGAAAAGTTTCCTTCGGAAAAAGTTCGAGAACTTCTTGTTTATGGATATGTATTGGTTTTATTGTACTTGTGACGTTTGTTTGCTGTTACTGTGCTACTGATGTTTTTGAATATCGTAAGTGTTATGTAAAAGGAGGATTGAGAGGAGGAGGAAGCTTAGTAATATCAAACAAGTGTATGGCTAGGCGTCGTGGTTGAACGCAAAGGGGTCTCCAAATGGTATTTGGCAAAAAGCACTCCGATGGTAGAAACCAATAGAAGTCCAGCACGGTCGATTCTGAAAAGAAAAAAATAAAACTTTATTTGTATCTTATTATAGTGAGGTCGCGGTAATATGTATGAACAAGACTGTTCATATATACTACCTCATTTTTTATGTAGCCTGTCTGAGATCCCACTGTATAAGTTCCCCTCCATGGCCTCCCTCATTATTTTCCAAATCTTTCTATTTTTCGCTATTTCTGGCCAAGACCATTCCGCATAATAACTCAAACTCTACATCAATAATTAATTAAAATAGGTACATAGCATCTTGGCAAGTGACTCTTAAAAAAAACCTGCGTGCTGATCACCTTTTTGAAAGTAACGTAAGTAGCAAAAAAAGCGTAGTTAAAAATCGCATAATACGCAAATCTTTACCCAAAAACATACTAAAAATTCACACCGTCTTAAAAGTACTATACTTAAAGGGCTCATGAATATTTTTTGTCAAGTATCATCCCATTCTTTCTAAGTTTACCAAACAGTTAAAGTTGAAGCCATGAACAAATATGTAAAGTCGATGGATGAACAAATAGGTTGTAAAGGCTTTGATGCGCCGTCAATAATATTGAATTACTCTAAGTGAGTGTTTTAGTTAATTGGGTGAATGGGGATATGAGTAACAATGCTTTGAAATAAAGGAGTAATATTGTTAGTTGAATATTATGTAAGTTAGTATTTTAAAATTTAAACTAATTGTAGGTCGGTCACAAGGCATATAGAGGCTTCTCTTATTAAAAAATAATAAAAAAAAAAAAAAAAAAATAAAAATGTTTTATTGCAGTAACTTGTACAACTTTACATTGAATCTTACAATAGAGACCTCCTTTTAAGTAAAAGATATACCTGTGCTAGGAGGCCCCGCTCTTCAGTAACATATTTTAAAATGATAAAAGTGGTGTACAAGGAAAGATATAAAAAAGGACATGCACTTATATTCTAACTAATACAAAGTTATAAATTACAGGTTTTTGAATTAGAGTTAGATTAAACTTTTATTAACATTTTTTTTTTTTTTTTTTTAAAGAAAACGTGTGTGTGTGTGTGAGCGCATGTGCGTGTGTGTGTGTGCGTGTGTGTGTGTGTGTGTGTGTGTGTGTGTGTGTGTGTGTGTGTGTGTGTGTTTGCGCATGTGTGTGGGTGGATGTGTGTTGTGTGTACCTAAGTATGTATCAGTTTGTGTGTAATGCATGCATGCTTCTACAGTTACAGTGGGGATGCTTGCAGCATGTCTTCTATTTCATCATAGGTTTTATCCTTCAGCCACTGAGCTATTGTCTTTTTGCAGTCTTTAGTTGACAAGGGGTAGATATTGAGTAGATCATTGATTTTATTATATAAAAAAGCGGACTTTGCATAGTATTGCCTTTTAGCGTACGTAGTCTTAACATATTCTGTCGGTGCAACGCGATGTTTTCGTCTTCTTTCTGTTAGAAGTGGCTTGTAGGGCAATACTTTGTGTAATTTTATCACAGTATGGAGAATGAATAATTTTCTGACTGATAGTATATTGCTGAGGGAATACAGCTCGTTGGTTGGAAATCTATATGGCTTGGAATACATGACCTTTATTAGAGACCTCTGTGCTCGCTCTAGCTCAATGAACTTCGTCTTCGTTGCTCCACCCCATACGGGTATGCAATAAATCAGAATTGACTGAGCCAAGGAGACATATATTTCTGTCAGCATTTTTTTAGTCATTACATGTCGTAGGTTTTTAAAAATCCATATCAGTTTCCTGGTACGGGCAATGGTCATATCTGTATGTACATGCCAGGATAGTCGCTGATCTAATATCACACCTAAATATTTTATGTAAGTCACTTTTTCAATACTATGACAGGAACAGTTTGTACAAGTCATATCGCAAGAGTGGATTTTGAGTGTTTTGTTAGATCCAGGTTGTGTGTTGTTGTAGATGGTAAATGCAATGTATTTTGTTTTGGAGATGTTTAGCGTTAGGAGATGTGAACTCAACCAGTTTGCAATACTGAACAGACCCCTTTCAGCAGATTTATACACAGATTCCCATGTATCGCCACAGAAAGCAATGGCCGTGTCGTCTGCATATGAGAAGACACGGCCATTTTTCGGCACCATATTACAAAGCTGGTTTATGTAAATTGAGAAAAGAGTCGGTCCTAATACGCTGCCCTGTGGGACGCCGTAAGTCACGTATGTCTCGTCACTAATACATTCGCCTACCTTAACTCTTTGTCTACGATCTCGAAGGTAATCCGTTAGTAAAGCTAACGGACTCCCTCTTATGCCGACATTTTCCATACTACGCACAAGGATGGGGACAGAAACGGTATCAAAGGCCTTTTTCAGATCAAGGAATACGGTTAAACATTTTTTTCCTGAGTCTACCAGTTTAGTTATATGAGTGGTCAATGCTGTCACTGCGTCTTCAGTCGATAATTTATGTCTGAAACCGTATTGAGCATTTGATATGATATTATATTTATGTGTGTAACTATGTAGTCTGACGTTAATGAGCTTTTCAATGATTTTAGATATGGCCGGCAGGACAGAGATAGGCCTGTAATTGTTTATGTCGTCTCTGCCTCCACCCTTGTGCACCGGTGTAATTATGGCTTGCTTCAACACAGATGGAAATTTACCTTCGTTAAAACATAAGTTAGCAAGATGTGTTATCAGTGGTACGACTAATTCATGGGCAGTTTTTAAGAATTTAGTTGAGATATTATCCCAACCTGGAGCGCTGTCTGATTTAAGACTCATTAGGACATCATAGACTTCAGTAGGATCGGTTTCAAGAAGCACGAAGGAGGAGCTGTGTGAGTGTAACATGGGATCAGGACCGTGAGGAAGTTGCGGTTGGTGTGAGCAAATAATGTTCTCAGCTAGAGTTTTCCCAACATTGGAGAAGAAATCATTTATGTGATCTACCGAAGCCTGAGGGGTAGGTTTTATATCTAATAATTCTGAATTTAAAGCTTTCTTTGGTTTGCGATGAGTTATTTTGTTTATTGTGTTCCATATTTGTTTTGTATTCTTATTTGCTTTTTGTAATTGTTCCTTATCATATTTTCTTCTAAGTTTTTTAATTAAATTATTACAGAAATTGCGGTATCTCCTATAGGTGATTTTTAATATAACGTTATGGGGATCAGATCGCAACTTTCTCTGCATATTATTTCTGTTTTGTATACATCGTAAAATTCCTAAAGTTATCCAGGGTTTAATGATACGGTTGTTCCTTGGAATTAGTGTAGTAATAGTGTGTTGCTGAAGGCAGTTTTGGAGTTTGTTTATTAATTGTACAGATAACTTAACTGGGTCATTGATAGAAAGTAGTTCGGATATATTACTACTTTTTAATGCTGTTATGGTTTTATCAAAGTCTACTTTAGTTTTAGATTTAGAACATTTATGAGATTTTATAATATTTGATAATTTAAGGAATATCATAAGATGGTCCGTAATACTGGTATTTAATTATTATTTGTATTTATATTGTTTTGCCAGGTTATACTCGTATTCTCATATAAACCGGTGCAATGCCAGTTTTGCCAACGCTATCGGATCGTGGTATAACCGTGGCATGACACAGTCGCGAGAGTGTCGTATTGACGAACCCTGTTGTTGTTACATACTGCGAGGCTGTAGGCATTTATTTTTTGGAAACGACCGAATTAAACCACTTTGTGTATTATTACTGTGGTAGAATTGAGTTAGTTTATTCCTAGCACCAATTATTTCGTGGAAGGGTACACTTATCTAAAAATTCTAATAACTGGTTGTGCCTGTGTCTATATAGTGGGTTACATAACCTTCTGTATAACGTTAAGGTTTGTGCCCCATGGCACAATACACGTATTTGTACTAGCTAGAACTGAACCTCTGACATATTTAATCAAACACTGATTAAAAACTTCTTAGAATTCCATAGTTTATCTATTAAACAATAAAATGTATGTTTTCATCGAATATTGCTGTAATAATTGTTTGCTTAACATTTGAAATTGTAATCGAATATAAATTGGACTTCGATAAAATATTTTTTTGTAAGTTGGAAAATAAAGGTATTGTTTATCTTTCATTTTTGTATGTTTTAGAAATATGGAATATTTAACCGATGTTACTAAATTATATTTATGTTTTCTTAAACAATAATATGACAATAATCCCAGGTTTCCAAGTATCGGTCAAGAGAAATTTGTGTTAAATTTTGTATAGTTTTCTCACAATTTTTTCACGATCACCCAAGCCCTATCTGCATTAACTTCTATTCAATCTACCTTTGTACACCGCTTTCCTATTTAAGTGCTTCTGTTCATTTATTAGTGTCCATAAATTGTGAAATAAATAAATATGTGTGGGCACAGTGTTTCCATCTAGGGCAGGTGTGAGCATTGTTCACCACGCGGATTGACGATTACAGATTTCAATAGTTTATCGGCAGTGTTTAGAAATAATTAAGAAAGTACATATAACTTTAAAAAAGTCACATTGGTACTTACCTGTGCTAGAGATCGAACCTGCACCTCTTGCATATGAATCCACACATACAACCGCAAGGCCACCATTACTTTTAGAGGTACTTTACGTAAATCATCATTCCCCTGCCCTTATCCCAATTACCATTATTTGGGGTCGGCGCAACACGTCTTTTAGACGTGTTGCTTAAAGTTTTGGCTATGGTTTTATAGTCGGCCGCCTGCCTGACACTAACCCTCTTTGGGAATGCGATTGTTGGTTGTTTACCCGCCACCATTCGGGTGACCCAAGGTGCTTGGTACAGTGCACTGGGTCTTAAGGTCCATTAGTCGCCTTTTACGACACCCAGTGGAGGATATGGGGTGGTGCTATTCTTTATATCCGGACACCACACGGATTCAGGTACTTTACGTAAATGTCTTTGAAAATTAAACTTACACATATAAATAGAAAATCTACAATCATATAATTATGTCAAATAATACGTAAAGTGAATATCCAGTCAAAATCCTGTAAATACAAGTCTAAAGGCAATATAAAACGTGTATTAAAATTAATTCGATAATAAAATGACATGAAATCGCTATAAAACAGTTGTAGAATGAGCTTTTAACGTCGCGCGTCGGACAAACAATTCCGATATCGAATGACTTTTCATTATATTTGTAAAGTTGGTGGAATGTATTTTGAAGAGAATTTTAATGTTATTAGAATAAGTTACTTTTTATGTTATTATGAATAAGAAAGTGTTATTAAAATTCAGTTTTATTTTTGTTTTTAAATCCATTTTCGCGCTAAGGAATTGAATCCTTGTATCGCGGGGGGTTTCACAGTCATTCAATTCATATGCACAAAGACACCCAGCCTTAGAACAAGACCATGTTGATTGCAAAAAAATCTTGTCCTATGCTGGGATTGAATCCGCGATACGTCGCGTACAGTGGTAATCGGCGTGGTGACCTATACCACTCGGCTATCCGTGCAGTCCTAAAAAGCGAGTTTTTTTTTGTTTTAATCGTTTTGTTTCTCTAAAATATTTTTTTCATTTCTTGGTAATCTGCAATACCCCACTTTGTTACGAATTAAAACATTTATTTATCGATGTTTCGTAATTAGTACACATTAAATTTATTTAAGTAACACTATACCACGTACCATTCTTCGCTTCACTTACTTATTCAAACATGAAGTACATTGATAACTTAAAAGCTTAATAAATAAACAGGTCACCTTAAAGTATATTAGTCAAATATTTGTTTAGGCTTGTGAAGCGCGTCATTGTAATGTCACGTTCTGTCCGTACGAATGGACGTATTGCTGATGCGTTGCTCCATATACGATATGTTTATTTATTTTGTATGTGATAAAGCTAATAAACACTACATATTATAAAACAAATTCATCCGCCGTGACTATGTGTCTGTTCGCCATAAACTTAAAAACAACTGCAGCAATTTTCATGCTGTTTTCACCAATGTATAGAGTGGTTCTCGAGGAGGGCTTTAGTATAACAATTATTTAGTTTTAGCATATTATATTAACTAAAAAATAACAATAGTATTTGGGAATGTTGTTGGAAAGGTATAATAATTGCGTTCGATACAAAAGAAAGTAAGTAAAGTATATCACCAAGATATACTTTAGGTACATTAAGTTGTTTTTTAATGTTACAACACAACAACATTAGTTTTTATATTCTACACAACACAGACAGTTAGGAACAAGTTTTCATCAATGTCATTCTTTAATACTTTTAAAAGTACAGTGACTTACTCATGTCTCTATAGAAATACTCAAAAATCATACAGTAATCGCATCATCTCAGCTTAAAACAAAATAATTACTTTATTCTAATTCCTAAAATTATAGTACTTATCCGACATAACCTAGACGTCACGCGCAAAGCAACATGAATAGAAAATGTAAGGCATTATACAGGGTGTAGTTTCAGCACTAGGGTAGCAAAGCAAGTGTCTAATTTAACAGACTCTCTAAGTTTGTTCATTAACTTTAACAAGATTTCGTAGAGTCACCCTTTGAGGCGTTCACGGCGGCGTTGAAATATTAAGATTTTAAAAGCTATTTTTTTTTTAATAGTTTTTTTTGCAAGTCAAGCTTGTGCTGGCGATATTTTTTGTGAGGTGATGTAATGAGTGATGCGATTATCGTTAGCATTGTTCTGTTTTTCAGGAGCTTTAGTTAAAGAAAGGTATAATTTTAGGGTTCAAGTGTCAATCTATACTATCGTGTATCAAGTATATTTAATTTAAAATTTATTATAAATAACTATGCTGCGAAGTCAAGTGAAATTGTCAAGCCAATAGGTACATCTTTAATTTTGTCTTATAAAAGTACCGGCGACGTTGTTATGGTTAAATACAAAATCAAAACTTTACTAACGAGTAAATTCACAAACTGACTTAATTCTAAAATATCGCTACACTGAGCAAACCGTTTAATGTATAAGACTCTCAGTAGATGGCGCTAAGAACTTTTTTAAATACAAAATTCACAAAGGAGTTCCAAACTATCGGCCGAACAATATCTTTGCGATGGAACTCTTAAAAAATATCGAGAGCGGAAATATTTAATTGCATTAGTTTACAAGAAAAGTTGTGCAGAAAATGTTCTGCGTCCGACAGACTTTGTGGACACAGCAACCGCTCAAAGAAGGCTGGCTGGCAACGAAAAAAAAAATATTAAAAAAAAATTGTAACGGCCATTGTAATTGGTGTCAGTTTTGTAAAGAAAATGCTTATACACGTTTAAAATTGGAATTTGTATAGTGACCTGGCCGTTGCTTTCGACACGTTCTTTATTCGAATTTTCTTTATAGTTTTTTGTAGTGCCAGTGTTTAATTAGGAGCATGTTAGTGTAAAAGCTCATTTTGAAATTATGCCTTAGAGAAAGAATATTCGAAAGAAGGAATTTATTAACGTTCTTAAACTTTTGCGACTTGTACTCTTATTTTAGTAGACAAATGGGACTTATTCGCGAAATAATTCGATATTTCTTTTCTCTTTTTATATAGTTGCACCAACCGTGGTCTCGGGTGGACTAAGCAGGCTATTTGAAAGTGTGAAGTGTTTAGCTACGCAAAATCCTATTTCCTATCACTATATTCAGATCCACAAGCCACCAAAACTGCAATCATCACACACTACGTCACATTTCAAAAGCGAATCTCGTCTCCTTAGTAACCACTTAACCCTCTAATGCATCTTCGATAGATCGTCTTTGAATTTGCGTCAAGCTGTCGGTCTTGGCCAACATATGGGCCAGGAATGCATTGTCGATGGGAACATATATACTGTATGTATAGGTACACTGCATCACGTTTGCCCATTTTGCTGGGATCGCTCGGGAATGTAGGGTTAAATTCCTTTTAAGTAACGTATGTTCGGGTGGTTAAATATTTCTTAATGTATAGTTATTTTATTTTGTATCTTAGTGCTGTGGTTTTATCCGCGATCTGAACAATTTTCATTTTACTAAAATATTTTTTTTTTTTTCAATTTTTCTTTGATCGGAATATTAAAGAGTTTTAGTTAGGCTTTAATGTAATTCAAACAGTGAAAAAATCGTTGTAGCGCTTTGTTAGAAAGCTGAAACGAAAAGACAGATTTATAGAAAAAAATGTGTTGTATAGAAGTGTGTTTTTATAAGCTATGTTTACGTCAAAACAAAAAACAATCGTTGCTTTTCAAATGAGCGTTTCAATTAGGTAGGTACATTATATAATTAAAGGGAAACCAAATTTTAGAATATTCCTGCGTTTATGAATAATAAATCATATAATTATCGAAAAACTCATTCATTATTGTTTAACAGACTGCATTCTAAACCAACCACAGCCATTATCCCATATGTCGAAACCGCAAACTTTTAACCGCTCCAAAATGATTTGTTCATCATAAAATTATTTTAACCGTCCTTCACGAACAATCGGGTTACAATTCCAAAACAAATTTCGCGAACTGAGTGCACCCAGTCGATTTTAAAATTGCTTTATTGAAAAATTTCTATCTCATCTTATGATGTTGGTTGATCAACCGTAAAATATTGGTCGCTGGCAACCCTGTAATTATTCTCAACAATCCACACATGTTGTCTGGATAAAGAAATATGGTTTAAAATGTATCAAGGCAATCGAATTTCAGCTTTAAGTGACGGTTTTAGAGTTTGAAATTACGTGTAGGGTTGAATTCAACCAAAAATTGGTCTCGGTGAATGGACAATACATCGAGGCTGCGAATTGTTCGAATATTAAAAATCATTGGAGCATTATTGAATTGCTCTTTGCTATTAATTCGATGTTGGGTTCTACTGTTAGCGGGGGGCGATTAACGAAGCTAACATCTTATTGAAGAGGTTAGTAAAATATGTACGTTTTTATTGATAATTTAATTAGGAAATGGTTTGACTGGCCTGTTGGTCTAGTGATTAGTAGAGCTGACTGCTGCACTGGAGGTCGTGGGTTCGATTCCAATCCAGGACAAACGATTGTGTGATGAGCATGGTCAATTGTTCTGTATCTGAGTATAATCTATCTATAATAATGTACATATTATGTATTCAGAAGTATATAAGTATGTATATCAGTTGTCTAGTACTCATAATACAAACTCTGCGTAGTTTGAGACCAGATGGCGTTGTGTGAAAGTCGTGGAATATTTGTTGGTTATTTATTTAGTTTAAGGTTGTACTATACAGTGTTATCTTATTTCAGTATATACTACACTGATAAATCTATAAAATACATCAAGATCCTTTAGAACATTAGTTGTATAAATGCCCGCTGTAACTAAGACCATACCCTACCACATAGCTGTGAAGTTTCGCATAGAGTGGCCCCGTTCGAACGATAATGGTTTTTAAAAAGGACTCGCCGTTTGTTTTGCCAAACTTGTGCGGCGTCGCTCTCTTTGTTAAACTAAAGACTCGTTAGGTTCTCTCGCTAGTGGAATACATCTGTTTGTAATATAATATTATAATATTAGTACTGGAGTAATGAAGTGTGGATTATCATTATTTGGTGGTAAATGAAGGGAATTAGGGAACATGTCTGTTACTCAATACAGGATTTGATTTTACTCTGTTAATTATTTTTCTATTATGTTATTGATCGAAAACTGGAGTCAGTCTTGCTCTTTTTAATATTTTTGTAACTTTGTAATGTATGGTGGCTTATATTTTTTGATTGATTGATAAAACAAAATTTAAACATAAATATTATTCAACGTGGTAATGCCGCCAGTCTCCTGGGCATGTTTTAAACGTAGATTTTTTTTGTGTAGTACAGTTTCTGTCACACATTGTTCTATCAATATAAAAAGTTTTCTTTATTGTTGTTGTTTATTGTTGTTATTCAAAAATATACAACAAATATTTTTTCATTAATCACGTAAATAAAGATAACGCAGATACAGAGATAAAATCTCATGTGACGTTATCAGTATAGTTTTACTGACAGGTGGCGTTACTAGTCCACATTTTTGTATAAAAAAAAAACCTTTGTATTTTTCGTTAATTTATATAAAAAAATACGAATCCAATGTTTTTGGAAATCTATCTGTCACATACCCAATTTCTGTTACTCGCAAAACAGGAAAATCAAACTACTACTATTTGCTTAAAAGTGCAGTTTTCCTAGAACTCACTTTTAGTGACAGAATAACTAACATTCGTTCCCTTGTTTAAATATTTTCCCGACCAGTTTATATTTGGTATGACGTCACACAGAACACTTAACTAAAACCTTGTTTTTGCTGTGGTACATACTTAAAGTCAAAATGATAAATACTTACCTACGGTAAAAATTGAGAGAATACCATCCTAAATATTTATTTTACCATACGACATAAAATTGGAACTCAGTAATTTGAAGACAGACTGATAATATTATAAGCTTTTAAATTAACACTCATTGAATACATTTGTCATTTAGTTTTTGTTTTACAGAAACAACCTATCATAGAATAAATATTTTCTTATTATCTCGAGGGCAAAAGAAGATTTACACATTCCATCTTTAAAAAAAATGCAATTTTATCTAAGTTTCTAAACAAACAAACAATTATTCTCAGTACGACAGTAGTCTAATATCGCATTGTACACATTTTAATAAAAACGCATTTGCAACTTAGCTCCGCAGCTCTCAGGTGTGCGTCGCGCTTTAATTGCAGCGCTCATTATTAACTTTGTGCCAGTGTGCGACGTTCCTTTACGAGATTTACTGAATACCGCAGGCTTCCGTCTTTATTCCACTTCCCTCTAAATTGGTTGAATTACTAGATATGACACACAGTTGTAGAATTCTTGGAGAAATTCTGAGTGAACGTGGAATGTATTTAAAGTAAGCGAGCAGTCATGTGTTTCATTTGTTGAATTTTCAGGTATTATGTAATTTCGTTGTCGCCATTAAAAATAATTAATCACAAAAATCAGTTCTAAAATCAGATTACACAAATGGATAGCATTCTGAACTATGCTGACTAGTCACTATGTGTATATGTGTAGTAAAATGTACTCGATGCATTGTTACATGGTTTACAAACTACGTAAAGTGTTTTATGATTTTTAAGAGCTTTGAACGTCTTACAGTTTTAATGCAAGGTTTTTGGGTATAATTTTTCTTAGATCGGTCTCATTCTATTTTACTTTTAACTATTAATAGAGTACCGCTTTTAGAACGTCATTCACCTTCTGACCTAAAATCAAAAAGTAATATTTTGCAATTATTTGATAACATAGAATATGAAAAAGTGTTTGTCCAAATCTTACCTAATCGATAACCTGCTTGGCCCAAAAAACACTACAAACTTTAGCCATCATCCAACTTTTACAAAACACTACTACGATTTAGACCACACAATAAATCATACACCTGAGAAACGATTTAACAAATTATAACAGAGTTTAGAGATTATAGTGTCGGTATAATTGGGTGGAATTATAGAAATATTTCCTAAATTGAATCCTGCCTTGGGGCTAGGTGGTCATTATACCATTTGTGATACCTGTAGGGTGTTATGTTATATCTACTATACTGTTAGAATACACACTGGATATGGCAGGGGTTATTCTTTATAAAAAAAACCTTTAATATGAATGGCCATACAAAAAAATGATGTCGAATGTGAAAAACAAAACTAATTTTTCATATTGTTTAGATGAGGGATTTTTTTATGCGAATTTTAAAAATAGAGGTATATGTATATTTATTAAAGTTTACTCGTATCTTTATTTCAGTAAAATATAAATTAGGTACTAACCTTTTTTTTAAAGAGGACACAATATCATGTCGCGCCTTAGAAAATAATCCCTACTATGCACTCTATAAAACATATTTATTAACCACAATGCAATTAACATTTCTTAAAAAAAAACATTTAATCTACTCAAAACGATGCTACAAAATGATAGGTTGGAAGGGAATGATCCCATCATTTTAAATGTATCAATTACGTCATTCATGTGGGGTAAGATAAATCGTTGTGGTTCCTAAGTATGGGGTCATTTATGATTTACCAACATTCTTCAATAAACTATACGGTTATCTGTAATGTTAACAAAAATAATTGAGTTTGAAACTTGTGAATGCTATTTATAAAGTTGTATTGCAGTGAGTAATAAAGCACGTACGACCGCGACAAGCCTGTTGGTTTAGTGGTTGGTGGAACTGACTGCTATACTGGAGGTTGTGAGTTCGATTCCCACCCGATACAAATGTTCACCGTGCAGTGTGCCTTGATTCTACAATTAAAAAAGTATTTTTTTAAAAGATCTTCTGGATTAGATTAAAATCATCTTTATTTTCTAAATCTGAAAATACAGACCCAGAATTCTCATCAGGTACCACTTAAGTATCTAATATCTATCTCAGAAAAATACGAAAAATAATTATAATTTGTCTACCACAATCCAATTGCAATAAAACAATATATTTCTTATTAGAATTAGTGATACTCAATTGAAATATAGTCTCAGTATTCGTTTCATCTTATCTGAAATCTGCTGAAGGCTATAATTTAGGATTATTAGGGTTCCTTACCGCTGTCTGAAACGGATTTAGGTATAAAACTTTGATTAACATCAAATTATTGAAAATTTTGTGATGTGATGGGTGGGCAATAGGTGCTGTCTCAAAAAGTGCCACATTGTAGCCTTATTTAAATAAATGTCTTTTGATTTCAAATACCTACGTAACTGCAACTTGAAGATAAAAAAAATCTAAGCCATCGCAATAAAAAAAACAGCCGTCGAGGCCGTAAATTTCAGACATTTTTCTACACTTGCAAAGTAATCAAAACCTATAGGATATTTCCCGTGAACTAAGAATCTTGAAGTTTGGTACATTCTAACGTCATATAGCTTAGATTTAGTTAAAATATATTTAAAAAAGTAAGTATCATTTGCTGATTATTTTGTTCTGAACCATAATTGTTGCGAATTAGACTCGCTCTTGACCGGTTTTTATCTTAAAAATAAACGAAGTAGCGATAGTTTTAGTCAAATGCTCAATTTAAATCTGTTAAGGTAGTTTAATTTGCAAGAAACGACTGAACTTGAAATGTCTAGACTCAGAACTATTCCTTTGAGCTACCGTTTCTAAATTGAATTGGTTAGTACCTATACCTTTGAAAATATTAATTTACTGGCTGATAGACAAATATTGGAACTTAGAAAATGGAGAAATTATTATCGTTGACGCGTTAAGCGGGCTTTTTTCGTAAAATTATTAAATAGTATATACCTTCTGAATGTAGAAAGAATTTGTAACAAGTTGAGACTTTACTGTTATAATAATTATTAAATTCATTACCTTAAAAAAAAAGTACTTAAGAAAAATGTCTGTACTTAGTTTGTAACTAGCAGGGATGAGTCCTGCTTAGCACTGCAATTAAATACTGATGTGTTATACGTATAACAACTTTTCTCTTGTAACATTATAATATCTATTAAAAAACAGCATAAAAATCAATGCGTTTTTTTTTTTAATTTAGGCAAACTTAGAGACAGATAGACAGCGGAAAGCAGCTAAGTTTTTTTATGTAGTGATGTCTAAATTAAAATGTGTAATAGTCAAACCTCTTAAAGGATAGTGTCAACTACAGATACACTTTTTTGATATTGTTCAGACATTCATACTTCAGATATTTTTTTTAAATACATCTAAAAATAGTCGAAGAGTTTTTTTTATCTGTATTCGATTCTCGACAACCGTTGCGCAGGATTAAAAAAAAAGTGACGGCATGCAGCCAGTTTTTTTAAGCCTATGGTAGCAAGTCACACAGCCACAAATGTCAAACATAAATTCTTAAAAAACACGCATAAATAAAGGTAAAACTATAAAGGGATGGTAGTCGCCCGCTGTTAGTTTTTTAGGGCTCCGTAACTAAAAGTTAAAAACGGAACATTACTACTAAGGCTCCGAGTCCTACCATCCGTCTGTTACCGTACTGCATGTTATGAAACGTGATAGTTAAACAGTTGAAATTCACAGATGTGTTTCTGTTGCCGATATAACAGCAATTTAATAATAATAACAGATGCCCCATCAAGACCTTGTTTGTTGAACCTGTGTCCCTGTTCAAACCTTTAAAAAGGTCCGGGTTTCTTTCCTTGAAGTTATAACGTGAAATAAATAAGATACTAATAATTATTTATATTTACGATGGCGACCATACAACATTTTTTTTCCACTTTTATAAACCTATTAATTAGTATTAATGACGGAACCGTTCGTACGCGAGTGGGACTCGATCACGACCGTTTCCTTTTTAATTTTAAAATAATTTAAGTGTTGGGAACATACTGTTATCAAAGCAAAGATCAGATTAACGTCGTGTAAATGTCATTTTATATTTAACTTTTTTGTGGATAAGTGAATTAAAAGGAGTTAATTAATTAGACTTTAATTTTATGTATTTTTACGACTGCTGTGTATATTTTTTGGTAAACTATAGGGATGGTGAAAAAAATTATGAACTGACTGCGTCAGATTAAAAACAAGTAACTAATTGGGATTAAATGTAGAATGCGGAGCTTTGGGTGTTGTAGCGTAACTTGGAAGAGGTCTTTATCTAAAATTATTGAGCCTAAGAGGCATGTTTTATTTATCTATTAAAAAAAATCTCCTTGGTCATTGAAAGAGATTCGTAGCCATCATTAATAGTAATTCAATGAGGCATAACATAAAAGCAAACAAACGATTGAAGATGTTTTGTTAGGAACTTAGTTCAAACAACAGATCACAAAACATATGCTCCTAACGATACATATATCTCAAATATATAACGAGAGGACTTCATTGGTACATGCTGCGGATTTTAATCTGCAAGACAGCTGTAGGATCTAGTCCAAGTCATAGAAGACAGCGATATTATTAAAGTTGTCAAAAAGAGAATCATTTTACAACTAAACCTCTTTTGGAACTTCTCGAATATACCGCCAGTTTTAGAGCAAGAAGTATTTAGGCGGTTTAGTCTCTCTGTGGAAAAAGTTTTTCGCTCAAAGTCCTGCTTTAGTCAGTGAAAACGTACCTAAAGGTTTATTTGTCGTTAACAGTTAGATACGGTGGTAAATGTTACGAGTATAATCTAATCAGCAAGATACCCAGTTTTTATAAATATCCCCGCAATTAGAAATATCTTGGTAAACGTGGTATTTTTAACAATCAAAATTCTACGTACCTCTCATAATATACCTTACAGCGACTTATAATAATCATTCCAATCATACTAAAAATAATCCGTCATTTCAATAATTCGTCAATTTCCGTCTGTTCTTCCATGGAGCAAGGGTGAACGATCCTTAGGAGATGCTCAAAGAAACAAAACGTCTCATAGCACTCGCTACCGCCTCCAACTTACACAGATGAACAGACTACGTCGAAAGTAGACGATAAATCTTAGCATTGTCACCGGCAGATGGCGCTCGTGTCCAGGTTTTTACTGCTATAACTTGGTAACAAAGAGGAACCGCTTTTTGCAGCACCTGTCTTTATGGCTAGCTCACCAAGGTTTATATGCACTTGTGCTATAGGAATTGGGTGGAATAGAAGGAGTTTTGATTACTTACCATGTATGGAGATTAGAAGTAAATAGGTTATAGTTACTATGTTGATAGCTGCCCGAGAATATCTGAATGATCAATTGATTGATTCTTGCATTTTACTCGAATGTGTGTATGAAGTGCTTTGTTTTTAATGTTAGATTTTTTAATATATGATAAATAAATTAGTGTATGACTGTTGGCTCTGCTGATTAGTTTATGCTTATTTAATTTATTAGATAAATGTATGTTTTGTGCTTATTTTTGTTGTACTTTGAGCGTTTTTGGATTAAGTCTAAACCAAGTTCCCTACGTTTAGCCCACGTAGCTCTCTTAATAGTAATAACTGTAATAAATAATATATATTCTTTTTAATTTTCATGTCTTTCGGAAAATACATATACTTTGAAAGTAAAAATAAAGAAAATACAATCAAAAGTCATCCCAATTTATGATCATTTGGATTGAACAGTAAAACTAATCTTGATCTCAAATAGGATATTCATTTAATTACAAATCTACGGGTGGTCCAATTAGTAAACCTATCAAGTTTGGATTTTATATTTCTTTTGTTTTGGTAAGTTATTGGTAACCATTTTGAATCATATGAAATTATAATTATTAAGTCTTCACAAAAGCGAAGGTTTTGTAAAGTTCTAAAATAGTTTAAGTTTCTTGAAATAGTTTTAAAATATAATTGAATAAGATCAGTTCAGTGGTTTTAGTGAGTTGTAATGATTTTTTTTATACATATAAATGTTAACATCGTGAATTAAAAAGACGATTTGTTTAGGATAACCCTTGCCCCTTACACTTTGCATGTGTCAGTGCGATCTAAGTATTAAAAAGAATAACGAAACTATTCTAAACTTAACTATACGTATTCCTAATAAGGAGTGGTTAAATAACGTAATAAATTGCCTTTATAAATATTACACAACCCCAGCTAACATAAATATGTCTATAATCCTGTTAAATAAGAATTTGGCTTCACCAAAATATAATAAAATAAATCCGACGAACCACAGACCAAGTCGTAATATCAGAGGTAAGTAACGTTTTTACAAAATATGTAGCTTAAGGCAGGCGAGACCTAGTTCCCGTGAAAGCGTTAATGAACCCATTCAAAAGGTTCGCAACCCCGCCTAGTTTCTCCCATTTATTATGAGGAAAATAACTATTTTGTCGTGGAAATGCTTGCGGGAATAATCTTTTTGCTAATACTAAAAGAAGTAAATACGGAGCAGGGTAGTAGTGTAATTTATTTCATTTTCTTTCAATTATATTTAAGAAATAATGTGAAAATAATTCAAATAAAATATATTTTAGACATAGCTTTAATTTTCTTACGACGAACGAAACGCAAAAAGAGGCCGCCCCCGGGTGGGCTCGAACCACCAACCTTTCGGTTAACAGCCGAACGCGCTAGCCAATTGCGCCACGGAGGCGATGGAGGGGCGACCGAAATAGTGGATTAGTATCTATTGACTTGACGTCTTACATAGGGTTATCACAAAAACGTGTGAAAGTAATTTCATGATAACAGTTTATTATGTTTACAAAGTAACTACTATGTCGACCGTTACTTGATATTATTAGGTACCAATACCATGTTTATGAGAAATGATTTTTTTTTTATTACGACAAGTTTATATTGCTTTGTCACGAATTTTATAACGTCTCGGTTATATTAAAAAAGGACCTATTACCGGTTATATTAATGAAGGAAAAAAAAGCCACGGTTTTTTATCATTAAAAAAACCCGATTTTTTGGCCATACCTTATGAAAACCATGTTTGCTTATTCTAGAAGCAGAGTCCTATTATATCTACTTACCTTTATTTACTCCATTATTCTCTCAAACAATCAGCAACAGCTGGTTATCATATTAATACGGGAATTATGAACACACAGCAAAGAGGTCGTAACGTGTTTAATACGCGCCATAAAACTCAACACCGTTGCACGTTTGCACTATTATTAGTATATCGAGGGGTAATTATATCTCGTTAATATCAATAAAGCGTGTAGTATTTGTATGGTGAATAATTGAAATGTGGTATTTGACCTATTTGGTAAAGAGATGCTGGTTGGAATAGGAAACTTTTTATAGTGATAACCTCTTTCGAAATCTCTATTGTCATTTAGATTGCTGCTAGCTACAATAGAAACAAACGTGCAAATAAAAAGTATAGGAATAAACAGTATATAAATTAAAAAGAAATGAAAAAATAATACAAGAACAATTTGTTTCAACGCGTCGCATAGGGAGTCGCGCTAAACACATGTGTGGGGGCGATGCAAGTCAAAAAAATCTGAAACTCAGATATTTTAATTGATACAGATCCCATATACCCACGTCATGCCTTTACTGTGATATAAGTAGAGAGCATTGGCTTTCTCCTCAAAAACCAAAAACAACTATCTACATAAGTCACTTTTAACAGAATACAATCTCCCTGCGAAACAAGGATTGAATTCCTTAGAGCGGGATTAGTTTAAAAAAAAACATTTTCTTTTTTGGCTGGCTGTTTGATGTTCCGCTAATCTCTGAAATTCCTAGACCGATTTTGACAGGAATTTTATAGGCAGGTTGCTTATCTAGTGAGAAAAGAACTATAAACCCTTTTTTTGTTCAATTCTACACGGACGAAGTCGCGTGCAAATACTAGTAATACATAGAATTATCAGTTTTCAATCTACCTAATATATCGACATAATACATACAAATCAGCATGTACAATAGCTCACCACAAAGACAACCAATATGAATTAAAGCATCCCGTGTCTAATGAATCATCCATCGCCATTCTCTATGTATCACCTCATATTCTTGGAACCATAAACGGCCAATGACTGTCCAATTTATTTATTACTTCGAGAATGAGCCTTTAAATCATCGCAGAGTAAGCACCTTGTAAAAGATGACCTGGATTTTATGTGCTGGACTGTTATTAAAATAGCTAAGATTTTTACCTTATTTTCTTAGTGTTTTTAGTTAGTGTTTAAGATTATTTTGAATTACGTCGAATTATGTAGATATTCTTAGGATGGTGTAGTGACCGTCACACCTGATGAATCAAAACATTGTAATAAACACTAAACAAAAAATAAATACGTTTTAACAACTTATTAACCAATTTATGCTGGTATCTATCTATTATTTGTGGAACATTAAAAAATATCACGTTCTGGGTGATTATTGAAACTCTTTTAATCTATTTAAAAACTGTAGTCTTCTTTCTACGTTTCGTTGAAAAGATAAATTTTCGACGTCCAATAATTTATTATTTAAGTACTGTTTAGTTCAATGAAGTATGTGAAAAATGTTTATTCTTATCCATACCCAAGCAATCAAAGTATAGTCCTTACCTGTGATTTGCGCAAATCATTCCACTTTGATTTATACGAAACACCCACGTTGATAGTTGATTCATTTCTATTTATTCAAAGCTGTCTAGGAAGAGAGAACAGGATACGTCAAGGAATTTCATGCTAGATTTAGAGGGTGATATAGAATAAATTATAACACGTCAAGTAGTTTCGTGTACCATTAAATGAAGAGTATCAAATTTGTGAATCATGGGGTACTAAAAATTTACTAAGCTCTATGATTAATTAATTATATCTTATTTATTACATCATCTAGTTTCTATTATAATTGTATTAGCCGTTACTCGCGATTTCGCCCGCAAATGCCGGTCATAGCTTCAGAAACCTTACCCTTTAACGTTTCCGGCTAAAAAATGTCTATGTGGTAAGCTAACGTCATACTACATTTCATCAAAATTGCTCTTGCTGCTAGAGCGTGAAAGAGCAACAAACATTCATCTATCCATCCATTCATACTTACACACTGTCGCGGTTATAATAATAATTAGGATTCTGTGATATTAACTTATAACGTCTAACATAAAGTAACTAATACGACATCATCATAAACGCCATTATGCTTCTTTCTTCAAGTATAGCTGAAGACTTACAAAAGAAAAAGCAAACACAGTTGAACGTTCTCCAAACATTTCAATTCAACAAAAGCATCTCCAAAAGACATTAAGAACCCATTCATCATTACGAATCGAAGGTAAACCACAAATGTATGTTCGAACTAACATTGCAAATTGAGCAAGCAGGTCCCCAATCAAACCGGCTCCAAACTTGGATTGCTCCCAACTTGCTTGAATTATAGCCAGCGTCGGTTGGTCCCCAATAAAATAGTTCGAATCCCCTTCAAATCCGCTCACTCCAGAACCCAATGATTCTACAGTTTTTGACATTTCCATACAACTTTATGAAGCTTTGCGCCCGTAATGCATGAGCTTGGATTTCAATTTGACTTCAAGATTCTTGCTGGCGTTCCGAAGTTCTGTTTTGATTAGGATTTTAGATTTGCCTGCATGACAACTTACGGAAGTCTACGTCAGGTGTTTGGTAAAACGTTCGTATTCTTATTTGTTTATTCCGACTACTTGCCCGAAAACACACCTAATGGTAACACCATAAAATTACGTTCCTCAAAAATCTCATATCACCTCATCTTTCCTATTATATTTATAAAAGGCCTTAAAGATCCCAGACTTAGTGAACAATGACCCACAATACCAAAATATTCTTTAGTCGATTAAGGCAATTCTTTACTAAGAGATCCAATAAAATAAAAATACATGTGACTAACTCCAGACTACGGCTTTGCTCGCCAACGTTAACAAACATAAGATTTGATGACATAAGATACTTATACTAAAAACGACAAGGGTATTGTTATCTCACCACAGTCATCTAATCATAATAACACCATTTTTTTGTCCAAAAGACAACAGATCAACGAGTTTCCCATATATTCTAGGCCAGATTGACGTGCCTATTGGTGTAGTATGGGTGGCTCTGATCGCTATACCGCAGGTCGAAGGTTCGATTCCCACCCAAACCAAATGTTTGTGTGATGAGCGCGATCATTTTATTGCCTAGGTGTAATTTATCTACAATTTATGTATTTAGAAATATATGTTTAGTTATCTAGTACTAATAACACGAGTTACTTTCGTATACTTAATTTGAGACTAGATGGCGTTGAGGGAGTGTAGAGGAATATTAAATTGTCTACCAAAAACCGAAAATTCACCACAACCGTCTCAATATCTTAAGTTTAACAGACAGTAAAACCAACTTTACTCATACAAAATTTAATAAAAAGCATAACATTTACCTGGTTTTAGACCAAGCCCATCAGGACACGGTGACGAGCTCAGTGTTAAAACGGCGAGTCATCGCCAAATGATTACCGGCCTCTTTGACCGAGAGGTCACTTCTCCTTATTGGCTATTGATAAAAAGAATTCTTTTCTGTTTTCCTTTTTTGTTCTTTTGAAGCGGTATTTAAAGGTTTTTTTGAAATGTATGGTATTGACAGAAGTCAGAAATGCATTTGTTGGAATTGTTATTGAGAACCTGATTGGGATCACTGACAGTTTCCAGAATTAAACGTCTGAAAGTAGTTTATACGTATTTTCGAATATATTTGCGTTAAATCGCTTCGTGTAATTTTGTCATTACTGACAAAATTGCATCAAAATAGTTTTAAATTTTAATTTCATTTTACGTCACTCAATTTTTTCTAAAAATCTAAAGTTTGATAGTTACTAAAAATATTGCCAAAACTTCTTTACTTAGCTAAAAACAGTCTAAGCAATAAAAAGCAGGCTTCCCCCATAAATCAAATTAAGTCCTAACCTACAAAGCAAAACAATTTAGTTAATGATCATAACTGATTAAAACAAAATGAATACGCTTAATTAAAATCCTTGGGCCTTTCAAAATTTTCCATTGTAGCTCTTATTTACACCTCAAGACGTTATTAAGGGACCCTGCCTTGCTTGATAATACCTTTGTAAAGCCCCCCATTGTGCTGCCTACCCCCTAAATCTTTACAGGCGTAATAGAAAATATTGTTGGCGAAATTAAGTTATTCTGAGCAAAGGATAATTTTCGGAAAGTTTTGGTGTTGTATTAAAATTAATGATTCTACGTGATAAGGCGGTGTTTTTAATAAGTTAGAACTATGGTAAGTTTAGAGTTTGGGTTTTATTTATTTTTGTTTTAGTAGACATGGTTTTATCTTGTTTTTTACAGGTTTATTTTTTTGACTAAGATTTGTTAAGGTCCTTCAAGTTAGAAAAAGTTTAGAGATTAACGTTTGATTATATCAAATAAGCTAAATATTTTTTTTCTAAGTGCCTAATAATTAACAGCCTTTATAATTACAAACTTTTGTTAGGTGGAATCACAGTATAAATAAATAAAACCAGTATTTTAACGAAGCCGTTTCTAAAAAATCAATTCCTAAAGCCGGTTCGTAACAGCGATAGGGCTGCCCACCTACAGCGTTTTAATTACATCAACACTACTCCGATTGTTCGTCACTGCGACACGCTCGCAAATGTATCATGCCACGGTCATGCTACGATCCGATAGTGTAAATGAAGACTTCATACTCAGTATATTATTATTCTGTATGGAATATTCGTTTACAAATGTAACATACTACTGTTTACACGTAATATAACAGTTAAAGTATTTCTTTTGTAATGTTTACACAAATGGTAATTATTATACAATATTATACATGAATAAACATAAGCTACTTGAAGCCAAAGTCACGGTCACGTAGAACAATGATTCATTGTATTTATTGATAAATAGTATTAGTAGGTAATAGTATCTGTTGTCATCTGTCTGTATAGTAATAGTATTATAGTATCTGTTACAAATATCTTGTTCGAATAATTAAATTTTTCGTATAAAAATACTTTTTGTAACGTCAAAAACATGCGAAGGCTTTATTTAATATTTTTATTCAATTATAACTGAACGAGTTCAAATGAAATTTGGTACAGGTATGCACAGAATGTGTATCGTTTATTATGATATTGGACATATTGCGTACCGGAAAATTAAGTATTTTTCACGCGTGTGTACAGTCGCGAGCAAAAACATTTACACGCGACCAAACAGTTGTAGTAGATTTCTTATACGAAATTTTTGATGACCAAAAGAGATGATAAAATTTTATAAGAGTTTCTTTATTTAACTGCATATACTTTTCAAAATTCTACATCGAAAGATGTTCTGTCAGAAAACCTACAAACACACTCAATAATTTCCAAATCACTTAAAATTATTAAACCATTCCTGGTTCAATAATTTGAAGCGATTTCTGTAAAATTATACCGGCCAGTCCACTGCTGGGTACAGTCCTCACCACATTTGCCCACTTTTACTTTGGTGAATTGGGTGGTTTCCCCATGATCTGTCTTCATGGCATTTAGTTACATTGCATTAAACTTCAATAACATGTAACTTATTTTAGTTTAGTTTAGTTTTAAATTTAGATATTGTTTGTTTAGTATAGTTTCTGTCACCCATTACTGTCACAGGTAGCTTGTTTTTAGTTTTGTCACTTTAACATCCTAAAATAAAGACAAATGATTTCCAATAAAACGACGAGTTTTATGAAAAAGTAACATCTCGTGTCATTGAACTTGGTTCTCTTAGAGTTCCTTTCGAGTCCGGACGATCCTTATTGGAAAACTTTGAGCTTTTCGATGTTATCCGAACGAATCAGATATTATAGTAATCGTTCCTCTTGAACGTAGTTTGATTTCGGTTCAATATTGTCTTTGAGACGGTGATTTTAAGGTAGTTGGTTTTTAAATAGCGAGTAAAGATAGTCGTTTGAGTTACAGATGTTTTAAGTAAATTTAGTCATAAAGGTAGTTGATTATCTAGCTTTGCATTCAGTTCAACGTTTTGGTATTAGTAAGAATCTGTTGGAATTATAATTTGTTGTATACAACGTTGAGAAAAGCGAGAGGCATTAAATGAAACCACATATTCTGTATATCATTATAAGGCTACACAACAAAAATCAAATCAATGTAAGCAATATTTTTATAATAACTTTCGTGAGGATGATTCATAGTTAAAACGTTATAACGGTTTACTCACGCGTATTTATCGGGATAGCCCGACTAGTTTCGGACCCAACCGGAGCCAACTAGATAACTATGCCTATAAAACTTAGTCACCTAATCAGGAAGATACAGCATGTTCAAACTAAAAAAAAACTAAAAAAATATCCTGTGACTAAACTATTGCTTACATTGATTTGATTTTTGTTGTGTAGCCTTATAATGATATACAGAATATGTGGTTTCATTTAATGCCTCTCGCTTTTATCAACGTTGTATAAGAATCTTACAGATAAAATCAAAATAAGGTAGGTATACACACTTAAAATTCGTCCGTGTGGTGTCCGGATATAAAGAATAGCACCACCCCATATCCTCCACTGGGTGTCGTAAAAGGCGACTAATGGACCTTAAGACCCAGTGCACTGTACCAAGCACCTTGGGTCACCCGAATGGTGGCGGGTAAACAACCAACAATCGCATTCCCAAAGAGGGTTAGTGTCAGGCAGGCGGCCGACTATAAAACCATAGCCAAAACTTTAAGCAACATGTCTAAAAGACGTGTTGCGCCGACCCCAAGTAAAAATTGGGATATGGGCAGGGGAATGATGATACACACTTAAAATTATGTATCTCCGTAATTTTAGTGGCGAGTAGAAGATATAATAGACTGCAAAAACATTATACATTTCAAGTGGAAATAAAAACAGAAGATAACTGTTTTTTTCCACTTGGAATAGAAAAAAAGTACAACCTAAGAATAAAACCTCTAGTACCAAATAAACAACGATGTTAACATGTATTACCATCAAAACTATGAAATTCTTTAGACAGCAAGCTGCAGGAAATATATTAATTATTCCATACAATCCTGCCATTGTCCAATCAATTGGATAACATCACATAACTCTGATCTCTTTATTGTTTTGATGGAGTACCGTTGGGTGACGCTGCGTTTTTTGTGATGATGTCGTTTAGTGATGTCGAAGGTTTTTTTTAACATGTGGGGCAATTTAATAAAACCTTTAGTATAAAAACTATATTGCATGCTGTGTCATTGATGATTGGTCTAATTTAAAAAAAAAAATGAATGCTATTTCAAATTTTGTTAGAAATAAGGAGACCAAGTTTCGATTAAAAATGCTGTTATGCTTGATAAAACACTCATTGAAGGAATCTATAGGCTACTTAAGATCAACCTACGACCATATAGGAGTAGATGAAACTGCAGGACCCAATTGTTACTAATCAGTAACATACTGACTTTATTGATCTTCACGTATTTTGGCTAGGATTGTCCTGTTTTACTTTTAAGCATTATAGAAAATAATTGTACATGTAACAAATGACTCTTTGCACAATACGTGCCATTTTTAACTAAATAGTCGGGTACCGTCGACTTGCATTGCCTCATATACGAAGGGTCTTAGACTTTTGTTTGAATATAAATTATTCTTAAATGAAAGTCATTGCGATGCTAGTGACGTTTGTAAAATATATTGAGTTAGATAGGGTGCGATAAAATTTAAAAAGGGAGGATCGTCGCGTGATTAATTGTTTCGCTTGTGTTCAATCGTCAATGATATTTTCTTTTGTATTCTTCCATAGTATTTTTCATCATATACGAAATATGATTCCATCTTTTTGATTTTACCAATAGATTTTCTTCTATTTCGTATATTAAGTGCGGTTGATTTTGACTTAAATGGAAGATCGAGAGCTAGTACAAAATTATAACGGGAGGCACTGCACCGACAAGACCGCAATGACGATCATTTTAAGTACCTTGTAATTAAAGTTGTAATTAATAACCTTTATTGCTAAACTTGTTTTCACTTTAATATAAATCTATGTACTGACTTTAAGATAGTTTTTTTTTCATTTACTTAAATTAATGACTTATCGGTAAACGGTCGTTTCTACGCTGTAGTTTGTCTTTCGACATAGGCCTCCTCTAGGGATGAAATAAATACGCTGTCGTAAAAAACAATAATTCTACTGTTACCCAAAATAAAATAACGAACAATAACGTAGTTGAAATTACCCTTCTACATAAAAATCAATAAACCCAACAACACAAACACCACTATTCACTCCACAGTAATTTTAATATCACCCTAAAATTTTAATAATATTTCCGCGTCCCATACTCCGTGACATTAAGACCCTTACGCCAATGAGTTGTTTAAGATCCCCTCTTTGATACCAGATATATGTTCTGATAAGGCCTTGTACCCTACAGGACCCGGTTAATTGACTGCGTGAGTAATCAAATTCTTTTAACTAGAAGGCTCCTTGGTAAGGCATTTGTTTTTTGAATGTTTGATTATGGCCGTGTTGTTTTGTTAATAGAGGTTTTATTTGGTTATAATGTTGTAAGGAACAATAGTCTTCATATTTACACTCGACGGCATTGAGCTCAAGAATATTTTATTGTTTTTCTTTGATTCTAATTATGTAGTCCTAATCTAGTCTCTTTGACTGTACGGATAGTCGAGTGCCATAGGTCACCATGTAAATTACTACTGTGCGCGGCGTATCGCGGGTTCCATCCCTGCGCAATACAAGAATTCGCGCGGTTCACAAACGCCTGTACTTAACTAGGTGTGTTTATTCATATAAATTAAATGTCTCAAACAACGATAAAATTTCGTTAGTGCGGGATACGTTTAAAAAAAATGCGGAATAAAAAACATTTTTGTGCCAATGTAGATTTTCGATCAAATGGAGCTGAGCTTTCGTAAGCGGTCGATTTCAGACCAGTACGCCAGTTCTAAGTCTACTAACTTGGGTGTAATCAAAAATAGCATATCACCATTAGCTAAAAACAAAATTAGTCTAAGAAAAAACATAAATATAGACAGGACACAAAAAGACATTACAACACAATACGAGGAGTTTTTAAAAGCAATAGTTAAACCAATCACTTTAAAACACCTAGCTCACCCAGCCTGCATTCAAGACCCGAAAGCCGAAAACAAAAACTACATCCAAACACCCTTAAACATCTTATAAAACAAACACAGAGGAGTGGTAAATAAACGACACCATTGTACGTCAGGCAAGCCACAATGTGACTTAAAGGCTCTACTGCATAATCCCCAATGAAAGGCTCCGTTCTCCGCGACTTTATTTCATTTGATATGTCGTATTGTTGATGTTGAGGTTTTCTGTTTGGCTTTTAAGAAATTGAAAAGGTTTTTCTGTTAAAGTTTTAATGTTTATGTCTTTGTGCAACAGTTTATACAGTGTAAAAGAGGACAACATCTCGGATTGAGGTTAACCTGATGATCAGAGAAGCTGAAAAAACAAGGCGGCTTATGAAAACCTCAATCATGTATTTAGTTGATTTTGATGACTCTCTCGTGGCTTAATCCTTCTGGCTGCGTTTTGGTGGCCACAGCTTAATTTTACAGCGAAATTTTCGACGTAATTCATGGTTATACTAAGTCAATATTTAGTGGATACTTATCAGTAGTCCTCCTAAAATATCATCGCATTTCAACGCCCCAACAAAAGTACGTACTCTACGAAATAAATTACCAAAAAATATCATTATTTACTTACTGTTGCTGTCCCGTAATGTTTTGATTTATAACGTGGGATCATTGCGGATTATCTTTCTTCGCGTACACGAGGGGCGGTTGTCATTAATGAATATTAATATAAAACGTCGTTTAATCATGGTTCGCTTCAAAGAAAACTTAGGGTGTATCGGTTTTCTTGACGTTAATGGTCTGTAGTGTTTTTATGAATGTTATTTTGTTTATTAATAGATTTTTAGTAGAAGGGGTGAATGTTGTGGTGAGGGTTGAGATTAAACTGTTCCACTGTAGGGCAAAACCTCCCATTTTTTTATTTTTGGTACTCTGCTGTCTCTTGCTACTTCTTCTTCTCCTTCGTTGCTGCTTCTTTTTACGTCTAGGTTGTGTCCATTTTCGCCTGGTCCTTCAAATCGTACGTTACTTACTGGGAATCCAGCTGATAATAATTAAAAAAATATATTGTAAAATACACGTTAAAAAAAAGTTCAATTCAGAGAAAGATAAACGCAAATTATAAGAATATTTTGGATCCATATGCTGTGAACTATTGCTTATAAGTATGTATCAATTCATAAGAAAACGCAAATGTTAATTAAAAGATCAAAATTCCGTACCATGTATCATTTCGTACCTATTTCAGTGATTCTAATTAATCATTGTGTACCAGTATTTGATAAAGCATAGACTATTGTTCGAAAACGTGCGTGTTCTACATAGTTATGGCCCGTCAAAATCCACAATAGTGCTTTTGAGGCCGATGGCTTATTCTGGGGGATTTATTTAGCTTGTTGTGATAAAAACTTGCAGAAAAAAAACGGAACAAGATGTTTTTTTGAAATATTTTATAGGACGTTCATATGAGTCGTATTTGACCAAAATTTAATAAAATAAAATTCAAACGCTGTTTCTTTTTTTCACGAACGATTACCTAAAAATTAAAAACAAGCTGTGAAAATTTTGGTTAGATTATTATCTGAAGCCATCTGAATAAAACTTTTTGATATAAGAATTTATCCTTACAAAAATAATATCCTGGTTATTCTACACCAGGATATTATTTTTGTACGTTAATACTGGTAGTAAAAATCCAGTTTTTTTGTGTGTTAAGCACTAATAAAGCACTATTTACCTACGAAATGGTATGCTTACATTAAATTTTAGTCCTTAAAATTGTTCTGTAAGCATTAAATTTTCTTATAATCTATATACAACGTTGATAAAAGCGAGAGGCATTAAATGAAACCACATATTCTGTATATCATTATAAGGCTACACAACAAAAATCAAATCAATGTAAGCAATATTTTTATAATAACTTTCGTGAGGATGATTCATAGTTAAAACGTTATAACGGTTTACTCACGCGTATTTATCGGGATAGCCCGACTAGTTTCGGACCCAACCGGAGCCAACTAGATAACTATGCCTATAAAACTTAGTCACCTAATCAGGAAGATACAGCATGTTCAAACTAAAAAAAAACTAAAAAAATATCCTGTGACTAAACTATTGCTTACATTGATTTGATTTTTGTTGTGTAGCCTTATAATGATATACAGAATATGTGGTTTCATTTAATGCCTCTCGCTTTTATCAACGTTGTATATAAGCAACTAGCTTTTGCCCGCGGCTTCGCACGCGTTAAGAAGTATTATTGTTTAGCAAGTTAGTGAAAAAAATTAGGGCCTACAAAACTTCCTTGTACACAATATTCTTAACTAATTTGTCATTTGGCGCTAAACCTATCAAGCTACTGGGAGAATTTACTCGTGAGCAAGCAACATAGAACTACCCATGAGAGAAGCAATGTTCTCTCAAGTCAATACCCGCAAATTTGAGAGTTTGCCCCTGAGATTTGTTTATACCTAGTCATGGCTAGTCAAAAATCTAAGAAGATTTCTACAAACATCCCCTATTTCATCCCCTTATGTGTGGAATTTATCAAAATCTTTCTTAGCGGATGCCTACGTTATAGTACCTACGTGCATGTAAAGTCTCAGCCCGATCGGTTTTATTTTGACAAAGTTTCATAAAAAAATTCATCCCCTATTTTATCCCTTTGGGGGTAGAATTTATCAAAATCCTTTCTTAGCGGATACCTACGTCATAACATCTACCTGCGTGCCAAATTTCAGCCCGATCCGTCCAGTAGTTTGGACTGTGCGTTAATGCATTAATTTCAATCGAATTTGATTACCATAAAAACGGTTCTAGTGAGTTAATCTTAAAAAATAGACATATACTGTCGCGGACATTTTTTTAGATCATTTCAATAGGAATAATTCTTACATACATATATTGTTTGCATCTTGAACCGTTTTCGCAGCGCACGCAACGGAAGCCCTCAAGGATGAACAATTTTCCCCGTTTTTTTCACATTTTCCATTATTTCTTCGCTCCTAGTAGTTGCAACGTGATATTATATAGCCTAATACCCTTCCTTCCTTCTGCCGCCTTCCTCGATAAATGGTCTATTCAACACAAAAAGAATTTTTCGATTCGAACCAGTAGTTCCTGAGATTAGCGCGTTCAAACAAACAATCAAACAAACATACAAACAAACAAACAAACTCTTCAGCTTTATAATATTAGTATAGATAAGTTGTAATATCCACGTGTAAGATCTGGCCATGTCTATATTGTTCGCCCGCGGCTACTTTTTTCCAGACATCGTATGATAGAGTCCGTTGAACATATCTATTTGCCTTACACGGAGTAAATAGGTCATGTGTGATACAAATAATGTATTGATGACTATTTCAATACTCTATTATCAACGTATCAATTAACTGAAAAAAAAATAAGCATAGGATGTCTAATAGATAATGTTGGAGAAGCCTATCTTGCCATACCTTAACCTGAGCCTTGAAGACGTTACGTAAATTGTCGCATTAGTTACAAAAATAAATATTTTAATTAAAACTAATAACTCCAAAATTTTTTTTTGTTTAATATAGGAGAATGCCGAAGATGTATTAGAAGATTAGAGTACGTTAGGATGGCCATGATAAGACTTTTTTATTTGATCCTATTCCAAACTGAGCCTTACCATCAAGCAGTGCAACAGCCGAAAACCAATCTTTGACAATATCGCAACAAAACCGCACCAGCCTTGCTTTAACCTCCCAGAATACGTCGTTAGGTTTCTGTTTAGGATCTGGCCCATGTCCGGCGTGTTCGCCCGAGGGTTCGCTTTGCGGACAACACGCCTATGTCGCTGTGCACACCGATAATACAATACAGCTTAAAGGAATTGTGTTTGCGATAACGATCGATAAAATGCGAATGAACGTCGACATCGTAGTTAGTTGGCTTGGGGTACGTTGATTTATTGGCTTTGGTTTTTGTAGTTTTTGGGTTATTTTAATTAGCTCTATTGTTACATTGAAACATATTTAAAGGCAAACGAAGATGTAGCACGTAGTACGTAGAAAATTAAGTTGAGTTATAACAGGTCAAACGCGATATCTGTTCTTCCTGTTCCTATTCCGTAAAAATAACAGTTCATAATATCTGTTACTAAATAACAGTCAGTTGTTTTTCTACGTACTGTTTGTCAGTATGATGGGGTAACATGTTATATTAAACAACGTGTATTGTTTCTTTTTTATTTGCTAAGGAGAGCGTTGAATAGTGCTGAGTGATCGATATTTATAAGAACAGGTATAAGTTACTCGCGAGAACAACTATTATCTGTTATCTACCTACTACCTGTGATTCTGCCTGTTATGATAAATACACCCCATCCCTAGTAGAAACTATTTAAGAAAAATCATTCTTCGGTTATGTTGGGCTAATTAAAATATTATTTTTAATTAGCTTTTAATAAAACAATATCCTAAAATGAGTAGCAATCGTTAATTAATCGCCTTCAAACATTGTTGTTACCCGTTCTTCTTTGTTCCTTCTAATTATAATTTGCAAGATGACTGACAGTTAATTTACTTTACGTTTTACTTCAGCAGTTTGCCGCTGAAAATAATTATTTGAAACTTTACAAAATAAAGAACCATTTATCAAATTCAGACCCGAAAACTGTTTCAAAGTTCAAATTGGAGTTAGAACTGCGAAAAAATGAATTAATTCAACATAATACTTGTAAAAGTGCTTGTTTGTTTGTTCTCTTA
This sequence comes from Chrysodeixis includens, assembly GCA_941860345.1. Lineage (NCBI taxonomy): Eukaryota > Metazoa > Arthropoda > Insecta > Lepidoptera > Noctuidae > Chrysodeixis > Chrysodeixis includens. The sequence goes on from OW796092.1 coordinate 1,573,804, forward strand.
TAATTTTCATAAAGATCTTAATCAATCTTTATGAAAATTAGTAAAGTCTAATATAAAAAAAAGAATAAATGCCTATTTTCATCTCCATAAATCTATTTAACCTGAGAAATTCAACCGCTACGTGAGCAAAGTCACAGGCAAAAGCTAGCTCAATAATTTTCCGCTAAATGACTTTGTAGCAACAGTGGGGAAGTTTTTGTTTGTCCGTTTGTGTGTACCGGAAAATAGATTAAAATGGCCTCGAGCTGAAAGGAGCTACGCCGTGAAAGCATGCAGATTAAAAACACTGGAAAAAACTTGTATTTTTTTTTCAACAAAAGTACACAATCTGTTGGGGCGCCTCTACTCGGTATCATAGGCTTCGTTTATCCTTTGAATCGTATAATGAATATGCATTTTTTCGTTTTTACGTATTTGCACTGAATGGGTTATGTTTTAAACAATTATAATGAGCTGTTGAACTGGAACTTCTTTGTGGGTCAGAGAATATTTTGTTTTATATTTTTTTGCTGTAGTTAAGGCTTTATGTGTGTGTATAATATGTATGACGTGTATTGGTAGATATATTTCGGTTGTGAGAGCGTACAGAATAAGGATATTATTCGTATGCAAATCAAATTATTTAATTTATTACGTCATTATGGTGCGAATCCACATTAATCGTGATACTGACACGTGGCAGCTCTAATCAATATTACATGTATTTATATAGAAGAAGTGTGTAAATTTACGAAATCCCATCAAAATTTGTTTATTAGGCTTGTTGATGACTGCCCGTTTAAATGTAGATATCCAAATAAGTTAAAACTGCCAACTATGAGAACTGAATTGTATAGACGAAACTGCTATCCAATGTGTATTAGAATATATAATAAGCTTCCGTTGCAAATTCGAGATTTACCAATGCCTCGTTTTAAGCGGACTTTACGTAAGTGGCTGTTAGACAAATGTTTTTATTCAATAAAGGTGTACCTACAAGAAAAATACTGATAGAACAGAAATTTGAATAGTTATTGTTTGTAATTGTAATTGAATTGTTTGTAATTATTGTTAGATGAAGCACTGCAATTGTTTAGAATGTTTAATTGTAACACAAAATATTTGCATGTCATTGTAAAATGATAAAATATGTTGAACTGTGTACTATATTATATTTGTAACATCTTTTGTATACCATATTTTTACGCAAATAAACCTTTGAATTTGAATTTGAATATATTCAAGAAGAAGATAACATTCAACGGCTACAATATCATTTCGTCGATTTTACAACCACGACAATCACCAACAAAATTTAAAATTCTAAAACTCATCGATGCCCTATCGACGCTACCAAATTGTCCACTGAGGTCGCTTGGGCCATCGTTTTCGCACCATCGCAGGGTTAACACGGGGTTAACCAAAACGCTTCGTGGGAACGAGCAAACCGATCTTATTCTCACGACACTGCAATGCATTCATTTGCATCCGACCAAACAACAATAATATCGTTCGATCTCCAACGTATACTGTTTCAAGAGTTATTCAAATTAAGCAACGGGTTTCTGGTTTTACTCTAAATGGATGACCTGGATGTGGAGCGGAATGAATTGGGTGTCGGGCTTCGAGAGGACAATGGATTGTAGTGCTGATACGTTGGTAACACTGCCTGGAAAAATACGAGGAATGAGAGATGCTCATTTATTTATGTTGGATCTGTACGAGTAAATGAGTTGAGGATTGATTTGCGTGTAGCTAGTAGATTTTATCAATGAATTGACTCTTATTATAGCGGTTTACTGCTGGGCATAGGCTTACCAAAGGGACAGTTCAAGCCTATTTCTGCAAATAAATCTCTACTGTCAAAAATAATACTAAAATAAGAGTAAATAATCTTCGACTTACAAACCCCAAAATTTAGAGAACAATTTTCTTAATATCCCTAAAGAAAATCCATAACAAGTTCAAGGCATCCTTTCAAAGAAATCCAGCCATTACTTTCCATTCTTAGTGTTAAAAATCAAACTGGACCAACTGTCATCGGCAAGTGAACCGGGTACGAAGTGACATTTGGTATTCATCCCGCGGGTTTGGTCGTGTCACCTCACCCGAAACCTTGAGCACAAAGAAAAGATTCATTGAGTATTGCTGAAGATGAGACACTGGTATAAAAAATAGGTTTTAAGAGTTTATTATTAAGTTTAAAGTTTTGTAGTTGGGTCTTTAAAATGAGATAATAAACAAGGTCTGCTATGTAGAGGCACCTAACTTTGGTTAAGAATTTAAAATTAACTTATGTAATTAGCTATAAGTTTTTGAGGACCAAAAATGACGGAAAAATAATTTAGATAATTAAAATGATCTTTGAAACAGAAAGTAATCGAATTTACAACTAACAAACTTACTTTTAAAGTCTATTAAACTAATTATAAAGATAAGAATAAAGCCTCTTAAACTGATAATGCAAAGTAAGTTTCTGCCTAACGCCACATCTTTCCCTTGGAATCTGTTTTCATCGTGACACTCAACAACTTTGCACCCTAAGGGCAAGGAAAGCCCTTCCTCAAACTTCTTACGAAATTATTTGAACAAGACTTCCTACCCGACCTTCTAAAGCGACCAAACTATAAGATACTCTCACACAAAACTGGCCCCTAGAGACCTCCAGTTGAAGTTTGCCCCTATGATGAATGATGTACGATTGATAAAGACTATTTTCCTGTGTACATTATTAAGAATAGAAATAAAATTGTTGGTTCACTAGTGCTTACAATGACTTGGGAAAATGTGAGACAAATTCGAATTAAACTTGAGGTAGGAACTTTCGGTTTTTGTTTTCCGATTATTTTGGATACTTGACGATCATTATTTTTGTAGAGGTTACAATGACAGGGTAAAAACATTTTCAGTTTCGTTTTACCCATAAACAAATGTATCAGAAGTTATTTTTTTGCTATTATGTTATTATTTTTACTCTATTAATAAATATTTTATAAAGATATATTCTTGGAAATTGCAATTAAACTATTTGATACCTACATCGCCTTCACAAATAGCATTTCCTCACAAACGTACAAATATAGGTACCGCAAACCAGCATACTACAAAATGTTAGGAACACACGACCTAATTAATTAATAAAAATACTTACAGTAATTAAACTAGTACCGTAGCGAGCAACATAAAACATTTCTACTTTTAAAATTATTTCACGTACTACACGTTTGTAAAATTCATTTGATTCAAGATTAAAAGAGGTACGATAACTTGTACCTCATATTATATTACGTTCTACGTGTGTAAGATGACATTGTGGGGCGAGATTGTGAGAGCTTTTTTGGGTGCCGACGAGATTAAATGGAACAAAGATAGTATCTATAATGTGGTAGCTGCTTGTATGCGCAAAGGTGTTCAGATACATTATGGTGTAGGTGTACAAATTGTTGGTTGGTTGTATCATGAGTTGTGTATATTCAGTTTCCCATCGTATAGCGTGTGATGTTGAGTCAATTTGAGAAGTTGATTACAAGTTAATAGGATACTTTATTGAGGATAGTGCTTAAATGGGTACGATAACATTGATCTTTAGTGAGCCTTTGGAATATTTTTAACATAATTTTATCTCAGTAAACTAAATTCATATTCTAACCAATCCTTATTTGTTCCAATGAATGCGTGTTTAAAGCACGAGTTATTAACATTTGAATAATTTATTATTAATAATAAAACATTGACTACATTTACATGTAAATATGAAAATTCGTGTACATTATCGATCTACTGATTAGGCCAATAACATTCCTAATAACGGTAATACCACTTTCATTCTACCATTCCATTACAAACATAAATATATCATAATACCAATATACTACACCAATTACAGACGCCCAAACATGGTTAACTAAATATCTGATTATCGCCTAAGCATTCGATAGCATAAAGCATAAACAAAAAGGATCTACAACAAAAAATCTTAGTAACAAATTCATTATAAGCACAACACGATACCAATTCCATTCACAGCTGGGCTATAACGAGGCTATTTACGTGCGGATATGTAAAAAGTCCCACCGTACTGCCTGGTGTCCCGCAGGGTCATCTTCTGGGACCCCTGTTTTTTAATGTGAAAATATGGAGTAATGACACGTAATAAAATTCCTTTTAGACCGGACACAAGTTTATAAATTCGTCTGAAATTTTAAGCGTGTGCCTCATTTTTTTATTGTATTGTGTGTGTTTTATTTAAGAGAGCTCTTGAATGGATTGTGTAAGGAAATTCACTCACATTTTGGGGTAAATTAGTGGTAATGATTTATAAACTTAATCTTCTACTATCCTAAACAAAATAAACATAGGTAGAGCCTGAATTATTTTGGTAAAATATTTTATGAATATAATACGTCGTATTATTAAAGATTGAATTATTTGGCTGCAAAAAAATACACTAACGAGAAGCACTCTAACAGCAAAATATTTGATTCATGGTTTTAGTGTTTGTAAATATAAGTTTTTAAACCACTGATATCATAATTACGTGTATCATAATTTAATAAGGCAATAATATTGTTTTCCAATAAAACCAACTAATAAACGAAGTCTAATTAATTAGGGACGGTAATTATGGAAATTTTATATAGGAGATTCTGAGAACACGTCACGCAAATAGATATGGAATTATGAATGATGTCCCCTCCTTTGTCATGTAGTGCACATGTGGTGTTGATTAGGCGTCGGGCATAAAAACACCGGTAGTTTGCGGTCGTCTACTAAGACAAGGGACTTCTGCTAATCAAAAAAATGATGCTTGGTGCGAAATGTTCATAATATGTGACACCAACATGAATCTCTTGAATCTTAATAAGAAATATATTGGTGTCTCATATTCGTAATTTTGAATTAAAAACTTATTTTATATAAACCTGTTAAATTTAGTGCTCCAATTTACTAAAATAGGATTTACTGTAACTTGCAATAGTAAATTCAAAGGCTAGTACCACTTTTCTAACGACAGTTATTGCAACTAAACCAACATCCACCTAACCGACATTCAGACAACTCTCAACATGTTCATGGAGCTGTAGCTAATTATCAAAATTGTCTCAACTCCATACATTTCGTAGTTACCAATAGTTGTCAACATCTCAAATTAGATACCGACAAATAGAGAAGATATCCCGTCTTACTAATTAACAGTGCAGTGTTGATCAAGAATAATATTTGATGGAAACTTGGATTTCGTTAATTTGTCTTTTGTTTCGTTTCGTTGAATAGTCTTAAATATTTGTCGTTTTGAAAGGATTTTAAATGAGTTTGACAGTGTAGGCAAAGGCATAATAAATTAAGAAAATAATATTTATGTTTGTTTTATTGTTTACTGTTCTACAAAACTTGTTACTTTCAGAAACACAACTTAAATAACTATTAACAAGTTTGGATCTGCATTTGATGTGACAAGCAAAGTATTTAAATAATATTCTCCTCTACATAGTTTGACACAAAGTTAGTTTGTGCTATCTGTCCGTCCTTATATGTATATGCTGAGGTCTGATCTGGTCGGTTAATAGATTTTTATAAATAAGTATGATGTTTCAAAAGGAAGGATTATATGTCACATAATAAGTTAGTATTGAATCGCTATTAAAAATATATTATCTTTGTCATGAGACTAAACTTCACCAAGATAATCCACCAATAGATACCAATCAATAATTTGCTTTTTATTCCCTGACTAAAGTGCATATTATGAAATAACTCAGCAACCTGACAAAAATATTTGTTTGTATCACATAAATCTTCCACGTTCCATCGGTGCTCACACTTAACAAATCAAAACTTTTTAATCTCCAAGACATTTGACTTAATCCTAACACTCCTAACCCGTTTCAAATAAATCATGGCTGTCGAGTACAGGAACCTCTTGTCAACAGATATATCTGTCCCGGTAGTTTTAATTAGCTCCAGAAGGATTTACTGTAACGGTTTTATACGGATGGTTGTCGGGTAGTTGTGACTGATTGTTTCGATAGTATTGTGGGCTGGTATCTTAGCAAGTGTGATGTCTAAGCGGTATATCGTTAGAGAAATGATGTGGAAGAATAGTGGTAAAACAGTGGGATATATTTTTTCTAGTTATCAGCATCTCTTTGTCGTTGATCGAAGCGCAAATGGACAGACAGACAATGCTCTTCAAAACTGGTTTTTGTGTAGTAATAATAATATTAACTATTTTTATCTATTTTAAATGTATTTTTTTCATAGGTGTCTTGGTTATTAAAAATAATTTAGAATATTATGATATGTTAAAATCTTTCAGAGTTTTTTTCTTCTTCCTTAACAAGTTTAAAGTTCACCTACCTATGCATGACCAATCGAAAAGGTTGAAAGATCAAACAAATTTTAATTACTTAAATGTCCTCTCACCTTAATCAATTTAAAATTCCAAATTCCTTATATTCCAAGGGTCGCGACCGACGCGGCTCGTGGTGGCGCCCCGTTGTGCTCCTAGCCTTATTTACGGCACATCACTCGACTACCAGATGTATATCAGGGAATAAATTAAGCCGCGGACACACTGCCGAGATGACTTTTTAATGTGGAACCAATCGTTAGTGGATTGTAGTGAGTTGATAGTTACCCTTAGAGGCAATAGTTAAATTATTAATAATGTTTTTAAACACAAATTTGTTTTGGAATTTGTGTTTGCAATCTAATAGGTCGGGGAAAAAGTCTTTTCGAATTATAGTATGTATGAACTTGTAATAAAATCTTTCTCTCTCTAATAAAATTAGAATTTAAAATTTTAACTTTCAATTATACCAAAACCAGCTACAAATACTACAATACTGATTTTATTACAAGTTAATACATACTACAATGCGAAAAAACTTTTTCCCTGACCTAATATACAAAAATATTTTCTCAAAGGCCAATATTTCTAGTGAATTTACAATTTTCATTTTTTTCTGTTAGAATACGCACGATAAACCAAATAAAAACTCTTAGTTTAACTAAGTAGACTTTCTGCTACCATTTTTTACCTGCTCAATATTTATTCCCATACGGTTACAACAGCTCTACGCTCAACTAACATCCATACTTTGTCATAGACTATCAATAACACTTTAACCGAAGAGGTATGATAATGCAGGATATATTAACAGCACACTACATTTGTAAGCCATATTAGTGCCAGAAAAAAAAAAAAACAAAATGAGCGTCTATGCTGCATTCGAAATTCAAAATGTGTTGGATTAATTTTTTGTGAGCATTGAATTGATATTGGGATCATGCATTAGTATAAATTATGGTACTTATTTGTTCCTTTTTTGAATAACGAGGAATTGATAAATTATTGATTTTTTTAATGGGAATTGTTTGAAACTGACACTAGAGGTGCCGTTAATGTAGATTGCGTTGAACAAGGGTTAATTAAATAACATAAAACATTCTTCGATATCGATACTAATGTTAATCTGCTACGGAAAGATTTCAGTGGACATTTTGTGTACATATGTCAAATAGTTTATTTATTTACTAAAACCAAAAAAAAACTACCAAGTGCGAGTGGGACTCGCAAAAATGCTCACAGCCCTTATGTTTCTTTTCTACTTGTGTGAAAATTTCAAAGCGGTTTACAGGATACATCTATTTACCAAGTTTCAACATTATAGGTCTTATAAAAAAGTTTCTGTAACATACAGATGGACGGACAAACAGATAGACATGACGAATGTATAAGGGTTTCGTTTTTGCCATTTGGTCCTAATAAGGGAAAATCTTAACACTCATTTTGAGATTTCTTTCCAAAAATGTATGTAATATACATACCTACATTTTTGTTTTATGTCAGTGAGTCAGTAAGACGCAATAATTCAACTCAACATAGTATTGCGAATCATAACAAATCCTTAAGTTCCACTACAAAACAGAATATATTCAACTGACGCTCTCGTTCTTTTTATTGCCCATAAACTAAGGAAGGTTTACAGTTCCTATGACGTCATTACATTGTACGAAACTCTTTGGTTACAATGTGTCCTCCTTGTTAATGACTTGACACTCGTTTCAAAGTTATGAAAAGATTGCTGAAGGCGTTTTATTAGAGGAATTAAGATGTTACATGTTTTTAAGATGTTTGCTACTTTGTATCCAAATGCGTCAGAATGGAAGATTTTGTTTTTGAAAGTACGAGAATATTCTACTAATATGGATGGATGGTTGTTTGTTTTCTTTCACGCTCAAACTGCTGAAGTTATATGTACCTTTTTAATAATTTTAAGGCACTACTGAAAAAAATTCTATCTACTAATCTAACTAACTAACTACTAACGAACTAATCCGCAGGGAGCTAGCATGATCAAACCGTCCCTATATAGGAAGAGGCCTGTGCCCAGCAGTGGGATGTATATAGGGTGGTTTATTTATTATTTGACATAAAAGCACAGTAAAAACATATTCAAACCAAAAATTTTAGGAACCATAGTATCGCCACAATTCGTAACAACCGAACACTTGATAGCAATTAAATTTGTTACTCCGCTCCGTTTTCCAGGCTTTTTACGTTTTCATCGGATGCGTGGACAAATATAAAGCAATCGAATAAAAAGCCATTCCGTTATAAAACAACGGAGCGTATTTCGTTTCGTTTAAAAATTCGATTTTGTACAAATGTGATTTTTAACAAAAATGAATGTTATACATGTTGGAATAATAGTGCTGTTTTTGTTAAATTGATTTGTGATGTTCGTTTTAATTGTGTTTCGTTGATTGCACTGTGATTTTTGTTTTCTTTTGCGATTTGCGATGATTGTGTGATTTATGCTGTCTAAATTAATCTGCAGTCATTTTTAATATTTTTGTTGGAACTTGATTGGATGTTTATTATTTGTGAAAACTCATAATCTAATTTTCTTATTTAAAATTGCTAACGAGTAAATTCTGTATTCAGGATGAAAAGTATTACGATTTTATTTGTTGGCTATTTGCAAGTTTTTTAACCGTAGAGGAATTTAAATCTTACATAACGAATAAATTGTTTCTATACAAATAATGCAGTATTTTACTCTCGATTACAAACAGTGTACGGTCCCCTAACCAACCCCAAATAAAACAAACGAAATTTAAAAAAATCCAGCCTGAACCGATCCTGAACCGGTTCCACATTAGATATTCACAACACAATATAACTAAAGTCGTGGCGGACGACTCAATTAAGCACAGTTGTCCCGCGTGCCAGCCCTAACCGCTGCCATTCGTCCGAAACGGATGGCTCCCTTGGGCGAAGATCTATTTGCGCAGTGTGCGGTGCCCTTACTGAGACGCTACTGACATAAACCCAAATATAGTTTGGTATGCCGTGTGCACGCGATGGTTTAGCGGCGAGATTTATTAAAAAATGTTTTTGACAACCCTGTTTATATAGGGTGGTTTAGAAAGACTTAAGTTATTGAGTGTTTTTGGAAGTGGTATTGATTGGAATTGTATAACTATATTCTTGGTTGGTTTTGTTAAATAGCTTTAAATTCAGTGATAGTTTATCAATTTATTAACAGTTTCCAAATTGTTTTTGAAGTTTTATTACCAAAGACACAGTATTAATGTAACATGCTTTCCAATATGGCGACTAAATGATATATGCACCAATTTTGTGAAAACCATATTAAGCTTCATTTGTACTTATAATCGGTACAATTTCTCAACAAAATTGATACTGTTTCATGTAATGGTAACTTGTTCTACTTACACACTGGCACTGCAATAACCTGGTTTCCTAAAGGTCACGCAATGTCTCCCCTGGGTTCTAGTCTATTTGGCAACCCTGCCCTTGGCGTGGGAAACTAACTGTCATAAAACCTAATAATAATAACGACGGGTCCTACGTATACTGGTGTAACCCGCAAAACACCAAAATACGTTTTTTTGCACCAAAAGCCTTAAAATTACCTTAACTTTCTACCCTGTAAAATTTATATTATTTTATTCAGTAATTTCAGAGATACAAACTTGTAAACTAATATAAGTGACATGATATTCGGCCACACTACCATCTACACTGATGTAAGTCACTTGCACCAGTGTAGGTAGTCGCGTGCGCCGCGTCACGTACGCGCAAGTGCCATTTACTCCAGTATGCGCGCTGCGACGGAGTCGGGAGCACGTTAACACTGGTATAACTGCGTTAACTGCTAACGTATTCTTCTGTATTAAAACTATTTCGTGGCTTGTTTTTAGGGGTTGTGCTACTTTTTTACATATTTAACAAGTTTTGTTTGCTTTGAGTAAGTAGTGGTGAGAATTTACAACAATTAAGGGCTCACGAGGTCAATTATTAATAAATTTATGCGTTAAAAATTGACAAACAAATTACTAAGTTGACAGTACTAATATTTCTACAAAAGGGTTTAATTAATGTTTACCTACTGCAAGATACAGATTGTACTGCTTGTAGATTTGTTGGTGCCGCCTGCATTATTTTTTTACGTATAAATTATATAATGTAGACGCACGGTGTACTGCATACTCTTCACACTAAATTATAGAGTTTGTTTTTTCCTTTTTAGTTAGTGGTTGTTTTTTTACAGTCGGGTTTTTTTGTTTTTTTTTTTTATTATTATTTCATTCTTTCAATAAATTTTACACTTATATCAGTAGGAATACAAAGTAGTAGTATACAAAGTCACATGTGACTTTGTTTTATTTTCTTGATATTGTTATCTGACGTAACCTACATTATTTTAATTATGATATTTATTTACTAATAAAATAAATAGCGATACTACTTTTAATACATTTTTTGCAGCAATTAACGTAAGAAGTTACCAAATTTTGCTACTTGGTAACTGACGAGACAATTTTTTTTTATGTACCCAAGTACATCATTTTTAAAGGTGTAGAAATATTCCAGAGGTAAACAATATAACAATATTCGCAACCTCAGTTTATTTTGGTAAAGTTGTAGTATTGAAAAAAACAATTAAGTTCAATCAAAACTTAAGTATAATGACACAAAAGACATTTAAATTAAACTTATAAAGGACTTAGTGGTCGCCAGCAACTTCAACCGCACGAGTGTCGGTTATAACTGGAAAACATTGCCCTCCTCTGACGCAGTGGGTTAAAAGTCTATGTTTTAATCCAGGTTGTCGGCTAACTCCATACGAAATTTCTTCAAAATTGGTTAAGTCGTTTGAGCGTCAAACAGTAACAAACATCCAATCGATACTTATGCAACTTTCGCGTTAACTATATTAGTAGGATATTTTCAAACGTATAAAATGCATATTTAAACAAGTATGACGAGTGTGGTAATGTTATGAGGCATTCGTATGAAGGGTGACACAAATCACCATTTAATACAAGTTGTAAAAATGTAATGAATTTTCCATCACCTGATTTAGACTCTACGGTCTCATTGCCCTGTATTTAGGGGTTGTGTTACTTTTTTATACATTTAACAAGTTATGTACACAACTATACACTTAATAGAAGCACATAGTTCGAAAAGAGTTGCACAAAGGTTATACTAATTTCTTTAAAATACCTTTTCTAGCGGATCTGCAAAGGGAGAAATAAATTAGAAACATCAAAGTACAAAAACTAGTGGACGTAACTGAACAGACGTATCGTACGTAACTGACGTAACGTAACTGAAAAAAAATAGTGGAAATGCTATTTATAAGAAAAATGACATGAAATTCAAGACAAGCTAGTCTTAAAAAAAAGCAATTAGGTATTATCGTAAGAAAACCTCTTTAAAAATCAAACCTTTTTTTACTTAAAATAAGAAGATAACATTTTTTTGTTTTATTATTTTTAAGATTGCAAGGCCAATGATTTTATTTTTCATTATTAAGAATGCTACTATCTAATAATAAAGTGTTATTTTGTATTTTAAATGTTTTTATTTAACTTCTTACCACACTAATTTAAATATTCACAGTAATAATAATACAGCAAACTGTTGCAAGTAGCTTTCCAGTACTGAGTAAACTGTTGTAAATGTTAAAAAGTCGATAAAAGTAGATAAAAGTTGATATTATCTTTAATATTATAACCTCATATTGGTCAATAACACGGAAATACTATGTTTTTAGAGTAAAATCCTTCAGATTTCCTTTATTATAAGTATAAGCAAGTACACTAAATACTGGTATAAGTGGCCACTTGTACCAGTTTACAGGTTCTACCGTAGTAAAAAAAACAGGCTACCTGAATGCAAGTTAACCTATTTTCCAAAGTATAAAAAAAGAAGAAAAATCAATAATGCAGTTTTATTTCTTAAATATCAAAATATAACATACTAAAATTTCAAGTGTTTTTATTGATTTACGACAAAGTTACAAGCTTTTGAACCTTTAAACCGCTCTCTTGAAAAGTTGCATTTTTGCACTTGTACTAGTCTACGTAGGACCCGTCGATAAGTTTGTTTGGTGTAGAACATCGCGTCTCGCGTGTAACAACCTTATTATTCATTAATGCTGTTTTGACAACCCTATTTATACATCATGTTGTTTTATATAGGCGTAACTAGGTACAAAAAGATGTTATTTGTCGCTTATTAAATATTTTAGATAAAAAAATATCTAAACAACAAGTAATACTTTCGCATAAAAATAAAAACCATTAATATTCAAAGCCTACTTTTAAAATCTGTGTGTCAAAATGTTAAAATGATTGAATTATAATAAATTGTCACCCGTCTTGATTCGACTTTTCGACACACAAAAAGTCACATTAATAAAGTAAAATTAAACGTCACATCATAAACGAAAAAAAAACAAACAATTACCCAATAAATCTTTATCAAAACTCATTTATCATTAAAATCAAAATAATTCGCCGCGTATTATTTTAATGAGCAAAAATGGTGCTAACTATTATTATAGTTCGTAATTAATTATTACAAATTGCATTAATTTGATAAATCCCCAATGTGAATTGGCATCGCCGTTGTGTAGCGATTGTCATTTCATTACTGACCAATTATCATATATGTATGAAATTAATTAATTCTGAAACTCGTTACCATTTCTGTGGCAATCATGGAATCCTCGGTTTTATATTAACTTGAATACAATTTTTGTTTACGACGGTAATTGGTGTGAATGAGAATGCTTGAATTTTAATGAGAATACTATTTGAGTATGACTTTAAATTGCGTCAATTGTAAGTGAGGAAATGTTTAAAATATCCAGTAATATAGTTAAATTTGATTTTTGAGCTAAGTCGTTGAGTTGAGATGAGCACAATCGGTGAGGCCTATCTACGACTAGAAGTCGGTGGTAGGCTAATTGATCGATATTTATTATTACTGGTACTAAATAAATATCATAAGCTTTGTTTTAAAAAAATGAAGAAAGAAACGGTTGTCCGAATTACCAATAAAATGCCATTCTCAATTTCTTCTTCATAACAAAAAAATCCAATGTTCGAGTAATAATTGTAATTTTATAGCTGTAATAATTTACTGTAAATTACTTTCGGTACGGCACCACGTAAGTACTAGGAATATGAACACACTTATCTTGTGGACGGCAAGTGAATATTAAATAGACATTTCCACCGTCTTCCTTACTTAAATACGTTTTATATTTTGTCCTCTTTGGTTATTCAAAGAAAGGTGTACAGTCGCGAGCAAAAACATGACATATGCACTACCATAAAATTAAAGTTTAAGTCCTAATCAAATGAATTACGAAATCGTGAAATTTTCTTTTCAATAAAACATTTTATCTTTAGCTTACAATATCAGGAATATTCCATAACAGCTTCAGAAATTTCGCATAAGAAATCTACTGCAACTGTTTGGTCGTTTACTCTTTTGCTCGTGACTGTACGTTACTATACTTCCTGTTCTTTTGAGGAATGGTTACTTTAAACTGGAACTGCTATAATATTATAAAATGGTTGTTAAATAATTATATTCTTCTGGACAAAGATTAAAAAAGACAATCTTCCACATCTTAAGGTTGTGGAAGAGAGACGACGACTGACAAATTATAATTATTTAAGGAAACTGTAAGGATTCTATCAACCAAACATCTTTAAACACCTACGAATTATTTTTTTGCAAGTATGCTACTAATATTACCTATAAACGTGAAAGTTTGAAAGAATGAACGAATGGATAGTTGGATTGTTACTAACTCATGCAAAAGGCTAGGCCAATTTGATGAAATTTGCTATAAAGTTAGAGCTAAATCCTTGGATTGACACATCTAATAGGTTTCTTTTTAACCGCCTGCGTCATAGAGGGTGCGATATTTTTGTAGCTATAACCGACATTCACGCGGGAAAAGTCGCGGGAAACAGCTAGTTTCAAATAAATACAACAAAACACCAAACTAATGCCATATTTCAAAACATAACAAAACACCCCACACGTCACACATACTCCTTAATTATTTGTCTTTAATATAACCTTATAAAAAATTAACATTAATTTGAAAAACACACAATGACCCCGCGATCACGTGACCCTTAGTAACAATGTTGCAACCCTTTAAAAAGGGGTGGGTATTATTTCTGGGTTGCCAGTCAATTTAAATTTTATATTAGCTCCTGATTAGGTGGCGGACTAGGCGACGTGTTAAAATTAAACGATAGGGGTAGATGTTATGAGTTAATGTTGTTACTTTGACTCTATGCTTAAATTACAATGTGTTACGTATATACTTTATACATGAATGTATATTTAGGCTTTATTAGGTTAATTTTCTTTTTTATAACTTCTCCCGCACTAAGTAATTTAATCCTTGAATCGCGGGGGTTTTGACAGAAATTCAATTCACTTGCACAGAGTCATCCGGACTCAGAACAAGCATTTGTGAAACGCACAAATTCTTGTCCTACGCGGGGATCGAACCCGAGACACAATTTCGATCAATGACTGGACAGATAGGCTAGTGATAAACTTGTATTTTGAGAAAAGCAACTGTATTACTTCTACATGTTGCAGCGAGCAGTAGAAACAGCTAGAAATTTATAATAAAAAATGTATACATCTGCTCTATAAACATTGTTATCAGACAAGAAATTGTCTTGTACTTTCAATTCAAAACGTAATTCTCACAAACAAACACTTCTAAGACCCCCATAGCTTTTCAAAATAGAATTGCCAAGAAACAAAAGCATTCGATGAGCAAAAACCATGTAACTGTGGTGTCTCGGCATTGCAATTAAACTTTTTGCGAGTCCCCGCGACAATAGCCGCCTTCAGTTGAATGATTAAAAAAGTTTAAACTGTTAAGAAAGTGTGGAAAACAGAGTTTATGTTCGTTTTTAAGGATCATTGCGAGTGTTAATGTGTTGATATTGTTTGTCTGTTTGGGTAAAGGAAAGAATGATAATGTAATTAATTAATGGTATTGTTATGTGCTGTTGAGTACATTAGTTTGTGTTTCATAAGGTTTTTTGATTCAGAGAAAACTGGTTAAAGAAAGGAGGACTATGCTGTGCTGTGGGTGATTCTGGGTTGATATTATGGTGATGATGATGGTATTTAGATAGGCTTGTGTCTATGTAGGTACTGACAAAACTAAGGGAGTGGTATTTTTAACTAATTTAAATTTCAAATTCGAGTATCACGTAAAAAATCATAATCATAACCCTAAAATAAAAATACGCAGTCGCGGTTGCTCATAGTACTTTAGAGATATAACATTTACGCTTTAGACAAAAAACACATCAATACAGACATCGTGTGAAAGAAAAATAAGAAAACCTTATTACTACAATAAATAACGCAACCTCTACTTGACTTCAGTTCATTGAACTTTCAACCTTAAAATGCTTGTGCAGAATACAAAATGGCTTAAATAAAAATATAAAAAACCTTGTTATTCTATCACTACTTATACACGTGAAGACACGGTGTAATTCAATTTTATCATAGTGATATTAAGTGTCGTAACACCTCGACACTGTTTCTATTCAGAGCACGTTCCTCGTATCGAAAAGTTTTCTTTAACATTTTTTAGTAAAAAGAATCAAGATTTTTTTGTAGAAAATTCTGTCGAATCTTATTTGAGTGATGCAATTTAAAAATGGAACGCAATTTTTGATGTCAGTTGTTGTTGACGGATTAATGCAATTATAGTGATGTACATAAATTGATTTTGTGAGAATATTGAATCATTTAAGTGTTTTTGGTAACTCATTTTTTTTTGTCTGGACTAAATGCGATTTTAACTGATAAATGTTTTATATTCTTTCAGAATCTGCACTACGACTCAAAATAGTAAAGAATTAATTAGCCAAAAGTAACGAACTTTCTTACCTACAATAAAAACTAGATAAATTACCTACATAAGTAAAAGACAATTTTGAAAAAGGTAACATAAAACCCTGCGACTGCCGTCTAGCTTTTTAATTTGTACTACGAATGTTAAAACGTAGTTACGTTTTCCTCGCAAGTGATACAAATAAAAAAAGTAAAGAGAAGAGCAATATACGGCTAAGAGTAATTAAATTAATTAAAGTCGACGCGGCTGACGGACGCACCGTGTGTCCTTTTCTTGTTTTAAGACGTCATCTTATTTAATTGGCGGGCTCTTTTTGACCCACGACCGCGGGGGGCGGGTTGACATCTAATAGGTTGTCACAGGAAGATTTTTATTCGTGCTAATGTTATGAGACTTTTGTATGTAGGATGTCTTTAAGAATTTTTAAAATATTGTGATTTTTTGGTATATCCTGAGGCTAAAAAAAACGTTTTTCATGTCTGCAGACTACTATAAAAAATACTCCCTTTTTGACGACCAAAATGAAAGATAAATAATTGATGATTTAACAAAAAAATACACCTCATTATGTTTTTTGACTTGTAAGTTTTTTAATGTTTAAAAGACGAGCAATTTAATCACAGTTATTATAAAAAAAACCACAACATTCTGCAGATGAGCATAAAAGTATTCAGTAAAATACCACTGCAATTGAGTCGACAATACTATATTCTTATTTACAACTGTCCCCTTTATAATATTTCACGCTTTTCGAACACTATACAATTTGCGGTTTTAAATCATTTGTAGCCGAACAGATGCGCCTGCGCACCTGTTGCGGAGTGGTAGGGGAGGGGGTAATTTGTGTGCCAGACAGTATTTAGCATTGAATGGAACTGTATTTATGAGGTTAAATAAGAACTGAAATTATATGGTTAGTTATTTAAAAAGATTGTTGCTATTCTGGCGAAATTTATAGAGAATGTTGCGACTAAAAATCAAAGACTTATTGATGGTATATTGACTGCAAAAAGGTTTTCGCATATGTATCAAAAATCAGTAATATTATATAGTAACTTTTTTTTCGAGTAAACTTCATAAATATACTTAGGTTTTTAAAATGAGTTCAAAAAGAAGATTATTATAAAATATGCTTTTGTATTGCACCTAGACCTACTTTATTATTCCATCTATTTTTAAGAGATCTTTGAAACATATTGATAGTTTAGGCTGAGTTTGTGATAACGCTCTACGTTATAACTGTAAATCCTAAACACAAAATAAATGTTAAATTGCATTAATATCTAATGCTTTATCTAATCTTAGAGTACACTTTGATAAACAGCCTGATACATAAATTCACAAAGTTTATTGCATATGACGGGCCTAGCTGTTGGTCTACTGGTTAGTGGTCCTGAATGCCAAACCAGAGGTCGTGGGTTTCCCACCCAGGACAAATGTTTGTGTGATGAGCACGATCATTTAATTTTGTACTGTGTCTGGGTGTAATTTATCTACAATAATAATATATTTAGTTTGTTTATCAGTTATATAGTACGCTTAATACAAGCTCTGTTTAGTTTAAGACTAGACTGAAAGTCGTGGAATATTGTATTAGTCTTTTTGTCAAATAGTCTGTGGCCTCCTTAATGTTTAAAACAAAGTGATCGTCTCAGTTATCCTTTATACTAAGCGCCAACCATCTGTCCGACAAAAAAATTGGAGTCGCCCAAATTTTTGTGTTTCGATTTTCAATCTGTATTCATGTTTGATTGATTTGTGGTTTATAGTGAAATACTTCTTGTGGTTTGATTTGTATGTTTCGGATAAATGAAATAAATGGTTGTTAACAGGTGTTGTATTCTCCTTATGTTATTTGGTATAATTGAATTGATTTTTTAATGTGAATCAATTGGTTTATCTACTTATTACTGTTGCTCAATTGGCAAACTTTTAAGGTCTTAGAGGCATTTGGTTAGGGCTCGACGTTGCCTTTGGGCTTGTGCTTTGCATACGAGTTTTCAGCGACACCGACACTTTAATAAAAAAGACAGTGACTCAAATTAAACTGATAGACATTTCACTATATGGTACTTTCCCTTGAGATTACACACAAAGCAGTTTAATAAAGAAATAACATTACCACAACTTGACACCAATCACGTATTTACAGTATACCCAAGATTCCACAAAATCACATTTTATTTACTATATAAACGGCGCTCCAGAGCACGATAATGTTTGTCTAAGGTTGCACGATGACTCTCCAAGGAGTTTGGATGTCCATAAACAAATGGAGCGATGTTCCGGATTTGAAGGCTGAATGCTATTTATTGCTGCTTGCGAAAGTGTGTCGGTTTTAAAAAGTTACAGTGGAAATTCTATTTGAAAAGTTGTATTCGAATTTTAAATGTACTATTTTACTATAGGTATCTTTTTAAAGTCTATTAGCAAGTCTTCCTTTGTTTTTAAAATAATGCCATGTTTAGACCAAAAAGTGAGCTAAGCTAAAAGCATTTGTGTGATCAATCTTTAGTCAACGATTGATCACTTTTCAAACTGTTCAATGTCTTATTTGCGGACACCAAAATATGAATAATTAGACCAAAATAATCTTAGTATGACTAATAAATAAGCCCCCTATTAACCCATATAAAATATCTGAAGGTCAAAAACTTTTACTTTTACCTATGACACATAGTTTTAAACAAAAACGTTAAACATTTAGTGGGACAATAAACGTTATTTATTGTTTAATGATTATATAGCTAGATATAATGGTCCTACAGACTTCTAATCGATTTTTATTGTCCAAGTTTACGACTTGATTGAACTAGCATATTACTTTTATGTAAAAGGGTTGTCGTTCCACAGTTTATATGCGCCCAAACTATAGACGTTTATATTATTATTTGAACTTGGTTTTACGAGTTTCTGTGACGTATTTATTTTTAAGAGATGTGTGTTTAGTTTTGTGGGATAGTCATTGATCACTGTTAAATATTGAATCTGGACAATTAAGAAAGTAAATTCAAAAGAAATCTGACGTAATTGTCAAATATTGCGTGTATGAAAAGGAAATGTGTTTATGTAGGATGATTATTACAAATTAGTCGTATTTTCTCTCGGCTTCTTCTTTACCTTTTTCTACTTTTGCCGCGCCCGACAGGGTTCATAATTATTACCTATATACCTAATATAAGACCTATGTATACGTTGTGATCGGCAAATAAAGTATTGAATAACAAAAAACGACGCTAACGATCTACTATTACTATCATTACTATTACCAGCCATTTTTAAGTTATTTTAAAACTGCCAGCTAAATATGAATCATTGGTTAATAATAACTGCTTCACATTGCTTCGCGTTGCCGACACGCTTAAGGGACTTCGCCTTAAGGATCGCTATAGGGCTTAAGGGGCAGGTCTTACATGAAAACTTATGTAGCTCGTCTAATTCTAAGTACTTTGTTAAACGAAGTATTTGGCTATTATAGCTTTAGTTTTATTTTATTTATTTATAGGGCTAAGGAATTTAATCCTTGTACCGCGGGGGGTCTCACAGACATTCAATTTACATGCACAATATCGTCAAGACTCATAACAAGCCGTTCTGGATCGCAAAAATTCTTGTCCTATGCAGGGATCGAACCCGTAACACGTCGCATACTGTGGTAATTGGCGTGGTGATCTAGACCACTCGGCCATCCATGCATTCGTATTGTATATTAAACATAAATCATGATGCAGTTTTTGGATTTGCATCTCATAATCATCTACGTTGGTAATTTAAACCTAGAGCTAGTTTTAGGGGTTTTGTACCTCAAAAAGAAGAAACAGAAACCTCATAGGTTGTTCACTCGTGACTCCCTCCGTCCATCTGTCTGTTATGAAGTCCCTTTTTATATCATATCAAAATGCAACACCTTTTATCTTATCTTTAATTTAGATGTAGAATTCAGACACTTTTTTTTCTTTTCAATATCCAGTAAGTGACATTTACGTTTTTTTTTGTTGTCTCAAATACTTTAAGGTAGGTACCTAAAATCAAGAGCTAGCTTATATTCTTCCCCTTAAAACTCGGATTGTACAACTTGCCGTCTGCAAGCGTTCTATTTATGGCACACAAATTAGGGTGATTACTCCAATAATTGTCCCCTGCCCACTGGAACTGGCCGCTAAACTTAAAGACTCTTGTGTTTTTTATATTATTATGGTCGTTGATAATTCAGGATAATTGTAACAATAATTATATAGATGTAGTTGGTAATTGGTAAAGTGATATGTTTTCTTGTTAGATTTTTTTTTAAGTTTTCTTTTGTATTCATACATTGACATATATGTAGGTACTGTCCTTATCATCATCATGATCATTATATTGACATTTCAAGTTCAAGTTCAAGGAACTTTGTTAAAACTTAAATCTTTTGGGTCCTTGAATCTTGGTTCAAAATAATGAAAAATATCTTCAAATTAGCCAGTGATTGCCGTTCAATGCAAATATATAAATACAAAACACCTTAAATCTAGTAGTTTAATAAATATACCTTTATTAAACTACTGGATTAGATCACTTTTAACAAATGTAAATGACTACAAAAACCCTCACTTCCATCGTTCTACAGTAAGGGTTAAACATAATAAAGCACGCATATTAATTCATAATCAAACAGTATGACCAAAAAACCGTTTACTAGACCACACACTAAACAATCGATCATACAAATGAAAAGCCCAAAGACGAATCACCGTCCATAATTCCAAATTCGAACGCCGATAAAATCCAAAATGGCCGCTCGCAACCGGCATTTATTAACCCTAGCAGATCCCGTGTCCACAGTGATAAATACGGGGTGCTTCCCTTAACTTTTCCTCCTGACTCATTACGGCATTTAAATAATTCGTGCCCGAGTTGGTTTTGATTTATGATACGGTCTCTGACACGGGTTTAATCTGTGCGTTCAACTTCTATGACAGTTGTGTGCGTGAGTTTATCTTGATCGCAAATGCGCGTGAAGGGTTGGTTTTTGTCGCCAATTTACGAGTATGGGTATTTGGTTGTAATATTGTGTGGTGTTTGTATTGTACTTGTTGCCTTTCATAAACAACCTGTTATTGTTGCTGCAATCTGTTTTTATGTACGTATTACTCAACATTCTTATAACGCCATCTAGACTCGAATTAAATAAACGAGAGTGACTTGTGTTTTGAAAACCTACTAGACAACTGATAAACATACTTACATTTTGAATTGCTGAAATTTACGGAACAAACGATAGTGCTCATCACACAAACATTTTTCCTGGGTGGGAATCGAACCCACTAACCACTAGACCAACAGGCCCGTGTTTGCGTCACATGTTTTGAGAATAAACAAGTCTACAAGATTTTTTACTTCAAGTACAAATGAAACCATATGCATCCTTCAATACTCCCCACCTTAAAATCTCTAAAATACGTACATTACAAGAAGAAAAACTCGTGTGGATGTGCGAACCTCCTTGCACCTGCTTCCATTGACGGGTACCAAGTGTACCAACATTAGCAGGCTAGTCACGTGCCGCAAGATGTGTGGTGTAGCAAACGTTGCACCTCAGGACACTATTTTTATCTAACAGTTGGTAGTACACCGGCGGTATGCCGTGAATCTATTCGCTTGGGATGCAATCGTGCGATGTATGGGGAAGTTTTGGGTTGGATGAGGTAGATTTGTTGCCCTTTAATTGTTTTGTTGTTGGGATTACGTTGGTATTATCACTGGTATGCAGCTTCCAGGTTAAAATGAAGAACAGCTTACTTTGAAAACCTTTTTTTGCTAAGGCATTAATTTTAAGCATTAAAGTGAAGGGTGGACGATGGGGTGCGTCCCATAAGTCCATAATATATTGACCTTCGAAAAGTACTACTTAGCAGCCTATTGATTCGATTTGGTTCATAAAGTGTGGATATTTTAGATCGAGACCAAATACAGACCACTCTTGTAAAATAAATGACACAAGTTGAAATTCTTTTGTTCAATAAGACAATCTCTAAGAAATGAACGATTTAAGTTCTTCGTTGGAAGCATCACCAGTACATTTCACAATCGACAATTGTAGATACTTTCCGATACTAATATCGTTTGGTAATTTGGAAACTATCGATTACTATGTAAAAAAGTCTACTCATTAACCATGACTATTAATAAAACTAAAACAAAAATCATTATTCAGAATCTTCTTACATCTATAAACAACAACACATTGTCACCTCCACAGTTTCGGCGCGCGCTCCGTTGCACAGCAAAGGACTGCGGCGGGACGTGCTCCCCATGTCTATTGCACTTATTTACTCGATACTTCTCGATTCCTTCTCGATTCCGCTTGTCGATTATCGATGTTCGAGCTCACTTCGAGCGGGCGTGGCGCGGCACTATCACTGTAATTTAGTTGGAATTGTTGTTTGATTTATGTTATTTGTATTCGAATTATAGGTATGTGTAAGTGACTGAAACTGTGCTGTTAACTATCGAACTGTAAGGTTAAGTTTCGCCTAAAATTGGCTGTTAGTATTTTATGGCTTTGTATAATTTGTCTGTATTGAGGAATTACTCACCCTTTCGGTTTATAATGGTACAAAATTAAATGAAGTCATATAAAATGGAGGTCCTCAAATGACGCCGAACAAAAAGACCCACAAGCTGTGAACAGATAAATTCGCCTGACACACACACAAAAGTTTGTGGGGAGCATTTAATTTTTTTATCCCAACTTTATAACACGGCCTAACCAAACAAACTTTAAATAAAATAAATCAAACGACAATCGAAAGGGCGGGCTCAAAATGTCCAAAAAATATTGGTGAACCGGTTCAAACTGGTTTGTAACCCTCAAACGCTGGGCTTATTGAGATATCAAATAAAAATCAGCAGTCTCGCGCTCAGCGGCTAACAAGGCCCTCCTTCAACAATGCTCCTTGATTTAGCTCAAGTTTATTGTGCAACTTTATTTATACGTCTGTGTTCCCTACTAGACGCTATCCGATATTACGCCACTTACATCTTAACCAAATATCTACCCCATCCAAACTATCTAATTTCAACCCTGTACCTTTATCTCAAAGTTCAATTTTCACTGGCAGTATTCAGGACATACGTCTTTATTATTGTTAGGTGAAATTTACCAACGCATTTTATTAAGAATCGTGAATGTGTATGTCGGTTTCTCTGCGGTTTGATTGGAAATATGCTTACGGTTGTTCCAGAGAGGGGCCATTCGATTACGTCTGCAATGTCTGATTGCAATGAACAACGTTTAAGGAGTTCGTTCCGAGCATAGAGTATGAGGGATCGGGTATTTATGATATTGGCAAATACAATCCGTTGATTTTTCTATTTGTTCATATTTTAACTCTGATTTTTGGATCGTGGTTTGAATTTTGCAAGCTTTTCACGTGAATTGAATGTTGGGTAAATATGGTTTGGTAATTTTTGATTGGCTTTAGGTTGAATGTTTAGGTGGATGCATTTAAGGGGAATACAAAATGAAATTGAAGAAATTATTGAGTTTAGGAAATATTTGATTTCTTTATCTTGCGCAAGTTATTCATTTATTTTAAACAATCGTTACTGGCAGTAAACAAAAAACATCGAAAAATAAAAAAGAACAAACGTAACAAAAAAAATCTGAACAATATCTCTGATAAACGAAGTCAGCATTGTTTTCATTAATTGGTAGATTGTAAGCATTTTATTTCCACCGGAGGTCTCAATTACATCTGGCCATCAAGCAATGCTACGTCAATCTGTAGCGAGCGGTACTCGAAATCGAATTAAATGCTTTTATGACATTAAAAGTAACCACTCGCATTTTAGGGTTACCATGCGATAGATTTTTTGGGGTTTTTGGTATGTATGATGTATTTTTGTAGGTGTGAAACTAAGTTCATACTGCTAAAATACAGACTTTGTTTAAGTTATATATTATTGGATTATTAGTAACACCTAATTAGACAGCAAACGGGTCTTATTCGCGACATTTCTTTGCTTCCGACGTTTCGGCCGAGTTGCATCGACCGTGGTCACGGGTGGACTAATGAATCATCAGTGAACCGATGAATAGGTGTGTAATTAATTATATTTCTTCTTATACATTTACCGATGGATTTAATATGGCTTTGTATAAACTAAACGCTTGAATTGATTAATATTTTCGTTCAAATATAGCACAGGTACCTACCAAAGTTTTAAATAACGCATGGACACCCTCACCGCACAACTTTTTGCAAACAACATTGTCTGTACTGTCACTAACAAAAGTGCCACTGGCTCTGTGTCTATTATTAATTAAAAACCAAAAACGTTCCAGTTAAGCCCGTGAGTGTACCAAAATCGAATCAAAGGAGTAATTCGAATGGAATCGCCGAATGAATTGATCGAATCGGCTATAGTGCAACTATATTATTCGCAAACGATTTTGAACCTTATTTCTATTAGTTATAAAGTTCTATTTTGAATAGTTTTTCGGATATGCAAATTTCTGTTGACAGTTTTTGGAATTTCAGGTTTTATATCCGTGTGATAAGGTTTAGTTTGGTTTTTTTATATGTTAGTATTTTGGATGTAGCTAACGCAGTTACGTGTGTAAAAGAGTCGTGTTCGCAGGATTGTCGGTCGATATAATTCGTTTAAGAGATGCTGTGACGACGTAGTATTTTTTTAATTGCCAATCCACGCAGGTTTTTGTATTTTTATGTTTTTATAAAATTTCGCCCTACGGACAACACAGCCAATTTATTTATTTTTGAGATAATTCGATCAAGTAGCACATGCAGTTTTTATGTTTTAGCAATTGATGTTGTAGCTGATTTGTAAATACATTTTCTTGCAAGACAAAAAAGGACTGTTTTAACCACTAAAGACAAATCACACGTTGAAAAATTCAATCCTCAGACAGGATTCGAACTTGCGACTACTAGCTTATTTATATATCATTTATATTTAATTCTATTATCCGATCAGTATCACCGCTGCTGATCGGATAATAGAATTAACAGAATTCATCGTATTAAAAATAATTAAGACAGTTTTACCATTCATACTACTTTACTTGGAGTAAGAAGAGATGTATAATAATAGGAAAACCTATTGGCTTCTTTATCATTTAATTTTTATTGTTTGTCTTACACAAACAATTATATAATTGTAAGTTGCTATACTACTAGTAGGTTACCGTGTTGGTTCATGCATATTGCTATACATAAACTATTCTTCATATTACATAACAAGTGGTATTTCCCATAACATTTCTTTGCAATATTGCACTAGAAACAAATCTATGATATCTCATACCAGTTCAATATTATGATTGAGCATGACGAGCTTTTGTTTTCCTCTCCCGACCTTATCACGATGTGTTTCCCAATTGGTATTCATGAACAGCAAATCTGTGAAGATTCGTTCCGAATTTTATTCCAGCTTCGGCTTTTTGTATAAAATACTCGAGATACGAGAAAATATTATATGCATCTCCATAGTTTTTATTGTTTTTCGGGAAAGTTCGGCATTTCGAATATTTGCGGATTTTCTGGTCGCTCTGTTTGGAGTTGTTGTGTTGATTGTGTGGGTAATGTTTATACTCTTTTTCGATAAATACGTAACGTACCGTATTAGGTGGTAAAAATGTTAGGGTAAGGTGAAAGTGGTAGAAATTTCGCCCTACGGACAACACAGCCAATTTATTTATTTTTGAGATAATTCGATCAAGTAGCACATGCAGTTTTTATGTTTTAGCAATTGATGTTGTAGCTGATTTGTAAATACATTTTCTTGCAAGACAAAAAAGGACTGTTTTAACCACTAAAGACAAATCACACGTTGAAAAATTCAATCCTCAGACAGGATTCGAACTTGCGACTACTAGCTTATTTATATATCATTTATATTTAATTCTATTATCCGATCAGTATCACCGCTGCTGATCGGATAATAGAATTAACAGAATTCATCGTATTAAAAATAATTAAGACAGTTTTACCATTCATACTACTTTACTTGGAGTAAGAAGAGATGAATAATAATAGGAAAACCTATTGGCTTCTTTATCATTTCATTTTTATTGTTTGTCTCACACAAACAATCATATAATTGTAAGTTGCTACACTACTAATAGATTACCGTGTTGATTCATGCAAATTGCAATACATAAATTATTCTTCATCATTTTCATTATTCTAAATATCACATAACTAGTGGTATTTCTCATAACATTTATTTGCAATATTGCACTACCAACAAATCTATGATATTTCATACCAGTCCAATATTATGATGGAGCATGACGAGCTTTTGTTTTCCTCTCCCGACCTTATCACAGCTATGTTTCCCAATTGGTATTCATGAACAGCAAATCTGTGAAGATTCGTTCCGAATTTTATTCCAGCTTCGGCTTTTTGTATAAAATACTCGAGATACGAGAAAATATTATATGTCTCCATAGTTTTTATTGTTTTTCGGGAAAGTTCGGTATTTCGAATATTTGCGGATTTTCTGGGCGTTCTGTTTGGAGTTGTTGTCTTGATTGTGTGGGTAATGTTTGTATTATTTTTAGATAAATACCTAATGTATCGAACTAAGTGGTAAAAAAGTTTAGGTAAGGTGAGGGTGGAAGAAATTTCGTAAAGTAGCCATCCGATGAAGTCAAGCTAGTGAATATGAAATTGCTATTTTGTTTTGAGAACGCAATAACCGTTAAGTGTATTATCAAATACCTAGGTGTGATCTTAATCCTTATCAATTTAAGTAGGTACACGAGAGGTGCTAGGAGTAAAATAAATAAAATTATCTAATATTAAAAAAAAATGTAAAAGATGACGACGAATTAAGAACCTTCTCATTTTTGAAGTCGGTTCAAAAAAGGGTATAGTAATTCACAATAGACCAATAGTTTATCAAACAACTAACACTTATCCTCCCCTATATCTATGTTTAAGTAAAAACCAGCAGAACATTATTCACAACCATAATACACATAGATCGTATTTCCTAAGTAAGTTGCTTATCGCGGCGCAAGTTATGCAAGTTGTCAGTAACAAGCAGTCGAAAGTTCCAGAACCCGCTCTCTGCAATTAACATTAACGGGTTAATTTTATTTGGTATTAGCAGTAGTTTTGGTTGGTAACTATCTTGTTCTTGGTTGGTGTGATTTTTCCTATTGCTAGCTTGTTAATGATAATGAAAAAATGTGGTGGTTTTCTTGGTGTGTGAAAATTTTGAAGTTTGAATCCATTGTAGACCAGTAATAAGGTGATTTTAGTGCAGCTGTATGTATTTACTTCCTTAGTTATTCTAAGACACAAATTAATTTTACTTTAGAAAAAAAACAGTAAGCTTAGAGTTCCAGCTTGACTTTCTGAAACTAGAATTTGGATTCACAACTATCCTGCCTATGGAATGACAGCATGTAAACTCCGTCTACGCGTTATTCTTTTTATAATTAGATTAGAGCTTAGATACGCTAGATTTTTATCCATGATGAATGACTGACAATGTAATTTGATATCTTCCACTTACAACCATAATAGTCGTCCTTTAATTTCACACTGGCCGACCTTCGAATGAAAATGTTCTAACAAGAATATTAGACAGTAAAATTAAAATTTTCCTGTAGCAAACTGAAGACGCGATTTTTATTAAAGCAAAAAATGCCGAAAAGCGCTCCGTGGAAGGCTATATCGCCCTGCGGGAGGCTTTTATAAGGCGAACGATAAATCAAGGTCGGGGAAATATTTAAAAGCTTGCCGCACCAAGATTCTTAGGTCGTGTCCGTTTATGGTTTTAAGATTGGATCCAAGTGGAAAATTTAGAGATTATTCTATTTAAAATGTAGTTGTGTTGAAGTATACTTATTCATTTTATGAAACCGCAAGTTTCCAAGCTAAACTACCCTAACTACCAAGAAATAAAACCTAGAAAGTTTGGCTTTTGTTCTTCACTTTCAAAGTCTTGTCCGTACATAATACCCTTAAATTATCACAATTTTAAAGTAGGCATTAACCTTATAACGAACTTCGATTACTTACTAAGGCTTATTCAATTTCAAACTAACAAACACAGAGGAGATGCTAACATTTTTTCAAGTAAGGAGAAAACGCATGCTTTTTTACTGCAGTAAGATACTCTTTTAATAAACCAGCCTATATACGTTCCAGTATTGGGCTCAGGCTCTCTCTCTTTCCATATAGGGAACTCTCTCTACTTTTTTAATAGTAATAAATATTTTTTGATAGCGGTGTATTCCTCCAGCCCTAAGCGGAGCCCACCAGTCGTCGCTTGCGCCTCGGCGTGGCAGAACATGCCTCGTTTCCTGCTCCATGAAATACATCTTCACGCTGCTTATACATCCAACTATACCCTAAATATGTTGAGGAAAAATGTGAGCCCGAGATTTAGGCTCGGTATTAAGTAACCCGCAATTTTGATACATTTGTAGGTGGAGATTTACGTGTTTATTGTGCAGTTTACGTTGCACGAAGGTGTGGCAGATATTTTTGTATAAGGTATATTTGAGGCGGAAAATAAAGGAAAATATTCTTTTTCTCATCTTTTCGGCAACCAGACAAGTTTCATGTGTGATGATAGGTGAGCAAAGGTAGCATGAACATTGGACATACCCAAACCAGATATTACAACGATTGTTAGTACATTTAGGGCCGGGCTTTCTTTACTACATTATGTTTACCTAAGATCTTTATTTTGACAATACCTATGTTTTACAAATAAATATATTCTATTCTATATGTCATGCTTTAAAATGAGCTCAAGCGCCCCTGTTTACCATCAAAATTTAAGGCATTACAGGCGTAATGTGGTATCATTTTGAAAGTTTGCAATAAAGCACTAACAGAAGCATCTTACCTGAAGAACTGCGGGCCCGGATAACAATCAGCTACATTATTTGTAAACTGAAATAAAATATTTGATTTATAAAACTATAACCATACCAAATTACAATTCACCCTAGACATCTGAGCATCTACCACGTAATTATCTCTTCAACAATGCAAAGTAAACGTAAACTTGTATAAATCCGTTGTTAAATCTCTCCATTCATGTCGTCCGATACTAATGAATACCATTATGGACTGGCTCCGAGACAAAGAGTTGTCGCAATATAGCTGTCCTGACTGAGCGACCCTCGTCTTACGTACACTATTAATCACAGTTGGTATAAGGTGCAGGGAGGCAAGATTTAAATGATGCGGTATTTTAAAGATAAATTAGTCAGTTCAAGAGTCACTGCAATTTTCTTGTGTCCATAAGCTTTATACATATCTATCAACATCGCAAATCTTAGTAAAATAGTTGAGTACGTCTCTTTTTTTTAATTATTTTCTTTTTTATTTAATTAAAAAATATTTTTGCGTTGTTGTTGCATAAGCTAAAGTAAACTATAAATAGTATTTATCTATTTTTTAAAAGAGTAACTTATGGAGTTTTTTACCAGTTCTTCTCTAAAAGATTGACATAAGAGGTAGTGCGCTCGCGTTGCAATTACAGAAAACTGTTTTAAGATTTCGTTAGCAAAAGTTTCATAATAGTTCTGTGACTAATTTTTGAAAGCGTAGCTGATATTTTTTTTATTATAAAGATTTTGAATATAAAAAATATCATCCTTTGCTGTAATTAATTTGGATGATAGTCTAAGTACAGCGTTAAAATCCTAAAATTAGTTAGAATTTACTTACGCGTTTATATTTTGGTCAAAAACTATCAAGGGTAAACGCAAATACCTTCTCCATTTGATTCGTGGCTCTGAGATCAAACAAACTGAAAGGCACTTAAGAACTTATTTAAGTTACTTAACACACTGTAAATTACGATCTGACTACACATTTATAGAAATCGAGCCAGTTTGTAACTTGCCTAATCCTATTTTGGTTAACTGCTAAATAATAGCGGTTCAAAGTTAGACTAACGTTTATTAATAACTTGAAATGAATGAGTGATTTTGTGTTTAATTTTAATGAGTTTTACTTTAGTTTTTATCCTCAAAATCTTTGTATTTTAAAGGTACTTATCAGATTTGTTTTTTACTTTAGGTGTGACTTTAAATTTAATTAATGTAATCATTTCAAAATGTAAAAGGTTATTTTAATTTATCTTAATTTAAGGTATCTCACTTTTATCGTTGCATGAATTCGATTTTTTATATTAATTTATTTTGTATGTGTAGATGCTTGCATTGAAAACATTCATTTGACTTTTTTATCTCGCGTCTAAAGTGTCCCTGTAAGGGAGAGGAGGGGAGGCAAAACCCTTCTTTATTTTTTAGACCATATCGTTTAAATACAATATTAAAAAGATAGTTCAAGCAAATCCCACTAGTAACAGCCTTGAGACATAAAAAAAAAACAGACTTTTCTAGTAAACATAATTATTACGATCTCTAATACATATTCCGTTCTCGTTCCATTTTCTTTTGAAGTTAAATCTAATGATTACTTTATTATTCATTATCCTTAATTACTTTGTACACATTCAAACTTACCATTATCTCTGCAATTATGTGTTACAGTTGTGCAAGCGAGATAGCACGCTATGGTGTATAGCGTCGTCTCTTTTCCACACAATTAACAGTACCGCTATAAAGGTAGGGGCAGTAAGTCCCTAGGTATTATTCATGAAGAACTATCTTGTAATCATAATATACACTGTTGAATTAATTATAATGATTGAAGAGGAAAATTAGCTTTTTCATAAGGCAATTTAGACTAGTATTAAAAGAAAATCTCAACTTGTTATGATTTCTAAGATTACAGTACCTAAATGAGAGAATAATAAATTAATATGAAAGAGGATTTTTCGTAGGTTGTGTTTTCTAACGTTTTGACTTACGTTTCAAACTTACTCTAGTACTACTCATTTTTATGCCTGTGTTAATTTTGGGTACAATTTTTATTTAATATATTAATAAATAAATTCTTAATTTTTCTTTTTATCGGACGAATTTTCAAATGGCGTAACTAATTCATTGTTTTTTTTTTCTAAAATACTTTCTAAATCTTATCAAAAATGCTCAAATACTCATCCCTTCTACCAATAATTTTGCCTTATTGTATAAAACTGAACTCCAGATTTTACTACAACATATAAACTCCAAACCAACACCACGTAGGTTGTAGCCTTTGTAGGCTTATATCTCCAGATAATATACGTGGCCTAGGCCTGTTTACGGCATTGTTAAGGCCAGCTATTCACGTTGCGACCGTGCGGCGTGTCTTGTGGTCTAAGATCAACCGCATGATGGCGTCTGCCACCTTACAGTATGCTACTACAATTAGATAGTCCGCTATTGTGTATATGTGTCTCGGTTAGTAAATCAATGTATAACAATATCTATGGGCAAATCAGGTTAGGATTAGGTATGTAATCTCCTCTTTGTAATAGTAAATTGTGATAGAATTAATTTGTTACATGAGATGTTGTATTGAATTAGTTAATTTTCCACAATTTATTAATACATCAATGGAAAACTAACTCTGTCTGTTCTTTCGATCCTGTCTTACGCTTTCACGGATAAACCGCTTAACAGATTGTGACAAAATCTGTTGTATACATGTATCTCAAGAAAGAACATAGTCTACTTTTTGCTGCGAGCACCAACATTCACGCGTTTGATCTACAAGCAAATGTTAGTAAATTCTGGTATAACTTAGAAAAAAAATCATTGCTACTTACCATCATTGCGTCCGTACGTACTATCTCGTACTTACAAATCCGTTGATAGTCCAAAGGCCACAACAACGACCTAAATAATTAAAAGTACCTCAAACATCTATCACACCCCAGCATCACATAACCAAATCACACGTCACATAATTAAGACATAACCCAAATGGGCTCTCAAACTAAATAATACATCATCCTCTGAATTTCTAACCTCAAACTTTGATAGTTCCTCTCTATTTATGAGGGCATTATTAGACTTTCATTAAAACGGCCTGCAAGTGCGTGATGGAAACTCGAAATGACATTAGTGTCGCCGCATAACTTCGGTCTGTGCATATTTGATGCTAATTACTCTACAACGACATGTTTGATACTGGTACAGAGATGCAAAGGAGGTCAGATGTGAATAAACTAACGGATCACTCTTCGCCGTCTAATTTGACTTACTTACTGCCCTGTTCTGTAGATAAGAAGCAGTTCTATCAATGATAACGATATAGGAATGAATATCGAAGTAGTGTTTGTTTTGAGTCATACATACCCCCGTTTTCTGAAAAGCTGAATCTGCTGTCAAATCAGCTGATCACGACTGTGATAATTTTTGTTGATGAGGTAATATTTTGTGTTGAACAGCGTTTGAAAAACCAGGGTTTAGTCACTTAAGTTACGCCTGCATTCCGATAGCGATTCGATCAACTTTAACATTGCAAACATGGGACAGCTAAGGGAAATGATCTTCACCAAATAAACAAAATATGACTTTCGGTTAATGATGCTATCTCTAATGTTTGTCCGCGGGAAAAGACTTTGTTTTCTAACATGTTTGATTGTTTCTAACAATCTAAGCTATGTACCATTTAGGGCTTAATTCAGTACCTTTTCAGACTAATTTGTTCTTACTAGAATGGCCTGGAAACCAATACAACTACCTACCCTTACTACCTGAATTTCTTCACCTCAATAACAGGATTCTCAGAAACTTCATTTATAAATCAATGACTATAATATTATATTAATGGCCCTAGAAATTACACTACTAAGGTTCAGTATTCCCAGAATAACCTCCTTTGAGAATACGACTATCGCTCTGTTCTCTTAATACTTCTAAGAAGTCTCTATTTATCATTATATCGATACCTCCCACGTAAGTTGTTGTATCTCCAAAACTGCAGTTTTACAGGAGAGCGTTTTAAAGATGCAAATCAACCCACAAAGTGCATTTATTGTTGCATCTTTTTAAAATTTCGTATTTAAATGTAATATAATAGTCTTCTTAACTACGTTAAAAGATATTTTAAGTAATTTGTTTATTTACGGAGATATTGTTCATACAACATTTTACTCCGGAAAAGAAGCTATGCCAGCTGTTGTATCTGATACTTACAACATTATACCGCGGCGCCCAGATGGCATCACTTGTGGTATATGATAGTTACAACTGTATACATTGAAAAACATAAGTCTTACTCTGTTGTATGTGGTTATAATATTTAAATTAGTTACAGAATTCAAAGGTACAATTTGACAGTGATTAGTTTTTTAGGTTAATAAATAAAAAAGAAATGTTATTAAGGTTATTTTTTTAGAAATAACATCAGTGTTAAGACCTAATTAGAAAATCTTCGAAAATAAAATACTGAGCTTTTAAACCCTCATTAAATGACTGCTTCTATTGCTGAATAATCAAAAACGTTTCAACATATAACAATCATACAAAAGACAATTATACAAAGTTTTAGAATGGTAACGCTACAAACTATTCTTAAGAACTAATAAAATAGAACTACAAAACTCAACATCACTATAAAAAATAAAAATATGAACTTAATTATATGAGATCAGCTTAAAATCAAAGTACCTAGTAATTTGGTAACCATTTATAATTTTTGGCATGTACTTATTGGTTTTCAATAATGATAAAGAAATGTTAAAATAAAAACAATTGTTTTAAATTGTCAACCTAACATACCTAAAATTTGATTTTATGGGAGCCTCAAAACAATATAAAACAAATTAATATTATTTTTATAAGATCAATATTAAAACCTGAGATGCTTAATCAATATAGAAAAACGAAATATTTGGAAAAGACCAATGTCTATAATTCTGAATCAGAAAATTCAGCGTCATTATTAACGCCAGCAACGAAATATAAATGCCTGAAAAAGTCGTGATACGTAGCTGTAATAATTTCAGTACGACACAGGTTCATTAAGTCGTCATATTTTGCTTTAGTTATGGCAAGACGGTTGGAACACAAGGGGTAAAGCTCAGTCATGCTATTCCTTTAGCGTCTACGGGTATTGGTATTAAGAGCAGTTGTCATAGCATTACTATCTGCCAAATCGTACCGATACATAATTTTAAAAGGATCTTCTGTACATACTCTTACTTCTTTTATTTTATTCCATCTAACTACGTTCCCATTTACATTTTTAAACCAATTACGTTAAATTAAAAGTGTTTTATAGTTTAAAAAATCTGTATGCTTAATTTCTATGACGTTATATGGTTTTCCCTCCTGTTTCGCCCATCTAGCCGAGCTAAACCATTCAAAGGGTGTATAAATACGTTTTTTTTGGACGAACGTTCTATTAGAGCATGTACGCTATCACCTTTTTGAAGAAATGTATGTTCGATAGTAATATTAAGCTCATGAGCAATACAAACATAAAAAGTAAACACGAAACGATTGCGATTCTGACCGGCACAATTGTAAGACCAGAATCTAAATTCTTTTGCATCTTGTTCATGCACCTTGCAGGTTACACCCAGGCAGAAGGCGATAGCGTACATGCTCTAATAGAACGTTCGTCCAAAAAAAAACGTATTTATACACCCTTTGAATGGTTTAGCTCGGCTAGATGGGCGAAACAGGAGGGAAAACCATATAACGTCATAGAAATTAAGCATACAGATTTTTTAAAACTATAATACACTTTTAATTTAACGTAATTGGTTTAAAAATGTAAATGGGAACGTAGTTAGATGGAATAAAATAAAAGAAGTAAGAGTATGTGCAGAAGATCCTTTTAAAATTATGTATCGGTACGAATTGGCAGATAGTAATGCTATGACAACTGCTCTTAATACCAATACCCGTAGACGCTAAAGGAATAGCATGACTGAGCTATGCCCCTTGTGTTCCAACCGTCTTGCCATAACTAAAGCAAAATATGACGACTTAATGAACCTGTGTCGTACTGAAATTATTACAGCTATGTATCACGACTTTTTCAGGCATTTATATTTCGTTGCTGGCGTTAATAATGACGCTGAATTTTCTGATTCAGAATTATAGACATTGGTCTTTTCCAAATATTTCGTTTTTCTATATTGTTTTTGATTAAGCATCTCAGGTTTTAATATTGATCTTATAAAAATAATATTAATTTGTTTTATATTGTTTTGAGGCTCCCATAAAAGCTCATTTTAGGTTTGTTAGGTTGACAATTAACACAATTGTTTTTATTTTAACTCTCATTATTATAAACCAATAAGTACATGCCAAAAATTATAAATGACATTAATATCCGACTCATTAAAGCATATTGATAATGGAGACTCTGAAACAATAATAATGTTTTGTATAATAAATGGTCAGCATACTTAGGCAATCGAACCTGAGACCTCGGCGTGCTAATACAATGCACTAGGTATGGATCTGGCTCTTGAGGCAGTCGTACTTACCATTTAAAGATCGATTTTTGAACTGATGACTTGACTTACAACGTAAATTTTAAGTAAAAAGAGAAGTAAATCCAACGTAAAATATAGTATTTCACTATACAACTACATTTTGATGAACGATTTCCGAAGTAAAACGATGTATGTATTAGATACAATAAAATTATTAACTTCAACGGAAACGTAAAATGTTGTATGTATTACATACAACATTTTCGATGAATGCTTACCGGCGTATATTGTTGTAAGTAATCTATACAATAGTTTTGGTTAGTGCCACCATGAAAAGTGTTAGTAATCCAAATCATGAGACTAAAATAGTACAAAAAGAAACTTGACATTAATATTTTGTAAGTTTGAGTCAGAAAAACTGTTTAATTCTATTTCATTTAATGAAATATTGCCCTTTTCAGTGGGTGTATCGGAGTTTTGGCTTCATAATATTCGCATTATTGAGTAAGTCACATATTCTACGCCCTCGTGATAATATAATACTTGCACTTTACAATATAACAAATAAGAAATAAACTAATTACGTCAATAAATTAGCAAATAATGTAAGCGATTGCAATGTGCGGCGGCCGGTTGAAAGTCCGGCGTAGTCTGTTGTATGTGACCAATACGTGTGATTTTACCTGCCGCGCGCCCCGCGTACACAATTGTATAGGCATATGCAACGGTGTACTCCGTTCGCGTTTGAAAAATACAACATTATACGTCTGACAAATCCTTTAAAAATAGTGTTTTTTGTAGTTTTTTTACTTTAAATCGATAGAATGGTTCATATTAGGATATTTTTCAGCAAAAAACCAAAATGTCATTTTTGTGGGTTACAACAACTTACGTGGGAGGTATCGATATACTAGTATAATATTGTTGCATGTTTGTTGCTCCTTCACTCTTAAACAGCTGGACCAATTTGGATAAAATTTTGTATGGAGTTAGCTACCCTGAGATACCCTGTACTATTAACCCGTATGCGTTTTACCCTACTGCTTCTGACTGCCTATTTTTGCAGCTATGACCGACATTTGCGCGAAGTCACAGACAACAGTTAGTGTATAATATACCCTAAATCATGGTAATGCGACCTTGAATTACGAAGAGATCTTGTCTGTTTATTTATCTAAATTTTTTGTAGGTGTTATCTTAATCTCACATTTTTTCGAATAAGTAAAGGAAGATCTAATTTATTTTCTAACTTATTTAACTGAAATATGAAAAGCCTGATACTAAAAAGCAACTTTACTTTAAAACTTTGATATTTAAATGTCGCTACTTCATAAATCTAGTGATAGAGACAGTTTGAGGCCATTTAAAACTACTTTCTAGTTATCTATATTATTCACCAGATGATCACTTGACGATAGCTGACATCGCGTGCCTATTGAACATGCTGGGTACCATATCATCTTTTGACCCCAAGTATAAGAAGCAGTCTTAGCCTATAATGTACCACTGCTGGAAAGAGGCCTCCCCAAAATCCTTTTACATTCCATTATCCCACGCCACCACTAACCAGTCTTCGTGGTGTGCATTTAGATCACACTGTGCCTCGGCAGCGCTTTCCATCTACTGGGCCCCATCATGTGACCTTCGCCCAGTGACGACCGTCCACGCAGCATCATCTAATAATTTAAATAAAGTAATTAAAAAACCAGATGATAATAGCCTAAAATTTCCGGGAGTCACTCTAAAACCATTCAAACCTTATTGGGTCGTAAATAACACAATTTTAAAGCCCATAAAGTCGTTTTGTTCGAACATAAAAATGTTTGAAGTCGTGAAAATTTAAATTCTCAACGAATTGAATGATGTATGAGCTAATTAGTGGGTTGGACATTATTTATGGTTGTCTTTGAAACGCCGAAAGCGTTCGTGACGTAAGTGAAAGACAAATGAACGGGAATGTGTGTGCTCTACAGGGGTGAGGTACTTAAATAGTACAGCAGTGATACTTGAAGCACCTAAAACTTAAATAAAGGTACAGTTTGAGTTCTTTGAAAAGGTGGGTTCAAATTAAATTGCAGCTTTTGCCGAAAAGAATGACTTTAGTTCGAATGAAATATAATTAAAAGAAGGTAATTTTGAAAACAAAAATAGTATTAAATTTATAAAAAAATAAAAACAAAAATAGTATTGATGCTAATAGGTGGTTTTAATTTAGACTATTAAAACTACAAAATCCAAACCGAATGTTTTCTAAACGGATATGTTGCTTTTATTTGATTAAATTAGCCGACACCTAACCTTTATACACTTTCCGCCACAGAGACCACCTCTTAAAACGGATCCTTACCGTACCGTGGCCTAACAAGACAAGGATAAATTGCTGTCAAAACATCATGACGGAAAGGGACAGATACACACGTGCAGATAAAGGGTCAAATCTTACTTATACATGGCACCCATATCGTTTCTGCTCTAGTACAAAAACTGTATTCAAATATGGATTTTGAGCCTGCATTGTAAGAATCAGTCTTCATTGACTTCATGATTTAAAAAAAGTGCGTACAGTAAGCATATTTTGATAGTTACTGTTTACGTCCTGCTAACTCTAATTCAAGTTGTATTTTTTTATCACTGTAAAGTGCATGGGTGGCGTATAAATGGCTAACGGCACAAAAATTTTGAGTCTTATTTATTTTTCACAAAACAAATGTGTACAGTAACTTGCTTTTTAGTTTCTAAGGACAAGTCCATAACCTCACCAAATATTTCTTCAGAAAAATGTTTTATTATGTAAAGGTTCGCCATCCTGGTATAATGTATCTATGGTCGTGTGAGTTGTAAGCTTGCTGTGTCAATACCGAATAGTGCATTTAATATCAGCTCTTCTATTAAGATTTACCATTACGAGAGAGGTAGAAGACCTTAGAAGTTAATCTAGCATTTTCTCGTAACCGACAAAACGCTAAATGTAGGCCGGTTTCAAACGGTCTATCTGGAAATCTTTGGGGTAGGCTCATGTCCGATAGTCCAACTACGGCTGATACAATGATGATTAAGAAAACAAGATGGAGCAACGCTGCGCATCTCACTTTCTCACTTACAAAAATTCTGCTTTGGGAGCTCGTACTCCAAGTGCAGGTACCACGTGGGTAAGCGTGAGTGGCATGAACCTTGTCCTTCACCCTAGGACAGACGAACGCCACTTAAATTAGATCACGTCCACCGCTATATGTAAACGCGGTTTAGTAACGATAAAATATTGCTTTATTTTCTCTTGTTTTGGTATTCGTAAAGAAGGTTATGAGACTATGAAATATTTACGTGTTATGTAAGTGTTTCTTTGTAAGGATGGATGGGCTTTTAAATTGCTTTGATATTAAGTGTTTAGGCGATGTTATTAATAGCTTCAAATGGTTATTATTTCATTAATGTTTTTCGAAGGTCGGCTGCTAGCAGTTTAGCTACTAGGGTAGCCTAATACTACGCAATGGATTTTGATGCGGTTTTTTTAATACATAGGGTTTCAAGAGAAAGGTTTATTTAATTTTGTATTATAGATACATTAAAAAAATTCAAATAGCATCAAAATGATGTAATTTAATGGTCTTTTGTGTGTACATAAATAAAATAGTGTTACACCGATGCGAATCTGGGGCAGGTCTTTAGTATTATATTAATAATCTGCAAATTCCCTACATTAACTAAAGTTAGAGTAAGACGTCCATTAAAAATACCGTTTCTATGACCTATGTTGTTGGGAGACCCACTAAGGAACAAGGTCAGTCCAACATTTAATATGTCAGGCCTAATAAATCACAACAACGGGTCGTCCTTGCTCAATGTCTTTCATCGCGTCGTAAGACATATCAAACTGTCATACAGACGATATAGCAACCGAAATACTGAGTATCAGAAGCTTGCCTCGGACTATTTCGTATAGCGTTACTATATTTTCTTATTTAGATTTCTATGTGCCAATTATTTTAAAATTAGAATCATAACTATAACGTATTCCTCAACATTCCTACAACGACATCTAGCCTCAAATTAAGTATACGATAATGACTTGTGTTGTAAGTACTAGACAACTGATGAACATACTTATATATTCACCTACTACACATATATACATAAACCTTCATACAAATCTTCCGCTTGATTCTATTAAAAAAAAAAAAACAAATCAAAATCCTGTGACCTAATTCTAAAGATTTAAGCAAACAGACAGCGACTTTGTTTTACACCATGTAGCGTAGAACAAGTCTTCGCAAACAACAGTCTAACTTTTCTCAAGTTATACATACCTACCTTATCTTAAATACATTACAAATGTTTAGGGGTAGGTACTATACGTGTATTTATATATAACAAGGCGTTTCTATCACCATGGAACTTGACAGGTGACAGATTAGGACGGTGTCGCTTCCGGCTATGCGGCTGTCAGATGTTTTGCTGGTGGTAGATAGCGCGGTAGCTATAGGTGGAGTTTGATGTTTCTAAACAGTGGGGTAATAAATGAATGGAAATGTTTTCTATCTTTTAATTTGTGTTGCAGGGGGTTTCCCAGAGATTTAATTTACATGCACAAATATACTCAGACTCAGAACCGACCAAACAGACCGAATTGACTAGGTGACCTATACCACTCGTCTATCCGTGCAGTTAGTGTTACGGGCGTATCTGATAAGTAAGTGTTCAATTTTTATGCTGTTGGCCGTGACTTCCCCGCGCGAATATCGGTTATAGCTGCAAAAATATTTCCCTCTTTTGATGCTGTACCTTGGTTAAAAGTAACCTATGTATTTATTTAGGGTGTCAACTAATTCCGTATGAAATTTCATCAAGATTGATCCAGCCGTTTGAGTGTGAAGGAGTAACAAAAATCCTAACATCTTGTCATAAACTTTCACATTTATAATATTAATAGGATTTTCCGTTATATTGAAGTCAATACTTGAAGTGAGTTAAACTAGCGCTTACGCAGAGGAAACGATAAACTTTAAAGGAAACCTTTAGACTATGTGTAAGCATTATACAAAATCACATTATCATTAAAAATAACTTAAATAACTTGGGATCTTAAAACTCTTAAATTCTTGTAAGTCCAGTATTTAATATATAATCTTTATACTCAATCCATCTCAAGAATTGTTAACTTTCCATTATTATCGTCAGCGTTTGCAACACGTATGATATACACCATATATACAATCGTACAACGCACCATCAATTCCCTCTTTAAATAATACGTGAACCAATAGAACAGTCTCCTTATTTATTTCGTATCATTTCTCGTCACAAACGGAATAGACAGGAATATAAGAAATATCGTTTCTGTTCGATACAATATTTTATTCACATTCGTGTGTCATACTGGCTATTTCTCCGCGTCATCTTCAGATTTATAGCTGTTGTACGTGTGAATGTTTGTGCACTGTTTCTGAGTTATTCTTTTGTTTTAATGTGAAATAGCGGTGTTTGAAATGATGGAGGAGTTAAAAGGTTGAAGATTTTTGTGTAATTTTGCATTGATGTTGCTTTACTTTATGGACTTCTATCAATATAGGAATAGGTTTATCTCTCGAACCATTATAAGTGCTCTATAGGTCAA
The DNA here is from genome assembly GCA_941860345.1 of Chrysodeixis includens. Classification (NCBI taxonomy): domain Eukaryota; kingdom Metazoa; phylum Arthropoda; class Insecta; order Lepidoptera; family Noctuidae; genus Chrysodeixis; species Chrysodeixis includens. The sequence continues at coordinate 1,614,964 of OW796092.1, forward strand.
AACATTTTTTTATTATAAGACGGAACAGATACTCATACCCAAAACTGCAAACAAGGATTTATAAAAACAACCAAGTAATACAATCGAGTATTTAAGCTTAGTATTTCTCAGGGACAAGATTGACTTTCTAAGAGCATACAACAAAAATAATAATTGTTGTCGAAGTTCTATTTTGAAACACTAAAACATTCTTGTTGTTATCCTAATACTTTTATCGATCAAACAATTATAGTTATTAATACCTCAAAAGTCTGAACTTCTCAAACCAGCTTTTCCAGACGTCTCAACCCATGTCTATTCCTACCAATTCACAACCCGACTTAATGACATAGCAAAAACAATTTAAACCGCTAAAACATGGAACAGTAAACATAATAAGTCTCAAAATTTAAACACCGAGAGCTCAAAAAGAGGCAAGACTGCATCAAATACGTGAAACTCGTGGAAGCCGCACCAAATTTCGCGAGGGCCAAGCTTTTATGAGCGTCAGACCTTCCCCAAGACATATGAGACACGTCTGAGAAGAATTTAATATCAAACGTTCCCGAACAGAAAGTATCGATATTTTGAAGTGTTTGAATTTTTTCGGGGCTAAAATTGTGGATGATATATGAGTGTCTTGGGATGTAGCTGGTTTTTGTTTCAGGTTTTGTTTTTCTTGAGATAGTTATCGTTTGTTGGTTTTGTTTGAAATTTGATTTTTTTTTGTTAAGATCTAAAAACATACGATTGAAATACGTTATTTTGTATATTTCGGTAATAACAGCTTATGTACAAAAATTAATTTTATTTGGTTAAACTATGATATGAAATGTAAATACACATAATTATTTTTCTTGATCATTTTTTTAAAAGGAAACTGTTTTGATCCTGAAAACTAATGGCTAAATCGATAACCACTCAATTAAATGACCAATAAATATAAAATCAATAACCAAACCACTTATCTTAAAACTCTTCGATAAATTATCACCACTTTTTCGCCACAACAATTATCCTTAGTCCTTAGCTATCATGCAAATCCCTTTGTATATAAATAGCCGGTTATATTTTATCCGGGTGTCAACCGTAAATCTGGTGGACCCCGCACCTTTACCATGACACCATAGAACAAAACTCTTACTTCTAAAGAAGTGAGACGCCGTTATACACTATGTAGAGACAATGTAGAGCGCTGTCTCGCTTCAACAATTTCGGTAGTTCTCTTTTATGAGTGCATGGTAGAGGCATTGATTAGAGACGCGAAGACATTAGGACACGATACCCGGGCATTTGTTTGGTATTGACAAGCAGGACTGATTAGAATCACCTGGCTTGTGGGTTTTTTGGTTAAAAAGTCCCTATAGGATGGGTGGTTGTGACTTATCTTGACGGAGAAAAATTTACGAGGCGATAGGTTTGTTTTTATTTAAGTAGAGAGTAGAGTAGTGTTTTGATTTTTGAGGTATCTACGACATACAGAAATTAATGACAAAAAATGTAATACACGTTATTATTAAATTCGTACATACACGAAATTATGCAAGACCTCAAACTCAACACTTTTAATATCTAAACAAATATTTCCTAGAGCAGTTAAAAAAAAGAAATGACGGTAACAACTGTGACATAAAAACCATTATAAACTCCTTGGTAATCAAAAAAGTTCTTCATACAATATAAGCTACATTAACTCTTCATCGCAATACATTAAGTAGTCTACGTCGAGTACTACACGTACCAACATCATCCCCCATAAGTCGTCATCGAAACATAATCGAATTCCATTAAGTAGGGCAAACGAACGTAAAACCAACCTGATGTATATCAGTTAGCAAAACTTTTTTCCGTGGCATTCTTTCGTGGTCTTTTCTTTTCTTTTCTTTCATTCCTTTGAAAGGCTGGTGACAGGCTACTAATGGAATGGTCCTATGGATACTTTACGATACTTACGTACGATGAAATAGTGGGAGCTTTTGTTTTGTATTTTTTTGTACGAAAACGCTTTTTGTTTATTAAGGAACAATATTTGTGAGGTTTTTTCTATTGCAAGGATAAAGGAATGTTAATGTGTGTTACGTGTTTGTAGTTTTTGCAGGAGGTGCGTGATTAATCATTTTACGGTTAATTATTGCTGTTTATGTTTTGATTTCGCATTATTTTTTTAATACAATTTATTTAAAGTGATTTTTAATGTTAGGTACATCATCATCAACCTATCGTAGTCCGTTACTGGATACAGGCCTCTCCAAGTGCATGCCACTGAGAACTGTTTTATTGTTACATGAATTAACGAAATTGAAAGCTCAATAAATATTAAATAATTTACAAAAAAGAAAAATAACATAACACAACATTAATGCAAACAACAACAACACAGAAGTCAAATGTTACTCTTTATTTCTAACGCAATCTACTACAATGTTTACGGAATGTATATTCTCCTATTGACATGAAATGCTTTTAATTAACTGTATAGCACTACTTAGTTATATAATTAAAAGTCTCAATAACAATCAAGCGGTATTCGAACTTAAATCTCACCTCAAAAAACTTAAACTTTCCAAAACTTTTCATTTCATATTCAAAGTCCACACATTCCTGAAAACACACTAAAAATATATTACACTCTTTCACACAACATCTAAAAAAACAAAACAAATTCTGAAACGACCACAGCAATTATTTCAGCAAACCGGTTCTGCAATTTGCAACTGCAAGTCCGAGTCTTCAGTCTATCCACGCCCGCCCTACGGTGCGCACGTTGGGCGGGAAACGTAACTACGTAACGTGTAACGTAAACGTTTACGTTTTGACAGTTCGAGTGTGTTGTGCTGTGTATGGACTGAGATTGCGGGGATATTTGAATGTATGTATTGTTTATGAGGATTTTTTGTGTAGGTATTATAAGATGTGGGGATTTATTGAAATTTTTTGACTTTTTGGGAAACATAAAAGTTGAGAGGTTTTTCAAAAAATATGACTATAGCTTTAAATTAACTAACATCGATCCAAATGTGTTTTATGGTTATCAAAAAAAATAATATCCATTTTTGAACTTCAGCAGGTACTTAAAATTTACCAACTAGAAAAACACATCTCGTTTATGTACGTCAATATAATCTAACTCCGAGTTTTTAATACCATTAAGTAATTGGCTTATATATTTAAATAACAGTGATTTCTTCGAAATGTTTTCAAAATTTGCATCATTGTATTATGATTCAGCCACCTAGTTATTTGTAATGTTTCCAATTTTTGCAACAATAACCAAATATTGTTGATTAAACTTAAATATCCAGCAAAAGAAAATGAAATATAACTGATATCTGTAAATTTAAAAAGTTTTATACACATATCAATATAAGTAAACATAGCATTTCTTTACTAATATTTATACTTCAGCCTACGTTTATTAAGGAACCTATTTATTCCGTATACTAAGTTCAATGTAGTTCAAAAGTTTTCATAGTGAAGTACATTTTTGTCTAGAAAGTAGTGTTAACTTAATATTCAGATCAGACTCGTTGAGAGAGCTGTCGATGTCAATGGCCTAATGAATAAAGAATTCAACATAAATGATTGAGAAGGAGACATGTTTATTAAAGATGGTTGTCACTGGCTTGCTCTGTTTATAAGTAAAATAGAGTAGAAGTTTTTTATTTCCAATAATACAACAACCAGAAAAATAAATACTTAACAAGGAGGCTATAATACCGAAAGCAAAAGGTTTGAGTTTTACTGTTTTATTAAAAAAAAAGTAAATCAATCGTAATTTAACTTAACTATACTATGTACGTCAATAATCACCAACCAGTGTTTTATAATGGGTCATCATTATCTGGAATTTATTCGTTTTGGAAATAAATATAAATATTGTTTTGAAAACTATCAGTCTATAACCAAATTTATTTTGTATTTTTTTGTTGTTATGTGGGTTGAAATTGATAGAAATGGTAATTACTGTAAAATAAAAGCAAGGGTACTAATCAATTGCCCAATCTTTTGAGATTAGGAAATGAATTTTGTCTAGCAATCGAGTAGATGCACGTTTATCGGCGTATAACAAACTATTTTTTTTTTATAATAAACTCATTTGATTCGATTGAATTATAAAAATTAAATAAAAAATGAATGTTTCATACTTAAAAGATTATTTAAGTAAAAATGAGTGTCTTAATTTTTTTACACTTCTGGTGATCCCTACAATTATATTTTAGCTCAGTCAAAGTATAAACTGAAGCCACTTAATTAAACATTTGTGGTCTACATCAAACACTGAAAATGGTACAAATTAATTATGATTAGTAAATAATTAATTAGACATACATTAAACTACAGTAATACAGTAGTACATTACTAGTAACTTGTCCAAAGCATAAAACATTTTTTCATCTGTCCAAATTTTTTCCAGTAATAACATTCACGCTTACCTACATTTCTATTAATAATATTCATATACAGTTTCCAAAGAAATATAAAATTTTAATTACGCATCAAAATTGGCAATCTAATCAAAATCAAAATGAAAATCGTTTGATGTCAAACAAACCAAATGGAAACTAATCAAAATTTCATTATTGTTAATTAGACAACATAATTGAGAGTGTTTACACAAGCTGCCGCTAGATGGCGCTGATCCAATAAACGCTGGTATTTAATTAAATTTTTATTAAATCGTTTAGTGAGTTTATTGAAACGTTTCACGTCAATAAAGGTTAAATTATTGCCGTCTTTGTTATATTGTTTAATGGGATTTGTGTCTTGAAAGATGTTTTTGATTAAGTAGAATTTTACGTGGAATCCTGGATTATTCAAGTTTAACCTTAATTAGGTGACTTAAGGTTAAACTTAAGGTTAAAAAGAAGGTTGATTTTAGGCTAATGAAATTTCCATATCGGTTTAATTCATGACGCAATTGACTCATATCTAACTATAATAACACGCCTTGTTATAGCGAGAATATTAAGCACTGAGGACACCAATGTATTGTCATCTTTAATAAAAAAAAATGGGTATTAAAGTAGAAGGCACAACTAGAGGGCAAATAGCTGGCGCCCACATTTGTATTTATAAACAGACTTTATTTCTGATAGAAAATAATCAAGCAAATATATTTTTTGACGGCCTAATCCCTCTCACAACGATATAACAACTATAATTACATCAATGCAGGCCGCTATGCAATTTATACAACCTCTTTCCAACCCAACTTTTCGTTACATAGGTGGACAAAGCAAGCGATAAGCCAGTGCTGAGCCAGCGTAACCTAATTACTGAAACCTTTTAATATCGGCCCTATAATTAGGAAATACCACCCTTGAAGTGTTGATTGGCGTAACTTTAATTTGTTTTAGGTTGTGATTGAATTTTGGAAATGTTGAATGAACATTTATTTTATGATTGGGATTTCTGAAAAAAAAAAATCCCGGAGAATAATTTAGTGAAATGCGGTCACTAAAAAAACATTTGAGAAAATTAAACCTCCCACCTATCAACTAAATTGGTTAAGCTTGAAAGAGTAACAAACATTCATCCATTCATATATTCTCACAGACTTTTTCGTTTATAATATTAGCAGGATTTTTAAATATTTAATAGGAAAAACATGCTAATTCTGATTCTGCGACGAACGCTTGAATAAAAACGTCACAAAGAAATTACAAAATTTGGTAGTAAGTTTTTTTACCTATGTATAAGTCAATCTTATATTCAAAACTAAATTATGTTTTTTGAAGTTTATTAACCCCACACAATGTCCCATGTGACAAAAAACATTCCTAATAACAACGTTTTGGGAAAGGTCACAAGCGTGGCACGATGACACGATATTTAAGCAGCCCAATGACCTAATTAACACAATGGCCAATGATTTATTACCCCCAGGGGGCCTTTTGCACACCTGTATATGTCCAGTATGGTGGTAAACAGTTATAAAGCGGTCACTACAAAAATATATTGCGTGAATAGTGACATAAGGGCTGAGGGAATTACGTACTAGTGCCATGTGAAAGAGTAGAGTAAAAATATAGGCTTTCTGTATTAGGTTTTCAGTAATTTCAGTTATGTATTAGCCTATAAGCAGTTAGAGGCTTTCAGTTTTAGCGATTCAGTTAAAAGCCTACATATTCAGCGTGACTATGAATTATTAAAACATATTCATCAAAATCAAAATTGCCCATATCCATTTCATATTTACAATCGCACACAATAAACAACAAATTAAAATTTCCCAGAAACGAATCAACACAAAAATAATATTCATGTTGGTTGAAATTACCATATATACAATTCGTATATTTTTCCTCAAAAATTTTCAGATGGCCGCTGAAAGTGTCAACCATACTCTTGTGGCCAATCACTGGACATTGGCGTTGGTAATTGGGTTACTGTGTACGAGGACGATGGCAGATAAACCAGTGATGATAACTTGGACAAATATTGGACAAATGTTGGTCTCTCTCGCATTATGGTTTAAATTTTTGTGTAATGTCTGTACTTACTGTTGTCAATACATTATGTTAGTGATGTCAAAGTTATGCTCGCTCGTACAAAAGTGTGTTCTACTAACAATAATAACAATATCCGGACGTTCGTCACTGGCGCGAGTCGATATAGAAAGAAAGAAAAGAAATAACTTTTATTGCGTGCTTGTGTATATTAGACTAAAGAGTATAAAAAGTGTTGGAGACTTGCCTTGTCTTGTGTATGGAGAGTTGTGCGATACGGAAATACAAAAAAAAAATCGTTTGAATCCCTTCAACAAATTATATAAACAAGATGCTAAACAAATTAACAAAATCATAACAATTCTCCGTATTTCTAAAACAAATCAAATTATCCAATTATTACGTAATAGCGGCCTCAAACGTTTCCATTAATCGTGAGATTTCGCGAATATTGTGTTTCACAATTACCGATGTAAATAATATTTTCCAATTGACCTTTGTTAAGTTGTCGTAACAAGGCCACTGTCTGGTATTTCTTTACCTATGTTTTTGTCTTAAATATAAAATATTTTTTTGTTTTTCTTATGATGGTACTCTGTCTAGCAAGCTTAGCATGGATTACTGTCGAAAAGTTTTTAATAATTTGAAAGTATTTTTGTCTTCTTTCCATATTTGAACATTTTGTATTATTAAGTTATCAATTAGTTTAGTATTGTAAAAGGCTCTCTCGTAAAATCCATAATAGGAGCAAGAGGCCCAGACTTGCTCTAGTGACAGATACAAGCAATATTGGCGACATACTCGTACAACACTGCACGTGACGAGACATCGCTTCCACAGTAGCAAGCAGAATTTCAGCTCATATTAATTGCTCTAGACAATAAATGCACAAAGAAGTAACAAATCTACTCACACAATTTTCCCCATATCTCTAACAATACGTATCATTCGGAACCATCTCACACAAACCGCTGCGGTCATAACGTCACAACATGCGCTGTTGTTGTCGTGTAACATCGGATTGGCGTCGCTTGTCACACGTCGAACTTGACGTACGAGTCGAATAAAATATAGCGGTGGGTGTGACGGGAAAGGTGACGTCATCCGTCAATGGACTGTCACTTTTTGCGACCGCTACCCCTAGTTGTTCCATTTCGAAATTGTTTTTTAAACTGAGAACGTTTTTTGTTTTGTTTTCGTGCAGTTTTTAGGTTATTGCCTTGTTTTTTCGGTGATGGATTGGCAGGTTGACAGTGGATTTTAAAATTTAGAGTGCATGTCTTATTAATTATTTAGAAAATGTTTGTTGTTTACATTGAATTTGTTAGGCTGCCTTATACGAAAGTGTTGGTGCACTTTGTCAATGATTGTAAAAGGATTCCAGGATTTGCAATCATAATAATTGTGCTATATTTCTTTTAAAACTCTACACCACTATACCATATTTCTATTTACCTTTCATGCTTAAAACACATGATTTCCTGATAAAACCATAAAAATAAAACTCAAACATCAAAACCCAAGAAAACCTGCTTCACAGATAAGCATCAAAATTTACTCACGCACAGTAAATAGCGTATTTGGCGCACATTTTCCATTAACCCGTTCCCGTTGCAATGGTTATAAATAACCCCAAGCATAATAAAACGCTAAGCCAACGTATTTAATCACGGTGATAAAAATTTTACAGATATATTTACAGGTTTACACGGGTGACGTCAAAATGGCTGTATGAAAAATTATTGCTCATTAATAATTAGGGGAGGAAATTTTTATTAAGGCTCTAATTATAGGTATAAATAAGGTTGCTTGGGGTCAGGTCAACCTGTTCCCTTGGTTTACGTGACGGTAACGTTTCTTCAGTTTTTATTGCTGACGTTATTTTACTCTTTTATGCATTGGTACCGTTACAAAGAATAAGGTTCTGCATGAAATGGGAGAAAAAAACAAATGTAACTGTTAGGTTTATTTTTTTAATAAATAAAATATGATTTTGGAAGGGAAAAGATATTACAAATAACTTTGATAGGTTATCTACCTACAAAGTTTTAAATGAAAAGTGAACATTATTGTTTGAATTTAAAACTGTAAATTATTCAAATGCAAAAAGTATATTTCTTATCTAACAGACTTCTATTAGGCAAAAAATATATTTTTCCTTTCAACAACTGAATTAGAATATTTTTAATTTGCAACTGCATAAAGAGTAAAAACAGAAAAACACGAAATTCAAATTAGAAAACGCACGTTAAGAGACCGTTAACCCTCAAAACAAGAAAATGAAACTAACTTTGTACTAAATTCTAAATATAATACTGCAAGGGTTAACTTTATTACTTGAACTCTAACTATAACTGTGTTCCCGTGTTAGTTAAACTTAATCCAATGTTTGTAATTGCTTTATCCCCTATCTGAGGGTTCTATTTGTGTGTATCTGTTTGTGTATCGATTACTCAGAAACAGTGAATGAAGAAAGTCAAAGTTTTAGGGTTGATGTGTTACTTAACTATTGGATTGAGATGGGGACTTGATTATTAGGATGTCATTTGAAGGGAAATTTAGTTAATTAATGTTATAGACTGTATTAAGAGTCACTATTCAAAAAAACTTATATAATTATGACTTTGCATTGGTCAAAGTAATATAAATATACATACGTAAAAAACGCTACGTAAAAACATGTTTTTTATTAAAAAAAGTATTCATACTTTTAACAAAATATGACAAGGCGTAGTCTGCTACGCGCTACGATTATACCGTAGCACGTAGCCGCTACAGTCTACTTCACGCCATGGGTAAGACGAGGCATCTTATATTTTATATAACTATGTAAAGGTATATCCTGAAAGTGTCATCATAATGTTATGGGAGGCGCGTCGCAAGGGACACATTTTTTCAGGCCACATATGTAAAGAATGGTTCATTTTATCAGAGCCGTAGACGTAATGATAATGGTGAAATATTTAAAGTATACTTGTTGCATGTTTTGCTATCATAAACGGTAATGTCGATATTATGAATATTGTCAAATTATGAAACTGCTACTGGGAGTGTATACTGATGTATTATCGTGTCCGATGTTTTTGTAAATAAAGGAAACCAAGACTTATTTTCAGCTGAAGCATGTTTATTGCAAAATTTCAAAGTAGAATTTTATATTTCACTTTATCTCTGTTTAAAACTGAGACATGGAATTAAAAATGTACTGCTTCTGATTTAAAAGGCAGTAAAAAAATCATAGCCGTAGTTTATTTCAAAGTGTCCACTTTTCATTACTCTTAAAATAACAACTATAAAAGGAATAAAATACAAGCCTGAACCTTTATTGGTCTATAAACAACAAGTCTTGACCCTTGAAGTTTTAATCTAAACAACAGTTTACTCAGGCACGTTAATCAACTCTACTTAATAAAAAAAGTCTAAAAACAACTCTATCATAACGTTATGAAAGAACGCTTCAATTAGTTAGTAAGCATTTGAAAATGGACCTAATTAGTAAGTGCATAAGGTGTAATATTGAGTAAATGTTAATGTAAACGAAGGGGTAAGTAATGAGTCACTTTAGTTTCAAATTGACTTCGCTGGGGTGCGCAATGCTCGTTACCTATTTGGTTTTTAAAAATGAATGAAAATTTTGATTGGATTTTTTGGTTAATTAGTCTGGAAAAGTTTTTCTGCATGGACAGTAGAGGGAGTGCTATGACTGTTGATTTATACAATAAATCAATTCACTGCTGAACTCTCGTATAAATTATGAAGAGGCCGTATTTAAAGGCTGCGCTCAGAGTAACTGTAGAGACCTGATTTTTAATCTCAATAAGGCTCTCTCATAAAAAGAATTGATTGGAGTTGATAAAAACATAATATACGATGGAAAAGTTTGTTTAGGTGTAAACAATTTTTCAAGGTTTTTGAAGCTCAGATTATGTAAGATTTAAAAAAGGAGAGTCAATTCTACCTTACTTATACCTGTACCACTTAATATTCTTAACACGATACACAATCAGATTACCCAAAGACCCTTCATTTGCGTACTTTCTCATACAAACACTATGCACTCAAACAAGGTTCAAACCGAACTAATTCCAAACACAACTCATCCATTAGCCGACATATTTACAAAGAGCAACCATAACAATGAGGTCCACTTGACCTCAACTTGTCGATTTAAAGGGTCCAGGCTCCAGAATAATTTTAGGGATCTACATAAGATAAAACAATGGTTGAGAATGATAACGGAAAACGCCTATTTCCTAATACACGGAGGGACCGCAAAATTTTGGAACGGACCAATTTGCATGTTAACACGAACCTCTACAATGCGATAATTGAATACTCTAAGGGCCGGCTTTCGATGGAGGTAGCTATTTTGAACCTTCGTCTTTGTTTTTTGGACGTATCGGTTTTGTCGGTGTATCCTTCAATTCTGGGATCAGGAATTCGGAAGTTACGTCGACGATGTTCGGTGAACAAACCATGACTCTACCTTATACTTAGTAAACTCTATTATAATTGATTTTATCTTAATGTTTTGGATTGTTTTTTTTTTATACCATGGAATTTGGTCTTTGTTCCACTTACTGTTTCCACATAATATTATCTGGCAACTACAACCGCTTTTATCCAGAAAAAAAAAATAGAATTGAAGCAAACACCCAGTCTCTTTATTCAAATTGATCCTTAATAATTTTAACACATAATATAATACTACACCTACATCATAACTGCAATCAACACTTATTAACGTTCTCATTTGTATTATGTAAATAGACAATGACAATAATACGTTCAAATTGCATTGTATATAAAAATTCTATCGGCTATGGACATTCAGACTAATCTCGGTTTAACAATATTGTCATTTATCCTAATCAGCTAATACTAAGCGAGCTCCAATGCTTTAGCAAATTCGATTTACTACTAATTGTTTAAATGCCAGTAGATGCTACATGAACTCATGTTTTTACTACTAAACTAAAAATAATAATTATACTAGTTCATTATAAGAGTTGCTCAGAAAATAAATACTCTATTTGAAAACTTAAGCACTTCGCACGCTAGGCTATGTAAATCTCCTATACCTAATTATTAATTAGTTTTTAAAACTCTAAGGCAAAAAGTGTCGAGTATCAGATATTTACTTTACCGTGCAAACTAAGGGACTAAGACCCTTTTTCCAATTAACAACGACCGTTACACGTGGTTCCACATTACCGAACAGGCAAACTAACACATATCTACTAAACACACTTCAAAATAAAACTTTACAGACTAGCCAAACAATGTATCCATGTAATACATAGGCGTACACCGGCGAACACAAAACGCGCAGTCCCGATACCGTGGCTAATTCAATTAATTACACAACCTGTGTCGAACTTCGTTGTTTGAGTTAGGGAGGGATTATGTGGGTATCAGTCGTCGGATGTTGGTTGGGGTCCTTGTTTTATGACCTCAGAATTTTAATATATTGTTGTTATAATTTGAGGAAGCTTACAATTATTTGGTTGTGGTAGAATTTTTCAAAAAGATCCGAGAACTAAGTAAATATAAGCTATTGTAAGGAAGTTTTCAAAAGTTTGTGGATTTGTTGCATAGTAGCTCAAGATCAATTCTATGACTAAACCAGTATTTACGGTTTTGAAAAACGCTGTGAAGTACACGGTCCTTTTTATCTCACATGGAAAGGCCTTTCAGGATTATTCTATAAGTAATCTTTTACATCTGATTCGATAAGTTCCGTTCAAACACTTGTCATCAAATAAATTTCCTCCCAACATACTAAATCAAACGACAAAACCGTGCAGTTTCCTTCAAGAAAAACAATCTGAAAACATAGCTATAATCCGGTATAATCAAAGAGAAAATACGTTAACTCAAAATATACTTCTCTAAGTTTGGACGTGTCGAGGAGTGTTCACAAGCTGTTCTCTGATTTATTGGCGTTAGCTGCCGTTGAGGGGTAGGAGAGGGGGGGGGTTCTGGACCTGCAGAGCAAGGAGTCATTATGAAAAAGGTTTTATATGAACATGCTGAAGGATTGTGTGTTAGCGTGTTGCTTTGGACAAGATTTGGAGACCACCTTCTAAATACTTTTTAAGGACGTTGAAGTTGATTGCGTGTGGAAGCTGTGTAAACGAAATGGCATAATACATGACGTAAATCAACGTTCTATTACTTTAATTACAATGATAGAGGTCTAATTATAGAGGTCTGGAGACCCCAGGAATTAGAACTAAAAAAGGAACTAATATATTTTAGTGGTAACTGAATCATACTGTAACAGGTTTTTGTTTTACGAAAATATATATTTCAGAACTGATTCCAAATTACTTATGATTCAAAAACCTATATTAGAATATTTAGAATCATTGGTTTATTAACCTCTTTCATCAAACCAACCACAAACTTAACTTACTTTCAGCCTTTCTTTATCAAAACAGCAAACCTTAATAATTCAAAAAGCTTAGAATAACTAAGACCCTTTGCACAGTTCACATGCACTAACTAACATCAAAGCAACTTCGGCTTGTTAAAAGTTAACGTCATTCAAAACTTCAATGGTATTATAAAATATGCAAAATCTTTAGAATATTCTTAATAAAGACATAAGTACGTATTTTAGGCATTTAATAGTTAACAATGGAAAAGTTTTTGATGCCGAATCCTTAAAAGTAACTTTATGAGAGGTTTTATTAAATACTCGCTTTGTAGAGTCAAGGATATTAGGTCCTTAGGGCAATGAGACGAGGTCATGGTATTTTTGGTATGCCGGTGACCGCGAAATTAGAATGGTTTAATGTTTTATATGTGTCTGAAAGGTGTGACTAAACATTTTTTCTTTTTATTTTCTGATCGAATATATTATTATTTATCTACATAATTATAAGAGTATACCAACATGTTACAGTATTTGTTTCCAGGTTTTCTCTGTAAGAAGGACATTTCTAAGTTAGGATTATGAGATATAACTTTTTTATGTTTCGAATTTGATTTGCCTTTTTAGAATCGTCATTTAAAATTTTACTGAAAATAAAAACTTTTTGTTCTCAACAACCTTTGATATGCGTCTATTTTTTGTTTCAGATCTTTTGAACATTTTCCATCTAGTGCAAGAATTCTAGTCTGATCTAATAAGAAACATTTGTAAGTATTACTTATGCGGCGTACTTTACCAATACTTTACAAAATATTTCTAAGAAGTCTGTCTTGCAGTTATTATTTCAAAAACCCTAAGTTTCAAGTCCATTACTTTATTAGTTCTATTCAATTTTTACTTAGTATCATTCGATTCGTTTCTTTTTTCATGTTAAAATAAAACTTTTCTGATTGGATTATTCCATTGTGTGAAATCCATTGCATTATTTGTAGAGTCTGAAATACAAACAAATCTATTCGTCCATACATTCCCTTCATCATAAATCATTTAGAGAACCGCATCGTTTTATCGTCTCCTACAAATCGTGGGGTATCTCTAACATACATAAAATAGAGGTGCGAAATCGTGGCACGTCCTTACCATGGAGCAGAAAAGTAGCGGGAAGTGTCTTAATATTTGTAAGATATTGGAACCAGTGTCACTTCTTGATCTTTTAATATCATGGTAAATTTGACCAGCCACGCAGCTACCCAATTCCAAAAACTAGTGTCGCTAAACTAAAATGGGTAAGGTAGTCAGTTTCGAAATGAGTTGTATTTTATAACAAATATCATCTCATTTGTAAATTTCTGCCGCCCAAGATTAATTTTACAACGAGAGTTTATCAAAACAGCAAATAAGCTAAGGTTGATCGCCTTGACTCAATATTGCCACACGATAAGCTCGATTGTCAGTTCCTCTTAGTCCTCTCTTCCTTGTCTTTACCTACCCCTACCTGCACGGTAAAGTATAAAAGTCACTACGTATGGGGGTCGACTCGCATAATTCTCTGGTTCAAGACAAACTACCCCTGTTTAAGGGGTATACTGCTGCTATAGAAATATGGGGAAAACGTTAACTTATAGAGAAAATATGGGTTTAGCACAAAATTATGTAGGATGTATCTGATAGATGTGCGTTGGTATTTTGATGAGCTGTGTAGTTTTTATATTTCAATAAAGAATAGTATATTATTTTGAAGTTTATTCTCGGGCTAGCCAGTTAGAAAACACTGACTTCAGCGAGTTTTTATAAATAAACGTTTACCTTATTTGCAGAAATTAAGAATTTTTTTAATTTAATTATATTTTACATGAATAAGTTCATTGCTCGATACCTTCTTTACATGAGAAGAGGCCTTTGTAACAGGAAATTTACAAACTGGTTAACTATTATATTTATTTACCTGTTTTGAGGCATGAAAGCAAACATTGAATTATTAGATTACTTTCTTAGAGCATTAAATGTAACTCACAGCCTACAACCAACAAATTTGACAAGCCTTATTCAAAACTAAATCATAATCATATAACTAGCAGAAGGTATTTACTAAGTACAAAGTAGACATTCAGGTTGATCTGGGTTTAACGTTTACAGGACATGAAGTCCTTGCCCTTAAGGTAAGAATTTTAGAGAGCTAAACTATTTCTTGATAAGGGCTTGTACGCCTGATTAATAATTCCTCTACGCGAGCCGTCAACAAATTGTGTAGTATTAATTAGAATTTTCATTTATATTTCTATGGTCACGGATTAAAAGTATTTTTGTCTGTTACATTAAAAACAATGTAGTATTTTATTTCCTCATGTGTTACTCTTTCACTACAAACAACTTTAAAGATTTTGTGAAAAATATTATTATTTAAAATCTAACTAACATTATACAGGCAATTTCGAGGATGTATTTGTGGGCCCTGGGCTAATAAAGAGTCTGTGCTGATTTTACTGTGATAACCTACATCAAGAATAAATATACTTCACTTCTGGACGAATGCCTTTTTAATGTTTGGAAAGAATGACCATTGAAATAATTTAAATAGAAGACTAAGTCACTTTTTCTTGTTTTTGTTTTTTATTAAAAATGATTCCCTCGCCAACGTTTGATGATGAATGAAATGCCACGAGAGGTTTCACAGACATTCAATTCACATGCACAAGAAAAAGACAACATTAGAAAAAGTTCGTCTCATATTTAAGTGGGTTAGGTTAGGTTATTACAATTCGACAAAAATATGAATTTCTAGGAATCTTATACTACACGGGTTGGCAATTAACAATATTATTTTTGGAAGCGTTATTTCTTGATTGTTAAATAAGTAGAGATGAAACCGTTTAGCTATCTCACTGATTTTTATGTATTTTTGGTTTGAACGGTATTTTTCTAACGTGTTTTTTGTTAGAATTCGACTGTTGATGAAAATTAAATGGAGAGTAAATTGGCCTTTGTTACTAAAGATTTAGGTAAAGTGGACCAGAAAAATTAATTCATACTAAAACTCTTATACAATTACCGAACTCTTTTAAACGACTTTTACAAAACTTTCAAATGCTCCAACTGCTTTTTTGAAATTCAGTGCAAGTGACTTGCTATAAGAGATCATAATAATATTAAAATTACCTAAAAGTTAGTCGTGTTTTACTTTAAGTATTATGCACCTAGTACAATTCCTTTTAACTCCATTCGCAGGCCTGTTGGTCTAGTAGTTGGTGGCTCAGACTGTTATACCAGAGGTTGTGGGTTCGGTCCCCACCTAGAACAAATGTTTGTGTGATTGTCACGATTATTTGTACTACGTCTAGATGTAATTTATGTATAGTATATATGTATTTAGGAGTAGATAAGTAAGATTATCAGTTATCTAGTACTCACAACACAAGCTCTGCTTAGTTAAAGCAGAATATTTATTATTCAATGACCAAAATATTTTACTGTTAAGAGTCCTTTTATTACCATTTAAACTGATCATATAAGGAGACAATAGGAATAAAGCCTTATAGAGAGGCGATAATATTATAATAAAGAGGCGCTCGAAGGTGCTACGGATAAAATCTCTGATCGGGGGAGAACAAGCTGTGACCATTTTATATTTTCTGTGCATTGCCTGTGAGCATTTTGAATTTTCTACGTAAAGATACTTAGAAATAGTTAGCACACTATTTTAGCTCACTACTTTCTGATAACTCGAGGTATGTCACAACCAGATATAGAAAGGGATACAATAATTTAATTAGCTACTTTCTTTATTTTCTTTAGAACATAGTTTTGCTTATTTTATGTTCGATTCTTGGAGATAACTGTAGTTCTAGTAACAAATCACCACATGTTTCACACTACCATTTACTATTTAATTTTAATGTAGTCATTTCTATGAAAACTTATTAATTAATCAACTTAAAGTTTATTCTAGTTCCTAAGTCACACTTGTTCTAAAAAACTAATAATGGTTGTTAAAAAATGAAATTGTTGTTGTTATAAATGATGTGTATGAAATTTGCTATGTATATTTTATATCTTTTTTGTATGTATTGCTGTTGATTGTTGTACCTAATAAATAAAGAAATAAACTAAGAATATCGCTGTCTATTGCTAGACAGAAACGTCTCCAAATTACTATACAAACAACCTGCTCTACATTCCATAGCAAGTGAAAATCTATGTATTTATATGTAAAAAAAGAGATTCTAAATCATCTCAATGCTATCACAGTACTCAAAACAAACTATTAAACCGTTAAAAGAAAAGATTTATTACAATATAGTCCTTTATTTCACTGTAACACAAATTACTTCAACGCCGCGTAACATCGCACATAATATCACAAGCTCCATCTCAGTATTCGGTTAGAGTCAGCTAAGTCCCCTGGGCGCACTACATCACAACAGCCTTGCTGATTCCTCTGCTCATTAGCATTTAAATTAATTTTATTTCATTTTAATATAGCCGCTGTCTGCTAGAACGATATTGCTTGAATAATGCTGGTATTGTGTTTTATGGAAGGCAGTTTGATGAATGGTTGGGATTTAGTATTTTTGGAATAACTTTTTTTTTGTATAGTTATTGGAATACATACGTATGGTTGGTAAACAGTCTTATTACTATTTTAAGTTAGTCAAAAAGTTACGTATATTATGTGGGTGGAAAAAACAGATGAAGCAGTCAAGGCCTCTTATCAGATTAGCCTTTCTAGGCTTTTTGACAGATTCATACATGATACCATATCCTAAGATCTACCGTTACCATCACTTCAGTATTCTTGCTATAGTGATGGTAACGGTAGATCTTAGGATATAATTAATATGATTGTATTTAAAAAGCTGACCTAAGCCAAATAAAATCAATTTTACTAAACATTATACAAGTTTCTGAGAAAGCACAAAATAACTTAAGTAGGTTACGAATACTAATATAAACATTATTTATTCGGAACTTTCCTTTTATCTCAATAAAGTAATTCTTTTCAACGCCGACATTTATGACTCTCATCCTCATATCCAATTTAGCAGCAATCTGCAGATCTGTCCTTATCTTAAATATAAATGCAACGGGGCCACAATCCGGAAAATTATTATCAAAAATATGAAGTAATCTCACAATTTAAGGGCACATGCTAATTTCGGAGATACCGAAACTTTTCAGAATAAAATAAATGGAATATTCTTATTCCCCAATAAAGGCGAGATAGGAGAAGTTTGTTTTAATTCTGCAGTTTAAACAAAAATAGACATTGGTAGAGCTGATATAAATTCCGTTATACCTAAGACTGGTGATTAATCTTTGAACTAAGATAATGACGCTCTGGATAATCTTTTACCAAATATTAATGTAGGGTCTGACAGTAACTGAGATATTGTGTATGACAGTGAAATATTAAGGGCTTAGGGAGTCATGCAGATAGAAATGTTTGGCGAGAGAGAATTATGCGGCGTTTGATGTTATTACGCCGGACAGTCCGACATTACTTTACTCATCTTTGAAATCCGCCTATCATTATGTTGGCGTCTTCCCTTTTATATCATGTACACTATATTAATGAGACATCATGACTATAATAATATTTGTATTTAGTTTGGGAAAATTGTTTTCTTTTTAGCTTCCAACTTAGTTTCCTAACTAGGTAAGCTTGGGGATTTTAAGGATGCTAGAATTGGCAACTTATAAAGTTTAGTCCACAAAAGTAAATTCTTAATGTCAACAATAACTAAAAGTACAAGAAAATACTCCATTTCTATGAGTATATTGACGATGGAAATTGTTTCAGTAAAACTTTAACTTTAAAACACAATGCACTTTTCGAAAATATACTCTATCTACAAAAACCAGTTTGAAAGACCTCCAAACTTCTTATTACAGTACTCATAGAATCAAAACTAGGGATCTAATAATACTGGTGAACGAACTTCAAGATACCATCGCCTTTTGAATATGCAAACAATGAGCACTAGAGACCCGTTCGATAAACTGAAACCTCGCTTGTTTTGAATACACTGCTGATTAAACAGCGACGCTTGAATTATATGTGTAATAAAACGCGCAATGTATTCAAAGTTAGTTGAATGGATGAACGAGATAAGTATCAACGATTGTTCATGGTGGAGGGTGCAATTGTAAATTTTAAATAATTGGACAATAGTGTGAAATGGCGTGTTGTGGCCGCGAAAGGAAATCACGCGGTGATTTCATTATGGCCGAAGCATTATTTGGCCCATCTACTTTTATACGAGGTAGTTTAAATGGTTAGTTAAATACTATTATTTGCTTGGAGACGGCTTTAAGCAAGAAAGCATACTTGTCTTCTTTTGAATTCAAACAACCTTAAAATTTACGGTAATTATTATAGATAGAAAGCACACATAGTAGCCTTTTTGTGTTATATAAGGAAACAAGTTGTTTTTGAAAGCAGTCTTTTAAAATCTCAAAGGTTATCACTATACCTTTAATAGTGCTAATTAATCACACAGATTGGAATACGTATACGATTGATTAAATACTTAAATGTTCGGTGTAAGATTTCTACTAAGGAATTTTATACAATAGAAACGATGGCATTCAAAGATTACGTGTGTATGAGTTGTGACAAACACGTTATTTTCCACGAATTGAATATATCAACAATATGTTATTGTTAATCTTAAATCAAAATTTGATAGTGACATTGACATGACATTAATTTAAAACTTTCGATTTTATTTAAAGTTTCAATATTTGATAAATTGAGGTCTCAAATCGGAAATCTTACCTTTTAATTTATTTTAACATAGACCTAAACATCACAACATAGTACAAACAAAGTCACTATTGCTGTCTGTCTGTTCGCTTAAACTTGTTCGATTTTGAAGCGGTTTTTTTAATAGATACAGTGATTAAAGAGACAGGTAGACATAATAATATATCAGTATTTCACCCGCGCATGCTGGTGAAGGTAGCTAGAGAAAAAGATTTAGGTATTATACATCAGTATTGCACCCATGCGAAGCTGAGGCGAGTCAAATAAAATGTCAAATCAAAGTTCGCCCAGCAATACCCAAATGTTATAGCATTTTTTATTTATTGTTGAAAGTACTTACAACAATCCTAAGCAATATAACACGATAAGTAAAAAAACAACACCCTCAAACATCAATAGGTTATCGAATCAAACACAACATTATACGTAGTCTAATTAATTACCTAGTGCACGACATACCTATTGACCTACTTCCCAATAACCCAAGTACTTACATACTATACATCAAGATATACAAACATACAAAATTACGTGATCACCATCACAAGTACTGCAGATATTTCTTCATTTAATTTCAACAACATTTTATGTGGCAAGTGGCGTTTACAATTTACGTGGGTGTAATTAGAATGAGGGGTTGTATTCGGATGGAAATAGCTTCTTACTTAAATTGGGTTTTAAATGAGGGAATGAATGCACTAAATTCACAAGTAGATAAAGGTATTTTGACAAGCTGAGTCGTGGTATATAATAATACGCAGTATGTACTCAACTTAAAAAAAAATATGACATGAAACAGTATGAGTACTAGACAACTGACAACTATACTTATATACTTCTTAATTTATACATTTTATACATAAATTTCACCCAGACACAAAACAACTGGTCGTGCTCATCACACAAACATTAGCCCTGGCTGAGGATCGAACTCACGAACTTTGGTATAGCAGTCAGGGCCACTAGAATAACAAGCCTGTCGTACACTTCCTCTTACTTATTCATAGAACAGAAAAAAACTAAACAATATCATGATTTTCAAGAATCAAATCCGTTACATTGACCATCCTTCCGCATTCTTACTTCAAAATAATCGTTTAAATCAACGCCCAATCACATAACACCTTGCTATTCAGCATTCTATCATCTTCATGCGATTTTCGACCTTATTGCAGGTTCTCTTGAGTATTCTGGGGCTGATTTCCAATGCAGCTGTCATTGGCCGTCACCCGTCATTCGAGATATTCCCGATTGGCTCAATAGTCATTAATGTCATCGTTCGGATTTAGTGGGAATGACGAGTGACTGAGATGTCTCACACGTTTAGTTAGTTGAGAAACGTAGATTTACTGGACTGGTCTATAATAATGGATAAGTTTGATAATTTGTCCTTTTATTAGGCACATAGCATTACAATTCTTTCAGAGCTTCTCTTAAAATATTTTGATCATATCTCGTGCGTTGATTCTTTTGCAACACGTTGTGTAGTTTCGAGTCTTCCTATTCTACTATTATTAAAAATGCGGAACCTTGTAAATGTGGATGGATGTTACTCTTTTACACTCAAACGATTGGATCAATTTTGACCAAATTTGTTACGGAATCAACTGACACCCTGGATCAACACATAATCCTTTTAACCGACAGCATCAAAGATAAGTAACGTTTTTACAGCTTCCTGATTTCAAACTGGGCAAACCCGCGGAAAAAAAACTAGTACAATATAAATACAAACATCATTAATGTAACTATGAGTATTCTTTTTTACTTATTACAAACTCAGGCATTCACAAAACTAACCGAATCACAGAAATCGTTATTCCCTTCCTGTCCTACAATCATGTCACTCGGTTTTCTCTCAACCTGAGCCATAATCTTGAGACCCAAATACTTTAAATAATACCCTATACTCAGTAGACACAAATTGTTGCTCGCTTCTAGTGCAAACAGAAAAGCTGCAATCATCGCTCGCAGTAAATTATTGGTGCGGGATCCTTACCCGGTGGGCAATTTGTTTTAGAGGTTAAGGCTTTTTAGAGGTTATTGTGCTGTTTGGTTTGAGGTATTTGAATATAACCTGGAATTTGTTGTTTGATTTTATTTGCGTAGAATAAACGTATCAGAGGAAAGAGTTTAAAGAAATTCTTACACGATTTTTTTTCTATCCTATAGTATCCCATTGCTGGCATCAAAAGCCACATCATAGGTAGTGATTTAATTAAGAAAAAATGCCTGTACCCATCTGTGAGGTATGGAATAAATAGAATCCAGAGGTTGAAAAAACTTTACACTACATTTAAGTTATTTCGAAGTGTGATCAACCAAACGTTAAAAACATCAAACAAATGACAAATATATTTTTTTATTTGTTTTGTCATAAAAGGCTATTAATTTACTACTTATTTATTTCACTACGTTGATTGCGTTTCTGCTTGTTAGCTAAGAAGCGATCAAAAAACTAGAAAGTTCATACAAAGTTGCGACGGATATGGTCTAATGTGAAAGATTAGAGCGATCGTAGATATTATTATTATTGAATTCAGCTTTTATTTATTACTATTAATTATATACTTTCAATATCCTTTAACGACTTTATTATCGTCAATGTTAAATTCAGCACATTTAATAAAATAGTCTGCATGGTTTTGTAACTTAGCGTTTGATATTGAAGACGAATCGTTTTTTTGTTTTAATATTTTGACAACCATACTAAAAACTGTCTAATGCAGTATTAATTTCTTCTAAAATCTTATTTTCATTAAAGAAGATCGACCAAAATCTTCATAGAAAACATTGAGTACGTTTTATATGAAGATTTTCGACCGCTCATTTCTCTAAACTTGTACCAACGTACAAAGCAGACCCCGAAGGCTAAGATAACCATTTAGCAGTTGCAGTGAACCTGCCTATTACGCCGTAGTCTCTCCATTGTTTTATACTAAAATAATAACCGGGCAAAAATTGTTCGCGTATGCCCACGGCGTAAAAACAAGAACGAATTTATAAAACGTTTCGCGAATTAACTGAATGTTCTCTCGGTTGTGAAATGAAGAATTTATTTTAGTTTACTTTTGTATTAAAAGGATGTTTGAGTGTTGAGTACTATATTTTTGTAATTGTAATATTTAATGTCGTGATTGCCTTAATTACGAACTTACGAGAAGCTTTTATTTTGAACTAATTTTCTAAAGAACTAACCCACGGTTTCTCAAACGCAGATTACTTGTCTTAACACAAAAAAAAAATAATCGTTAGTGAAATGTCATGTTAAGCTCTGTTTGGTTGGACGTTTTATGGTCAACCAATCACAATCAAGATCAGTTGATTTGGTAACAGATTCTATTGATCAGCATTCGAGATATTGGAGGTTAGACTTACAGCTAAATGTACATACCTAGTTGACCATTCAAAAACGATGTGCGCTAGGTTGATCGCGTAAACCAGAAGGGCTTAGTAGGTCCAAATTATCTACGAGGTTACTCCAGATAACTAATGAGTAGTGATCGTACACGGAAATGAATACACTGAAAATTATTAATAAGACACGGCGCTCGTACATCTAAAACTGTTGATTTTATGAAAAAGTCAAAAAGACTTAAAGTGTAGGAATTTTTTTCTAGTTTATTTTTGTAGAAATTATTTTTTTCGTATAATGCCTCAGAAAGGAGGTATTCCCAAAAAACTGTTTTTGGGCGCCATTTTTTCAAAATGGCGGCGCGAGCGGCGGTCGTACGAGGTGGCAAAGTTAAAATT
Organism: Chrysodeixis includens; assembly: GCA_941860345.1. Lineage (NCBI taxonomy): Eukaryota > Metazoa > Arthropoda > Insecta > Lepidoptera > Noctuidae > Chrysodeixis > Chrysodeixis includens. The sequence continues at coordinate 1,638,287 of OW796092.1, forward strand.
CGAAAAGAGCATATCTCAATCTATAAAATACCCAATTTTCAAAACTACCGGAAAACTTTCCAGGTAACCCCTTATTTTCTACCAAATGACAGGACTATACAGTAATTAAAACAAACTTTATATCCAAGTATAGTGTGAACAGGAAATCGTAACGTCACTAGAACAATAATTGAAGTCGATAACTCTAAGTATAGTCAACAACAAGAGTTCACGTGCGCTACACTTACAAGGCTTCTGGATACAATCAAAAGCAATAACTTAGTCGTTCTGAAAAACAAATTACCTTAAACACCTAATTTTCACTAAAAGCTTGCTTTCGAACTTAGATGGTTTCACACCATTTCAGCTCTTAATAAACCTGATTTTATTCATCAAATTTCGTAGCTAACCGTACTTAACACTAACTATCGAAACTTCTGCCGTTGGAAAGCCAGCATCGAATACAGTACAGCCGTTCAAGAGTTCTTGTTCTAAAACGATTTATTACCTATATTGTGATGTTTGATACCCGAGGTCCTAACTTGAGCTGATTTATGGGAAACTAGGGGTGCTCTGCGGTTTTACCCGCGTCAGTACCTACTGTAGATCCCATTGTTAAGTTAACTGGCGTAACTCTAGAATTAACACAATTATATTTGCGTTGGTATGTTTATAGAAACCCATGAAATCTTTAAATTTATGAATTTTTGGTTCTTCTAGCCCATCAACCAACAACGTATTAAATTGTAACGTTAACATTACAATTACATCTAACATAAGCCGAATTGTATTTGAGTCAAACATCTTAGAGCTTAAAGCTCAGGTTACAACATCAAACATCAAAACGCTTTTGTTTAGTTTATGAAATTTCCGTCTAAGTAAAGGCGCATATAAATAATGTTACTTATAATTATGTCTAGACCAATTTCGACCACGGCGGCTAGTGTTACTCTGACACCAGCCTGCTACGCGGGACATATAGAGCACAAGCGTGTGCGCAAACAAAGGTGCACTATCTATTCCTTTACTCTCATAGCCCGATGGACACGGCAATCCGACACGACCGGACAGAGATCAGGCGCAGGACCAACATTTTTATGTGCCTTCCGAATCACGGAAGCTGTACTTACTCTAACTCTGAATACCAAAACAAAATGAAACATTTCGGAGTAACTGGAACTTGGTCAGCACTAAGTGTTCTTGTCTTTAAACAATGTATTAACAAGTATATCTCGTGTGCCGTTCAGAGATCTATGTCCTAAGTTGAGCTGGCCGCTGGGATATGTCGAAATTTCAAGTAGTTGTCAAGCCCTCCTACTATGAAACCTTACTATTTAATCTGTAGGTTTTAGATGGGAAAGGACGCTACTTAATGTAGAGCATGGTTTCGCTTCCACAACGATAATGTCTTCAGTAAATTTTCATAGTAAAAGGGCATGGTAGCCACTTAAAAGTTCAACATGATTGTAGTAGTTGCGTGAGCGAGAGGCACATACAACTACCACATTGTAGAGTGTGATCTTGCTTTCACTCCGTGATTCCTGTTTTGAGAAATCGTGGTACAGAATTTAGTTCGTATTGCTTAGAACAGTTTTAATGAAATAAAACATTAATTGGTCAACACTTTGGTACTTACTTTACTGTTGATAGTGTCATCGATACTATTATTATTTCAGACGGGCCTGTTGGTCTAGTGGTTACTGGCCTTGACTGCGATACCCAAGCAAGGGCGTATAGTTCGATTCCCACCCAGGACAAGATGTATATGTGATGAGCACGATCATTGAATTTTGTTCCGTGTCGGTAGTACCTAATTTATTTATAATTTAATATGTATAAGTACGTTTATCAGTATCAGTATCTCCGTGTGTTGTCGGATATAAAGAATAGCACCACCCCATTATATTATTTATATCCTCCACTGGGCGTCGTAAAAGGCGACTAATGGATCTTAAGACCCAGTGCACTGTACCAAGCACCTTGGGTCACCCGAATGGTGGTGGGTAAACAACCAACAATCGCATTCCCAAAGAGGGTTAGTGTCAGGCAGGCGGCCGACTATAAAACCATAGCCAAAACTTTAAGCAACACGTCTAGAAGACGTGGTGCGCCGACCCCAAATCATAATAATTGGGATAAGGGCAGGGGAATGATGATGATGAAGTACGTTTATCAGTAGTCTAGTACTCGTAACATAAGTTACTCTAGTACACTTAATTTGAACTGAACGGCTTTTTGGGAATATTGAGGAATGTTTTTTTTATATTATTTATAAAAAAAAATAAGAAGTTCATTACAAAGACTCGTTAATACAAAACACCACGAGAGACCTATGCAAAAATAAGCATAAAACGTTCTATTATTCAGATTAATCCAAAACTTTGAACCACAAACAAGAATAAAACCATCTTTCATTTACGAGAACACCCAAACTACTCCATCTATTATTACGAAGACTTCCTAACTATTGCTTTGGATTCAAAACCTAGGCGTTTTGAATCTAGATATAGGTGTAAAGTCTTTGGCCTAGCGGTGGCTGCTTTTGAAAGCGAGTGCACAACCCCTGCATTTAGTTATTTAAACTTAGGTTGGAGTTTGTCTGTCTTATGCAATATATGGAAGATTATGGAGTATTATAGATATCGGTGGAAGTGATAACTTTGCGAGAAGTTTGGTTATGAAAATTACGCGTTAATTTTAGGCTGGAAGAGGATCTTTTTTGTAGAGGTGGAATGAACTCTTGAAGAATGCTTCTGTTGTAGGTCCTATTGATTGGTCATTCGTGTGCGTGATGAACTGCAACGCTTTGCAGTGCACCGACCAAACGCGGGAGATATTTCATGGCGATTCAGGTTTAGTCAGTAAGGGATTCCCCTGCCTTACTAAACAAAAAGGTATGGTCACTCCTAAGTATTTTTGAAGTCATAGGAACTAAGTTACAGATTGACCCAATCCCACTGTACTTGATACATTGATTTTATCTGCACTAGTACTGTCGTCTAATCTAGTAAAAAAATCGTATCCATGTTTAAGCTATTTCTTACACTATAGTTAAATTCATCTGACAAATAATATACAAGCCAGCACTGAAGGCAGCTGTCCCCGTCACAAGTGTTAAGATGATGGATAGAGGTAGGTCTGCCATTATTCATTTAGTTAGGATTCATAGCTAAACTAGGCATTGTCCCAAGATATTTATTAAATTTATGGCTCAAGCAATGTGAAATAATGTAAGCCTGAATTTTTATTTAGACAGGTACTTTAAAAAAACGACATTGGAAAGCTAAAAAAGTCTAATTAATATAGAAATTGTAATTTTAATCATATATTAATATTAGTATTTTTATTTAAAAATGCCTGCCACACATGTCTAGTATTTAAGCCGTTGCAATCATGATTTTACAATGGGTGATATTTTTTCAGCTATAACCGATATTTGTGTAGTTGAATAATTAAAGAAACTTAAATGAATATCTATCCCATCCCGAATTCTAAATTAGAAGAGAAATCTAGGTACAAATATGACTGATATGGCCGAATTTAACAACTTTTATGACATTAGAAACAGCCACTTTTATACGCAGTCGGATAGAATGGATAACGAAGTCTTTGTAAGTAGAAATAGCGATTATTATGAATGTAAACGAGAATTAAAGAGACAAACGAAAGCGAGTGTTGACTTGGACTCTAATTTAATTCCGTACACTTTGCTTGGAGAATACCAAATAGACGGACAAGGCAGTTCCGAGAATGTCCCAGTGCAAGTTGGCAGTTGAGAAATATAATTGATTTGTTATTAATATAATGAGAATATTTTTGTTTCGGCAAAATGTTCAGACATACTTTTTAATAGCTTAATTATGGCTTTTGTGCATTAGATGTGTATCAACGACTCTTTTTTTAAGAATAAATTAGTTTGATCAGCAAAAAATGTTGCTCATGTTGATCAGTTAACGACGATTTTGTAAAATAAGACTTTTTTAAATTGACTTTATTATAATTATTAAATTCAATTTCAATAACACAGTTTTACCTAGGCATCGCGAGATTTACTATAATTGTTTTTAAATCTAAACTCTCTCTCTACATTTACCTTAGAATACTCAAAGAAGAAAATCAACTAATACTAAAGAAACCAATTAATGTTATCAATAAATACCTCGGATTTCAATGTAGTTGTCGTGCAGTAGTTACAAAATACGAGTGTTGAGCTCAAGGTCTCATGTCCCATTCTTAGGTCGGGTTAAACAAAATTTTTTACAGTCATTTGGAACTTGCTGTAAAGCCCAAAATCCGGTGTTGAAAATATTACGGTTTTTTTTTATAAAATATTTTATTCGCTTTGTATTCTTGCTGCAATATTTTTAACGTAATTCGATTTTCAGTGAGTCAATTTGTTTTATTAATTCAGTTTGCACTTTAACTTATGATTGGTTGCGCCTAATGGTCTTTATCCTTGAGTCCGAATCAGTGCCCTTTGTTTAAAGGGTCTTTGTGTGCTCATTACTACTCCAGGTTTTTTTCAAACATTTCCTCTTGATTTAAAGTCACTAAAAAGTACAGCTACACGGACATTGTAAGTTTCAAGTCATTGATCTAATTTGATACGAAAAAATAATTGAAAAAAATATTTTGTTTCAATTTTAATTTAGGTACTACTTGACATACTACCACAGTCTAAGTATCATACAGTCGTCCGACGCCTTTGATCTTGTGAAAAATGCCGACAACGACTTGACAGTATCGCGACGCCAAGGGTTGTCAAAGTTAAAAATATTAATAAAATTATTTATTTATTGCAGATAGAAAGAAAGACAGTTTATTTAGCGCAAACAGGATGCTACAAATATTTAAAAATAGTGAAAAATAAAATAAAAATAGAGAACAAAAAATTAAACAACTTAAGCCTAAAAAAAAAAATCAACATCGTTAACATTATAATCATTAAAAAAAGTGTAACCTAATATTATTATAACTTGCTGAGAACTAATTGAATAATATTAAATAAAAGAATAATTATAAATGGGTAACTGACAAATATTTTCGGTTTCTAGATTTAATAGATTTGAAATTTCTATTGCTGAACTTAATTATATAAAAAATCCTCATCCTAATAAATAATTTCAACAAAAAATTTACTGGGAAGAAATCACATGGTTTCGTATTATACTCCACTAAACTCAGATGTTCAAATAATTTGAGCCCAATATTGTTTTCGTTAAATGTATTTTTTATTTTTCTAAAAGTCATTTCAAGTAAATCCGGTCTTTTACATGCTTCCACCCATAACTTACATCTGAAATATTGAAATACAATACAAATTAATAAATTCATTCTTCATCTATATTTTTCCATGTAAAAATATAAACTTTGTTATAATTTTAGATTTAAGTTATTTAGGTTTCATTTTTGTAATTAGCACTTAATTAGCGTCCATTTTCCAGGATTTTCCATTTTCCTTCAGGTACCTAGCCTACCTACCTGTTCATACTTCTTTCCGTCCATCATTCGGCCTTTTTGTTGGCGTTGTCAACTTTGACGGGTATGACAAAAATTTTTATTATTAAATTTACGTATTCACTCTACAATAACAAAACATTATTTATTTACCTTTCTTCTGTTCGTGGAAGCTGATAAAACCGCAGATCCTTATTAATACAGGATGAAGACTTGCAATCTCTCACAGCACACGTCGTATGCACCATTTTATAAAATAATTACGAAAACAAACACGCGTAAGCCCTGAATGACGTGTCCCGACATGCTAACATTATTTTGTTTGCATGTCGGGCTCGGCCCTCCCGCGTCCCACCCCTCACACCCCGCACGATTGCCCTGTCTAGACGCCTTCGTCGGACGACTGTATGACAATAGTATATTTAGACTGTGATACTACCTTCAATTAGTTATAATTCTGTCTTTTTTTTTTTTCAAACGACTACAAAATACATTTCAATATGTATCATAGACAATATGTAAATGTAACATTTTCAATTTAGAAACTCAGATATTTAGAGGGTGTAACTAAAAGTACCTAAGTACATATTTATTTAGAATAAGTACTTAGTGCCTATGTATAGAACGTGTGGCTTAAACACGATCTTCAGTAAACAACACAGAAATAATAGTTTGTCAATTTCAAAAGAAACATGTACACCCGTCTCGCATCTCCATGTCGCAAGTAAAGTTAAATATTTTATCAAGTAAAAGCGAATACAAGACTCTACCAACCACAGCTTAAACATACAGTTCCAATTGTGGGACAGAGATAGCGCGCTACAATAGGCTATTTGACTAAATAAATCTAATTAGTCCGTCAGGTAGATTTCAAAAAAATATTGTATTCGTATTTTTTATTTTATTAAATCAATAAAAAATACAATATCGACGTCACTTGACAGTAAAAAGTAACTTGTATGTGACGTCACACGAGATTTCAACATACGGTATCATCTTATTTGTATGACGTGATAAAAGAACAAAAATACGTATATAATATTTTTTTGGAAATCTACCTGACGGACTAATTAGATTTTTTTAGTCAAATACTTAATTACGTAGAGCGGCATCTCGTTTCCACAACTGCAACGGTCTTGGCGATAGGATCGAAGCCGCTATGTTTACGATGTTTGCGACATGCGTTTTAAATATGAGTTCGGTGCTCGTGTAAGGTTACTTTTCGTTTAGCATATTTATGTAATGTTAGCATACTTTTATATAAGTATCGTTTCTGAAGTTGGGTACTAGATTTAAATTATTATTAAATGTCCAATATGGAAATACAAATAACAAATTATCTGTTTGAGATTTCTTTTTAAGATTTCTTTTATTAGTTCATAATTAACATCCTACTTGTCATAGACGTACGGTAAGTTTACATGACATATCAGAGTAATCTAAAGGAAAATAATATTATGAAACCTATTTTAATACCTAATTTATAAAAAAAAGAGGTTTTATTTTTTATTATTTTGTGTTACAGTTAAATGAAATAGTGATAACTGAAAACCAATGTCATGTTAATGTATAAAACTCTGCCAAAAATAGAGCCATATACACAATTAAGGAAGCAGTCAGTTTTTATTTTTGTATCATGTATCAATAAATAACGCGTAACGTTATAATTAAATTAAATGTATTCATCACAAATGGCCACCATTTGTTTCACGATTAACTTCGAAAAGTAAAAATAATTAATTTTATCGCAGACCAGGAATAATTAATTCTAATGTAATTATTTAGTTTTAAAAGATAAGGGAATGAATCGTGGGGTAGATTGTATCTAAATGTGTGTAAAAAATTGAATGACATCGTTTTTTTAAATGTTATTATTATGCAGTTTGCATGCTGTTGATGTTTAGGCACGTATGGTGAATAAGGGCACCGAAAATATAAAAATAAACTGTAAATGGTTAATTGTATACCAGTTGAATATCTGTTCTGTAAATCATACCATCAAAAATTTTTTTTTCGATTTCATCAAGTACAACATTAAAACCAAAATAACTCCTTAAAGTTACTATGTGCGGATTCCGTGTTACGGCAAATTTTTCATTACTTTATTTCTTTAGAATATCAATACGATCCATTTAATTGACCCTACAAACAATAGCCTCCTAATCAAACGTTTTCGTTCACGCTTTACGCCTCACACACATAAGTCTGAAAACACTGTTTTACGAACGTTATATCAGCTCTCCCTATACTGATAGCTGAACTATATTGATAATATAGATGCTGCTGTGGATGTAGTGGAACTTCATGGTAACTGGCTGTCATGATATGGACATGTCATGCGGAGTAAAGAGGATCACGCGGTAAGGAAGGTGCTGGACATAAATGTGGATGGATTCAGAGGAAGAAGATATGGGAACAAGAAGCTTGAAAGCTCTAAACGCAAGTTTACTCGTATGTTATGTCGTACATTCTTTTCAATTTAAGGCCCGTTAAATTTAATATTACTGTTTTCTACAAGTGCAATAATGTTAATTTCAGAAGTTTTTGGTAATAGAAGACCCCGTTTTTTTTGCTTACTTTGTTTAGCTTTTTTTTTCTAGCTTATTATAGATAAGCTAGAAAAAAAAACAACACACAACTGGGCAAAGTCATACCTCGAAATTTTCCACGTTTTTCTACCCCACACCACGTCGAACAATTCCTCGCGGTGTACTTCAAATTACTTCGAATGAACTCCTTAGCTTAGCTGTTGGTGTAGCTTGTACTTTTTTGTGAGTGGGGCGTGAACTTGCGCACGCGTCGATTGCATTGGACCGTGCGCCAGCACCGGTCGCCGGTTTAGGGATGTGGCGATAGCAATCGCTGTACTGTGACATTGTAATTTTTATAAAATAACGAAATGGAAATTAATCCTAGGTCTTCAAATAAATACTTTTAAATTATAATGTCTAAATTTAGCTGCTTGCCGAAAACTAGCTGATTCCCGAGACTTCGCCCGCTGGAATGACGGTTATAGCTACAAAAATATTATCCCCCGCGAACGCGGTCAGTTTTCTGTAGTAAAAAAAAAATGAAACATCACATCTGATTTCAATGTCCTTACAATTCTAACATTTTTTTTATTTATTTTTTTATGCAAAAAGTACATTTCTGATATCTACAATCACTATTGATATTAAATACTCTTCCAAAATACCTCCGTGACAAGATGCTTATAAACCCTCGAACGCCAACCGGGAGCGAACCCGAGGCCTGCGATAAGCCAACACGCATGACTGGTTATGTTAATACCTGAGCTCATATATTATCACCCCAAGTTAACTGCCCTAGGTTTGTTTGGTGGTATGATTCATTACTAGCTGTTATTGGCCGACGGGAAAACCTTTGTTAAATCGGACCTTGGGTTAATATTATCAATGGGTATATGACGGACATCGACTCTTTTAATGAAACCTGAGAATCTATCACCACCGTTTAAAATAATCATCATTCCCCTGCCCTTATCCCAATTTTTACTTGGGGTCGGCGCAACACGTCTTTTAGACATGTTGCTTAAAGTTTTGGCTATAGTTTTATAGTCAGCTGCCTGCCTGACACTAACCCTCTTTGGGAATGCGATTGTTGGTTGCTTACCCGCCACCATTCGGGTGACCCAAGGTGCTTGGTACAGTGCACTGGCTCTTAAGGTCCATTAGTCGCCTTTTACGACACCCAATGGAGGATATGGGGTGGTGCTATTCTTTATCTCCGGACACCACACGGACCACCACCACCACCGTTTAAAATAATATAAAATATATAAATTTAGCGTCTGAATAAAACTTACAAACGTAGATAGAATTTACTAGGATGACCAGTCTCTTTCAATCCTTAATCAGATTGCAGTCTCTTGTAAAAGAGACACGTCGCTCTACACCGTGTATTATTCAATCCGCTCTCATGCTTCTACACCCGCAATAATATTACTTTGAAAGCTGGCGTTAGGCCTCTTGAAATAGCACAGCCCTTGACACAAAAAGATGGAGAGCTTTGCCCTTGCCGTGAAACAGAGAGCGCCAGAAAAGAAAATCAAGGATACACAAAATGACATGAATATGGATAATTCATCAGTCAGCATTATCAGGCAAATTTTTCGTTTTGTAAGCATTAAATAACTTTTCAGGTGACGTTTTTGTGAATAAAAACCTTATCGAAACTTTAAACAGACAATCATTTTATCAAAATGCGAGTAGATACTGTCGCAGTGGTCTTGTGGCTCTATCCATGGATTTGTATGCACGAGGTGCAGGTTCGACCTTCCTCTAGGCGCGAATGTAACTCTTGAAAAGTTATATCCCATCCAAAACATAAATGTGAAAGGCTGCCAAGTTCGATTATATGAGAATGCTTCACCTATAAAAGAAGTGAGATCTGAATAAGTACCAAATTCCATACACAATACACATACCTCAGTTAAAAATAGTTACAGGAATGCACACTTGATTTTCCGCAGTCTGGAAAGTAGATTCTGAATATATATCATATTAAATACCTAAAATTCTAATACTTACAGGAACGCAAACCTGTTTTTCCAGCAGTTTCCTAAAAACATGTTTTATTTTTTTTCTGTACTTATTACTGATGTTGCTTGGCAAGTTTTCACACACCTTGTTATAAACCTACTAAACGCAATGAGTCAAGTATATAATTTTCTTTTAATAGGGCGAGTTTTATTAGAAAATTTGCTAAGTATTTGCATAGTATGGTTTATTTTATTTATTTCTTGCTTAGTATATAACATATTGTTCCATACTCATACCATAGGAACAGCACGTTTTGTACGAAAATATAAGGATTTAAAATTAAGTTTCATACAGTGTATTTTTAAATTATTATTTTCCGAGCAGAGTTCCCTCGTTTTTGTCAAGATTCCATCATCAAATCCTAACTTGGTGACTAAGAGACCATTTGGGAAGTATATACCCCCTTTCCAACAACAGATTTAACAGATATATATATAAAAAAACATCCAAATTAAAAGCCTTCTTCCTTCTTTTTTAAAAGTCGGTTAAAAATAAAATCATCTAATACAGGAATCTTGCTTCACCTCCTAAATGAAAGACTTAATACAACTTGAAGATGCCGACTACCGTGAACTATCCCATTGCAATTCCGAAGACGCCATAACTCCAAGTTTGGTTACTTAAATATATTAAGGTTAACGTAACTATTTGTACGCAGTTAATGTTGGTATTCAGTAAGCGGTTAAATCCGAACTAAGATCTAAGTTTTGATGACGTTCTTGGTGCAGAGAGTAACACGCTTTGTTATCAATATATTATACTAGCTGTTTCCCGGGACTTCGCCCTCGCGAATGGCGGATATTGCTGCAAAAACGGGCATGTGTCAGCGAACTCCATATCAAATTTCATCAAAATTTTAAGCGTGAAAGAGTAACAAACATACATATGCACATTCTTACAAACTTTCGCATTTATAATATGAAGTAGGAAGTAGGATTTGCTGATGACCGTCTCCCAAAGCATCTTTGTATAGAACGTACTACGTAACTATACCATTTGATATTATATATCAAATGAAAACGGATGAAATGCTAAATCACTCGATTCGCACTTAGTTATTTACTATATTCAAGTTACTCTGAGATATACGAAGAAATATACGGCTAGACAAGTCCCAAGGTGACTACGAATCTCGCAAAACATGAGATATGTCTTTCGAGTTTGGTACCACAACAACGTTCAAGAACCAGCGTGGGGGACTTTTAGATGTAACGTAAGACTACCGTGCAGAGGTCCGCTTAGCTGGTGGCTTGTTTTATGATTATAACAGGTATATACCGATCAGACAGCTGCCTATACTAAAAAATGGTACCCTGTCACACAGGTCTTTCAAATACATTATTACATTTTTCTTTACCTTAATGCCACCAAATTAGCGGACGATGCCACCAACTTACCTAAGGCTACTCGATATTGTACGCTTTTTATTTATCTTACCAACCTACACATTTAATTCAAGTAATATAATAAAAGAAAAGTCACTTATTGTTTCATTGTAGAATGTGTTTGCATTTATTTTTGTTAGTTAGTTATTTTTGTCAGAGTCAGGGTCACCAGGATTGACAGGAGCTTCAGAGGTCGTAGTAGAAGTGGTAGAGGTCATAGCAGGACTTTCAGTGCTCGACCCACCTGGTCCGCTAACACTTACCTCAGTTTTAGTAGTACTGTTAGAGCTCGACCCACCTCCTCCGCCATCACTTCCCTCAGTTGTGGCTGCAGAATCAGTAACAGCATCTGGTTCAGCTGTAGTTGTATCAACGCCCAACGTAGTCTTGTCTTCCTCTTCTAAACGGTGCCAGTCCGGCGGTAGAGCTCTCACCGCGAATATGCAGGTGGATACACATTCATACTCGTCTTTAAACATGTTAACGTTCGGCAGGCAACCTTTCCACATCCCCACTTCGCATCTGGAGCCCAGTCTCCAGTAGTACATGACAGGCACTGGTTTGGTTCCACAGTCGTCCCATCTGAAGTTTGCAAAGCATTGCGGTGGTGGGACTGTACATGGCATACAAATAAAAAAAATATTAATCTTAATTTTCTTATTATCGAGCGCCTAAATAAAAGCAGATAGAACTTCTTGCCAGTTCTTCGCAATTAAAATTGCATTTTGGAATCAAGCCTTATATCTTTTTTTTTAGGAAAAATCTTGTCAATTGATAATTAAGTACCCAAATATAAGGTTATAGACATAAAAATACCCTTAGACTCAAAATAATTTCATAAATTATAGAACATTGTACTATAAGACTGTTATTGAGTTTCATTAAACTACGTTACCCTCCCCCCCACCCCAATCATCACGCCGGCATCGCCCTAGTGGAGCGGACCCCTAAGAAACTGGCTAAGCCTTTACTTCCAGACCTTCCCGTGAGTCCCAACATCTTGGCGGGGTTTTCACCTCCTCCTCCCCTGAACCCATGGCTTACCTGCATCAAAGCCGTTAGAGATAAAACATAACGTGAGGCTTACGGTCGCCAAAACGGCTTCCATGTCGAGAGTTCGTTCTAAAGTGGAAACACATCGCGAATAATAACCTCATTAAGATACTGTTAATAGATTTCCGCTCGAGTGAGAAATAATGTGCTAGCTGTAATTTCCTTCTTACATAATTTTAAATATACCTATTTACTTAAGAATATATTGTCGTTTTGGTAACAAAATCGAGAAAGATGGGAATTTGCGCGATGTCATTACTTAATACCATATCAATAATTTTTCTTTGATGGATAATGTTGTGTTGTTATTTTACAAGTCAGCAAGGGCTTCCCAATATCTCTTTATGTAATGATTTTGCAGTTTTGAAGGAAAGACGCTGCTCTACGTTGTTTAGTGCTATCACACTTCCACAATTGTAAATAGGCTGGTCCCTGGCCTTTGCACCTTTTGTTAAATGTTTGTTAAGATTGTTAAGATGGTAAATCTTAACAATATGAAAAAAAAATAAGAAACACGTCTTGTTCATTCCGACAAATTAGCATCGTTTGATTGTAAAGAGCAAAGTGATTGTTATTGAATACTTACATCCTAATTTTTAATCATTGAGGTAAATTATAAGGCGTTCACAAAGAATTAAATGCATAAAAAAACTAATCGAGAGAACCGAGAGAACAAAAACGAACCCTAAAAAAATTCTCACAACTGGGCAAAAAACTACTTATTATTATAGGACAACTACGAGAATAAACTTTAAACATCAAAACCGCTACCAAATTGTAATTTTACGAGAGTTCAAACGTTCGGCAAAGGATAAAACAATTGGAAAACTAGGAAACAGAACCGCCGTCATCAAACCAATTGGAAAATAATTTCCGCTTACATTGAACGGCGCGTAATCTCGTTAGTTGACGAATCGGAATCCGACCAGCGATGGAGGGTAAATAGCGCTCCCGATTAATATTCTGACTATTACCAGGTGGATGTTTAGCATGTTAGCTCGAAACACTAGAAATACTTACGTCCTGTATCTAATGTGTACACTTTAGTGCTAGCTCTCGCCCGGTTCATATTACTTTGATGAATGTATTGTAGCAAATAATACCTTTGCAATTTCTTGAGTCATACATTTTTTTGCAAGCGGATTCAGTGGTTTAGACTTCAAAGTATAGATAAAATTCTTTTGAGTTTATAGTTTTATACTTAGACGTCTAGAGCGCTATACAAATCATTGAGATATTAAGTCATGGTCTTTATCTTGACTTTTACAATTTTCTATTTTAATTTTAATACTCAGAAACTGCTGTGGATCAGATATTTGCAATTAAATACAAATAGGTGATGCGGTAAATATCAAATTCCAATCAGGACGCAAACCCGCGACACCTGACTATACGCGCCAGTGACTTTACCAACTAAGCTATTGAGGTCACTGTGCGGAAGTTGTTCATCGTTTTGTATCACAACTTGGGGACTATGTAGTTCAGCCTATTGCGTATTTATAAGGTAATTTGTAGGTGGTATACTTTCAAGCCATGCGGTGTTGGTGGTAGTCATTTGTCCTCAACAAACTAAAGAAAATTTACCGTCGATACGAGTCTTATTCAAGGAGCAATTTTGTCATAGCGATGCTAACCAAAAATAAACACGTCTCCAAAAAGTGCGGTGCGGTGCGGTACCAGTGCGGGTGTTGCCTTAACTTAAAGCAACGCGGTGCGTGCATCCTGTTTTGTGTACGCTGCGCCTATACCGCGACTTTTCTTCACGTCTTCTCTGTTCAATTCACCTGTAACAAATGACGTGGTCTATAAGTAAATTAAACTAGGTAGGTCGGGTGTCTCACAGTGAACCAGGCTGCTACATTTAACCACCGCCGAATCAGGAAAACGCCACGTTGCTAAACCGTGCTAATATGAGTGAAAGAGAGGTATTTACGATCCGTTACTGTCCACTAGTTTGCGTGGCGATCGCATGCCAAGTGGTGTGTGAGAAGCATTAGAAAGCAAATTGACTTAAAAAGTAAGTATTTTTTTCCAGTTTCATTCTTTTTTAGCTTTTTTCATTTCAATAATATCAATTTATTTATATGTACACTGTATTCTACGATTATTTAGCAATTAAAAGCGCTACTATTCGAGTTTTTAAGTGATTGGTATGCCGGTAAATTTTTAAGATTAGTTATCAAAACGTGGTGTGTCTCACAGTGAACCACCTGAGGGTGTTACACATTGAACCATGGTTTATTGTGTACATCCAAGTCGTTAAATGAGTTTTTTTTCTACAATTGTTTTAATTTGTTATAGAATGGAGCGAAACAAAATGACGATAAGAAAATGAGGGCGGCATTCGACTGCCAACATGCTTGAGGCCAAGCCTAAGTTTTAAGCTGCACAGATCAGGTGCCATGAAACTCCGGATGCCTTGGGAACCCGATGTGGCTAATTATCCAATTAAAGGATCATAAGATTTAAAGTGATTTTAATAAATTTAAGGCTGATTTTTATTATTGCTGTTTTTCATTATTTTTATTACAAAGTATTTGCCTTATAAATTGATCTAGAACGCATAGTTAATAAGGTGGCTCAATGTGGACCATACCCTGGTTAAATGTGTAGGTACCGCCGGTAGTACTCATTGAACCAAAAATATTTTTTCAGAAAAACCTGTTTTACGCCGAAACTAAAAAGAATATGAGAAATTAATGTTTTACAAAATTGAAGCTAAATAAATATGCTAACTATACACAAAAATTGCAGGCATTGATTGAAAATCCAGCCCAATATGGGACTTTGAAATTTACCTGGTTCAAAGTGAGACAACTTACCATATATACTCATACTTCTTACTGTTAGTTGCTTTAAACATATTAAAATATACTTACAAAGAAACGATTCTTGTTACCAGTTTGTTAGGACCGCAATTTCCGAAGGGTTGCTCCCTACAAAGTATCAATAATTGTTTTTTAATCTTATTGAATGTCGATTAAACATTTGATTTGGTTGACAAGAGAAGTTATTTTCAAACCATGGTAGATTTAGAAGGAGAAAGGGGAGGTGTTTACCCAGCAGTGGGATCTGATTACATCAAAACAAGTATTATCGGCACCTTATGTGGAGATAGTTGCTAAAACCTTCTTAAATATGAAGAATGTTTTGGTCAGCAGTGGGACCTCCACAGCCTAGTATTATAACATGTACGGTATACAAAATGCAATGATTGATTTTTTGTTATTCGAAGAATATGGATCAAACGGGCCTGTTGGTCTAGTGGTTAGTGACCCTGACTGCTAAGCCGGAGGTCGTGGGTTCGATTCCCACCCAGGACAAATGTCTGTGTGATGAGCACGATCATTTGTTCTGTGTCTGGGTGTAATTTATCTATAATATGTATATATTTAGAAATATAGAAGTATGTTTATTAGCTGTCTGATAACCATAACACAAACTCTGCTTAACTTGGGATCAGATGGCCGTGTGTGGATCTTGTCCCAAGATATTTAATTTAATTTAATGTTTTAATTTAAAACCGCCTAGGATCACCAATACACTCTGTCTGATATAGCAATCTATAATATAATAGTAAATTCGAATTGTACCGCTTATTAGTTACTTAGTAAAGTTTTCATTGTTCCCTCTGCAAAGTTAGGAACATTGTACGAAATTCTCGCACCTCTAGGTATAGATTGCAGAGTACAGAAAATAATTTCGTTCACAATACCTTCGTAATGACACTTGAGGATGATGATATTCTGAAATTTATTTTATAAAATAATTTTTAGAATGTATAAAATATAAAAGTTCAGAATTATGCAGTTAATCTAATGTATCAGCTAATTTCACACCAATTTTATCAAAATCAGTCTAGCCGTTTGAGCGTGAGGAAGTAACAAACATACATACACTCACATACTTTCGTCATTATAATCAATATTGTGCCATGACAAAATTAACATAACTTCTACAGTAAAGTTTACGCAGTTAACAAAAGCGTAAATAATTAACGTTTACCAATACATTTAAAATGTAAACCACAGTTGTGAAAGTTGGCCTTTGACATAATAAAAGTCGCTCTAAAAAGCTCAAATAAATGTCTTAAGTATTTAAATGTCAGCGAAATTCGACATCGTTTCTTAAACAAGTTCTTAAGGTTTGTGGATTACCAGGTGTTATGTCATATCGGTAGTGACGTCACAGCTTCAATGACCATAATTGTATGTACAAAGGTTTCAACTTAGAGGGTCTAGATACTCTAGATCTTGTGACTTTACATTAGGAAATTAATAGAAAACGTCCAATGCATGGGAATGTCTGAATGAAATAAAATTCTTCTTTAAGCTGTGCCCCAATAATAATGTCCGGACCGATTTTGGTCACGGCGGCTAGTGTTACTATGACACCAGCCAGCTACGCAGGACATATTATAGTGCACAAGCGTGTGCGCAAGCATAGGTGCACTCTCTTTTCCTTTTACTCTCATAGCCCGATGGGACGGTAATCCGACACGATCGGAGAGAGATTAGGCGCAAGACCCACATTTTTACGTGCATTCCGAAACACGGAAGCTGTGATATTATATTTCTTAAACGCACACAACATTCGAAAAGTCGGTGCGCGCCGTGGGGATCGAACTCAAGACCTCTGTCTTAGCAGTCCTACGGTCTTGCCACTGAGCTATCACAGCATCAAAGCTGTGTCCTATAGAGTTTATATTAATTCTAAATTGTAAAATGTACCACCGGTATAATATATAGAATGCTAGTAAAGCATTAAGATTTGACAATCCAGTGACAAAAGAACTGTCATCAGTACCTACGTTTAATGATACTTCAGCGAAAGCACTCGGACGTACGACGCAACTCCTCCTTTTTGAAGTTGGTTAAAAATTGTGAGATATGAGAATATTTTTTTTATTATTTTCCTTTTTTCCGATTATCGACGAATTTATTTATATTAAATACTAACAGTTTTATCTAATTACAAGTTAATCTGCTTCTATAGAAAACGCTGCAAATATACAGGACAGCTGATGTAAACTAAATTAAACTTTAAATTGTTTTATAATGAACACTCCTGTTCCTAACACTCTGTTTTCTGTTAATTTATTTACTAAACCTACGGCCAGATAGCATTTAGGTACCGATAAAATAACTACTTATATTGTTAACTGTTCACAACTATCGTATGAATATTTTTTCACAAATTATGACTAATAATCAGGTGATTAGTTCGTTTAAACGCGTTAATTTCAAGAATTACACCTTGAATTGTTGTTTTATAGAAGTTCTTTATTTATTGATTATAGAGTCTTTCTCGATAAATGCTTTATTCATAATGACTATATTACATCACGCTATGACCAATCGGAGCAAAAACGCATGGATAAAACCGATACTATTTTTTCAGTTCGTGTCATCGGCTAGTGACGTCATGAGATTCACTTCACTGATAATTGGCAAACTATCATTTAAACTGGAACTAGATGGGATTTATTTTTTTCGTTAAGTTCATATACAACCTGGTAGTGAAGTTTAAACCGCGACCTATGACATCTACCGGGGCTGCGGGATGTTCGTGAGATTTACCACGACCCTGGCTCTCAAAGGGCTTTACTAGGAACAAAGTGGGTTTTAGTCAGAAAAAGTCTGACACTCCCTCCCGCTGCACCCACAGGAGTCATTTGGTGATTTTTGACGAAAAAAAAAATCACAGACATACCTGCAAATCATAGCTTTCATGATTTAAATAATCTCAGGTTGCTTTCATCACAAAGTTTTTATTTCGTAGTACCTAGTATAGTAAATAATAAAATGTTGGAACGAGAACATTGCGATCACATCAAATTTGATCCCACACAGAGCCTTGATCCGACACATTCATAGGACAGACTCAAATAAGTGTCACACGGATGAAAAATATTCAGATCTTTGAAAGGAACACCCGGTACTTACATTTTCAAATACATTACATAAATACGAGTATAGACTTCATGTTTTACATTGTGAATGTAGCTGCTCAGTTCATCATTCAATATGTGCAATTGACAAGACAGTGATGATATGTCATCTTCATGCACGATATTCAGCATCAAAATGATGTTTGCAAAAAAAATGTGTAGGTAGTTAATTATGATTTTAAGTCTACTTATGATACTATAACAGTATACAAAGGTACTGTTAACTTTATTTACAAATCACTTCCAGTAGACCTGCGAAAGGAAAAAAAAATGCAAGTAATTTAAAAAAAAAATATGTGAAAAAGCTATTTCAAAGGAGTTTACACAGTATTTGTTAACATTAAAAAGTATTTGATTTAACATAAAAGTTTTCAAACAAATGTGAAAAAACACGGCGTGGCGTAAGATAAATCATTATTTTCCATTAATTTACTGAGTACAGTCGGAGTCGATAACATCGCGACGGTCCGTCACGAGGAAAATTAAAAGTCAGTTGCGGGCGACTGCACCACTCTGTCAGTTGATGGGGAGTTATTGTCATATCACTCGATAGGCTGATTACAATTAACGTTATTCATGTCGATATTTAAAAGTATGTGTGTCATGTCATGTTTAACAGTCAGGAAGATGAAATCGCCAATCCGCACTGAGCTAGCATAGTGATCAATGCTTAAACCTGCCCTGTATGGGAAGTGCCCAGTGCCAACAGTGGTGCGTATATTAATATAGACTGGTGTATTTTTTATATATAGGGAAACTTAACGCATGTCCTTAGATTGTGTAGTTCAGACCCACGTAAATAATAAATAAACACCAGTTCAGTGATGATACTGACATAACATAAATATCCTATGCCACTTGGTGTTTAATATCGTGTCATACAAGAATAACACCCTCTGTCGCACATCGGAAACGCGTGGCAACCCTGACTTATCGAAATACGCCATAAAGTCACTCGCAATCCTGCAATCTGAATGACAACTGTCACTCACTACATTAACTTAACTAATAAACATAATATTTATTCGTTAAGTTAATTTTTCGAAGCAATTGAAAAAAAGGCGTATTAAAAAAAAATTAAGACTTTAAAATATATCGTTCGTTTCATCTAGCGTGTGATGGAGAATTTGTCGAATGACACTAGAATAAGACACCTGCTAACGCAATTTTAAAAGAAAAAAAATCGTCTATTTAATTAGTTTATTAATAAATTACCATATTTGTTTCAGATTGGACACAGATTGGAGTATTACATTGAAAAGGTAAGTCAAAAAAGCATAGTAATCGCAATAAAGGGAGCACATATTAGTTTAATATATTTGTACACTTTGTACAAGCACAATACAAATCACTTTACGAACAAAATCACCTCGCGACGCAACTAGTTTTATAATTAACGAGTTTACTACTATCATTTCTTTTAAATTAAGATTGTTGCGAAAGTGAGATGCCGATACAGTAGGTTATCGCACCATCTCACTCGCACAACATCAATAATTCCGCTTTAAAAGTTAATAATACACTACAGTTGTAGATACTAGTTATCTGTAAAATCTATCTATAGCAATATTCGAGCCTAAGGCCTACGAAACCTTATAAATCGTAGTAACAATAGTGAACTATAGTCATAAACTATAAACTTGTAGCTCACGGAGATCGAGAACGTTCGCCTACTGTACAGTCGGCAATAGTTATGTAGCCGACTGTACCTATAGATGAAAGTTAAAGGCGGAGTTTGAACGTGGTTTTGTCATTCAATTGTACGTGGTAAGTGAAGTTTTTAGGTAGTTTCCCTAACAAATATTGTAAAGAAGTAAACTATGTTTAATGCAATAACAAAATCTTTTGCTTCAGACTTTAAGTCCATAGTACATATTTTGTATAACATCTGATTAGTATACCGATCAGCATTCATGGACTTTTGACCATCATGATTTATTATTATTATCTGAAGTAGGAAGATCAATCCTTCTTCGAAAAAAATAAAAACACCCAGACCGCCACCACCAGCCAAAATCATCATGAAAGACATACTCTACATCACTAAAGGTCTAGAGAAATAATATGTAATTGTGTTTTTTTCGACACGGTCTGAAGTCTGACACACTGACTGGCCTGTTGGTCTAGTGGTCGTCGAACTATAGATTCTTACTTATCGTCGATTCTTACTTAGGACAAATGTTTGTGTGATGAACACGATCATTTGTTCTGTGTCTGGGTGTAATTTATCTATAATATTTATGTATTTAGAAATATATCAGTATGTTTATCAGTTGTCTGATTACATAACAGAAGCTCTGCTTAGCTTGCGATCAGATGGCCGTGTGTGAATATTGTTCCAAGATATTTATTATTTATTTTATGCAGCTTTTACAGTTCGCCAAGTCTATGTCAGCTCGCTTAAGCTCACAACTTAGACCGTTTTCTCCCAAAGGCAGGAAGATTAAAATTTCTATGTACATTGTTTCATAAGCGAAGGGGTCCAACATCTGTGTTCTGACAAGGGTACGGGGTCACTCGGCGCTGACGGATAGCGCTGGCCTATTTTTATATGTAAATCTTTTATATTATACCTCCATAGCTCCTGTATTGGATTTACTAGGATAGCGTGTTTTATTTTACCTGTCGTGTTTGTTTTGAGAATTTGTTTTTATTTATTGCTATGTTATTTTTTTTATGTATAGTCGTTAGCTCAACGATTTTACGTTAACTATCATATTATACAATGTTTTTGTATGATAATGTTGAAAACCAAAATCTAACTAATGAATGGGTTGATCCTAATTATAATTATGCCTATTTTATAGCTCTATAAATTAACACGGCTGCTGTTTCAATCATCTGTCATAGATGCTAGAGGCCAATGATGATGATGATGATAGCTCTAGATTAATTATAAAGATTAGAGGAGAATTCTTCGAACATACCTAGCAAAATTTTAGTGATCACTTCTCCAGTTTTTCTATTAGGTACACATATCTCGTAAAAAAAAAACAAATGACGTAAAGAAAACTGAATTTTTCATAATTTTAAACTTATTTATTATTTGAAACCACAGTCCTTAAAACATAGAAACGGACCCCCAAGATCTAACATTAAAGACCCCATAAATTATACTCCCAAGTGCACTTCACGTTAACTCGGGAATCCACCAACTGAGCCGTATTACAGTAGCCCAAAAACCTGAATTTTAAAACGTTGGAGTTCATAAAACCTCTTTTATATCTTTTTGCTGAAGTTGTGAACGAGTTAACCCTTCTACAGCTAATGGTTAGTGGCCAGCCCGAAGTGTTTCCTCCGCCCTTTTAGGGAGAGAAAGTTTTGCGACATTATGGGGAGGGTTGAATGTGTGTCTTTATTTTGTCGGTTCTTTTTTGCGTGACGAATATCTGTTAGTGTGATATCATGATAATGAAGCCTATTTTATGGTAACAGATTTGTTTAGACATTTTACTGCAGATTCAATCCTCGTTTGGTGAGGGGTTTTTCAAACATTCAGAATAAATAAATGCTTTTCCTACGCGGGTATCGACCCCGTGATATGTCGATCGCAGTCGTATTTGGCATGGTTACTTATAGCACTTGGATATACCTACGTGCAGTAGATTTGAAAGCACTTTTATACAACTATATTATGATATATAACAAGCATAAAACACTAAAAACAGCCTTGCAATTTTGTTACAGTAATAATAAACCCTCAAATACATATGAAAATTTTGGTCTTCATAAATTCGTAAGCCTGTAATTTACAATTACAGAAGAACATTGTATTGTACCGTACCCAAACTGTTATTATTTAAACTAAGTCCAAGAGATTGATTCACTGCTGCCTAGTGACTTAACCGTTGGATTAATGGCATAATGGCGACTGGCTCTGTCCATTGTTGGCTACAATACGCATTCAGCGGAGCGGACTTCGCTATACTAGGACTTTGTGGGACAAGCCAAGAACGAGAGCGATTAAGAAAACCATTTACAATAATCGTCCTGTGATTTTCATTGTTGGAAATTGCAGCGGTATTATCTAAGTCGCAAAAGCTGCGCAATAGCAAATGCGATAATTTTTTTTGCGATGTAGTTATTAAAATGACTAAAGGTCAAATACTTTGACAGCGTTGTAGTAGTACATTTGCGGACGAGTTGTTTTTGATAAATGAGTAATAATGCTGCCTGTTTTAAAGGTCTATCAAAACTTTATACAATCCTTCGTTGATATTATATCTTACAATATTTTTTACGTCTTATAAAGGGCACATTACCCTAAAAGCAAGTTACAGATAATGGGAGACCTTTTTTATTTGTATTGTTACTGCCTACTAAGAAAACGAGATCACGACCTGCACTGTTGAACAGTTCAGCTTTAGGAGATAATGACGAACATGCAGGTGGCAGAATGGACAAGTAGTGTGAGACAACAGCTGCGAGTATTATACTCAAATATGACTTGCACTTCCATGATATAAAAATCTTAAATCACTTTTAAACCGTAATTATGTTACATTAAAAGTAATGAAAGAATAGTGAAGAACATCTCAAAACAAATTTTCTTTTGTTTCACTATATTATATTTTATTTTGAGGTCTGTGTCCAGTAGTGGACTGCGTTAAGTTGATGATGATGATGATTTTTGTTTTGAGACAAGAAAGCGCCCAGACCTTTTGACAAGCTTTAATGATGAGGGAAATTACTGAATCGTGTGTTAGTTTCAATTTTAAGTAGTCAAAGAATGGTGAAAAGCATTTTAAAATTTGAGACATGATCACATGATTCCAACTTATCACATCTCAAGATTTGAGTAAATTCTCCAAACGATTGGCAATTTTAATTTGTCTAAAAGGTTACTGTCATCTTCTATGCCTTACACCGGAGTTAGCTTAATGGTCTCCTGTCCACACTTTCCAGCATGTTCTCACTGCTCAATAAACACATTGAGATAAATCCATGTTAGATAATATTGTGCTAGCACTACGCCGATGTTCCGATTAGTTTCGTGTTATCGAGTAACTAGATCATTTTGACCAGGTTTGCTCACAGTTTCAGTGTAGGCATGGTAATTAGTCTGTTTAGTGAACTAGAACTGTTTTTGAGTCTTCATCTTATTGTATGGTTGAATTTCAACCTGGTGTCAGAGTTTTAAAGCCTTTCCAACCTTTGAAAATTTCTCAGGTGTGCTGGTTGTCTGATTATGTTTTTTTTTACTGATTATAGCAAGCGGTGATTTGATAATTACTTCTGTAATAAGC
Source organism: Chrysodeixis includens (assembly GCA_941860345.1). Classification (NCBI taxonomy): domain Eukaryota; kingdom Metazoa; phylum Arthropoda; class Insecta; order Lepidoptera; family Noctuidae; genus Chrysodeixis; species Chrysodeixis includens. Next base: position 1,661,919 of record OW796092.1, read on the forward strand.
ACATGAATTTGAAAAAAACATTGGCTTGAACCCACGATCTCTGATTTAGCAGTCCAACGGTCATAGCACTAGGCTATCGCTGCTTATTTTTGAAAAAATATAATTCTCTCGTTGCTCTAATCAGAACTATTTCATTGCACCCATTAAATCTGAACCATTCAAATGCTTATAAAGTGACGCATGTTAATATGCCCCCTTAATTCCACAAAAGATTTATTGTAATTAGCAAAATAAACTTTAACAACGCCCATACGATGATTCAATAGCCCCCTGCTAAACTTACCCCCGGAAATTAACAAAGTGCATTTGTGTCGTAATGTTGGCCTCTTAACTTGTGACGCAATAGAATTGTAATGTTGGTACAATGTAACACTTTGACAATGTCACCGTGGGAGGTCGAATATTTGAGTGATTTTTATTTCGAGGGTTCTTTAATGGCATCCCGAGTATTCTGAATTTAAAAAGATTTTTGTTTGAATATGATTTGCGTATTTTAATTGTTGTTCGAATTATGAATAATTTCCTACGAGTTTTTTTTTTCTATTGATGCTCGTAGATGTTTAACTTATTTTATTAATTGTAGACTTTTTACAACTATAGTCTATAAGAAAGAAATAACAACTTAAGACCACTTAAATAGCTATAAAAACAAAAATTTACAAAACGCTCATATAGCTCAGAAAACATAAAAACCCAATATGATCAAACACACACTCACTGACTTTAAGGCTCCTAATCCTTCCCACTTCTAAAAACCAACCAAAAAGTCGCTTGAAATGAAATCCAACCTACAATCCGAACTACAATATTACGGTGACAAAAAAAAACAGTAACTAAGAGAATGCAGAAAAACTGTTAATCCAACCCTGGCCGCTGGCAGAATACCCTGTTTACATGAAACAGCACTCAATGCCTGTACTATGAGCTCCTAAAGCAGGACTTTTGCGTTTATGTGAGCGAGATGCCACTACAGTCATTGTAGTGCGCTGTCTTTCTTCCACATTAGCTACGGTTCAAGTTGCAAAGTTCAGAGTAAGCAAACTGATATCTTTTTTTCAGAGTCGTTTTTACCCGGTAGTCAAACGGTTGGTTGAGAGTTTTGTTAGAGTAAATTTATTTCCTATAAGTTTTATTTAATTTGTATGTTTTTGAATAATTTAAAGTTCATACTCGATTTTGAGATTCAAAAGTTCATCTAACAAACAAAAAAAATACAGCAAAATATTATTTTACACGAAACGACATAAGCTTGTACTAACAACACGATTTTTACATAATCCGTCTAGAACAAAGTTACACTCATCAGTACCGACACGTAATTATGAATTCCTTTTAATATTACCATTATCTAAGAACGGGTAGTATTCACGTCATAAAAATTACAGGCAACTATCTACGTTGGCAACAAAGGGATCTCACGGGGCACTCGCTGTGCTGTGCTGAGTAACATTATCAATGTATAATGTTTCAGAATAGACGTCGGGTACAGCGCTATCAATGAAAACTATACAGAGATGTTGGCCTGATATGACTTGGTCGAAAAATGTGCAATAAATGTAGAGTTTGTAAAGCAAATTATGGAATTTCTTTTTCTAACTAACGTTTTATGCCACATACATAATAATATAGCAATAACTGCGCGGATAGCCGAATGTTATAGGTCACCACGCCAATCGCTATACACTATACGCGACGTGTCACGGGTTCGATCCACGCGTAGGACAATGCTTGCCCTTATTCTTTTATTTTCAATAAATTACTTGATTTAAACTTTCCACTCTCGTAATATATTTGAGTGATTGATAAATCAGTTAGATCAGTGTTAGTAAAAAAAAAGAAATGTAGATTTGTCATCTCTTCTAAACATAGGACTAATGAGATAGTTTGTAACTCTCACAAACTAATAAAATCGTGTAAAAAAATAAACTAACATTTAAAATTATCAAATAGTAAGTAGGAACTTCTCGAAATTTTATGTGGTTCTTATAGTTTTGATAAGCATTACGTAAATTTAAGTCAATAACCACATCCGTATGTGTTTACAGAAGATAATCTAGGGCAACTGATGTTTATGTAAATGAGGTTTTATGAGGATGTGTATAGGAAGCTTATATTGATTTTAATTTCCTATAATACTTTAGAACTTACGTAAAACTTGCTTTAAAGAAACTTTGAACAGAAATGCAATTATGACTTATCTTGTGAATTATTAACATTGTAATACAAGTGTTAATATTTAGCTGATGAGTCAAAACTGGCGTGGATTGGAACATATCCGCTGCTTAAATCACCCTATGGTTGAGTAATACAGAATTCCTTAGGCATTTAGTCTACCATTGTACATTATTTGTTTAAGCAGAATAAATAATGAATGGCCATGATAGTGGACAGTAATGAGCACTCAGAGGGATCCTAGAACTAGAACTCGCAAATTGGGCATGCTAAGGAGTCGAAAGAGACACCGAGACATCAATCTTTTCTTAACAAACTCTTGGAGTAGCCAGCAGATAAAAGACTGGGATTATGTGGTTAGCGGTTTTCTATTGACTATCGTGAAATTGAAGTCTTTAATCAAAAGCAGACGCAAGTTCAAATATGCACAGCTTAAAAAGACATATATTTATCATACATGAATATTTTGCATATTTTCCTTAAAACCTACCAAATATCTAGATTAAAATCAAATTACTCATTCATTCGCCATAATACATTACTATCGACATTCTTCGGTTCTTAGCTGTTAAGTTAACCCAATATTTACGACACACAACGTTGCCCGCAATTTATTGCTTTAAATAAAAAGATTTATCGAAGGAACACTGAGTAAGGATCGATTTCACTAGTTATATTTTGAACTGAGTTAGAATGAACGAGGTTTTTTTTGTGATCGAGTTTAAATGTCGACTGTTATCTATCGATTACTGAAACTGGAGAAACGCAACTACGTTTCCCTATCATCATTATTCCCCTGCCCTTATCCCAATTACTATTTGGGGTCGGCGCAGCATGTCTTCTTCTTCCACACGTTCCTATCTGACGTCATCTCGTAAGTTACTTTTCCCTATATGGGAAGAATTCTATGCTACGCATACATATAATTATACACATTAGACATCCTTTACGTATATAAGTAGGTTGGTGTTAAAAGATTCAGCTTATGTTGGTGTTGCTTACTGGAACACTGACGTCTTTGAGACTTAAACTGAGATTAGTTTAGGTTGCGTTCATATACATTCGTGGAACCCAAGTTTTTAGCGTAGAGCTAATTAATAACAAGTTGAACGCTATTAAGTTATTCCACTTTGATTTATTAGTCTTAATATTTTATCTTAGTCATTCCTACATTTTTGGTTGACGACTTCTGTTAAACTATAAAACAACTGGAATTTTTGCTCTGCGAAAATAACATTGCGGTTTAAATTTAGAGGTAATTTAAAAATAGCGTATTTTTTGTGGTTGCTTTGGCAATATTATTAATAGTCGTTATTTAAATGAATCCTTTTTTTTTAACCTGCTTAAAAATAGGAGGTTCTCTATTAATTGCGATTTTTATCTTCTATTCTATTATACAACAAATATACTCGTCGCGGTAAACAATTATAATCTATCATTCACAATTCGACGAAGACATGCATGGTACTTCAAAGCGTATCTAAAATAGAACAAAGAAAGGAAATTACAGTTTGTCAAACGGGAACGCCTTAGTCCGAGAAATAATTATACCCCGATGTCTGTAATAGTGTATCACAGGCTGAAACGTCCAGTTTTATTTAAATACCTGTATTCTACGGGCGAGGCTTCGATTGAAGGTTTTATTACAGCTGTGTATTATTTGTCTAGACCTTTGATCTTTGACTTATGAATGATCTTTTGGACATTTTAGGAGCAAGTGATTTGTCAAATGTTGACAAAGGTAAGCTAGTAAATGAACATTTTATTTCATACTAAGGAGATCATGTTTCTGATAAAGATGGCGTTGAATTGAGCACCTCCTCTTTTTTGAAACCGGTTGAAAATAGTTTTAATTAAGGTTGAAAATAATCCCTTCACCAGCTGCTGTTCGTGGCACGCCTAAGGTTTGATCCCAGCATAAGTTGCATTTGGGCGATCCAAAACTTTTTGTTCCTTTTCTGAGTGATTTTTTTTACGTAATTCAAATGTTTTAAAGCTCTTCCACTTCCCAAAACAACATTTCTTAGAGGGCGATTCCTTAAAAACGAAAATCAAATTTAATATTTTTCCTTTTCCTTGTGCACTTGCCTTTATACGCAGTTGACTTTGTGATTATGCTGTCCAAGCTGTCAGATCAACTAATCGTTTGAATGTATATTCGATACCAGTTTCCTATGAAACGATTCCATTCAGTCCGTATTAATGATAAATGGACATGCTACGGACTTGAATATGCGACTACTAGTACTGTTTTGAGTTTTTTATGAAGATAAATTTAGATATTGGCGTTTAAGAAATTGGCGTAAGGGAAACTAACTTTAATGTAAATACCCATACATCCTATTTCTTTATAATCATCTAGCGTAACTAAAGTACACGTTTCTTCGGTAAACACAAAAAATGGTGATGAAAAATTTATATTAGCGAAATCTCAGTTCAACTCGATATGGACTCAAAATTTCAGAAAAAAAATATGGTATAGATTTCTATAAGCCTCGTACTTGTATGTTCCTATACCTAGTTGTTCAGTTCGTCTGTTATGCTGTTACGCGTAAACAGCTTTACTGATTTCGATAATACATGGTGTTATAACTTCCTAATTTCCAAGAAAGGGTCTGCCTTTTGCTATAATAACTACAAGGAAGAAACTGAAGACAAAAGCTTGGTTTTCATTAAAATCAGCTGATGAAACCAGCTGACCTTGATAAAAAATATTTTTGTACAATGTACATTTTATTACAAATATATGAGAGGTAGAAAATAATAAATATACTACTTACCGTAACCTTACTAACACGCTCTTGCTCGCAACAATCAAACATTGTGCGTCGTTTTTACGAAAATAACAAAAGACTACCAACAAATACATAACACATTATACCCAAGAGCTGTATTGTAAGGAATTCTGTTTTTCACTTTCTTTGTACATTATTAGATAGTATACTTGGTATCGTGAAACGTTGATAAGTAAAGGGAAGTGCTTCTGTCTTAATACTGGCCCTGTGTCACCAAACTTACATATTAGCTGCCTGATTCTACTAGCTCTTCTATCGGCTGTCAAATACGAAAAATAATAATTATGTCTGGTTGTTTCAGTTTTATCATAGTAAACCGATATCAGAAAGTAAAGTGTATGCCTTTGGGTTAGCTTTACATTACTCGATTTGAACCTGGATTAGTTTTAAATATAACTCTTCAAAAATGCCAAAATGACGTACAAGGTAACATTTGTAATAATGATACAGGCGTGTAACCTAAAGCTCTATTGCCACAGCTTAAAGCAATATTAGAGCAGTTGTGAAAGAGAGAGATGCCGCGGAATCAACTGTTATACCTCCACAACTGAAATGCTATTAATTGCATGCGGTGAATGCAACAGCGAATCCTATACCCCTGGCCACAGGCAGATGAGGACGCTCCAGTGGTTTTAGCCGGTAAGAATCTGGTATACCCCTTCGTCAACCTCCTGACGAGGGACAGTCCATGAGGATTTCTAATGGGTTACAAAAAAAGGCCATTGAAAGCCACTTCCTCCAAGTCTAGATATCCACGGTAGATACGTTCTTTCGAAAACAATAGCATCTTAAGACATTGTTTGGTCCTTTTAACTTTTACAGGTATAGAAAACTCTGAGATTTCCTTCCTCTCGTAATAATTCGAGTAGTTGTAATAGTTGAGATGTTCAACGGTCATTGCTGTGGAACTTTCGAGATTCTTTTGTTTTAAAATGGAGGTTCCCGAAGCCTTACATGCATTTGCATTGGAGATTTGTTTTAGGATGCTGTAGCGTTTTGTACGTAGTTTCCTGAACGTTTTCTTGCTTGTAATAGTTTTTTCTTTGAATCGTTAAACTAACGTAGTTTTTGGCGTACTTGTACTTACTTACCTTACCTATGATAGTGTGACTTCTGATAGGGAAACGGAAGAAAAAAACGTGTTGCGCAGACCCCAAGTAAAATTGGATAAAGGCAGGAAAATGACGATGATGACAAACTTACCTATTTAATACACTTAATTTGATTACATGCGTACAGAATAACTATGACATTTAACTACACTATAGTTATTTTTTTCTTTTTTTTTTATTAATTGCCTGGAATGTATCGTGTTTCATAACCCTGTATGATGTTACAAAAACCAAAAGATTGCGCAAATAAATGAACAAAAATATTTATTTTATTGAATTCACATTGCCCTACTTTCGGCTACGGTCACCGATTGTGCAATATAATAAAAATAAAATAAAAAAATATCATGAAACAAAAATCGTGAACAATCAAAATGATTTCGTGAAAGCAAACTGTTGTTTTAACTAAACCGATTTGGGTTCGTTCTATCGTGTGGATTTTTTTTCGATAGCATATTGTGCTCCGTCAATAAATTTTCCGGACATGTATACGTTGTGTTTATTTTTTTAATACAAATATTTTTATTCTTATTTGATGTTCTATTTTCTAGAGATTAAACGTACTTTTTGTAAACGAAGTAAAGATTCCGCGACCCTACAACTTGGTCTTTAAAAAGACGAACCTATGTAGAATGTACTTACATGTAAACTTAAAAAAAAGATATAGTAGGAAACGAAAAATAACCGGTATCGTATAAGATATGAACCCTCGTGTAAAAAGACCTTACCTTACCTAGAAGGGAAACTAAAATTAATTTAATTACTGGAAAGAGTAACAACTCTATTCCTTTCTTCAATTAACCAGCTATAGATACCTACTAAAGAAATAAGTGATAAATCAGTGTATTTTATTCAAACATAGAAATTTTACGTTAAATAATATTTTTTTTTACAAAGATGGTATAATTTCACGGTGGCTTCCTTTCTCAAGTAAAGGGATATCAGGCCAAAACATAAACAAGTTGAACAGAATTAATCGGTACATTAAAAAACGCAATGTAAAAACGCCCGCGTTTTCTCTTCGAGATTTCGGTAATTGTCATTTAATTACCGAGCAAGGGGAAGGGAGGGGGTACAAAAAAATAAAGCTTACAGCTTCTTAATGGCCACCAATTTTCTGGTCTGTGGTCCCGAAACCATTTTAGTCTGAAACATTGTTTTAGCAAGTATTCGTTTAAAAAATTGAAAATAAAAATATTTCTTTTTTTTTTCGGTCCGCGAAAAATATTTGCAGCCAGTGTGCTGTGAAAAACAAGTTTTAAAAATGGAATATTTATCGTTGTTTTTGTTTAATGGCTTGTGTTATAAAAACGAAGAAGAAAAAAGTAATTACCGGTCTGGAAAGGTTTATTACTATTTATATTTTTTCGGCTAATGTTGTTCTACAAGGTATAGCAAGGTTAAAGGTCATATTTGAAATACCTATTGCTTATAAAATGTATAACTTATTTCTAGATATAATGTGTAGGTACACATGTACAATTTCCTTGAAGTATGCATTTGTGCAAACAAAGATGCTGCTTATTTCCATATCATCATATTTATTATACTCACTTCTTTTGTATGGAGTATAAAATCATTTGACAGTTTTTCTCCTAACTATAAAACACAAAAAATACACATAAAAATTAAGTGACACATTACTCATTTGCACGTTCTACCACACCTTTGACTTTAGCAAATACTAAAATAACTTTTGTAACATTCAATTTCTCCATCAAGAAAATGATCGGACAAGTTGATTTAACGCTCGTTCTAATTACAGACCAAGCTTAAACAATATGGGGAACATAAAACCGTTGAGAAATAACAATAAACTAAAGTAATAAACATAAGTATTAAGTTTCTAAAGAATTAAGTATTTAGGTGGAGTTTGATGGCGTTTTAAATTTTGATGTCAGCTCTTGAGAATGTAGCAATATACTGGGAATGATGTTTTAATATAAGTTTCACTTTAACGATTTTGAATCAGAAATACGTTAACAGAATTTAAGTAAACCTGCCCTGCCTGTTAGATTTGCGGTTATTTTGAAGCTTTATTTAATGTTCATGTACCATAATTTGATTGACTATTGTAACTATACAGTAAAAACTATGGTTGAAATCAAAATGACCGCCATTATGTTAGTCCTTACGATTGTACAGAACTTTTCTTAAAATACCAATTCGCTCTTGACCGATTTCACTTCCTTTCATAATGACAATCTTCACCATCCGAAAAATATGAATGTCTTTTATCCTTTTTGGTTAAAAACCTCCCCAAAAATGTATCCGAAACGCTGCGGCTGATGGTTTTAAATACGAAATCATAAGTTGAAAATGTAAATCGGTGAACAGATGTCCGTAGCAGTTGCTCGGTTTATTTTTAAGCTTTTAACGTTCAACGAATGGTTTTTTAAGAGTAATTATAACCCCGTCTAACGAGAGAATTGATTTCGAAAAGGATTTCGTGTCTACCGTTTTAAATCTAAAAAAGGTAGAGACAATGAAGTGTTAATTATTTCGTATTTTAATTCAATCAGTTATTCAATGAAAAATGTAATACAAAACCGCTTGTCGCTTTATTTGGAGTGTAAGCTTTCCTACTCCAATACTAAATTTCAACCAATTATTGTATATAATATAATTATATTGCATCCTAGCACTGAAAAGTTACAGGCAGATTTACATTACTAACTTGAATAGTAACTCACATATTATTTAAAACAAAACGGAGCTTAACGTGTGACATACAATTAGATTGCAAACAGACAGCGATCCCGGCCAGTGTAACCTGGTCTTAAAGGTAAATGCATGTAACGCGTTAATTCCCGTATTCTTGATATAATATAACACATTATTTTATAATCTTGAATATAAAATTCCCGTGATACAGTGTCAGTTACCGTACTCCTCCGAAACGGCTGGACCGATTCTCTTGAAATTTTGTATATGCATTTAGTAGGTAGGTCTGAGAATCGGCCAACATCTATTTTTCATCCTTATTTATTTTTCGCGAATGAAGTTGCAGGCAACAGCTAGTATTAGTGTAAAATATGTATTGTAAGAACTATTTTAAGTAAATCTTATCCTAGAATATACTATCTTACACTAAAGTCTTTACATATCATAATTACTTACACATCTAACAACATTGATTACAGCCTACAAACGAAAAAAAAAACAAACACTCCATATACTAAACAAGTAACGTAACAAGCACATGACAATTGCACAAGCGTCTGCTTTCCTCAAGCGTACGTGTGAAACAATATGGCCGCCGTGACGTGCTGTGACGTCACTGATGAGTGCTTGAGCTAATGAGGGGGTAAGTTGACAAAGCTGTGGAAAACAAAACGAACTGCTGTCAACAAATGCGACGCTTGCATTTTAACGAGGGTACGGTAGTGTTTTTGTGTTTAGGAATTGTTAGTGTATCTGTACTGTAATTAGTTTTGAGGATAAGTTTAGTTGTTTTGATACGCTGTTTGTAAGATAAGAAGGTGTATGGAGGTTTTACTCTACCAAAACTCTGGAATCAAATGGTTAAAATGTTTTTTTTTTATGTTTACTATATTAGAGTCCTTTTCAATACAACTAAAAATATTCAGGCCAAAAACTGTTAGTTAAATTCTAAAAAATGTTAGCAAAATTGAGACCTAAAAAAATATATTTCAACGAAATTAGATTTTCAATGTATTATCACAAAAACGCAAATAAAACCACGGGAACCAGTTAGAGTCACACAAAAATCTATAGAAAACAATAACCAGTTGCATCTACAAAACGATACAAACGTATATTCACGCTTCCTTATTGCAGGGGGCTGGCCAGGGAGCTATGAATTTGCCTTAACATCAGATAAAGTACCACAATGTTATGCGTCCGTGACCGACTCTGAGCGATAGTATTAACAATATGCAATAAACTCTGAACAATTGATTCAAATTATAGATAGTAGCATCTGTTACGCTTACTATGAGCACTTAAAGCAAGACTATTGTAATTGTGGGAGAAGGACACCGCTATATGCAGTGTAGAGTGCTTTCTCGCTTGCACTGTCACAGCTAAAATTTTAAAAGTTCATTGTACGGGCAAGCTTTGCAATGTAGGAATAATTTAGATTTAGTAAAACCTATTTTCAGTTGTATATTTTAAATATCGATTTATCTGTTTTATTTATTTCTGCTCTAGAAAAGAGTAACTTTATTTTGAATATAGAATTGCATTAATCGGTTTTTGTTTTGAAATGCGCGAGTTTTGGAAGTGGTGGCTAGCTGTGTTTTGTTTTAAAATATGTACTTTTGTATTGAATAAGATAAAATCCAAGCTTTTTTATGATTTTTGTATAAGGGCTAACAAATAGATTACTGCCTAGACGTTACTACTGTTTAGACGTTATGGAAACAATTTTTGACCCACTATTTAAAGTAAGAAATACATACTATTAAATGTGACTTATTACGAGTTCTAAATAGACTCATAGAAGCTACAAATTATAAGCTAACATTACTCCCTGTCTTATTTTCCGGAAGAATAATGAGTATCTATTAAATATCGGTGACATGATTAAGAATTAAAACAATATATCCTCGGTAATCAACTGACATGCAAATGCGTCACCGTTACTAGACAAAATACTTTACAACCCACAAAGTTATTCGCATACCTTAACATCTTTACAATAGAGTCGACAATTGAATGCAATTTCCTCAAGTAACTGAAAACTTAAATTTGGTTTTAGAATACTAAGATTGCAAATTAGGAATAATGTCTTACAATTTAATGTACGATCTTATGCCGATTGTATAAGGTTTAAATTCTTGTGTTTTTTAATTCAACAGCTGCAAATGTAAGTTTGTCAGTGCGTTTGTCCTTAGGGCGAATTAGTAGTCGAGTGTTCACAGTGCATGCTTTGAAATAAGACTATCTGGATAGAAAATGTAAATTTCCGTAAGTTTATGCACTGCGTAGGAACTGCCGCGGGCGAATGCTAGCTTGATTACGCCTTGAATGTCTGATGCCGACAGTATTTCGTTATGAACGTATTAATTACCTTTCATGGAATGAGAAACGAATAATACGATTTTTATTTTATTTACGTGCCTTAAAACTTAAGAATATAAATCTTTATCTCTATGTTTTAGAATAGAATATAGTTTTACTTGCAAGTCTGACTGCAGGGACAGCCGAGTGATATAAGTAAGTCACCACGCCAATTACCACTGTCCGCGACGTGTCGCGGGTTCGATCCCCGCATAGGACAAGAGTTTGTGTTATCCACAAAAGCCTGTTCTAAGTTTGGGTGTCTTGTGCGTGTGAATTGAATGTCTGTAAAACCTCTCGTGATACTAAGATTAAATTCCTTAGTGTAGGAGTAGTTAAAAAAAAAAGAAAACAGAAGCAAAGGAAGGAAGTGACAGCGACATTCCTTAAAATCGTGGTCAAAAAAACTCGTAACTATCTACAAATAAAAAACCTTAAGAACTCCCGAAAAACCTATTTTCGTATTCATCCCCACAATTAACAGACAGACACCACACCATATCAACAAACATAGGCTAGACGTCAAAATACCAAACCTCTTTTAACAACAAATTCTGAATCAAAACGATTACTCTTCCATACCGTACCTTCTAAGTCCTGAGCCTATAAAGGTACATTACCAAGTAAACCAGACCTGTCTCCGCAGGAAACGAAGATAACTAAGCAATGAGCATCCTTCATTTGATACACGAAACAGGTTGTTTACCCGCAGGCTTTACTTGTAATGACTTATTGCTAATATAGTATCTGCTAGGTAAGAAATATGAGTGGTATTTAACGTCGATAGTGGTTGTTATATACTGGTAAAATATCAAAGTTTTAGTAGGTATTTTTGTGTAGGTGATGCGTTTTTGTAGTTAGTTTTAATGTGCTTTAGTTTTTAGAAACTACAAAATACAAACATGTGTTTAATACTATATCTCCACTTGATTGTGGCAACTTAAAAAATCCTTTAAACAAAATCTCTTCATTAATTGATAAATTTTGCGCTGGTCAAAAAAGTTTTTATTTTTGGGAATGTCGGTTATAGCTGCAAATTACATTAGGTACCTCATCTAAAGCAGTCGGTTAAAATGTAGCCCATAATATGTTACTGCAGGGTGTCATCTAATTTCATACCGCATTTCATCAAAATCGCACCAGCCGTTTAAGCACGAAAGAGTAACAAAAAAAACAGTCATCCATACATCCATCTATCCACACATATTTAGGTTTTCATTATATTAGTAAAATTTTGAGTGACAGCTGTTGTTCAATACTTTACTGCACTTTCTAAACTTAAGAATTTTCACACGATATCCACTTCCCGATGCACAAAATATCGTAAACAAACCAGCCCCTTGCATACAAGATAAACCTTTCATTTTACCTGCCTCCTTGCATGACAAGCCACAATCCAGTATACAAACAGTCCTTGTATTTTACATGCAGACGTACCGACCGAGTTTTATTCCTACTATAAAATGCTGGAATACGGAGGCAAGGCCGCCGTATTAAGTTGTGACATACAGGTACAGGTCTGGACTTACTATTGGATTTAGATATTGTTGTTCTTTGAGCGAGAATTGGGTGAGTTTTGTGTGATGTATGACTGTGAATAAGGGTCAGTTGAATATAACTATCATCAAGCGGTTCTCTCTCAAATGATGTCCTGGCAAGGCAGTTCTTGCATCATGGAAAAACTGTCTTCTTATTAGTCAGTAAATAAAAATCACTACATGGTATAAAGCAAAGTCGCTGTCGCTGTCTGTCTGTCTGTCTGTTCGCTTAAATCTTTAAAACTACGCAACGAATTTTGAAGTAGTTTTGGTAATAGATTCAAGAGGAAGGTTTAAACGTATACTACATCAGTAATTTCACCCGTGCGAAGCTAGCACGTCGCTAGTAAGTACTAAAATAATCAGCGATCTGGATAAATGTTTTTTTTTTTTATTTAACTTTTAAAACTGTTCGTATTCATTACATAATAAAAGAATTCACAAAATAGAAGAACAAGTGAGTAATTAACCATCGATATTTCTCACTTTACAAAAGACCCGTGGTAGTGCCAACAATACGTTAGAAATATCATCATTTCGTCTTCAAACTGGCTGTTAAAAGCTTCTCGCACCTGCAATACGGAACTCGGGAGAGAAATGTTCGACTAAATTTAAGAAATACTAGTCTACACAGTTTAGAACTCCAAATACTCTATGAAACGGGAACAAAGTGAAGAATTCTTTTTTATCACTTAAGATTGTTTGCTTATTTCGTGTGTCCGTGTGGTGTCCGGATATAAAGAATAGCACCACCCCATATCCTCCACTGGGTGTCGAAAAGGCGACTAATGGACCTTAAGACCCAGTGCACTGTAACAAGCACCTTGGGTCACCCGAATGGTGGCGGGTAAACAACCAACAATCGCATTCCCATAGAGGGTTCGTGTCAGGCAGGCGTCCGACTATAAAACCATAGCCAAAACTAGCAACATGTCTAGAAGACGTGATGCGCAGACCCCAAGTGAAATGGGATAAGGGCAGGAAGATGATGATTGTTTGCTTTTTTAAAAACTAGATGGCGCTGTGCATTGAGAGCGCGTTTCTGAATCGCGGTGTTAAGATTTTCCGCTGTTTGGTTGGGTCGTGCCGTACGTTCACTTGCGTTAACTCTGGTTTCCCTTCAAAACGCATAAATCTTTCGCCTTTTACTAAAGATTTCCGTGGAGGGGAACACTCAAATGAGTCTATCATATTTTTTTAAATACTCTACTTCGGTAGAGTTTATAACTTCTAATAAATCTTCACTGCTATTTGCATTATGCATTTGTGGTTACAAAAGTTTCTAAATACGTATGCAATTTGTACCTTGTCTCTGGGGCTGGTAAAACTCAATTCTATTGAATTAGGTATACCTATTAATTAAATGTATTTCTTTCCATAAACTCCGTTCCGAAAAGGTCGATCTATCAGATCTCTTTTCAACTCAACAATTAAGAAAAGCTTGCTTAACCGAGAGCCAATTGTTTTAATTGTCTTATCTATTTTTTGTAACAGAAAAATAAATGCGAAACACACTCCAATTGAATAGCCAGCATCGACAATAACATACCAATTTCCACGGATGCAATGTACTTGCCAAGTTTCAAATGTACAAAAAGCGTAATTTGCGACCTGCCAAACCGCACTAACCGTTGCCGGCAGCTGCCGCTACGCCAATTCTTTTGTGCGAATGTACCAGTGTATTAAACTTCTGTATTAAGTTTTGTAGTACTTTCTAGAGTAATCGAGACGCGGGCTGTAGTGTACGAAAGTTTTTTGGTATCGATAAATTGTTATATTGTTTGTACCCTTTTCTGTCTTTGTAACTAAGCTATAATATATGTATATGCAGAAGTGGAGAAGGATTTTTTTAACAGGTTTATGCCACTTGAGTGCAAATTTTGACGACAAATATTCCTAAATTATGTGCTTAACTTGTTGTCTGTGTCGTATGTACTAATTAATTTTGCGTAATTTAAAATTTTATTTTGACCTTATAATTTAAATAGCTTGAAGAGTTTAATATTGTCTTACATTTTTTGCCCATTATCAATTGATTTACATATAAAGCGGTTAATACTGTAATTAAATAAATACTAACTTCAATCTATACTCCATTTGTTTAGGTAATTAACTAAATGTAAACAATTTTGGTATGTCTTTTAAACAAAATGAGATCTTTAAAAATGTAAAATACGTTTTACAACTTGAAATACATTCAGATTTTCTAAAACTATAGTTAATTGATTTATAAGCAGTAATATCCAAATTTAAAATTATTTTTTTGGTTAAAAAGTAACGCCAAGATTGTTTACATTTAGTTAACTACCTAAACAAATGGAGTATAGTTATGGGAAGAAGTTTTACCTACTACCCTGCCGTCTTCACACCGACCGCAGACATTAGACATTATTGAGTAATTTTATCAGGAATTCTTAACTCTACCGAAGTAGAGTATTGAAAAAATTATGATAGACTCATTTGAGTGTTCCCCTCCACGGAAATCTTTAGTAAAAGGCGAAAGATTTATGCGTTTTGAAAGGAAACCAGAGTTACTGCGAATAAACATACGACATGACCCAACCAAACAGCGGAAAATCTTAACACCGCGATTCAGAAACGCGCTCTTAATGCACAGCGCCATCTAGTTCTAAGTTTTGTAACTGCAAATAAGTACGCGATCACGTTGTTGCCTTGAGACTGTTATCTTTATAGTTAGACTTCGTTATAAAATGAATTAATTTTATTAATTGGCGACCAATCACAAGACTAATAAAAATCCGCTTGCAATAAAAATAAATAAATAATAGAAAAAGTGGAAGTCATAAGATTTTAATCGATTCTAAGTGAACGTAAGCGTAACAGTAATCAAAAACAAAAGTGTTATTGAATAAAGAAACTAAATGATTGTGAGATTTATTATTGCATAAATATTATTAGAAACTCGATATTCTAATGCGATAGAAACTGATTTGATTTCCATCAAGTGCTCATAATTGCCGGAAAAAAGTTTACATTACTCATTTTCCAGTTTTTTTAATTCTTGTTGTTTATTTGGTGAATTGCTGTGAGGCACTTGTAGACAAGTTTTTAGCAAAAAAGCTAACGCACTATTACTAATTGGTACTAATTAGGTAATAATTATGAAATATACTTTTTATTACAATTAATGTTAATTTAATCAAGTAATGATCAAAAGATTTAAAGAGACCGAAAACAATTTTATCTTGAAAGGAGTTTTTTACCGATTTACAATAAAATAACGAGTACTCGACGAATCGACAACCACACTTCCCATAGCACTATTTTCAGGTTCATTCAGGTTTGAATTTGTATGTTAGTAGTCGCTTAAATTTATTTATTCTGTCCAATTAGCGCATCGTATATGTTAAAGTAAATAACTTTCAAAACAGGAACTTAAGCGTAACTAAAACGCTATCAGAAAGCCGAATCCAGTCTTTCAGTTCCTCATTTTCAAGTGCTTGCATAAAGGGACCAATTAATTTGAGTACGATGTTTGTCAAAGTGATAAAACATGGTCCAGGGTAGTATTAAATCTGGGTTCTCAAAATCCGCTTGGCCGAACATCTCCCGTGCCGCAATGGCCAGTCATTAAACACTAAATTCCTTTCGAAGTATTGTGACCATGATTTTCGGGACAGGGAACTGATATTTGGGTAGCAAATTGAATGTGGAAGAGTTTCTTAGGAAAATGATAATATTAAAGTTGGTTTTTATTCAGTTGTTCTATCAAAAACTTCTATGCTGCCAGTTTTAAAGTAAAACATGATACTACGCGTCTTATGCATATCGTACACATTTTTTGTGCACATATTTGTACAGATACAACGTTCGAACGATACCCGGATAAATTTTGAAAATCTTTGACTGTATGAAAAATCTCAAAAGCAATCCCAACATAACGCGGCTTAAAAAAAGGCATTTTAACCATCGCTATAGAAATACCAAAAAATTGTATTTTTCAAATTTCTGAATAGCCTCCTTTTAACCTTCCAAACTTATCCGGGTATACTGAAACTTGAGGGTCTCCTAGTTAAGGCCTCGTCTACCTCAGAGAGGCCCTTTGAGCCGGTTGCACGGATGCACTGAATACCCACTACCTACCCTCAAGACTCCTTAAAACGCGCTCATTCCAAAGCTTTAAGTAATAAACTTTAAGTGAAAGGAATTTCTGGATCGCTGTTTTGAGCATTGGGTAGGTACGATCCGCAAAAAAAGTAAGTGTATCAAAGTTCCAGCTTATTTTCATATGTTTTAAACAATCGTTTGCGTTGAGTTTTCGGGAGTTGGGAAAGTTATGCCCAATGAAGTTTGTTGCTTTCTGTATTACTTTGAGAGGTAGCTTGTTTACTTACTTTGAGTGTTTACGTTCGTTTCTATTGATATAGTTACATGTATATTTTGGTGTGGAATTCATATTTATTATTAGTAACATTCTGGAAGCACTTTTCCAGGAGATTTTCGTAAGGTATGTTATTTTTCTTCTACTTTTTTTACTTCGAACAAAAATGTTTATGTTTACATTAAAATTTGATCCGACCTCAAAATTCATCAAGACATGATCTCAAAACTTGTTTGTAACAATAGGCAATAGAATACTGACATATTGTTATCAGCTCATTCTTCGTTGTTGAAAAATACCTTGATTGGTATCATATTCTTTAGGGGTCCGTATACTCTTTTTAAATTAATTATTTTGAAAGTACATTTTTATACGTCAAATTTACGCGACATAAAACAACGATTCATGGTTTTAAATTCATTTAAAAGCGTACAATCTCACAAAGAATTTAATAATTAATTTCAATTTAAACTACAAGCAGAAATTATTAAAACTAAAAACCTTTTGATAAAATATCTTCCGAATCTTGCTATAAACTATTCACTTGAGGAAATTAAACAACAGCTCTTGGATGAGCGGAAGCTATTGTACTAAGATGCTTCAGAGGACTGGACTCCACTAAAAATTAATGACGAAACCGTTTCTAGTAACTAAGTAAGATTTCACTACTGTCTTGTCCTGTTGTTAGTTATACTTGTGACAAACATTAATAGTTTGGATGTTGGTGAAAATTAAGTGTACTGTATCAACACTTAATTTTCACTACTACACGCTATAAGAATATTTATTTCAATATAAGAATTGAGAGTGTTGGTGTGCATATTTGTAACAAGACTCCACTCAACTGTATGTTAAAAGTGGTGGTGTTTCATATGCGACGGTATTAGAATTAGCATATAGGTATAAGCCTCCATTTCCTCTTCTCCCAATCGTACTGCCTCCTCATTCGTCCACATATTTACAAGAACCTTTACTTTATCAATAAAATATTGTAGAGAACCCACTTTGTAACTGCAATGTACTGTAGTTCTCACGGAGTATGCCTCACCCAAGCATCTACGTGACGTATTACCATGATAAACAATGTATCGGGACTTATTGTACCCGTTGAACTTACACTGTTATGTAATACATATTGTACTCCTATAACAGTCGTAGTTGTGACGAATGACTTTATTACTGCTGTTTTAGTAGCAGTTAATGTTGGTTTTGATGATGATAAAGTGTCTGATAGTGTACAATCGATTTCATTTTTTGGATTACTTAAATTGGATAGTGTGTTTTGGTTCCGTTGCAATGGTTCATCTATTGTGTTTGCAGTTTTTATATTTTTCTAGAAAGTCATCTATACTTGAAAATGAACACTATTAGAACAAAGTCTTTGTTTAACAAAACACAGTTCTGGAAACATTTCTGTATCTGTCATCATTTCAATATAAATCCGATTTCAGAAAACACAAAATACCAGAAGTACAATTTTTAAGAAATAAAGTAGGGACAATATTCCAGCATTCCAACATTTAGCATAAAATTATTACGGTATCTCCCAGGAAGACTAAACAGGGCACTTACTATGAACTCGTAAAATGTTACAATTTCCATTGTGAGAGCGAGACGCAGCTACGGATAATATATCGCGCGTCTTTCTCCCTCAATAGCACAAGTCCTGCTTCAAAAGCTCATAGTACAGACAATAAGCCCAACTTTGTATTATAGAAGTCTATATCAAATTTGCATGAACTTAATCGTATCGTTATTGGTCACGTTTGTCTCCGGACTTTCACCCCATCCAAGGTTAGTTTGTATTTCCACAAAATTTCTAGGACCATTACTCAATTAGGTATTATTGGGTAAAATAACTTTAATATTCCTGTCGGGGACGAAGAATTTATTGGCTTTCTTGCCAATTTCTAATACCAGGCTATTATATTATAGTGTTTAAATATGATAAGGATCTACGGTTTAGGGACAGTAGCAGTCTTAAAACGTGCAAAGACATATTTCTTCCTCATTCATAAAATAAAACCATCACTATAAATCTCAAAGCCCAAAAGACAGAAAGAGAAATACTATAGAAATAAATTTGAATCCACAAAATAAATTTATCATCCCGTTTTAATTCCTAATGTCAGGATTGATGCAAGGTAGATTTCTATTCAGACCTATATTTTCCTGTTTTTGAATTGTATTTTCGAAGAAGTCAAAACCGTCCTACTAACCAACCATTCTTCAAAACCTTACAAGTTATAAAACAAGGTCACCGGGTTAAACCAAAATTTCAGCATCTTAACATATCCGTACCAAAGTTTGGGCCACTTTCCGTCCAAATCTAAATTTTAATGAATACCCAAGATAATGTAGTTACATTCAAAACAAAAGTCATGAAGATAAAACGCAGCAGGCCATTCAAGAACACTCGTAAATAACTTAGCAGGCCCGAAGAAGTTTTTGCGAATAAATGCAAACAGCACTACGCAAGTACTGTAACCATATTTCTCGTATTGTGAAGGAAAGTTCTAAAATTTACCGACTAATTATGTTACTGAGTTTACCTGTCTATTGTAGTAATTTGGAGAAAAGTTCTCGATTTTTTTACCTACTCATTATGTTACTGCGTTTACCTGTCTTTTGTAACTTTTGGTGAAATATGGTCTGTTAGCGTTTTTAAAAGAATAAAACATTAGAATAATCACAAATGGTGCAAGCGACAAAGAAAGTTGGTTTTATACAAACCTACAGTATTACTGCTCACATTAATAATGAAAAGTCTACGCCTGTAGAAAATATTTATTTAAGTAGGTATCTAACTTTAAAACGTTATTTCTAATATCCGCAAAATATGGTCACCCTACTCAAAGGTAAACCCCTTCTCCAAGACAAAAGATAAACTTCTTAATTTATAGCTAAGAAACAAGTAGCTGAAAAAAATGTTGTCACAATGGACTGACGTTCACTTTCCCGCGCAATTTATTCATGGAATAAAATAAAGAATGTATTGTTTTTTAAGAATTCTAATTTTGTAGTCAAAGGCGAAGACTAGAAAGTTTGTAGATGGAGGTTTTGAAATAGAGCTAAGGTCAAAGTTCTAATACGTCGTTACAGGACAAGTTTTTTTTTATTATATTTCTTTATGAAATTGAATACCTATAAAATTCAGCTAGAAAGTTTGACCGAGAAAGACAAAAAAACCTGTTTTGTTTTCTTTTTATTTGATAACACAACTCTACAAAAAAATGGATATGTAAGATATGTTACAAGTCTTCAAAGTGTCAAGAAAGACAATCTAGGTGAGCGAAACTACGGGTCACTACAGTAATAAAAAAACATTTTAGATGATTTTCTACCCCTTTTGCATTTACGTCATGGTCACAATAGTTATAAAGTTTTTCATTGCTCTTGTTGAAATATTATTCTAGAGTTGATTATTGCTGTTTCTTCAGATAGTGAACTGTTACAAAAACTGGAGTTTTGTAAGAAAGTCTTTAACAAAGGTCTGTTTAAGACCTTTTTACTTTTAAAACAGACCTTTAATCACGGGAGATTCATTTGAATCAATTGTAATGGAAATTAAGCTCTTAGCATTTAACCCTTTCTTTTTGTTAACTTTTTTGCACCTTGTGATTTACATGAAGTGGTCTCGAAATTAGAGTTTAAGAATTGGTGAAGACTGGGGACGGTTTTGTCTTAATTCTGACTTATTTGAGTCGACTAGGTTAGGAAGGATTACGTTAGGTTTTTTGAGGTGTATGGTTATACAACGTTGATAAAAGCGAGAGGCATTAAATGAAACCACATATTCTGTATATCATTATAAGGCTACACAACAAAAATCAAATCAATGTTAGCAATAGTTTAGTCACAGGATATTTTTTTAGTTTTTTTTTAGTTTGAACGTGCTGTATCTTCCTGATTAGGTGACTAAGTTTTATAGGCATAGTTATCTAAGAGTCATTCACCGCAAAACAACAAAATTCACGCGACGTTGCCGCTCCGCATCGTAAGTTTGCAATACAAACAAGTGCACTATTACCAAATATTTCCTTAAAAGAAAGTACAGATCACGGTCATCTCACTCTAATGTAATAAGCGTAACAGAAATAGAAATAGATCAGTCTGTTGCTATTGCGCGGGCGACGGCGGCGGTGACTCGGATAAGTACGTCAAGGACACGATTTTTACATTGTTTAGTGCGAAGACGCGTCGCTTCCGGGGTGCACGTTACGCAATTAAGCACAAATTATTGTCGCTCACGCGTCCGGTTTTCAATATTCTCTAATATTGTTAAGTTTTTATTGTGATAGGACACCAAACTTCTTATTCTAAGATAGTGATTTATGTTGTGACAGGACAAGTTAGTTTAAGTTTAGTTGTGTGTGCAGTTTTTAATAATTTTGTAAATTAGGTACGTAAGACATCCATAATGCCTCGTGCTACATACACTGCTTTTTTTTGTGGGGTTTTGTGAAAGGTGAAGTGTATGTAACAGACGTGAATACCGTAGAGGAACTTAAAAACCGAATTATTTTAGCGTTTCATAAATTAAAAAATTCAACAAACAGAGATTTTATTGCACGATTAAATAACAATATTATACGTCGTTATAACTTGTGTATTAATGCAAACGGCGGACATTTCCAACAATTGAAGATTTAATGTGTAAGTGTAACAATGAATTATTATTGTTTATTATGATCATTGATCATACTTTCCAACGATACCTACACCACTTGTTTACAGTATCGTCTACATTAAACCCGGCCGCTCTGCTGTGTGTGAGCCCGCCGCACGCGCTATGCGATAGGTACAAATGCGATGTTGCCGTTTTGTTACGCAGGTCACCGCACGTCAGTGTAAATTTTTATTAAGGGTGTTTACATTTTAAGTTAATAATTAAGCTATTTAAGTTCTTTGAAAAAAGTTTTTTCGTATACTTCTTGAAAACTTTTTTTTAATAGTTTCGGATTAGCAGTAGGCACTTATAGTATATGTGGTTTCATTTAATGCCTCTCGTTTTTATCAACGTTGTATGATATTAGAAACCTTAATTACTTATACATTACACACACAGCATGTACAGTTAATGGTAAAAAAAAAAACAAAGATGAGATGACCGATATTTACTCACGCGAAGCCGTGTGCAAAATCTAGTCTTAGATCAAGATACATTAGACCTAAAAATAACAGCACATTGTATTCAATACTCCATTATCCATCTTTGTGTAAATAACAAAAGCCTAACTATAACGAAACCTGCGTGCTTTTCAGGTATGAAAAAACCGAGCTACACGAAACATAATAAAATACACATGTTTATACCTTGATAAATATTTATCTGGGTTCCGTAAAAATTCCCGATACTTGGACAAAACTAAAAGGGGTTTTTGTGAACACCTTTGGCCCTACCACTATGCCTTAAATAATTATTATTGCGGCTGTGGAAGTGTGATAGCGCATTACATGGCGTAGAACGGCGTCTCTTTTCCACAACTGCAGCATTTTTTTGTAAGGGCTAGTGGTCGCCTTCAGGTAACAGTCGAACGGTTTTGTATAAAATGCGTTAATTTGTGTTACATTTGTATACAGGGGGTGTTTTTTGTTACCTACATCGTTTTGTTTGTAGGGATATTAAGGATGTTAATAGCTGTGATTAGATGTTACCGGTGTTTAGATAAGGATTTAAAGAAACCCTTTTATTTGAGTTTGATTAAATAAATGTCTTTTTGTTTGAAATTCTGTTTGTATTGGAATGTGTGTTGGGAGTAGCTTGGTTGGCAATTGATGGCCGATATTTATTAGTTAATAATGAATATGTTCATGAACTATATTCTCAATGATTGTTGTCAACTGCTTTATCGCATATTCGTGCAAAAAGGTTTTCTATATTTCTCTTCTCATAATTTAGTTGGCGTCTCTACATTTATGAAACTCAAAAATTCACCATATTTAATTCAAATAACGTAGAAACCACTTGCGCTGCGTACATTAAGTACTATATTGCGACTCAAAAATTTAAAGCACACCATTGAAGAACATATTAAATTATGATCGCGGCGTCCGCGTCTGGTAGGTGTGCCGTCTTTGTGCATAGTACCTGTGAGTTGGGCCACGAAGCTCGCGAAAAGTATTTGAAGCGTTTTGGTCTCATGCGATGTTTCGTAAACTAAACGTCGCGTACTCAAGTTTCTGATCTGCGAGGGCTTGAGTCTTAAAAAACGCGTGCCTGTTTTATGTATAAAGTAAGAATTTTTTGTGTTGGGTATCGTTTGGCAATTGATTCTACAAGAAATGGGAAACGTATCTATATTGTGTTTTGCAAGTTGAAATGACAATATACGTTTCTTGTAACAAAATTTTGATGGTAAAACAGTCTTTGACGCAACGCAACTTGAAGAATTGAAAAATAAAAAAACACCTTTAATTTATGAATTATTTTCATACTCTACACGTGTATAAAATAATAATAAATTAACATTTTTCATAAACTGTTTTATGGCTCCAACCGAAAACTGTGTCACTCACGGACGCAAAGCCTTTCTGCAAGATTACTTTCAGCGATATCTTGATACTGCGTACAAACAGACGTAGGTAGGGCTGCTACACACATAATATACGTACGTTCATGTATACCAATACATCATAGTGAAAAAAGTGTACATTTAGTTCAACTCTACTAATATTTGAACTAATTAGGCTACGCATCTTAACTGTAAAATGAAATATTTGTGAATTAAAAAAACTTTCGTGGACTAAATGATTGTAAAAATATTTTGTTAATTTTTTTTTGGTTATTACAAAAAGTAGGCCTTTATTGAACTATTACCTCGAACTCTATACTCTGAAAAAAAAAATTGTTGACTTTCACATTGTCATCGGTAGATTATGTTGTTAGCCCTGCGTGGCATATGATGAGGTATAGCCTATAAGCAACCTAAGGGAAAAATGTAAGCGCCGTACCTCATAAAGATTTTAGTACCATAAGACAACGGATACATATTTTTTACTTGATTGAATCCGGTTCGGTAAAAGTAAATTTATAAAATAAAATTTTCACAGAAGGTAATTTTTTTTCTTCTAGTAAACTCACTTAATCAATGAGATCAACCAATAACTTTCTAACTCATAATGTTATTACAATAAAATTATAAGAGCATTCAGGAAATTATTAGTTCAGAACTCTGTGTATTGAACAGAGTAATTATAAACATTAACAAACGTTACTGTTACTGGTTCTAATTAATAATTAATTACTATTCCTACTGACCGACTTTCCATTAAGTACAATGCTGATACTATCAGTATCTCTATTATTTTAGAGCGAGACGGCAGATAACTCTACGCGTAGCGTCATCTTGCTTCTTCATCAGCAGTAGTTCAGATCTAACCCATTGCTATTGTGGCTGTCTTGATGATTCATTTTTTTTGTAAAGGTGGGGAAATCTTCATGGATACCCACCTCCTTGAGGGAAGAAGCGGTTATTGTCAGTCTCTTACTGACTTAACCTGAACCGCCATACTACATCTTTGTTTTTAAGAACTAACAAATGAAAAATAATAACAAAAAGCTGTTCAGCCTTAAACTAAACAAAACCATATTTGCTTCGTCACTAGTTTTTGTCCTTGCTGGTGTCACAAAAATAACTAGATTGGCAAGCTTAGATCCCACAGTGAAGTAATCCCTTCAAATAGGGTTGTATCTTGCAAAAACGTGTTAGTATATTGTTACTGCTAATAGAGGCTTCAGGGGACCGTTAGGGGAAAAGTGAAGGGTGTGGGAACGCACCTGAGCCTCATAAGTGGATGGATTGGGAAAACAATGATGTAGAGCAAAAATTTAGAAGAGCTTTTGAGTTTGTTAAATATTTTAGGGGTGGGTGAGAATGGAATTTGTTCTGGTTGGATAAGGCTGGGAATGAAGGCTAAGTTGTAATATAAAAAGGAGAAGATAAAATATAAAAAGTCTCCCATTAGTATTGCATGTAATAAAAGTTATTTCGATCTTCTTTTTCTATTTCTGTTAGCACGTCTATTTTACTTATCTAGTTAGCTAAGTGCCTATTTTGACATTAGCGGCCTTTTAAACAATTATCTTTATGACTTTTATTTTCTGCAGCTTTATTTTCTTTATTAAATAGACAATAAAAGAAAACATCCAATTCCGTACCTATAGCTTTTTTTATAAACCCTCGTATTATTTTCTCAAACATCATTTCCCAAAAAACCTAATCCTAATAACTGGAGAGCAACACATCATAAAAGACAGCAGATATATCTTCCATCGAAGATAATGCTCGAACTCGATAATTTAGAAGTTTAATGACGTCATTTTTCGTCACCCAAGCCTGGTTTATCGGCTTATTAAAGCAAAATGCGGCTATTAAATAAATATCGCGCCATCTTAGCTTGCGGGTAAGGCCTCAAAATGTACTATGATAAGATTGTTGATGGGAAAAGTTATCTATGGCTCTGAAGTGTTGTTTAGCACTTTTGGACAAGAATTTATAAAACAAAACTTAGGAAACCTGATCTGAAATCACTAATGGAATGAGTATCACTCAAAAGTTGACTGTAAATTACACGGGCTTTTTATACAAAACTAGGTTTTAAGATGTAGACTGGTTATGGCGTCAAAAAGTATCTTATTTTGAGATTTTAAGCTATCATCTGACCAAATTTTACCAAAACTTGTGAAGCGGTTCAACTCTGATAGCGTACCAAACAAACTCACATTTTCATTTATAGTTTCAGTTAAAATGCACACTTAAACACAGAATATCAATAACCCATAGCCCAGTATACAAATTTAAAGACTTCCTTACACATCCACACCCCACAAAATCACTGCGCAACCCGCTTGTATAATTAACGACACTTAGAAAACTAAGTTAAATTAACCAATTAAGCATTCAGGCGCTCTTGACGAAGGTCACGTTATGTGCGCTTGAGGTGTGACCGATTTTAAAGGATAAATCATCCCGGAGGCCTTGTCGTCACTTACACGAGTTTGACTAGGAATAGCTGGAATTTAGGTACTGGTGAAATTTAGGGATAGTTTTTAGGGAGCCTGTTTTGTCCTGGGAAATAAAATCTTTTGTGTATGGAAAAAAGCTGTCCATAGTTGATTAATTTGTGAATAGGAGTCGAAACAAAATAAATGGAAATCATTAAAATACAATTAGTGTGAAAAAATATTTTTTATCTTTTCAATCCTTTTATGTCCAATGCAAGGTAGTATAAAGCCAAATCCACAGCACAGCTGCTGTTTTACACTTATTTTTGTCGAAGCGATACTTGTCGAGATCTCTATTTGGGAAAAGTGGAGGAATAAATTTGTTTTGTATCAGCGACACACACAGCCTAAAATTCTATAGCCCATAAATCCCAATTTGTAGTCACAACACCAAAGATTCATCCTCAACAAACAACCTATACCTATGTGGTCCTTTCGACCCGTAATTATGTAAATAATTACAGTACAGGGTCTTTAGAGCCAGAGGTCTAACGACGCTTTTAACCCTATGCCCTGGCTCGGTTATTGTTAATACGTAATCGCTTTATAAGCCATGTCTGTAGATTAACAGGGTGTTTTAATTGAGTTATATTTTGTTGTGTGCTTTTCTTGTACGTACAGCGTCATACAGTTGTGATTTCTTAGAAGGTAGAGAGTGATTGATTGAGGACGTTTTAAGGATAACTTATATTTCGGGTTTTTTTTTGGGATTAGGTCGATTGATTGGCTTTTATTCGACATGTAGTGGGAAATGTAAGTACTGCATTTTGAGTCTCAGTTTCACTTCAGTAAGGACATATTAAATCCGTCTCGTTTTTCTTTCGTATTTCGCGTTTTTTTTTGGGGGAGGTCTCTATCCAGTAGTGGACGTCTGGCGGTTGTGATGATGATAATGATAAAATCCTCAATGTCACAATAACAACCATATTCCGACCCTGAGACGATCAAACTTTTCGACTCAAACCCGTAGATTTTAGTTTGATTCAAACTATCTATATGGTTATCAAACTTAGATTGTTTCGATACTTATCCAAGTGTCATTCCATCTCTATCCCTGTGAAGTAGAGTGTAGAGTCTACCCGATTTTCAAGAAAAACATCTTTCTTTCAATCTTTTTACACGTGGATGACGTTAACACGAGGACGTTAGTGTACAAATTTCCAACAAGAAATACCTTCAATTAAACAGACAATGTGGTACATTAAAACTAGAGGCAAAATACATAGGTAGGGTAGCTGTGTAAGTCACATACACACTGAAACACGAAGAATAAACTTCAGTGACTGATTTTAATAATTACATTAGAACTACGCTCTCGCAGTGAGTGCTAACTGTAGTTGAGAACTTTTAACTTTTTTCAACTTGTTAAACGTGTTAAGTTTGCGAATTTGGCGACGATTCTTTGCCGGTTTTTATTTCAATCTTTACTCATTATTATGTATAGTTAAGTAATTTAGCTGGTACATCGTTTTGGGTGTCTTTAAGCATAGGAAAATGGTATATCACTATCATAAAGCATATTATTTTTTATTTTTGGCGAATTATTTGAACTAACTTTATAACTTTTCTTTATTATTTTACTTTACGTACGTAAAAATATATGTATGGGTTATGGAAACAAAAATTGAACTAATTATACTACATACCCAATATCACAAATAATTTGCTAAATATTTAACTTTTTTTGTTGTAATAACTATTGTTATCGATGGATTCATAATAATTCGACTTTTGAACCCGACGCCTCAGCTCATGATGAAGGACTCCGGTGGGGTCCGAACCTAGTCGGGATATCCCGATAAATATATAACAGACACATTTCTAACGTATGCTCTTTACTTTCTAAGCCCATTTCTCGACATTCCCCATACTAAGATCCCGAACCCAAAACGACCAAAACATCCCATCACCACGAACCCTATTACCAGAACTGTGCTCTTAAATGTGACGATGTATAATCAACGTTAGAGGTCGATTTGACCCCGCATAACCGTTACATGCTTAATGACGGGTACAAATGACCAGCCGGGAATAAAACATTGAACTAATCTAAGGTCAGTATTGTCTTTTGTCAGGCTAGTCCTGAATGTTTGTTGTTAGTTGTTTAATTGTTAATGACTCTGTAAGGGTTAATTTTGCTTTTTATTTTAGGGTTTTATTGCAGGAATTAAACTGTTTTGTTGAAAGTTTTATCGGGTTTAAATTTTTATGGATCATTTTTTTTTTGGAACTTTAATCTCTGGAATTATCACCGCCTCTTCTCTTAGTAAGGTTCTTGCAAGTAGGTCGTGGTGGCCTTGCGGTTCGATTCCCAGCTCAGGCAAGTACCAATTTGACTTTTTCTAAGTTATAAATGTACTTTTTTGATTATTCTAAGACACTACCGAACAACGGCGAAGGAAATCTTTGTCAGAAAACCTGGATTCCAAATAATGGAATCCGAAATCGCCAATCCGCAGTGACCTAGCGTAATGATCTCTGCCCTGTATGAAAAAAGTTTTGTGCTCAGCAGTGGGGCATGTTTTATTATTATTATTGCAAGTATAAAACACTAAATGGTCTATAATAATGATATGCCCAGAACCGTAAAGTATTTTTTCACGTTGAGTTCGCTTGTATATAGAAATACCTTAAAATACAAAAACCAACGACATAAAAAAACGAGTGTAACAGTCAAAACCTGCACTCATACTAAATGTATAGATCTGCTAAATTAATTATGACCAACCCAATGACACAAAAAATACTAAAACATGTAAAGACTTACAATTTAACTCAACAACCTTAAATAATTCAAACCAGTCCTTAACATTAGCAGCGAAGGTCACAAACATTTCGACACAAACCACAGAATGATGTCATTTCGTTCAAACTAATGTTAATAGCATTGTTTCACTTCCTTCGCCGATACATTAGCATATTATTATAGTCGGTACTAGATTTTAAGATAGTTTCTTTGGTCTACAAACAAACTGTTAGATTCTATATAAGGATAAGTGGTATTTTGTATTGCTTGTTCAATGTTGATAGATGTTTGCCGGTTGTTTTTGATGTAGCACTAATATTTAAAAAGTTTTTATTTAGTTTCATGTTATATGGTTTGATTAAGATCTAGGTATTGTAGATATAATAATAGGCTTCTTGGTCTAGTAGTTAGTGGAAATGACTGCTACACCGGATGCCGTAGGTTCGATTCCAATTCAGGGCAAACGTTTCTGTGATTAGCACGATAATTTTTTCTTTAGTGTTAGTATGAAGTGACTGGAGAAATTAATAATGCAAATGTCAGGATAGTCTTACAAGGAAATAGATTTAGATATAACCTAGCCCTTTAAACTGATCAGATCATCGCAGGCCAGTCAAGTCTTGTCTCAAGCATTAACGGATTCGCCATCCATGCTAACGAAGTTTAGAATATCGCATTTAACACAATACAAACAGAAAAACTGGCTGGACAGCAAGAATAACAAAAAAAAAATAAACCAAAAAATATTGTCAGAAAAAAAAAACAAAGTCCAAATAAAGACCGTCCTGCTCCTTGTTCGAAATGGTTTAACAACCTCCGCTTAGTTTTACGGCCCACACAGGATCTGTGTCTTCGTCTCATCTTTAGTATTTCGTTCAGGAGTTCCTGATATAATATTTTACAGCACACACTAGCTTTTAGTTACCAACTCCTTGCTTCGATGGCACGTACGTTTTTGATAGGCCACAGCCCCCAGGGAAGGATCCAGTTTGCTTTTGAGGTGAGCCGAAGTTTGCCTAGACTGTTTTACGTTTAATAGACGGGATAGTTATAGAGAAATTTTGGAGGAGAAATATTCAAGTAATATGGCTGCAAGGGAAACGTTTCTGTTCGTGCACAGAAGTTATGAGCGTTGCTGGTGGTGTTACGGAAATTAGAAACTTAGGGCTTAATATTAAGGATTGTTTATCCTACCGTAGTATAGTATGTGACGATGTCGTAAGTAGGTAAGTATATGTTGAATGTCCAACTGCTAAAATATACACAGGTAACTTTCAAAGCGAAAGCGATAAAAAATTAAATAAGTACCAGTAGTTAATATTTAGTACAAAATTCAACTCACATTTACCATTTCTCATATTTGCAAAAATAGCAGCTACTTTCCCTCAGCTCATAACCGACCTCAACAAAAATACCTTTGCTTCACGCGAAAAAAAAACAAGTTCCTTATTTTACCTCATTCACCGGACGCACCTGTTGTTATTACAAGGAAATTTACAGTTTATTTAATGCAAGTCTTGCTAAAATAACCCTTATTACAAGGGCGTAAGATCTAGTATCAAAACGGTGACAGTTTACCAACTGCAGAATAGAGGTTCAAGATTTTGGTTCATATAATTAATGTGGTTGCAATCCAAAATTGGTTCTTAACGTCTTAAGAATACAGTTGAATATAATAAGCGAGTTAAAATAAAAGTATTTAGAATTACAGATGCTTTGTTTAGTAGCATTGTGTAAATTGAAATTTGATTCCACTGTGTATGGTCTGCATGGACTTTGTTAAAGCAGAATAGAGTTACGGATTGAAGGTTAAACGATTTTAACCGGGGTTTAACGTATGAGAAAATTTAATTATAGAAAGGTCGATGGCGAATTGTTTAATTGCTTAACTATTTAAATAGTCCGTGATTAATTAACGTTTCCAAAAATATTTGGGGCGAAAGGGTGAGCATGCTTGCCCTTATAAATTGACTAATGATTTGTGATTCGTTACCTGGGATAAACCCGGTTCGTTTACAAAAAATACGAATGTTTTTTGATCCATTGACATTTATTTCTAGTTTTACGTTTGTTTACAAAACATACAAAAAGTTTTATATTGAAATATCAAATAACTAACGTCAAAAAGCGCAAAATTTCATAATCAAATGAATTGTATACAGCCCTCATTTGTGCAGAACTACCTAACAATTACATTTCCAAGAAATAGTAATAATAAGTATTATTACAATAATTAACAATTTCCATTTAACTAAGTCGCCAGAGCACACTTAAAAACGAATATGTTTTATATACGACCTGCTTAGTAATAATGTACTAACATTAAAAAGACAAATGGAGGGAGACGAGTCTAGACATCTTTTTATACTTTATTCATTAGTAAGAACTAGATGCAATAATTTGTATACGTTTTTGTATTACATACACTATTTGTTGTTATAATTAATCTTTGCTACATTTTTTTACGAAAAGTTATGACTGTTTTTATTGAATTGGTATAAAGGAGAGTTTTTATCTAACAGAAAAAGAGAATTTAGTTTTAGTTAAGTACTATTAATAAAACTAATCTGTCACTTTGGAGGGTAGCCTGGTGATCTGTAACACAGGTCTTACCTATCACAGACACCAGTCTCTATTTTAATACCTACCAAATATTTTTGTATTATGTGATGATGAGCAAATAAACACTTTTTTTCATACAAACCAAAATGGTACCTATGAAATGTAATCTTTGTAAGGTTTCCACTTGATCCTTTTATTAAATCATCCATTATTTTCTTACACACGTGCCAAGTAAGCAGCACCCACATAACAATTTCAAAAAATAAATCCCAAAAATTTCGTTCAGTAAACTGCACACCCATCCATCAGGCTACACGTATCTAACTTCAATATCAGAACATCACACGGCATGTTGCAACGTTCGCTAGAATTTATTGCCAACGTAAACATGTTGCAGATTAAATTCTAAAATATATAACTTTCAATCAACGTCTCACGTAAAGGCATCACCAGACTGAACTTTTAAAATTTTGAAATATTACTCAGCTCTGCGATTTGGGAGGCGGCTTAAAAGTAAAGAGATAGCGGGGTTTTTGATCTATAAGCAGTGAGGGATAGTTGCTATGGCAACGACATAATTACTATAGATACAATTTGTATAAGCAACGGACTGCAAGAGGATGATGAAGATGATGTTGACAATAAATTGCTTATGGCGTTAAGGTGGAAGTTGATCAAAATCTACGAATATGGGTTCAAAACCAAAAATCAAAAAGTTGTGATTTTGAGTAGGCCTTTTCAGGCACATTCAAAACGTTACTGATTCTAGTTGCGCGGTTCCAGAATGTCAGTCTTATGGAGAAGAACCGGCAAAAAACTCCATTGATATTTTTAAAAATCAAACACATTGTATTAAATTAAAAGCACATAATATAGCTAACTACTTTATAACTAGGTACAGAATGTTTCTCTAAACAAGAACATTTTATTCGGAAAGTCTAAAGGTTGATCATTTATCACCGACCTTACTACAAATTGACGTGGGTGACTCGAAATCCTCTGAGGAACGACCGCGACTAGTACAGACCACTGTATATCTTACAGGATCGATCAATTCTTATATACAGGTCACCCAATATCGCCCAAATACGAAAGTACAAGACAAGTTACTAGGTTACATACTACATTGTTTTTTTATACTGATCATGAGAAGGTTTTTTTTACCATGAAATATAAATAAATAAATATTGCCCTACTTCTAGTCTGAAAGTAACTTCATAAAGTCACTTTAGTGCAATTTTTTGGTCTATATTCAGAACAAGACAGTATACAAGACTGCGTAGATCGGCGTCTCTCATCCGTTACTCAAACAGTGTTCCTTAAAGGGATTGTTGTAGGCTCACAGAATGCAACAAATTACTTATTTATAATTATCGTGACTTAAAAGTCAAAAGGTTTTTATTTTGAGTAGGCCTTTTCAGGCGATCTCAAAACGTTACTGACTATAGTTGCGCGGTTCCAAAACGTCATTTTTTTGGAGGTGAACCGGCAAGAAGCCCAATAAGTTACTCTTTTAAAAAGTAAATTAGTTTTCTAGTTATCTTGAATCCTTTCCTCTTGTATCTTCTACCAAACCATAAACCGTAGCGGAAATCTCTCATATCGAGTCGAAGCATCGATGCCCGCGGATCATCCCCAGTTTTACGACCGTCCGAAGTGGAATATAGGACGAAAAAACCCGGATATACTACGAAATAGTATCTGGAAATATGAGCTGTAACCGGTGAATTAAACTCTACGACTGATTTCGTTGAAATTGCATGTTTTGAAGACTTGTACTAGGTTTATTTAGGTTTATAATTGTATGAAAGTTTCATAACACACGGTAGTTTTTGGGTCGGTGTCAATTTTTTTATGATTGTCTCTCGAAAATTATGAGGAAGTAACTCCCGCTGTACAAATAAGTAAATTAATAAACCTTTAATATAGCTAATAGTGTAGGTACCAATAAATACAAAAGAAACACCGAAATTTTAATCTCATAAAATTAATAAGTCAGTAACACCTATATCGTACTATAG
The DNA here is from genome assembly GCA_941860345.1 of Chrysodeixis includens. Taxonomy (NCBI): domain Eukaryota; kingdom Metazoa; phylum Arthropoda; class Insecta; order Lepidoptera; family Noctuidae; genus Chrysodeixis; species Chrysodeixis includens. The sequence goes on from OW796092.1 coordinate 1,695,239, forward strand.
CCGTAAGCCGCAAATTGTTTATAGATTTACGATTTTTACTTAAAAATGTTTGTTTTCTTTTTCAGGTACGGTCAACACTTTCCGCACAATAAGGTCAGCATAATAGATAAGTTAAAAAATGTTTTATTACTTTTCCCCATTGATATTTTGGAAGCAAACTGATTAAATAAGTAGAAAATCTAAATTAGAATTCGTTTATTAAAATCTTACAATCACAAGAGAAGATTGAATGTGGTGGTATTTCTTAAATTTGAAAAGTATCACTAATTAATGACATTTTAAAGTTACTGTCACAAAGAAACTGATTTTATTCAAATGTTACTTTGACAGCACTTTCATAAAATTATCATATTTGCATTTCCAAGTTGTGAAAATAAAATTGTCGGCTTAGTGCTACTTTAATTGATATAATTGAGAATTGACTATAAATTTAAAAAATAAATACTGATGCAATAATACACGGATTATATCTTCAAAGTAGAAAGATGTCGGATATAAATTCGTTGCGATTCCATTTTATAACAACTATGAGAAAATAAACAAATCAACATAATAATTTTTGGACGGCTTACTCTAAATCTACGAAACATTAAAGTAATATTTGTCAACATTTGAGACCCAAATCAAAAACTCTTATTACGTCTTAATAAGGTCTAAATTACAACAAATTAGTGCTATCATAACACTGTGCAACTGTGTCGAGCAATTGACACCTCAAAAGCCCATGAGATTCGGCCATGCAAGAAACAGATATAACTTTGCGTTAACCAAACTAATTTACAGCTCTTAACGTCATAGAGATAAGGTTGAATTCCCTGTAGTATAGAGTTGGGGGACAGTTGTGTTATGTTTGTAGGTATCTGCATGAATTTAACTTTGACAAGTTAAACCTCCTCAGTTGATACATGGAGTGGGTCCATAAGCAGAAGAGCATTTGACCCACTTCGCAGGAATGCCGGTGGGAAATTTTAGTGTTTAAAGTACAAGACACATTTCGTAGCGACTGTTCTGCCGCCGGTATGTAGCTAGCTGCCTAATGAGAATTCCTGGAAACAGGCTCTTTTAAGTACCTTTTGTGTTCTTAGAATGATTTCTTTAAATGTATGTTGCGTAACGTATTGTCATAGGATAGTTGTTCACTTTGAAAGTGTTGGCAAGTAAAAAAGTCTGTGTCTCTATTTTTAATAATTTTAAAATTAGTTTTTATGAAAACAATTAATAAGCCTGTTTTTAAATAATATATGCCTATCGGTTAGATGACACCACGTCGATGCTAATCACCGTACAAAATTAGGAGTTAAAACTAACACAAAAACTAACTTGTAAAATATGTAACAATCGATCAACGTTCGTTCACGTAATTTTTATTTCTTCAACAATGTATTGAACACCATTCGTTTACTTTACACGTAATTTTTATTCCTTCAACAATGTGAATTTGAAAATGAATTATTGAATTAAGAAAGAAAGAATTTGAATTGAGAAGACCCGTGGTTCTCTAAAATAATTGTTGTCTAAAATAAATGTTTTGTTGTAATATCTTCTAAACTAAGCTAAACCCTGCTACAAAATTTCATTTTCTGCCTACAAAACTGACCCAGAAGCCGGCCGCTTAGCTCAGTTCTAGAAAACTTAAATTGCTTGTTAGTTGCTTTTATCTTAGCAAAGTTAAAACGTACTCGCTAAGCTTCGGCGGTGCAGTTAAAGTTGTTTCTAGGTATTCGCCGAAACAGATAATCTTATTGATTCGGCGATTCTGTATTGTTGTTTGATCGGTTCGTGTTTTGTTTTGTGTATTTAGTGGTTGTAGAGTGAGTATAAATCAATTATTATGCTAAATTTGCATACTGATTGAGCGATGAGATATGCTTGTAGGTAACCCAAACACCTGTATATAAAAATTATTATTCTTATTCTATAAATAAGTATTCACATTCCATAATATTCAATTCACATTAGGTGGAAATTATAAAATTTTAATGATTGTCACAATTATGGACCCTGATGGGCGCAGCTAGATAGAAGAGATGAAGGCGTTTATTGTAAGGTAGGTGCTACATTATTTAAGTATAGATTTTATGAAAATTATATTTCCTTTGCAAACTACTGGACTAATATCTGGATATAAGCTAATTTTTAACCGACTGCGTCAGATGCGGGTAACAGTTACTACTTACATCGAATAAACGTGAAATTTTAGTAGAAATCAAACAATAATAAAACTACAGTCACAATTGTTGTGTTAACAATTTCACATTAACGCGAATCATATTAAAATTAAGTGCAAAATTATGTTTAACGAACTCAGACCACGAATAGCTTCGTAAAAGCCTTCACTTTATAAAAATACTGATATAAGTATGTATACATAACCGTGTGGTGTCCGGATATAAAGAATAGCACCACCCCATATCCTCCACTGGGTGTCGTAAAAGGCGACTAATGGACCTTAAGACCCAGGGCACTGTACCAAGCACCTTGGGTCACCCGAATGGTGGCGGGTAAGCCATCAACAAACGCATTCCCAAAGAGGGTTAGTGTCAGGCAGGCGGCCGACTATAAAACCATAGCCAAATCTTTAAGCAACACGTCTACAAGACGTGTTGCGCCGACCCCAAGTGAAATGGGATAAGGGCAGGAAGATGATGATGAAGTATTTATACGTATCAATACGACACTAGTGAAGCGAATTAATGAAATATGAAATGCGCCGATTGCGGTCGAAACATATTTAAATCGATTCGTCCATAATAATTCCCGTTGCTGATAAATCGACTGCGCCATTTAACTATAGACCGCATTTGTTTGAGATTTCAATTAATACTGTTTACCAATGCTGTTTGCGTAGAAATTATGTGTTTATCCACTTGTGTTTATCTACTATATGTAGTATTTGTGGCGTCTAAATTATTTGGCCTACTTGTGTATGGATGTTGTAGGTAGAAATTCTGTGTATTTAGCCACGCATTACGTTGTGTTTTAGACTTATCAATAAGGGTGTAGCTTAATCGTTTAGTATTGTTGATCTTTGGAGTCAATAAATCATAAAATGTCGGTAAGTCGTTTAAACCTTACTTGTTCTATAGATATTATAATCAAATCCTGCTGCAGTCAACTGCTGGACATAGGTCTCTCCCAATATGCACCATTTCTGTCCCAGCCACCTTTTTCAGCCCATCAGTCTGTCTGGCTGGAAGCGTCTTCTCGCAATCGCTCTCTACTCTAAATATCTATATCTATACATATAATAAAATTATAAAAACCTCATGTCTGTACATTAAAGATATTAAAGAAAATCTTAGATGGGGGATCTTCATACAACCCATAGAAGCCAAAAATATGAAAAAAAAAATTTTTGTCTGTCTGTTTGTTGTCCGCGATTCACGCAAAAACTACTGGACGGATTTTGATGAAACTTTTTTTATTATGTAGCTATTAGTCCTCGCTAACATCTAAGCTATCTTTTTTTTGGAATTTTGCTCTTTAAGGGGGTAAAAAGGGGTGGGTAAGTTTGTATAAAACTCCGTCAGTTTTGAAGCTAATTCGATTAAAATTAATATTTGGCTATTTAGATAGAAGTTAAGAATGACGCAATAAGGATTTTTGAAAATTCTGCCTTAACGGGGGTGAAAAAGGGGAGGTACGTTTTTTTGAAACTCCTGACTGTGTTGAAGCTAAGTCGATGAAAATTAAAGCTGTTTACGTGAATACTAAGCTTTTCTGCCCATCGTTTTGTAACGGTTACCTGTTTAAAGAACTATTGTCATAAAATTGTTAAACTATCCGTAAATATATGTCCGGGATAATCCCACAAAAATAATGTACAGATTTCATTTTCATTTCAAATTTTCCGAATATATTGACTAGAGGTCGTGACAACATAAATTCTACATATTATTGCGCTATTTCATATGGAGGGTGAGCAATCACGAATTTTATGACAATTACCGGCTAAACGAAAAAACTACTTAATATACATAAGTATTCAAATTTTGCATGAAGATTAAGGACATGTCTAGACAACATATAGGCTATTTATTATCAGGTTATTAACCATGGGGTCTTAGCAATAAACCTTCATTTTTAAAAAAACACTTATCTGGTGTAACTGAAAATGTCACCATAGCGACCAAAATACTGTTGCTATGTTTATGTTTTGACATTAATATTAACATGCTATTTGGCTTACAATATAAAAAATAAAATAGCGGGCTCAGGAAGTACAAGCTTCGTATTTTTTTACTCTAAGTTCAAATTTCATTTCAACACACATTTTTTAATTTATTTTTTAATAATTTTTGAGTACGAATCGAATCTCAGTCAAGCATATTTTTTTTTTCTTCTATCGTTTTTGGTAGCTATTGTAAGAAGCGCTTGGATTTTTTTTAACATACCTAAAATTGTTCTTTAAAATACTTTTATATGGTATCTGGTATATGATACTTACTGTTTAAGCTGGGACAGTTTCATCCAATTTAGGAGGAGCTGTGGATATGAAATGAAAGAAAACCAACTACACCAAAACAAAAAATTGTGTGGACGGTAAATGATTTACTATACTTAATTAACTACTTAGTTGTTGACTGCAATTTTGTTGTGTGTGACACGTGGTTTTGAAGATTTGATAGTACCTATACGCTACAAAATTGTGCACCAATTGCGATGGTATAGGGTAGTTGCATAAGTGAAAGTGTGTTGATATTCGAGCATTCATGTCTATTAAATCTCGAGAACGAGTATGCCCCGCACGCGTACTACCGCGATTGTTTTGTATATGTACTAGATTAACATTAACAGGCTCAGTCGGGTCAGCTCAAACTTCTAGAATTAGAAACTTGGAACTTTGATAATCATGTAAGTAAGCACTAAGACATGATTTAAAAAAAAACATCTGTCAAAGTTAGAAAGAAAACGAAATAGAAGATGAATGAGGAGCAGCGCCTGCTGTTCTCCGCACCACAGCGCACAGTGCAAACGTGTCGAATAATATCTGGCTGTTAAGGACCAACCCCGCACAATAAGTTCTCCTCCTGGTTGGCATTGCTCTAACTGACGTTAGAAGAGACTTAAATCGTGTAGACTTAAGAGCCAAAAGAGCTTCTTCCGATATACACTGACTACTATTGCAACTCTAACTCGAGCTCGGAGCAAGATCTGGGCAGATCGACAACTACCACCTACTACTTATGTCCTACCTCAGGAACATCTGCCGCCCGGCCTACTGGCCCACCTTGCAGTGGCCTGTTCAGAAAGCATTCAACCGTCTCAGAACCCAAATAGGTAGGCAAACAAAATTTGGCAAATTTGGGTATACAGACCCCTCTCACACCCAGTGCGAATGCGACATCTTCGTAACGACGATGTCACATCGCCTAGAGTGGCCAAAGTGTCCGCGGTTAGTTAGTGCGCCGTTACCAAGTTCTGCGAAGAAGTGATGACGCTCAAGGAAAAGTGGAAAAAGCACGGCAGGCTTCATCTGACCACCTGATCCATGTTCGACGAGCAAAGGATAGAACAAGGGCCTTATTTGCCCTCCTCCAACCACCGTAAATAACCTACGCCAGTAGTCTCAGGGCAGTCTACTTTACTGGATAAAGGCAAAGACAGAATGCGTGGTGCTTCCACGCGCCTCTTAATAAGGGCTGGCAAAAGCTGGCTCCACATTAATGAAGAAGCTCCCGTTAAAAAGAGCTTTCCTGTCGGGGCTTGCGGTAGATTGCGAAAGCGTTCCCGTGGCCCCCGACAATAGGATACGGTGAAGCACTCCGGCGGTTAAGCCAGTAAGAGACCAGCACACTTCTTTACCATCGCCCGTTCTCAAGTCATTCAATCCAAATTGTCAAATCAGTGCAAGATAGTGGCCATAGCAAAAAACTAGCAGTGTTAACTAACAGTCAAATATGTTTGTAAGACTAGAGGTTAGGATTAGGAAGTTAAGAAATTAGGTAGTTTGGAACGGAACAGGATTAGGGAGCTGGCATTAAACATTATTTAGCTTTACTTTTTGTACAGCACTACACATCTTGAATACCACGCAGACGAAGTCGCGGGCAGCAGCTAGTATCTAATAATAACGATAACGATTTATATTTCTCAAAAAGGTACAGACATTGGTTCATGACATTTTATATGAAATCAAATTTGCAATAGAAGCTCGTCAGTTGTTTGAAATGTAATTAAAAACCTTACCACGATTTATTTTTAAGAAAATTTATGCAATACTTTTATATTCTGTAATAAATAATTTTAAAGATACCTGATTATTAATATACGTACTTTCAAAGCACATCATAATCGATAAACACTACAACATAATTATTAATATCACAAATAGATACATGACATATTAGTATAGCAAAATCGCTTGCAGATCTGTTTACACCTAAAACTGTAGAACGCATGCATAAGCAAATAATTCAGCTATTACTCATAATATGCTTCATGAATAATGAATTTATGAGCTTTACATCACCATATTGAATTGAGATAATAGCCACATATTATGCCGAGTTAATACTAAGGCGTAATAACATTAGCAGAAATAAGGAGATTGGATATTTGAAGAGGTTTACTGGAAATAGGTTCTATTTCTAATTCTTCTTAGAAATAATTACATAGTTCCTAACAAAGTCGCTTTCCACTTTTTTTCTGTCTGTACTTGTGTATGCTTAGATCTCTAAAACTACGTAGTGGACTTTGATGCGGTTTTTAATTAGAAATAATGTTTTAAGAGGCAGTTTTTGTGTATCATACGTCAGTATTGCATCCGTGCAAAACTGGGGCATGTCGTTTGTTACATAAAAAGAGCATTTAATTTTCACCTGTAAACAGTTTAAGTACATTTATTGCCAAATAGTAATGGGGGTGATAGAAAAGCGGTGTTTCCTAGAAGCGTTTTTACATTATCTGATCCGATATTGATATCAGAGAATGATTCAACATCAAAAAAAAGAAAATATGATATGAAAAATATGTGAAAAACTATACACATTTCATCTTTGTCGGATCTTCGTCCGATATTGGATTATATGTCGTTAAAAAAATACTTAAGTTAATGACGTGACACACAGACATAAAACATAAGTAAAATATTAACAAAATAGAAAAAATACTTTATTCTTCATAGGCATAGCTCATATACACCATTCAAACATTTCAAAGGATAACACACCAAAGCCGACGCCAACAGGCACATCAAATACTTACTTAAAAATATCAACAATAAGTACCTTATACCTAAGTACATTTCAATGAAGATGTTTGCCACGGCATCCAATACAAGAACAGCATAAACTCCGAAGGTTTACAGGTTCATTCCCTAATTCCCACACGTACGATCCCGCTTCGGTTGACCCTGCCAGTATATCTAGCAAAACTTGGCAATGTTCGGTTATGACAGGCGGATTTATGCCCTCGACGATTTTATATGGACTTATTTCGAGTTTAAAATAGTCTTCAAGTTTTGTACGTAGAAATTGTGAATTATTGTGATTCGACGTGCGAGTTGTGGAAAACATGTTCGGTTTATTTTTGAAGACATTGTTGCGGGTTTGTTTTGTTTTTATGTAACAGTTTTGCTGTATCTGTGGATATAATAAGTATAGACACTGATTCGAACACAGAATGATGGTACATTTCTCTCGTCATCATTAAACTTAAGATAACTAGCATCCATTAACGTCCCTTGCTTTAAAAAATGGTTAGCTGATTTAAAAACCAACATTTTTCAAAAACCAGTTTCAAAATCCAATATTTTCCATTCCACTCCACTCCTGTAATCACTTTGCCAGCTCAAAAAATGTCCCATCTCCAAATATTTGTCAAAAAACATCCACGTCAAGGTTTCCCAACAAATCGAAATCCAATCTCTCAAAAAACCCGCGTAACATGTATTGCTAGCCCTAAAAAACCAACAGCACATATAAATCCAATCGAAATTCTAAAGCCAGACGATCATGCAGGTGCTGAAGGAAATGAAAAGCAAACTACGGAGCACATCTCATTATCACCACCTAATCCTGGAGACGGGGACGTAAAATATTCATTTATTCGAAGCACAGATCGCACAGAAATAGATACGTCACAATTCAATTTTTAAAGGTTTTAAAGATTGAAACTAATGACAGTTTCAAAATGTAGTTCTACGTACTAAGACAAAAAATGTTCGCTTAGAATTTTATTTGATTCAAATTGAGAAATCAATGAATGTCTTAAAGTCAAATTAAAGAGATTCATGATATTCTTTTTTTTGTAAATAAGATTAGGTAATATTATTTTATTAACTAAAATATGTTTCCAATTTTTCTTATAAATCAGCTTTTTTCAATTGTCTGACGAAAATCAATAGGAGATAGCTTACTTCATCATTTCGCCTAAAATGTACATAAGTAACGCACAATACACCAACTCAAATACGAGAATCCTCGAAAACATTACAAGTGTCGTCACATCCAAACACTAAATCATCGTTAATGGAACATTTCGAATTCAAGAACACAACTACGGTCCAACATAATTACAATCTGTATAAACGCTAGCTTTCATATCATTCCTGCAAATCCTCCACAAAGACTTTCAGACTGCAGCGCGGTCGATACCGCATAAAGTTTAATTACAATTTCACCGCAATTAATACAAGTACGATTCAATAATAGAAACTTCCCATGTTGCCTCCAAACTCCCTCTGCAATTTATAAATCTTTGGCGAATTCAACTTCTTGGGAATGGGAAATTCCCATTCGCCCCCGACCCGATTGTATTGCTAATGAAGATGTGATTCTACCGACGTTTTATGCACAAATTGAAAATGTTCAGAATCGCTTACTCGGAACTCGATTAGTAAGATTAATTGAACTGGATTATTCGATTTGTCTGGACCTTTTTATTTAATTTTCGAGATTTTATGATTCCATTATACGTTTGCATAAATTATTTATTTTCTTAATAGGATTCTTTGATGATAGAGTGATCTCATGAATGTTATGTTAATGACTCGTTTAATAAAGTTACGACGGGTAATTAGTTCAGAAGCGTCTCTCAGTTTCCTTTTTTATACTTGGGTTTAGTTTATATGTTACTGGAATTAAATGAATTCGATTAAATTAAGTTATTTTGTTTAAAGTTTTACTATAACCATAAATTGATTCGTCTTTCTGACTCTTCCGACTTATTGAATTTAATTCAAGCAACTTCCACCCATCTTAGTAACTCCAAAGGAATAAATAATAGCATCATTTCCTTTATAATACGGGAAAATTTAAACCGTTTCCTAACACGGTATCAATCTAAGTTTATAACAAGAAATCGTAACTCACGACTATCAAGTCCTGCCCGGGGGGACGACGGGATTAGTTTCAATGTTGCATAAATCTCATAGGTTTGTGTATAGCAATTTCCAAGATGTGGTGTCGTGATGAACAAATGCGCGACTTCAAGGGACGATGCAGGGCGTTATTGGGGCTACACGACCGCCGCGGGCGGAAACGAGAGACGGCGGCCTGTGTCCATTGTTACCCGGTTTGTTGGACGAAAAAGAAAAGGAAATAAGAGAAGTATAGGTACAGATTTTTTGTGCTAATAGCTTCATTTAATGATCTTTGTGTGTGGATCAAATTTTTGTCAATACTGAGAAGTTTCTGTTACTTGATATTTTGCTATAAATCTGCAAAAATATAAAATATTAGCTAAAAATTGTGTATGGCCTCTATGCTACTTCTAATACATAAAATTCTCGTGTCACAATTTTAGTTATCATACTCATCCGAAACGGCTGGACCGATTCTCTTGAAATTTTGTATATGCGTTCAATAGGTCTGAAAATCGGCTACTATTTATTTTTCATCCTTATTTTTTTTCGCGAAGAAAATCGCGGGCAACAGCTAGTAATAAATAGAATACAAATTTAATACTACTCTAGAACATCCAGTACATTGATGCACCATTAGATGTATAACCTGAAAAGATACGTTCAGAACTAATAATATCAATTTACTTAGCATCAAAATTCCCGTGGCACATCGGAAACAAGTCCTCACCATAGCGAGTAGCGTCACATTGCATTGTCGCCGGCGGCAGGACCGTGTCCTCGGGCCGGCACGCCTGCCCTATGCAAATATGCGACCCCTAAATTGATGGTAATCCTACCCAGACAATATTGTGACCTACCAATTGGATGTGGACGAAAACCGCGCGTTAATACCTTCATGGATGACAATTTGCATTTACGAGTAGTAATTTGAGTTAGTTAATGTATGGTTGTATGGTGTATTATGTTTTTTGATTGGTAGAGTAGGTATATTTTAGACAAGAAACGGGTCTTATTCGCGATATAATTCTATATTTCTTTTCTCCCTCAGTTATAGAATTATATCGCGAATAAGAAACGTTTAATTTCTAAAATATGTGTACAAGTCACGAAAGTTTGAAAAAAATGGTAGAGTAGGTATTGGAACACTAGAAAAGATACCGGAGTGAGCGAAAAGATAAAGGAAAAAGCTTTGATTTTCATCCATATTTACATCACTATGATTAAAAATACACACATATTTTTTTTCTGGTTTATTAAAATGAATCTATAGGTATGACTCATTTACGTGTTCTTGAGTTTAATAGATGATTCAATTACTATTCCTCTTAATTAAATTAGTACGAGTATTAAGCATTACATGTGATCAATACTTGGAAGCAGATATAATTTATTAGATAAAGCCTCTTAACCTTATTTGCGAAGTAATCTTGATCCATTTACGTCAAGAGTGTGTTGTTTTCTAATAACATTGTGTGTACACCCACAGCGTCTTGTAGACGCCGATGTCACGCGTAATTACGACCATGTTACGGTGTACTGTTTGTACAGAATTACTTTGTTTGGTTATCTTTAAATGGTTAGCATTATGATGGTACATTGTTGGTTTTTATATGAGAAAGAGTTTTTGTGGAGACTCAACGCTTGGCTTTTTATTAGCAGAGTACAACAGGTTTTTTTTTACTCAAAAATTGCCTTAAACTATAAAGCATTTATGTACATGGACAACACGTCCATTCTTGTTAAGTTGCTAGGCTCTTTAATCCTACCTACTCTTAGTAAAAGTTTTAATAAACTCAATCAAATCATCTCATATGTTATTATGATACCAGTAAAATTTTTCGTCGCTGTAGTAAAAATAAACACTCTAAAATTCACTTTTAAACCTACACGAAAGCTAAGCATAAAACGCCATTAAAACAGCGAACAAAGTAGTCAAAACTACGAATAGCACTAAACACTAAATCGTAACAGCCTTTCAACAATGTAGACTATAGCCATACTCGTAAAAGTACCGTTTTAAAACCCCTAACACGCCACTCGTAAAGCCGGATTACTACCGACGATTATAACTTCAAAATCATTCGAAATTAAATGCAAGGAGGTTTGAAAAGAATAGGGGGTCTACCACTAAATCTTGAAGTAATAACAGCAATACAAGATTCCAGTTGTGGAAGCGTGACAACGCACTACACGATGTAGAGCGACCTCTCTCTTTCACAATTGCTATTACATCACTTTAAAATAAGTGGTAGTAGGCACTCTGGTCTTGAACAATAGACCATTCCTGTTGTTCCAATACTTGTTCAAGTTTAGAACTTCAAAATGGAGTGCTTTGTTTCCAATACCATAAGTGCTTAGTGCTCTTTTGTAATATTTTAGTTCTAGATTTCGTTTTGAGTTTGGTTTTCGTGTTGTTAAGTTTTTTAATTTGATATATTGTACTACTGTGGAATAGAACGCAGTCATTGTTTTTAAGATTAGAACCTTTGTTATTAGCTTTTGAAAGAACGAATTTTCCGTTCTGAAAGCTTGTCGCCGTGACGTGCAGCGTATTGCTTCAACTAACATCGTATTTTTTAAATTGACAAGAATTTTATTGAAGAACTAATCGCACATACCGTTCTCAAAACTAATTCAATGCTCAAAAGCTTATAAGCATGAAGAAATTGTTTATCATTTAAGTAGAAATCTGATCTGATAGTAAATTATTTTGCTTTTAAATAATGTCGATGCTTACTTAGGATATTTTGTTTTAATAGATTCTAAATATGTAAAGTACAAAATTACAATGCATTATTATTACGTAATCTCTAATAATACGAATGTAAAGTCTGGTACTCCCACAATCTGTCGTCAGTTAAACCGTTTTGTTTGAGAAATATGATCAATGATTCGTACATGTATGAAAGGAATTTACGCGATTTCTCAATTTCTCACGGGCTTATCAAAACTAGATATTTTGTAATTATGTTTTCTAATCATTCAAAATATACTCCTGTTTTTGTAAAGTCTGTTCATTTACAATTCTTATAGTAGCTAAACAACTATTTATTTCTTTAAACGGGCTTCCTAAAAACATTTGATCTAGGCACCGTTTTTCTATTGTTTTTTTCCAGCCAATCAAATCAACAACATCAATCAGACTTAATTCAAATCTAGAAGGTAATAGATGCTCATTTGTCTCATAAACCGTTTCTATTCATCTCGTCACTCAGGTAAAAGTTTTTTCTACAGTTCTCTATTCTTTCAAAGTTTTATAAAACCGTTTCAATCAGTCACAATTGTATCAGCTGATTTTATCTAAAGCTTAAGGGCTAGCTTTCACACTGTTCGTCTAAACGATAAGTATAGTGTCGATGTCAAACAAGATTTTCTTTTGTCTTGTTCTTAAGATAAGACTGCAAATTGTTTTGAGTCCTTTCTGATAAGTGTGTATTTAGAAAGTTTAAGGGGTTAAGGATTCAATGGCGAAAGATTTCTTTTTGTTGAGTAAATTAATATTTTTGCTTGATCAGCGGTAATGGAAAGACGGTTAATAATAAAAGCTTATTCTTATTTTTCAATCGTCCCTGTATCTCTGACGTGGCTTTACACATCCTCACAATGTTTTTCTTCATCGTTTTAGCAAGTGATGATAAGTTTGCAATTCTAAAAACATTAGTGTGCCAGGATTCGATCCAATGACCTCTGAAGTCCAACGGTCATACCACTAAGCTATCACCACTATATGTACTGCTATATTAAACCTGTTGAAGTAATAATAACATGAATACAAAAAAGACAGGTGTACAAAACAATTGCATAACACATTTTACAGATAAAAGCTTAATAACTTAAGATTAAAAATCATACAACGTATAATTATTCCTTTAAGGACAATTTGATGCAAATTGTCGGCAAATTTAAAATCAATGGTTTCCGAAAATGGTGTTTCAGATGACGTAACACGAAGGGCCGAGGCAGAAGACGTCAGTCATTTTCATACCTAAAAATTAAGCATCTGTAATTAACTGAGGTCATCATCATCTTCCTGCCCTTATTCCATTTTACTTGGGGTCGGCGCAACATGTTTTTTTTTTATAAACATGTTGCTAATGGATTTGGCTATGGTTTTATAGTCGGCCGCCTGCCTGACACTAACCCTCTTTGGGAATGCGATTGTTGGTGGTTTACCCGCCACCATTCGGGTGACCCAAGGTGTTCGGTACAGTGCACTAGGTCTTAAGGTCCATTAGTCGCCTTTTACGACACCCAGTGGAGGATATGGGGTGGGGCTATTCTTTATATCCGGACACCACACGGATCTGTAATTAACTGAGGTATTCTTGGTAATATTAAATACGGAAATTAAAGTGTAATTGTGGATTGGAATGATAGAGTTCGCATAACATTATCATTACATATGAGTGTGTATATTGACATTGACCATGGACTGTTGTAAAGAAATGACCAATTTTTAATGCCTACAAAATAATTGTTCGCCTTTTTACAATCATTCAAATACGAGATCTCACGCCTGGATAAAAGGCCCCCCAATTTTTCTATCCAAAACAGAATGTCTCATGTGAACCAGTTATAATTTTAGTACACTAAAAGCATCTTGATTGTTGCTCTTCATCTTCAAACAATTAGACTTAAGAAACTTCAAAATCGACCAAGCTAAGAATTCTTGACCAAAAGCAAAAAAAAATCGCACAGTTTACTTTCAAACCCAACTGAAGTTTAACGGTACCAGATAAGCGCAGCTAATTAAAACTTAACAAGGTTACACGTTAACAAACTTCGTAATCTCAGTTCCATCGATAGCTCGGTTCACAAATTAAACTCTATTTCGTACACGTGTTCCTTTGTGCATTCTCTAACAGCTTCTATTTTTGTGTGAAGACAGGTAGAGCAGAATGTTCCGCCTTTTTTGTACGTGGTGTTTTTGGTTACGTTACGTTTTTGGTGTTTGGGAATTCCTTATTTGTGAATTGTTGAGTAGAAGTAAGAGTGATCTGTTTAGTAATATTGGAATAGGGTATTCAATGAGCAGATTTTTGGCAATAAACTCTACACACATACAAAAAAAAAGATTGAGATTGAGATAAGCTAAAAGGACTTAAAACGATGCATGATTTTTTTAGTAAACCGTTTCTATGGTTTTTCTAGCTTCGTCATCAAACGTAAGGCAATACCAACATGTTACAGTGCTTTGATAATGTCAAAAAGAAGATAAAATAGAAGCTAAATATGCTAACATATCCTCACAATTGAAATAAACAGGTAATAAGAGACATGGGGTCAAAAGAAACAAAGCAGAAACCCAGAATAAAAAAAAAAACAATTCTTCTTTGGCCAGTATTGTAAAGACAGCTTATCTTTTAAAAAGGGTAACAACAAAAGGCCAATAAAGAGGTGTTAAAATATGCACATTTGCAATCATAAACATCAGTGTTATGGTTCACTGCTGCAGGTAAAATGCTCGTTACTTTTATCATTTAAAATTAACATAAATGTGTCTAGAGAAACGAATTTTACAGACATATTTTGTAAGTTGTATGAGGTCTATAGTTTTTGGACAAAGGCGCATCTCTCATAAGGAAAAAACAGACATCGAAAAAACAGGTATTAGCGCGTTGATCCTGGTTTGGAATCTAGATGTCATAGCATTTTTTTCGGTCCACATGCCTTATCGTGTGTTTGTGTGTCATTTAAAAAATAAACACATTTTAAAACTGAGCCTTTTTCAATGCACCGTAAAACTGGCTTATAAACATCAAACTATTATCAATTAAATAGCCTACAAAAGTCCACTTCTGGGTGATCTATTCCTGTCTAATCCCAAAAACTAATACCACTTGACCTCTCCATATAGATCTCTCCTTAAGTGAGAATTTTGACATTTGTGCCGATCCTCTTGCCTTTACATTCAGTCTGTCTCAGTCACCTTTTTCAGGTCAGATTATCAAACCGTAATATTTTCCCATCTTTATGCCTCACATTCATCAATTCCTATGTTCGTTAAAAGTCTGCCTGTCTGATCAGAAACAAAAAATCACAAAAAGCAAGCATCAAAGCACGGATTATTATCCATGACCCATATGACCCATATAATTCGAAGTTCAGTGACGTCACCGCGTGTGCCCCACATCGTGATAATGGGCCATTCAAGACACGATTCCATTAATGTAACACTCGCACTTACTCCTTTAAAAGCATAATTATATATTTATCCCTTTGTGAATGTATTACAATAGATTTTTTATGCTTTGCCTGTTAAACGATGCTGTTTTATGTTGCATCACAGAGAGTGAAAAAAGAAAATGAGTTTGCAGTTAAGAGCATATTCATTAAGTACTTGAGTAAGATTTTGTTTACATTCACAAGTAATAAAAAGGTCTTTATGTTACGCTTAAAATTATATCTCATAAAATGCAACTCGCCATAACTTCACTCCAAATTATGATTATTAAACTTATTTAATGTATAGCTACGCAACCTACACTAAAAAATAGAAACAAAAGAATAACGCCTAATTGAAATTGAGTAGTGCTTCAGTTTTCCGCTATGAGTAACATATTTTAACTATGTTTAAGACAACCTTATTGCTTCCATAATCAAATTCTACAAATATTGAAGTGTGACTATATATTCCGCTTCCTTTAAACTAACAACCTTCTTTTGAAGTCACTAAAAAAATAATGAAATAGAAGTAAAGAAGTTAAGTATAGTCTCCTATTATTTATTCTCCTTTGTAATCTCTATAGATTTCTCTTATAATCGTTAAGATAGCGAGGTATCGCCATCCCGGAACCACAAATACAAGTCATACATAATGTATGGTAAATTACGACCGCATACCTTAACTATTAGCATAGTAATACATATGTACGGTCTCATTACTCATATGTAATCATTATCTCTGTTTACTTACGTATCTCGTGTGTAGTTTGCTTAATTTTACGATTGTAGATTGACTTGACTGATGTTTTTGATGACATTTGTTACTGTAGTTACGTTAGAAATGTATTAAACTTGGCAATCAAATTTTACTACTAGTCTTTTTAGGAATATAACAACAACAGGACAGAAATACTTGGAAGGATTTGGAGGGGAACTTTGCTCAGCTCTCAGACACAATAGGAAAAAAAAACAACAACAGCTACATAACTTTAACACACCTATTGATTGTAAAACAAATCGAGGTCAGATATAATGGATTGTGACGTCAATTAAAAGAATAAAAGCAACTGCACGTACAGGACATCCGAGACGGTCTTTAGGGATATAGAACTGCACTTTGTTTTAAGATTACAGCTTTGAGACAGCAGACTATTCATACTATCATGTTTAGTTATTTTTTACAAGTTAGTTCAGAACCAGATGGACAACATGCCAATTATACCTGTACAGGACGCCAAAAATTTACTTCTGCTTGAATCGCTTTAAAATCGACAATTCTAAGGATTTGATGACTGCAAAAAATAAATCGTCATCTTTATTTAACAGATCAATGTCCAGCAGATAAAAAAAGAAAATGAGTTCCTTTCTCATGCAGCTGAGTTCTATAGTTACCACCACATCGCAGTCACTTTACCTAAGCTTTACAACATAATAAACAAAACAAAAGCAACACAACCAACACTACCTGAATAACTAAAAGTTCCGTATCAGCAAAATTAATAGGTCTAAAGAAAATGGTGTAAATCACACGGTACGTAGTATTTTCTACCAGCGCCTGTAGCGATAACCAGTGTAATGAAGTACACATTGTTTGGAGTGTAAGTTTGTACGATCGTTCCTGTACTTGAGTATTTGATAGCAAAGCGTATACCATAGACTGCTGAATGGTAAATTAAAAGTATGACGTTGAGCCGTATTTTTTTATTGAATTTAGTTTACGCAGTAACAGTTTTTGATCTGTAATAAGTTTGAATTATGTTATTTAAATAGCTATTCAAAGGAACAAAAAATAACATTTCCTAACAAGAAAATTACTTAGCAAGTATAGATGGTTATACGAGAAACATCTTTTGTATCATAATAATTAGCCTTAAATTAGAACAAAAAAATATTATACAAACAAAATTAAACCCTCACTTAGCAATTCTAATTCATAGTTCAAACAAAAGAACAATTTGAGCTAGTTATAAACCCCATTTGGTTCTTTCAAAAAAAGTTTGTTGAAATCCCATTTGGCATATTTTTTCAAACAATAGTACTCGTAGTAACGTTATTCCGGCGTTTACCAGCTGTTGCCGGGCACGCTTCGCTGACGTGACGTTAAACTCTTACCTGACCTATATTAGACTGATTATGTATCTAGGAACCACTTACCTAGATAAATGGGTGCTATAGTTAATCATTGTTTATTAAAACTATTTCTTCTAGATATGTAACTGGTTACTTTAGGAAGAATCACTTATTTGAGAGGGTCAAGACCATTTGAGACCCTCCAAGCCATCGGCGACTTTGTGTAAAATGAGACACACGACAAAAATATAAATTTAAATCGTTAAAAAAATAAACGTTCTCTGTAATATTATGATTAAAACCAAAATCTATACGTTTGAATCAAAGATATTTCATAGTCTCGTGAGCTCTACAGTTTTCTAGTTTCGTACTATAATGACGCGAAAATCAATACATACAACATCAACACAGAAGTTCCTCTTAATCTCAGCAAGAAACCAACGAGCAATTCATCATACCGCGAACACAATAATAACCAAACAGAACGTGTTTCAGTAGTCATAAGTAAAAAATACTGAATAATGGTCGCTGGATCGCTGCGGCCTAATGGATCCCGGGATGTTTCGCGTTTTTCCCCAACCATGGCTATAGTAATCCGAAGTAGGAACGATCCATAGAGTAGGTACGGTCGGGACCTAAAGTCGACCAAACATTTTTTGGCACTCAAATCCAAAAATTTTCAATAACAGCGTCAGTAACTTTTCTATTGATTTCTAGTCCTTTAATTGTTGTGCTTACATAGACAGTATTGTCTTTATGTTCACTTTTCAGATATTATAACGTTATGGATTTTTGCAGCTGAGTATACCTTTACAAAGTGTGGGTAGTGATCGTTCTCCGTGTGCAGATGGCAGGGCAAACTGGGCAGCTAAAATATATATAACCATATCGATTTCAAACAACATATTTCAAATAGAAGATTTTCTGCTCCCTTGTTGTTATCTTAGCTACAATCTAAAACACCATTTTGCTATATATCAAACTTAATACTTTTTTGATATCGAACAAGTAGGTACCTTATCCCTAAAATACAGATGAGCAGAGAAAGCTTTAAAAATAAACACATAATATGCAATAAATCTTTAATTTTTATAGCTTCCGTTCTTTCCTATATGTTAAGTAACACCTTACATCATACATATTATAAGTAACCAGCGGTAACATATTAGCTTACAGAGTTATAAATAATATATTATGTGATGTGTCATAACAGATTAAGCTCTTGCGTAGTATTTTCTCGCTTCATTTTTGTGTACAAATAACTCGGTAATGTGAGATTTCAGACTACCAAAGCTACTTAATATAAAAGATTTAATCTTATATTTTTAATGACATGGGTACGGATGGTAAAGTGGTATAAATATGCGATATCGAGAGAGCTACCACTTGATGTGTAGCAGGTTCGATTCAGACACATAGACAAATACTTCATTGTTAGAGCTGATGAAATCGCTGAAATAAGAGTGACAGGTAAAATGCTTATCTGAATAATAAAAAAGTTTATATAAATTTCAGCAAGAGTTAGTTCTTATAAATGTTAAGTATTCATCTGCTGACGTAGATAGGAATAAAAGGTTGTAGGTAAGGGGCACAAATCTGATCGAAATTAAGACTACTTTTGTGTAAATACCGAAGTATCAGAAATAACCATCATTAGCATGGTTCATTTTCAACATAACAATGTTAAGAAGATACGATACAATATCTTAAGTAACAAAATGTGTTAGCAGCGAAACCTAGTGCGCATTTCAATATTTCTACGATATCTGCTCCCAATTAAGAACGATAGCTTAGTGGCAAAATAAAACAAAACAAAATTCCAAGATAAATCCATTTCGCACGCAAAAGAATTCGAGAGAGCTTCACAATGTAAAAGGAGCTAACAACGTACAGTCAGATCGGATAAAATGAAATCTATAAAACTTTAGGAAATCCTCTGAATGGTAATTGTCTCGAAAGCATCTCGCTGGCACGTCCCTCAAGTTGAGTGTCCTGTACAAAAGGCGGACAAATTAATAGCGCGCTAAAGATGCGCTGGAACTTAGTCGAATCCTTTCTTAAACTCCGAATGAGCGAAATGTACTATTGAAATAAATTTTCACAAGGGAACCAAGAACAGAATGAAATTGTGCGATTCTTTTTTTTTGAGAATAAAACTGGTGTCTCGATGCTCTTTTGTGGGGATACACACGGGTTGTCTGGTGCGGCGAACGTTGAGCTATGGTCAGTGATATGTTTATTACCCCGCCTGACTTCGATCGTTAATGGCCGGAATACAGAAACTGAGATATTTATTAACATTGATTGCCAATCAACATTGTTCAAGTTCATATCATTACATCTTTACGTCTATCAATACGATCTACCACTACTGAAGTTTAATAAATTTTACTTATTTAGTATTTTTTATTTGGACGACACATTATATCTCGCTAAATAAAAATAAGTCTCTTTCCAATAAAAAAACTGCTTTTCTACTATGTACTTACATCCAATTTTACATAAGACCATTAGATACATAGCCCAGTGTCTATATCCCTCTATCGTCTACAGAATTTCCTATGACCTAATCGCTCACGAATGCCTTGCGGGCAATACGATAAATAGCGAAGTCTCTACGACTTGTCACGTGTAAGCAATGGAGTATAACTTACGATAAAATAAGTCACTTGTCTGGTATATTTAGTATTAGCTGTTACGGGTGACTTCGCCAGCACAAATGTCGGTTATAGCTGCAGAAAAATTACCTTCGGTTAAAAAGGTAGAGTATGTGTTAATCCAGGGTATCAGCAAACCCTACATCAAGTTTTATAATATTAGTAGGATAGAGTTAGAGATGACACATAGTATATATCTGGTATGGAATAAGTAAAAGGTGAAGTATTTTTGGTACATCTTAGGGACAGGATTAGAATTAAAGGAGGATCTTAATCATCAGATTACCATTCCTGATTAAGTTGATGATAAATCGTATGAAGATAAAATTTTATCCACTTCCTTTCAAGGCATATCAAAATTATTATGATTGAATCAGCGTGTTTGGAGGTCAAGATTAAGACAATTAAGGACAAGTAGTCCAATAACTGTTAAAAGTAACGTTATAGGAAGTGAATTAATATGTAACAGTTAAATACTCGATCCATCCAGTGACTAATATTTATCGGGTATGTTACTATCGCTGTTATTGCAACTTTCGCTGCAAAGTATCGATATATCGGTGTTATTTTCAACAGTTTGTGTATTAGTTATATTAGTCACACTAGTTATAAATACGTTTTCTCGGTACACTGCACTACAATAGTAACTGTTGTTGCTGGCTCTGTGCCACCAGAATTATTGAGTGGTCTGTTTTTAAAAATAATTTATCGGGTTTTACCTTTTTGTGAATATTGTTGCAATGATTCTCTGCATTTCAAGTTGTCCTTTGAAGTTAAAAAAATCTTAAAGAATAAAAATAAGAATCAACTCACAAGTAATAAAAGTCTTCTCTAGGCTTCATGTAATACTAGAACCTAAGGTAAAAAAAATATTTACTCAGCTCACATCGTATTACAAACGGGATGATAAAATAATATTAATACGCCCTAACGATAATGTACTAATAACCTTCAAGTTCAAGACACAGGGTAATAACGAAAATCGATAACAGATATCGTTAATACAACAGAAATTTGATAGCCAACCGATACGATCAAGTACTAAATGTGAATTGACTTCATTTTTTCGTCATGTTCAAGGCAAGTATGCTCCAGAGATCGTTAAATGTTCATCGTTCTAGTTCACCGAACATTAAGCCAGTGTATCTCATGCATAATAGCGGTTTTCTCATCTCGATATTCATCTGCCTTTCCTTTTATATCAGCGTTCTGTTTCGATTTTACGAGTTCCGTCCGAGAGCCTCAGCGTCAATGAGCGGGATATAAACCGCTCGCGTATCTATCAAAAATCGATGCCAGACAATATTGAACCATGACTCGAGGTAGCAAAGGTTGTTATGATAAATTGAGAAGTAATCGTAAGTTGGTCGGTCCACAATAAGTCTTGTTTTTGCATTAAACCGCGATTTTGACTCAAAAGGGTCGGTGAATGGTTCGTTCCCTTTGATTTTGACATCCGGTGCACGTGAACGATTATTTCTTCGGAGCCTCAAATAGCAATAAAAATATTGAATTTTCAAACGCAGGGAGCGAGATTAATATCGTCTGCGCCATTGTCTTGAGGCCTTTCGGTTTTATCGAAAGTTTTTTTTATAAATTTAAATGTGTTTCGTTTGTTTGGCTCGAAGATTGATCGTCTTTCAAATGAGGAAGCTATTTCTGTTTTCGAATTGTTTGTTTATGTTCGGAGCTTGTTGAAATTAGGCTGTTAATTGCTGTGTAATTGGTATGCAAATTGAATTAATACCTAAAACCGGTGTTGCATTGATGTGTGTGAAGTTAGCGTTTAATTGTTTATAGATGTTATAAACATCTTGCTGTACAATAATGTTTTTACATTTTGAACGAAAGAAAGATTAATAGAAGTTGAATTTTAAGAAACGGCAAAATATTTACGTGAACTCCAATCAAATGTTTAAATACAACGGAATCGTGTTTTGAACAATTTGCTCCCACGGAACCTGAAACAGATCAATAGCTACTTTACAGTAAATTTGTAGCTATAAATAAATCTGTTTCGACGTACAATAATTCTCGGAACAAAAGCAGGAAACAGAGCACGTTGAGGCACAAACAGTAACAATTTGTTAGATCTATAACACGCCTATACGCCTGAAGTTGTTCCCGAGTACACTGTCGTGCACTCTGGCGGTACAGGCATAGGATTTTGAAGATAAGGACTAGTGTTGTGCCGATAATGTGGAATTATAATTTCAGATTCAGAAGTTTTGTTTTACGTCCGCGGATGTTGATGTCGTTAACGTTAAGAAAGGATTCTTGAGGTAGTTTACTCCGTGCTAAGATACATCAACGAAAACTTAGCGCTTTAATCATGAAAAGCGCAACAGACAGGTAACTTTAGTTTATACTAGTTGAATGAAAAAAAATCGTTCCTACACATAAGGCGGCAAAAAAATAAATATACCAACTCTGACCTACAAGACGTAGCAAAATACTAATAATGCGCAAAGGCATAAACATAATAAGTATAATTTAGACCAATTAAAGATACTTACAGTTAATTTAAAATTACTTTAGCCTCAAGTTCTTGAATTAATAGGCCCATAAATAAAGCAACTCGCAATTCTATGTCAGGAGCTAAATGACTCACATCACGGAATTATCACATTCCACAATCATCTCCTTTCTAAACCAAGTAAAAACGACAATTAATAGACAAACCGATCACCCGTTCGTTAAAAACGACACTTTGGCAACTGCAAATAATTTAGGTGTAATCGAAAAAATAAAAACAATACAAAGTTCTTTTTATGTCGGAACAAAAGTAAAAGCAATCGAACTAGCCTCGAAAGAAATTGTAGGAGAAAGTACATTACACGAACGAACAGAAATTGTTCGCTTTGATTAAAATACTTTTACAGTTACAGAACGAATGAACGAAGACTCCTTGGCTTATCAATCGAGGAGTATGTAAAAAGCGCCTGAAAAACGAGTAATGGAAATTGATTTTGCGTTGGAAATTTAGCTCACACGAGTATTTGTTCTTTAGGAAATACGTTGGAGTTTTTGCGTTTGACATGCGCTAATAATGTTGATTGGATTTTAATTTGGGTGATGCAAAAAATACGTAACTACTGTTATTTTATTTGAACTGTTCAAATGTGTGTAAGTAAGGGGTTTAGAGGTTTACAGTATTGATGAAAAACTTCATGCTCTTTATTTTACCTAGTGTTAACCAATTTGTCTCAAAGCCCAAGGTAATTGTGCCAAAACCTTAAATTAAACACGTGCACTGCAATAATCATAACTCGACTTTGCGCACTTAAGCAAAAATGACTTCGCAAGCCTATAATTACCCATTCGTAATATTTCGCAAATAATCCATGCCAAAAGATCAAGTCACTTAAAGATCAAGTAGTTTAAAGACCAGCAAGATTAATGTCATTTAATTAGCATGAATTCAATCAGTTGAATACATCGATAAATTTGTAACCAGCTCGAACTTACGCTTTAATCAAAATAACTGTCCTAGAAACGTCACTGGCTTTTTGAATCGACTTATTTACCAGTCACTTGGTCAATCAGCACATTGGTATTGTAAAGCCTCTATTAATAATTTTAAACTTTAAGCTGGTAGGAATAAGGTTCATTTTCGTGCGGTTTGTATGATGCCATCAAGATCTGCGGGGGCACACAAAAGCATCTTTCAGATGTAGCATTATTATTGATCTTTATCTCGGTATACGGGGCACAACAATTCGACATGCATTATTTATGCCCGAAGGGAGACCGTTTATTGAAATCGTAGGATACAAATGTAAGTATGACGCTTTCCTCGCTATCGCGTATGATCTAAACATTTCCGTAATGTCCCATTAAAATTTGGTTCAATGCGGGCGCTGGATATGTAGGTGAACTGTATTGTCGTGAATGATTGGCTTATAAATAATGTTATTGTTATTCGTCTAGTTTTTGTTATATTGCGCTAAAATGCGATTAGGGAGGAAATAAAATTTCTGGTATGGCGCTTTGTTACATTCAACGCCGTGTACTTAAATATATACTCGTACTACCAGGAAAATCTACTTGAGTTTCGAAATAAATTCATTAACGTATAGAAGCTTATAAAAAACGTCTTTATTAAAAGCGATCAAACGGAATCGAGCCATTGAGTCGTGTTCTTTCTACACGGCGCTGTACTTACTCAAGGGTACGGTGTAGCTCACTCGTTTAATTGAAGCTGAAACAAATAAAGTTTAGTAAAGTATAAAACGCCTTTGCCCAGCAATCGCAAAAAAGTTAAGAAAATAAACCAATCTATTGGTCAGTCAAAGTTTGGCAGCACTCCAAGAACAATCCATGATTCTTGAAATCTTTATGATGAAAACAAGAACTGAAAATGAACGTCAAAATATTATAACAACTCTTTCGAGGCAGTAAATATCGATCGAGGCTCTTAAGTAAATATAACGTAGACTACATCAGTTGCATAACGTCTTACACAAAATATATGGGTCAGTTGTGAGAAATTGGTCACGTCATGCTCGCGGGCGATGGCGACGCAAACTTATTTACCATCGCAGTCTTCAAATTTAATAAGTCTTCGACTTGCGATGTTGGTATACCTAAGGCTAAAGCTGAAAAGTTACAGATATAAAAGTGTATTAAAAGTACGTTACCAAAGATGCATTTGTAGTAAAATCGACGAAAGTCGTATTGATATTGTAAGAGGAAAGAATAACGACGTTTGATTATTCGATCAATCAGTATCTGACAGCTATAATGTTTATTGAGTTAGAGGAAGTATGATTTCATATTGGCTTCCTAACAAAACAGTCGGTAAGTTCAACTTTCGTACAGCCCTGATAATGTTTTGGGAAGTTTCAAGTAGGTAGCGACATAACATTTGAGAAGAAGACGATGAAGTGTCCAAATGAATGATTCAAATTTTAACTTTTCTGATCCAACACAACGTATCGAAGAAACTCTCAAAACAAGACCGTCGCCTCCAGATATTCAAACCGAAACTGTTGTAAAAGAACAAATCGCTCCAAGTTGTGTGTTTGGCATAATAATTTCATCGAACGATAACCTGGGGATTCGTAGTGCTGCGAAAAATGAACGTTTTTATGGTGAACGAGAATTAGCTTGTTACGGATATAGGGCATGCGAGATCAGATTGTTATGATATATTTTTATGTTGTGTATAAAAGTTAACATAAAGGTCGACGCTGATACCGTGTTCGGGTGTATCGCGTCTTTTTGTTGATGACGCTGTAAGTTTGAATGTGTTGCCTTTGTACCTATTAAATAAATAACGTATAACGACGCATTTTCCTCTGATGATGTCGTATTTGTTTTTTAAGAATACTATTAATGTATGAGCAAAATAAAAACATGATTCAGAAAAACATTGTAAGGATATTGCGTTATTTAATTCGTTTTTAATTGTGGTTAAGAGTTTATCTCAAATTCCGCCGCTATCACTGGTTCTCTGAATATTCAAATCAAAATTACTAGTTGTATTGCTCAAGCTTGCACTTGCGCAGTTTCGATTAACTGCAGATAGTGAACCGGAGCAGCAAAAACCTGATTTGATTGTATACGATGCCGCTTTTACGAAGGTAGATAGGTATAAAGTTACAGGTGATTCAAACCGACAAAGCCAGTGACTCACGACTGTCGCCATGCAAGAAATATGGAAAAAAGTGCATTAGCAACTGTTGCATATTTCCTCCAAAATAATGGCTCTCCTTTTTTGTAATTGGTTTTTAAATGACTAAAAGGAACCAGGACTGAGTAATAAAGCATCATTACGTAATATAAGGAATCTCCGGGAATAATAATTATTAAGAGCAATTTAATTTCGTTTGGTCAAATTGTAGTTTATTACAGAGATATCCAGAAATGACAAATATTTTTTACGTGGATATAACTTGTATTTTTTGGAGCAAGACTCCATTTTCTATAATCCCCCGTTTTGTTACTCCAGTAGTAAATAATAAACAAACACAAAAACTTCTAAGAAAATAAGTAAACAGTCTGGCCCATAACAAGTGGACGCCAATTCCGATAATATTTGAGGGAATTTATTATTTCGTGCCAAAACCGAGGGCTTACACAAAAAAATCTTTCATCAAAAATCCCGCTTGTGATATATGGAAAAGCAAATGTGTTGTTTGTAAATATAATATGACGTGAGCAACAATGAACGCCAATAAATCACTCACGGTGCTGTGGACAATCGCGATCGGAAGACGGAACTACACTGATGAATTCTGAACCTCACAACCAGCCATTGTTGGGTGGCGGGAAATATAATAGTCTGGCCGAGGTGTCTGCTCCATACGTAATATTTATGGTGTCTGTATAATTGTAGGTATATCTGTGAATAAAAAATGGGCAGCTTTCTGTTCAGTACGTTTGTCAACATGGTATGTGGCTCTTTTGAAATCAGACTAGACAAAATTAGACTTTTCATTTTTCAATCAAGAAAGTTACTAAAAGATATTAAATTTTAAACAATTTACAATACAAATTCTTCCGCGTGAAATAAATCAACTTAAATCGTTTGTAGAGTTGATCCTTAACTACGTTATTTTTAGACTCCACACACCGTCAAATTCATTTGGTATTTTGTCTTTTCTTTCACGTTGTCTCATAAATGATTAAATAAACAAACTTAATGGTATTCTTCCAGTAGCTAATCTACGAGGTTTAAAAATAGCAGCTCGTGTCGAACGAACAATAACTTTACGGTTGTGGTTCAATGGCGATGAACCTGAAAATCATTTCACGGTCGATGACAAACAATATGGTACAGTACACCTCACGACTGTAGGAATAAAGAATTATGAATATACACCTTACTACCTTGACATAAGAGCTATTGTTGAAGTTAAAAGTGTTGGGTTGTGTGGTCGACTGTATCTACTTACTCTACACTGACCTAAACCAATCTAGGTTAACAAGTTTAGTTACTTCTTAATTTAAATTTGAATTTGAACTATAGGGTTAAGTGGTTTTATAATTTGCAGGTTTTGATCTCGAAATTAGTTTTTGGTTAATTGCATTTATATTGCTAAACCTCGTCAAATGGAACAATTGAGTGGAATTCAATAGGTATTTACTACATATTTCGATTCTAGTAACTTTGATTGTGAGTTTAAAACTCTCTTTATTATGTCTACTTCTGAGTAAGCTTTTTTTAGCGCATGCTCTACAAAAGTGGACACCCAAAAATCTAACTTATTAGGTTAACAAGTCAAACTGATATTTAAAAAAAATATATCATAAACAACTATCATAAAATTTTAAAATACCTAAATCATCAAAATAGCTCTCCCTTATTACTATTTTGAACCTTACTTTAATCCTAACAATATCCAATAAAGATGAATCGGTAAGCCATTTCACAGTTTGTGACAAATTGCCTCAGAGCCTTTTATTGAAGCGCGCATATAATTGAATGAACGTTCGTTTGCGATCTTCATATAAATGCATCCGGTATAAAAAGTTTTAGGGACAGTATAACAGTCTGTCTGTTTGTAATATTAGTAGTAATTTATTGATCGTTAAATGTGTATTGTTATAAATAGTACAGTTTATTTTGGTTACAGAAAATTATTTAGTTCCGGTTTTAGTATTGATATTTTATAATAATTTTTTGGACATGAGACATTAAATTAGGATAGGCCCTTTTAATAGATATGATTGCGCTTGATCATTTAAAGTTTAAATTAATATGGAATTTGTTCGTATTGTGTGTAGGTATTGATCAGGATCAGAACAATGAGACAAAAAAAAACATTTTTCTATTGAATATATATTAAGTGGATATTAACAGTCCATACCAATAAAATTATTACTGATCATATGAGCAAAACAGACAAACTGTTCCTAAACAATTTTAACTTCTCAAATCACTATTCAAAAACAAAAGGTAAATAAATTTAATAAAAACACCACCTTTTCACGAAAAATCATGACTCTACACGACCATACATCAAAGGTATACTCACAAATATTGATAAATGATTCGTGAAAAATAAATAACGGGTCGTTCGGTTAACTTAACTCATGACAAGGGTTTCACTTACATACATATCATTATTATTATTACGCACTTATACACGTAATTATGATTGATCTTTTTACATATTTTTGTAGCAATACTCGAGCAATTCAATGTTTTATTATTATTTTTACTTGTAATTCTGGTAAAGTGTTAAAGAATTGAATGGAGGTGTTAAAAAACGAGCACCTAGCCTATTTTTTAAGTAAAATTTTGGTTAAAATGACAGATGTGACCAGAATTAGGGGCGACTCAAAAATGATCATCGTTTTAGTACCGGGCCTTACCGGTGTTCAGTAGGAGGATGACCAATTATGGGCCATAATTACTCAGTTGCTATGGTTTGTTATGTATGGTATATTTTTCATAAAGTTAAAATAATGTAGAGCATAAAAAAATACATGCCCTGATATATTTTTGTACACAATGTTGTAAATCTCCAAGCGGTTTCCTCCTTAAATCCATCAGTTAAATTCAACGTGATCTTAGCTTTGGTAGAGCGTACTGTTTACCCCATAATCTTACTCACGTAGCTCGTGATGGTAAATCAGGCCGATCGTAAACCATAGCTCCGGGTAAAACACCGTTCTCAAACATTCAAAGTTAAATTGCAGTTTTTAGACTTGATAACTAAAATATTGTTCTAGTTAACTCAACTCACGGTTCCAATTTTAAATTGTCGATAACTCTACATTTTAATTGTCCTCAATGCGCTTGTACGACAATCATTAAATTTAAAACTCGTGTTCACACCCACTAAACTATACAAAAAATCTAACTTTCATCGGCTTAAGTCTTAAATTATGCATTGTAAAAAAACATTTGTCTGATGTCACCCGCCATTATGATTTTACAATAAGGCCTTCCTCAACTCAATAAGCTTGCCGACAGCAGGTAAAGAAACACCCAAGTCGCCAAACCAGTCAAACTCAACTTTCCTAATCGTTTGTCGCCGGACTATACTTAAATATGAAACAGGACCAATTTGATGCAAAATAAAACCAAAAACAGCAGCAGCGTGATTAATAACACTTATTTCGGGCTACAAGAGGGTTTGCCAGGATCACGCCAGTCGAGTCGGGACTCGGATGCGCCCTATGCGTTCGCTCAAGCTAGACGGCCATTCGTTCATCGCTCGTCTCCCGAGCCATTCCCTCAGTCGGTCGACCGCCTGCGTCGCGCACGGACGTATCGCGCGCTACGAATTTCTCTCCGCACGTAATCGTCGTAATAACCAACAAAAAATAAAATAAACTGTGACTGGTCTGTGTTCACGTAACGTCCTCTCGTAAAGGGAAATACGGCTTTAGCTAACTGGATACACGTCGGTTTTACAACGTTTATTGTTTTTAGTTGGCAAGTGCAAAATGTGATGTTATGTGTGCTCAACGAGCGTACCGTCCTGTGTAACGTTGCCTCAAAGTGAACTACATGGATGTAATGTGCTTTTAAAATTGGAAACTCATAATCTCCATACTTCGCGACCGGATTTTATAATTGAGGTTGGTAAAAACATTCTAGCAACAGTATTACTCACAGATATGTTCAGATAACATTATAGTGTAGGTGTTTGTGCTAAGTGTGACGAATAAAGTCAAGGTGAGCGCTTTACAAACACAAATTAATTCTAACGTCTAACATTCATTTCGGTAAATATACTTAAGCGCGAATCAACTGAACCCAATACAGTAATAAGATTAGACCGGTTCTTAGAATTGGTGGCTACAAAACATTCGAGATTAGTAGAGTCGACTATGGCTCAACTGTTCTTAGTGAAATAAGGAAATGTAAAAATGGCTTTGCATTTATAGAATGCGACGATATTTAGAAATAACAAAGGAAAAATCTTGGGAACAATTCATATCGCGGTATCGCGCTCCATTTCGCAAATGAAGGTCAATTGCATCGTGGACGACTCTTTGAAATGGTCAATAAAGAATTGTTATATGAAATAAATAACGATAAACATTTGGATATCCAGTTGCCCGATCATTTTGGCCCATATCCAAACACTGGTACTCTACTTGGTATACAATACTTACCACTTCCATGTTCGCTAATATTGCTATTTATTGCATCTCCAAGAATGCATACCAGTTGGAAATTTTCCTCTTCTGTATTATACTCGCCTAGTATAATTACTTTATCTTTATCAGGGAAATCGCGAGCCATTTTATTTTACGAAGTAAATACTATTTTAGATTGAGATAAACTTGATAGGACTTTATTTTTATTCCTTCTTTTTAAAGCGATATCGTTGGCAATACGATTACTTTTATCGATGCTCAGTGGCATTTATTTCTTCGGTTTGTTTTGTTTTTCAACGAGTTTATCTACTACATTCTGTTTACTCCACCTCTCAATCTTCATCGGTATTTATAAGCCGTTCAAACAGTCTACCTATGAATAGTTTTCTTTGTAAGTTTCTATGGATCGTGTTTAATAATACAAACATTTACTAATGTTTCTCTAAAAGAGTTTATCTGTGTCGACGTTTAGTGGAAAATATTGTGTAAACATGTAATAGTACACCGTTAGTCCGTTTGTTTATCGTAGAGTTTCTTAGAACGCTGTGTCAATGTGACCGGGCGGCGTATTCATTAACTGAAACGATAGATGTAAACATGACCACACTTGCGCAATTGTTATCTTAGCAAGTATTATTATAAATGTTTTTATTGTTATAGTTTTCATGATTAATTTATTTAAAGCTAAATCTAAGAATAAAGTATTATTTATGAGACGCACTGTTATCGACAATGGCTTCGCAATAAAATTGCGTAGCAAACCTGTTTTTTCTTTGGTTAGCCACAGTTGAATCATAGTCATTGTATTTTTTTGCTGTATCAATAAAAAGGTAACGAATTTTAGAATGAATCACGCTATGTTGACTAAATATACAAATATTGTTTACAATACATATTTTTTGTAAAAGAATTAAATTTTAAGGGAGTAACAAAATTTCTTGCTTATCAGAAGAAAATCTATCCCTGTGATAAAAATAAACCTAACTTCTTAAAAAAGTACCCATAAAAGGTGTTTAATTAAAATTTACCATTAAATTACTCATAAAGATTTAACACCATAAGTTTTTATTTAAAGATAAAAATCGTCCTTTGAATTTTAATTTAGAATAACGCCATTTTTATAATCCGAGGGCCTTTTTCATGGGAATTAAAAAGGGTTGTAAATTAATATTCCAAATCCTGAAACCTCATTGTGGTCTTCTTTGGTTTGAATGTTCTATACAAAATTGTGAGTTTCTTCATTTTAAAAGCAAAAATCCAATCTGAAACAAAAATATTTAAAACAATGTTTGGTGGTCTAAAAATTGAATGGCACAAACCCAACCATTTGATACTTGTAATTAAATTGTAAATAGGTACGAAGCAATAGAAACACAAAAGCAATACTGTTAGACTTACGGCCAGTCTAGATTCTCAAGTCTGGTCTTCGGTGACCTAAATACAATTACACAATTACCTCGTTTCTGCATTTGCAGAATCCATTCAATTTCTACTAGAGGAGAACAAACAAACAAATGATAATTTTAGTGGGAAGGTCGTTTTACTAGAGATGTAAATTTTGATTAAATAATGCATGAAATAGTAACGATTTCATGCGAATTCTGCTCACGTTGTAACTTTAACAATGGCTTTAGCAGAAACAGAATGGAAAATATTTTTTTGAAATTTCATTGTAGAGCAAAATATTTTTGGGAGATCGTAAATATATTTTAACACAATACCAAAGGCAACAAATATCACTAACTGATGAAAAGGTAAAAAAATATTCTCAAATGGTGAACATTTTAATGGAATACAGTAGCGTAAAGATTTTTTACTATACTGTTAAGTAGTACAAAGTAGCGAGCAACTTAGGAAGCCTAAAAACTGCGATCATAGACCCACAAGTCGAGAAAGCTGGAGATGACGGTAAAGCCAATCGCGAATTTATTTTAAACATGGCTTAACATTTCATAATTACCGTCTTAAACACGACTGAACAAGTTGCCCAAGGTAACATCTTTCCTTAAAATATGCGAGACGAGTTCTACAGATTACACAACATCTTCATTACCGTAATTATTTTACATGTATTCATATTCAATTTGTTGTTCTACAATCTTGGAGGTTGTCTTAATTCGTCTATTTTCGGCTTACGGAATCTAATCTGGCCGAAATTAGAAAATTTGAGCGAAATTATTTTCATCGGTGGTGTAAAGTCTTCAAATGAAATTTAAAAGGTCAAAAAGTTTTAGAATAAAACGCAAACAATTAGGATTAAAAGTCGTGTCAAAGTTGAGCAATTTCTAAAAAAATAATAGTTTCTAGTTTAAAAGCCGTGAAATTAAATTTTGAATGTTAGCATTTCTCGTTAAAATATAGAATTCTGTTCATTATTGAGACAATGACTTAGGTCTTTGAGTGTAACGAATTCAAGTCATATTAAAGTTACCAAAGTATTTATGTTAGTTTTAAGTTCAAAGTTAACGGTTCAAACCAACGACGTTGGCTTAACAAGATTTTTTAATGTCTAAGTTTTTACAGCATTTGCGGCTTTTAGTTACTCATTTAACTAACTTTCATTCTCGTATCTCTCTTTATCATTAACTTTAAGATTGACTATTTTATTATATTATATGTATACTTCATCAACTATTGTAAACTGTCCATTAAATTCGTCATGATTGTTATCTTATTGAGTTTTGTGTGTCAATTAAATGATATGAAATCCCCACTCACTGGTAGGTATGTCAAAATCGTCGACAAACATTATCAAGCTCCATAGGTCATCAGTTCATACAATCATTCATATCACAATATTACGTAAGTTATTAAGCATCCATGATGAAGTATTCAGACCCAGATATCTTATGAGTAAGCGTCTACGGGGGAATATTATGAATAGCAAGCAAATAAACGCTGGAATCCGTCTAGGTCATATCGCAGTATGCATGATTTTGTAGGTGCTTGGAATATTATTCTATAGATAAAATGGGTGTTTATCAAAGTTTCATAACTTATAATTGACACGTATTAATTTGGAGAAAGACTGCATTCTTTTTTTGCTACAAGTCAGAAAAAAAACTCCGATATTTCGGAAGAGTTAAGTAAATAAAACTGATATTAAAGTGTTAACCGTTATTTGGGAACAAAGCACCTTTATTTGCGTTAGTAGAAACCTTTGTGAGAATCCGTGATGAAACACCGAGATTTACGAAATACACGACGTATGAAATTCATCTGGATACCGAGACTCAGACGCTAAATTCTCTGATTAAACATTCATCTACATGTATGAGACCAAGGTTGTGCCTATTTGAAGTTTTAATGTCACAACCATTCTGTCGCAAGGCTCACGTGCGGTTAAATTAGTACGTTTCGCTTTCTAGGCTTTTCTCGTAATATCAGAATTTATGAAGGACCGAATAAATTCTACGCGAAAATTACGAAGGTTTAAGCCTGGATAAAATACCATTTTGATAATTTTCTTTTGAATTTTAGGTAAGGGTAATATGAAAAGTGATGACAGAATATTTGAATGTAATTTATCTTTTAAGTATTCATTCATATGGCATAATTTATAATGCTTTATGTATTTTCATAGGCAAATTTATTTATCTTGTACCTATAGATGAGAAAGTTTACGAGCTACCTATACAAGTTACTTTAAGTATCAAATTCTATAAAAAATGTCACGTTAGTTCCCAAAAACGTGTAAAGAACACATTACTTCACCAAGCAAATACATCCTGACGGAGTTTGTTCAAAAGAAACATCGAAATCTATTTATAAGTAAATACATTCGAAACTACTAGAACTTGTAGATACATAAAGTCAACACTGAAATAGACCAGCTAACGACGTTGACACTGAACAGAAGCAAGGAGCAAGGGGATACCACTACTTTTCAAAGTAACCAGTAACACATGTGTGAACGAGACACCGCTCTACGCATTGTATATCGCCGTCTCCCTTTCACAACTGCATGAGGGTTACTTTAAGACGTTGTGCGAGTCCCTCAGTAGTGGTTGTAGATACTTCCTAACTGTCTCCAGGGAAAGAGGATAAAGTATTACTCAATCGGACCTCAGCGGATCTCAACATAATTGTGTTCGAAGTTACAATTCATGTGGTTAAGCTATCTCTGTATCGAAATGAAGATTTCAAATTTAGTTTAGCTCTGTCGGTATGTAATTGTTAGTGTAGTTTTTTTTGTGGATTGTTGTGTGGTAATGAAATAAGAAATTTTTGGTATTGTTTTAATCATAATATTGGTGTTTAAGACATATGGCCAATTATTCATCAGTTAATTTTAAGTCATCAATTCGTATTCTGTCTTTCTTACTTTACCTTCTAAGGCAGTTTAACATTATTTCAGGGTTAAGTTACGTTTGCCTTTTTGAGCACTGGTTCAGAAGTACAACAACTATAATTATGAAATTAGTAATTGCAAATTGGAAAAGTATTTACCTAAATAGAGTTATAAAAATATTAAATTGGCATTGAGACAGGCTTGCCCAATCGCTAGGGACATAAATGCGTCATAGTCGAACTTTGCGTGTACAATATTTCTACTAAATCCATAGAGACTGGCGTTCTAGTTATTGCTGTTCTGTCCTACAACATTGTATTTATTTAAAAGTATATTCTATAAGTGTCGTGGTGGCCTTGCGGTTCTGTGTTTGGACTTGTAACCAGAAGATGCAGGTTCGGTCCCCAGCACAGGCAAGTACCAATGTGATTTTTACAGTTACTTGTACTTTCTTAATCTAAGACACTAATGACAAATAGCGACGGAAAACATCTCGAGAAATTCTGGATTTCAAATATTGAAATTTCAAATCGCCAATCCGTAGAGAGCTAGCGTGGTGATCAATGCTCAAAACCTTCCCTAAATAAAAAGTAGTCTAGGCCCAGCAGTGCGTCGTTTACAGGCTGATATTGTTATTATTATGTATGTATCCTACACGACTTATTAATTCTGTATTAAATTCAACGGCCAGTTCTCTCCAATCTATTATTAGCTTCATTACAGCAGTAACATGGCTATAAAAAATTAACGAGCTAATATTATGAACGTGTTTCTCACAGTTGGGTTAGGGCTTATGCAAACGGTTCAAGTTGCATCAACATTTTTAATAACACAACTCGCATCCGACCTCTTTACTTTGAATAAAACCACAGAATTATGAATATAAAACCTTATTTTTACTCTATACATACTTATCGTTTAAGATCTGCGTAAACCAATATAGTATAATTTTAAAGAGCATTTTCCGACATGTTTTTGTTTTGATGATGTAATCGTGTAATCGATAAACGTAATCGAGTTTCGATTGCAAATCATCATTTGTTATTTGCAATAAATATCAATGGGCCTATAAAAGCACAATCGATGATTTCAATCGGATGGATGACATCATTCCATAACTGATGGTTGTCATTCATTGTCGATTTGATCATAGAGTATTTATACTTTAGTATAACACATGATTCACATCTAAAAAGCAGTTTACTCGTACCAACAGGGCGAGTACGATCTTTAGGCCGGCCTCATACACTCTGGAATTCAGAATCTGAGAGTCGGTTCTTAATTGCAAAAATATAAAAAATGGGTTAGTATTACTCACCTGTAACTTGAAAGTGGCTTGAATTGAAATAAAGAACAAACTTTTAGATTCTGAATTCCTGTGTGTTTGAGTCCGGCCTTAATGTCTAAAGCTGTCGCTACTAAACTTTTTGAAGTAAAGGAGACGGCATTTATTTATTAAGTATTGTCTTTTTCACTCCCAGGGTTTAAAACTCACTGCAGCGAATTAAAATTGATCCGATTGGGCCGTGTTTTAAGACTGAAGAGAGATGTAAAAGTGATGATGAAATATCCTACTAAAAGAATATATAATTTTCATTGACGTTTCAGTATTACCGTGTATTGATATCGTTTCTTTTTGTGTGAGCCCTGTATTTATAAATACTGTAGGTGTACTTCGTAAGTATTGGAAGCGAGGCCAAGATCACCCGACTCTTATGCTAATTCATATAAAGCTATTTATATTCATAATGATTTTTATTGTTATTTTTTCATTAGAATATATTAATATATTTATGCGTGTTTTGTTTATAAACTCATCTAATATGAACGTGTTTATAAATGAGCAATAAATACATAGGTTTATTGATTTCATTTAATTAAAAGCGAGCTTTAAAAATGAAAACAATTGAGCAACTTTAATAATTTATTACATTAAATTAACTTTATTATAAATGATTCATTAAGGACACTAAAACTTTAAGGTATGTGAACTTGAGATAATCTTTTATCTAGTAGTAATCATTATTAATGCTCATTTAATCTGTGTTTCGGTAATAATACTATCTTGGTGCATCTAGAAACATACAAAACCTTTTTGTTAGTAGACTTATCTGTTGCTACAAGTGGCTGTATATCTCTTTAAGAACTGTACCTTTGCCGGTGCTCTTAAGATGTCGGGAGCTAAATGTTTTATAATGTGCATACCACTGTAGAGGCGGCATTGGTTCGACTGTTATATGTCAAGCTTATAGGAGCTTAATGTGTTGCTAAATTGTCAAACACGGATCGTTTCACGCTGTTTAATTGATGCGTTTGATATGAAAAATAAAACTATTATCTATCTGCTTTTAAGTTACTATCTAATAAACATTTTCCTTGACTCTCTGCCACATACTGATGTTATTCCCTCAAAGCGACAGAAATATCTCAAATGTAAAAAAATATAATAAATATGTAGTTTTGATAGATCTAGTGACTTAGATGTAATTTTAAAACTTTCAGCCACTTAAGAACCGTTTACGTTTGCAAATAATACTAGCATTACATAGACTAGACACCTATATTGTAATTTCAGAATAAGTCGAGTTTTACGAAAAAACAAATTAAGGTCATGGGTTATTGGAACTTCCATCGATTACAATATAACAAAAAGATATATAAATGAACACGCAACTCATAAATTTTAGTCGACGCCCAAAATCCATTGATGTTATCACGTCTAATATAAATTAATTCGGTCACAACTAATTAAAACACGTAATAATTAAGTATATTAGATCTCCTAATAAAGCCGTACATTCATCAAATTCCCTCGCCTTTCCATCTGATGAGAACATTAAGATCTAACTCATAAAACATTCCCGCATAATGTTAATTATATTAAAGGAACTTATTTGATTGCTTTGAATGTAATATGATATTTTATTATAGGTACTATATACTGTAGAAATTGGACTTTTTTAATGAGAAGCACGCAGACGTATGTTGCAGAGGCTGGCCTAGAAAGAAGTGACGGGATCTCTTGGCTTGATATGACTGTGAGGATTGGTTCGAGGTGGTGCAGGATAGTGAATTGAGTAAAGTTTTGGAGAGACTGCCCAACAGTGGCAGAGCAATACTCTATCACTGTTGGGCAAAGTCTGTGTACATGGTATAAATAATCTTTGAAAAAGCGCCACGTTTAGCAGACTACTAAAGTTCTACTTAGCAAATTTTATAAGA
The DNA here is from genome assembly GCA_941860345.1 of Chrysodeixis includens. Taxonomy (NCBI): domain Eukaryota; kingdom Metazoa; phylum Arthropoda; class Insecta; order Lepidoptera; family Noctuidae; genus Chrysodeixis; species Chrysodeixis includens. Next base: position 1,733,013 of record OW796092.1, read on the forward strand.
GTTTTTTGTTAGGTATGGTAGATATTGGTACGTTTCCAAATTATCATAGTAGTATGTACTTTTAAGTAATAACTTAATAAGTCTAGTAGGTACCTATACCTACTAAGAAAAAAAAATACTTTTTGAATTAGGGAACTCCAGTTTTCTTTTTGACTCACGTAAATTGAGTTTAAATATTACTACATATAACATCAAAAAGCTAGCAATTAAACAGGCGTGTCATCTGAATCTGGCCCATACAACAATACCTCAGCCATTCCGTTATGATTGCAATCATGTAACATAATACGCCATTTGATAAGCACCCTAAGTGCTATTAATGTACTTCACTTTGGTTTCGCCTGTCAATTGTTTACTTTGGCAATGGGAAGCACGATTATTGTTGGCACTGGTTTTTATTTGCGCTTTTAAAAGTAAAATGCTGAGTTGGTAATCAAAGCAAATGTTTGCGATGTTGGCTCCAATGTACAAATGTTTGGTGATGGATTGTCGAGGAGAAATGTTGTCTTTCGTATTATCTTGAATAACTTTTTTTGAGCATAAGGTACTTAAGCAAAATGAAATGCCCACAATCGAATTAAAAATAACGGTTCTTTAATTTAATATTAACATTAAAAATATTTCCCCAACATTAAAGAATAACAATAGATGATTATCAACAAAATTACGATTATTACCTTAGGGTAAAAAGACAAAACATTTTTCAAATTTCTTAAGCCTAACAGCAGGTGTTCTACAAAAACTTCAAGCCACAACTCGACTCAAATTGACCCTCACGACTTGTATTTTTTCTCGCGTAGCTCCGTTTTTATATATTTTTTGTATTAACACGTGCTGGCTCTGAGTAAACATTGGTAGTAAGTTAAAAGGTGTTTCTAAACACAGCTGACGGCTTGAAACAAACGACTGTTAGGAAATGTGAACGTTCTCGGTGTATATTTAACTTACCTAAGCTTAAAGGGCGCGGTTACCCTTCAAAGGATTCCTTGCTTACTTGTCAATTTTAAATGGACTGTAAAAAGTATTTATAGAAACATACTTATACTTTTTGCTGTACCATTCACTGTTTATACAAATTCATTTAAGTCAATAAAACTCTGTAATAAATGTTCGTTTTAGACGTTAATCGATAGCCAAAAATAAATCCAGAAAACATCGATTTATATTGCGAGTAAGCAAATGAAAGCTTTTATAGAACGTGTATAAAATCAAACACATGTACCACTTAAAACACACTCACAAATTCTGTTTCGGAAATATCGCTTATAACGAAAACAGAGCGCCGATGCCGACGTCATCCATTACCTTTGAACACACCCTAATCTATTTCATGCTCAATTTATTAGTTACCGATACACGACGGTAGCCTAACAAACAAATTAACAGTCCGTAACTAAACACACGTAACATAATTGTTATAAAAACATATTAACATTGTGAAACATTTGTTAAATTGTTATTTTCAACGGTCCATTTGGTGTTCCGCGCGCTTTTTAAACAGTAATGGCCACCAGACAGCTGTCATGGCGGTGTCAGTTCCGAATTCAAAATAAACATTTTTGTTCCTATTATTTTATTAGTTTGTTGAGTAAGGTTAGTTATGTTGGTAGTAATATCGAATATAGTTCTGTATTTGAATCGTAAAAACTTTACGCACAGTTTATTGTCCATAAAAATATTTAAATGGGAACTTTTTTATTTGGCTAGGATTTTATTGTCGTTCTCTTTAGCATAATTCAAATTTACCCACTTCCTGGGCTTTACTGTGGAATCCTCTTGAGGCGGTATGATAAACCCTATTTATTTTCCTGCAAAAATTCAAATGATTGTCACAATAAATGCCTTTGAAATCCCTTCAGCATTTGTTCAGTGACACGCTTACATTTTATTCATCACTCAAACAGTGTGTACTTTAAAAATCCTTTCTCTGGGGTATTTGAAGCCGTTCTGGGGGATACAGCTTTTTGCCTGTCATCCTGTCGGGGTAAGATTGAAGAAACCACACGTAAGTCTAGACTTAGATCTGACTTTGATGTATTGTTACAGAGGAAAGTATCTCTATGGCGTTCACGTTTAAATTCCTGAGAAATTTAGTTTTTGTGTAAGGCCGAATTAAAAAAATGTATGGGACTGTTCTCGGCAGTCATAGATAAATGGTTTTGGCAGGTAAAGGATATTTCAAAAGGGATTGGAAGCTGTGATTTTCAAGGTAAAAAAGGATGCGTCTCCTAAACGATTATTTGAAGATGTTTAGTATGAAATTATTTTATTGCGTCAAAATTGAGGTAGACATAAGAATGAATGAATTATTGAACGTGGATATTGAATGCTCTTTGATACTTACAGATGTGTCATCAGTCAATTGTGAACCGTACGTCTCGGGTTTATAGCTACAAGCTTTCTAAACGCATTTACCAACTTAACAACTGACATCCTTACCTCCCAATCAATAGAAAATACAATCCACCACACATCACTAAACAGCGACAAGCAAAACTGAACCATAACTCTTTGCAATAAGAGCCATGTTAATCTTAGAGTTGGTATTATTGTGTGGGAGACTGTACAAAGCGACCCGTTAAATGTCGCACCTCAATCACACCGTCACGCCAAGCACACCTGCTAGCTGTGTCTCTTTCGTTTGTATAGTATAAGACAGAGATAGAAATAGGACTTACAATGTCTCATGAAGACGTTAATTCATAGAACTGATTGATGTAAATATTAATTATTAGATGTTTGATTACAGTTGAGTTGAGTAAAGACTGTTGAGCAATCGACTTAAGTTAAGTATACGAGAGTAACATGTGTTATGAGTACTCACACTCAAACATTTTTCCTGGGTGGGAATCGAACCCACTACCTCCGGTATAGCAGTCAGGGCCACTAACCACTAGACCAGTATACCTGTCACGTCAATAACTTAATAACATTGTATAAGTAGGTAGAATGTACAAGATTAGTATTAAAAAAAATATTAGACTACACTAAAGGGAACGAAACTAACACAAAACGAAATAGATGAAATCTGAATAAATCCTTTAATTCTTCTCATTATCCTCTTCGATATCACGAAGCATATCTAGCAGTCACCAAATTCCCATAAAACCTTATTCTTAGAAACCTTTGTCCTGTAGAAAGGTTTCGAAGAACAAGGTTTTATTGCGAGTTAGTTTAATGGAAATATATTGACATTATTTCAAATCTGCTTTACTGTAGAAAACTGTGATTACCTAACTAATTAAAATTAAAACTGGGAGATTATTTAAGTAAACTCTTGAAAAATGTTATTTATTTGTATGAACCAAAGGAATATTCTCAAGCTTACATTTTTACGCTTTGTAAATGCGGTTTCCTCACATTTGCACCCCAAAAAATTCAGGAAAAAGTTTGGAAACCTCTTCAACTCCATATGCGGAGTAACAACGGCAAAGTAGGCACTAATCGAACCCGGGTCATGCAAATACCGGGCTCACGTTGCGACAACTTATCAATATGGCACGTGACGTGGATTACAAGAAAATGGCGGCGAAAAAAAAATGGCGGAAGTTGTGCGGCCTGCGAAAATTAAGTGTTACGTTTTGACATGTCTGGTTTTTTGGTTTGTGAGAAGGTGTAGTGAATTAGTCTTTGATTAATTATTTAGTTTATATATAAGTAGGTACCACCTATGTGTTATAATATTCAATTAAATCAGTATATCTTCAGCTTTAACACTCAATTCTATGCCTTTTTTGTCACTTGGAGGAAGTCGTCATTGTGCTTGAGTGTGCGGGTCTCCTGCCGTCTAAAACCAACGGAGTGTATCTCCGTTTCCTAATATTAGAATCCAGAAAGAAACACCAAACCTACGCTATGACATTCAGTTTAACCTAGCTATTCTTCACAGTTTTTATACCCAGAGGTTCAAAATTCGTCTAAAAACCAACCGATCCTTTATGGTTGATGAATTATGGAAACAAACATACAGTAAGCAGTAGGTACAGTTCCCTGAGTAATGGTCTTAGAATTAAAACACAGGAATGGGGCCAAGATTTGCATAAGGACCGCATGACATTAAAATTCATTACAATAAGTTTCTGTTCATTCACTGCGACACGAATTAATTACATTCATGAAAGAAGCGCCTTTTTTCGTTTGTTTGCCATATTATTATCTTATAGGCAAAATTATTACTGGCATAAAAACACCCAGTAAAAAAAATGTTTAAAAGATACTAATAATTTTTGTATCCCGTAGAAATATTGATAAATATGTAAAAAAATAACCTACCTTTCGCTTAAATAAACATGTTAAAGACTGTAGGCTATTTCTTGCATGAAAACGGACAAAATTTACCTATGCAATTGACAGCATAAACCAAAAAAAATACCTACCTTACCAACACAAAAATATAAAAAAAAATGTCTTATTTCCTACTACAGGAAAAAGAGCTATTCCTAAAGCATAATAAACAATATACACATTTAAAAACCCTCACATCATTAAAGAAAGCAAACAAAACTAGGTGACGGAAAAATAGAAATAACTTAAATAAGTTCTTGCTTCTCCGTTGAGAATTGTGAGGAAGAAAATATTTCTTATATTCAAGAACTAGGAGTCGAGACAATCTCCTAAATTGTTTCTCTGCAAGTGCATTTGTCATGTGTGTTAAGCACGTTTTAGTGGCTCTCGTGTTTACGAACTGTACTGGGAATATATTATTATTTGAGTCTAGACTTGAATGCAAGGAAATGGTTTTAAGTTACTGTATAGTTCAAAAATGTTTGCAGTATATAATGATCTCGAATATCTACTCAACAATATCTCTCTCAACTTATAAGAATGAAATAGTCACACATTAGACAATGCCAATATTCGTTCCAAATCTAATAATTAAACCAAAAACTCAAATAACGGTATAAACCCTTTAAGGCTCTTTGTACGCGATGCAACAAAGTCTCGACATTTGGATTATTCCTCAAAAATCACACAACGCCATCTAGTCTCAAATTAACCATACTAAGTAAGCTTGTGTTATGAGTACTAGACAACTGATAAACATACTTAAAACATATCTACTAAAAAAACATTACATCCAGACACAGAACAAATGATCATATTAGAAATTTATTAGAACAATGAGAAATATTTGTCCTGAGTGGGAATTGAACCCACGACCTCCGGTATAGCCACTAACCACTAGACCAACAAGCTCGTCTATTAGCCGTTTAGTATTTATATGTAGACGATTAGAACAAAAACCTCAAATATTAGAACTGCGTTGCCTGATATATAAAGGCTTAATATAATACAACGTAACGCTATCTGAGGGCTGCCGTCAGCATAATTAATAAGTGCGATAACTGTCGAATAATAATTAGCTTCCTAATTACATTTAATAAAACATATCTGGCTTGATATTCCATTCGTGTTATTACTCGGTAATCTACGATACAGCATTAGGACTGTCAAATGTTTATCTCTTTGTATTTCTTTTTGAATGTTTTATAGTTAAGAGGTTAATAAGTTTAACGAACTTTTTGTTGAAAGAAAGTTGCAGTTGGCTGGTTGAAGGCTTTGTTTTAAATAGAAATATTAGATTGAATACGTTGGCGTCTGACGTATTTCAGAATTTTCGCTAAGTAATATGAACTTTAGTTTTATCATGTTTTCCTTTTAAAAACAGTTCAATAAATTATCAACTAAGGCAAATCAAAAAAGCTGTTTTGATGTAGATAGTTTTTGGTTAATTAAAATTATATTAAACTAATTAAAAACACTCTAAAATATCAATGAGAAACAGACCAATTTAATTAAATCATACTACCATGCCTTAATTAAATCGACAGCTAAAAAAAACAATTAATAGACCCAACACCCCGTCAAAAATATAGATACAAACCATTTTATCTGTCATCCAAAACCAGCATTCAAGCTCAACTGACAGCGTGATGAATGCGTACGATAGCTCCCAACTCAAATTATAATTAACATAATTATTTCTATAGTTTTATTACGGCTGCCGTTAAATTTTAATTACAACTAGTTTTATCTCCAATTCGTTAGATGTTGGGTAATAAGAGCTTTTCCGGTGAAGTATTGCGGCCATTGCATTCCCGAGGTGATCGTGTGAAGGTTTTTGATGAGACAATAAAAGGGTTGTGGTACACTTAGGTAGAGGTGGATAAAGTTTAAATGCCCTGGTGATATGTGGTGGTAACGAGGAATTATCGTCACCAAGTAGCAGGTATGTGATGCAGGTTTTTTTTTAATTTTAGAGGTATAGTTTTATCACACTAATATTATAAACGTAAGTATGTTTATTTGGTGTTTGGATGTTTGTCCGTTAATCATGATGAAACTACTACACGGATTTGGATAAACTTTGGTATACAGACGGTATAAATAGACTTGGGTGATAGGGTACTTACGTAAAAAGTCGCGGGCTACAACTAGTATTACATAAGGTTAAAGAAAAACAGTCATTTAGGATCTAAAATTAGCCAGTTTAAGCAAAGGACGTGACTATAAAATCCTAAAGATAAAACCCAAAAATAAAGCAGAGGCCATCAGCAAACTATTTTAATTTCCCTCCGTTCCAATTCTGAACTACCGCGAAAATCACTCACGGTGGTATTAAAATTAAATCGAAAGTACCCAACTATCTTTTATCACAAAGTTGAAAGTCATTTCCAATAAAACGCCCGATTATGATGAAGATTAATTACACGAGAATTTTCAGCGTCGATTTCATGAGCTTAAATTATTACAGGTTTAACGAAATTAAGGATTTTGGGGACCTTAGCTTAGTTAAGATTATGGCGCAGATTTTCGGACGAAATTGGCCATTTTTAAGGCCGTTACCAAATCCGTAATCATTAGCAATGTTTCATTGAAAATCACGGTTTTGGGTTCGCTAGCTATAAAAAGTGTAATAAAATATGACGGTTCCTTGGTAGGATGATTTATTTTAAGGTTATGAAGTGGTATTACGTAATATAAATTGCTAATGAAATTCATATAATCTGCAGGAACTTTCCGGAAATTTGTTTTAGGATATAATTTTTTGGTTAGAATAACATTCACGTCAATATACACACGGACCAATAGCACAAACTTACTTAAAACATAAAATATTAATAGCATTCAACGAATCACGAATACATTTCTCCCATACGGAATCAGAAAGCATTCACTCCGATACAAAGTCTTAATTATTCTTATTCAGTGCCCGTGATTATATTATAAAGTAATTATTTAGTAGCCGGACTAAGGAAATAGATAAAAGTTGATATATACTCTCTGATAACTTTTAATTAAGTTTACGCCCGATTCCCGGATAATGTTTATTCATTTCAACAATTAATTATTACGAAACGTTGAAAGCTTTTGCTTCTGTTTTAACATTAGTGTTGAGAGATTGATAGAGATAGACCGGTCTTTATCATTTTCGATGTTCAATTCCATTGGAATTACCTTTTCGGTTACAAAATGAGCTGATGAAATCGTTTGAATTTTAAAGTGAAATTTTATAATAGATTCCAAATTGTTTCACTTAAGATTAATAATATCATTATGACTGTTGGCTGTTACGAGAAATCGTTTAGAAATCGATTCGGTCCATTCAATTTTCTGACCTTAATTTAATATTCAAATCGTTCGACCAAATCCCGGAGGGTCAAAAATTCTGACCACTCGGAACACACGATTTAAAACGTTCGAAATTCGTTAAGAAAACAAAACATTCCATTCCGAATTCAAAAAGGCTGGACAAAGAGCTGTCACTCAAACGAAGAACCGACACGCCCATGAAAGGTTCAATCAGAGGCCTCTTACACTCGTAATTACTCATGATTCTTGGCCAGTTCCGGAGTAATGACAGGGTAGGATTTGATGATGCATTCTCCGAGGCCATACAACATAAAAAGAACACGTAAGTGTATGATTAGGATGATAGCAATCATTACTATTTAATTTAGTTCGGTCATCGTCGGCGGTTCTCCGTATTCTATTCGAAAACTAATGTTACAAGTCATGCACTTGATACATGTACTCCTTTTGTAAACAAACTCATTCCGTTACATCCAATAATCGCCTTTCTTAGTTAATTATTTCCTCGACAGCGTCTTTAAATATTAACGGAGGGACTATCAACTAGCATTAAGCCGGCTTTGGTCTTCGCTGCGGTTAGGAAATTGGTGGGGAAATAGTTGAGCTAAACGGACTTAAATTGATTTGGCTGTCTATTAAGGATTCCACACTAAAGGTGTTGCTATTTCAAGCTGTAAAAGGTCGTTTATAAAGTACGGGAAAACTAAAACCTAGTGTTGTCAGTTTTGTTAACTTATTTTTGATAGGAACTGTGGCGCAGTGGCAAGTAAAAAAACCTGCGTTGAAATTTCGCTTCACTCTGCAAGCATTTTTGTGGCGCTGTGTGTACACTACGCAGTCGTTTTCTATACACCGTGATTTTTAGGTCGTTTTAAAAAAGTCGTCCACACAATGTATCCGTCATAAAATACCTCTAGGCGCGAATATAATTTTTTTATCATTAATTAAAATAATATGCATGTAAAAAATAAATAATACATTGGAAATATGAAACATCCTGTTAAAAATGTTTACGTATCAAACTGTTGAAGATACATGCTACATACTTACTGCGAACATTATGATTGCAATAGTAAGACAGCTGTTTTACGCTAAGGTGAATGACCTGTGATAAGACGCCGCCGCGCCGCCCGCGCGGCCCCTTTGGCACAAGGTTCGGACCGCGCTCACTACAGAGTGTTCGTAAAACTGCCTTGTGTCATAATAATGAATAATATTTTTATTCATTCAAATCTTAAAAAAAACATATTTTTTTATTATAAACGTTTACTAGTCATTGGATACATGAACTGGGCTGCTTTTTTAAAACGACCTAAAAGTCACGGTGTATACGAATACTGGAGTTGCGATGCGAGCTGAACAGTGCGCGGAACCCGCAACGAATGGGTTTTAATCACAAGAAGTGCTATCCGCATTCCCTTATCTAGTTCAACACTTCTAATCTTGTTAGCCCAACAAATCTTGCAAGGGCACGATAACACCGAATAATCGCTAATAATAGTTCGATTTAAGTTGAAATGAGAGCATGAATAGCCATGAATCAGGGTTATATTAGCACCTCTGCGCTCTTGATCTATGAGTCAGAAGGAAGCGATAATTCGTCGGTACAAACGTACGAATCTGTGTTAATCGCGTTGCACGCATTACATTGCGCGCCGCAGCGGGGCGCGCCGCCTCGCGATTGAATATTTAATTGAATGTGGAGCGCACATAGCGAGGTTAACGACCACGTTGTTTGCCGATGGTCACGTTAGCTGATAAGATATATTTTGTAACGCCTCTAGTACGGAGACATATGTGCCATTTTGTTCACATCGATACCTCAGTTCGTGGAACTTTTTCTCAAGTGGTCTATATAGTGACTAATATTATTTATAATCCGATTACTCACATAAATTTTGCAACAATATTATTATTTAGTTTTAAATTAATTCATGTCCGTAATAAGCAATTGTGTAGTAATTAATCACACTCGCAACAAGTTTACTAACGGTAAAATCAACATGATAAACTGGGTCACTATTAACAACTATAACTTAGCAAAAAGCGTAGCAAAAAATTACTTAATTTCCATTACACCCTACTTATCAAGATCGTTATGTAAATCATCGTAATTCGTACATCATTATCAACCCTCTCTTGCGAACGGTCGGTCTCGGAGACCCATTGCAATATTCGACATAACTCTGACACTGAGATAGATGCGTCAGCTGCTCTGACACAATGCTGTGATCCAATTTTAACGTACATCTGCCGCAAATGTCAAAGCTTATAGAATAATCGCGATTTCGGTGACTTGCAATTTATATCGTGTATGGGTTTCTAATCAAAATGTATCTAGCTCCTGGCTGCTTTGTGTAATGAATTTTTCCTTAAAACAAACTTTATAAAACGTTATCTTTTAATATTATTTAACAAATTCTATAAAATGGGTTTTATTCTCGAAAGTCCACAATATTGGGGATGTTTGTGCTTATGCCCAGTATTGGGTAACATAAAACCTAATAAAAGTGATGTGTTCGTGAATAATTAAACAATAATTACGTCAGCTTACATTAATTAGTACTCAAATGTAATGCTAGTTACATTATTCAGACCTATTTACAAATCTAACGTACCGTAAGTATGTTGTAGTTTCACTAGACACGATTAGAAATATTTCTAAATCTCGTTTCGAAAAAATATTTTTCTTTGATATCTTTGAATATTAAGGAAAAACGTATTAAATTACACAACAAAATGAGGAATAGGAAAAAGGTTGTTTTAGTCCTAAAATCTCGTAATTGGTCAACCGTATTTTATTTTCTTTTAACTATACTTAATTAAATAAGGGTTATCAAAACAGTTTTGAAGAAAAATTCAAGAAAAATATTGAACATTTTTTGTCGTCTCAGATGCTGGTCATTTAAAAACAATTCTAAATTAAGACTTATTGCTATACAATAAAGCCTTTATTGCAATGTAAAACGTACTACAGAAGAAAGTCTGACGTTTAATTTTGTAGTAGAACTTAAACCAAGGATGTCACCAAAACGAAACAAAAGATTTTATAAATACCGTAAAAATATATTTCGAATATTTTAAAACCTTTCATCCATTATGAATTTCTATTATACGTATGGTATGTTGCTCTCCCTTGGATAAAATACCAAATCCCTTGCCGGGTGTCACAAAAATGGCGACGAATCTAACGCGCGTGAATAATTTTTGGGATACAAATGCAACCGTTGTTGACTTTACGCTCCCCATTATTACTTTTTACGGTTTAACAAGCTCGTATTTTTACTTATCTCGTTTTGTGAATTGTTATTCTACATTTTTAGGGTTCCAACCCTAGGTTTGGACTGCCTGCTGATTGGCGAATTCGTAGGGTTGACACTATTGTGGTCGCTTATACCATTGTCGTGTATTGTGATGTTTTTAATACGCGAAGTTTTTTTATTAGATGTCTTTTTTACAACTCCGCTAAGTTTTTATGGGTTTGATGTGTTTCGAATTACAGAGCTCGTTGGGTTTTATCGAAAGTTTTGACGAGTATTAAAATATGTGTAGGATGTTGTTCTCGCTTTCTAAGATTCATGATATTGCTCTTAAATACAAAACATTTTATTGTATTCAAAAGATCATGATTTGACGTTAAAATTTCTTTTTCTGCAAAAAGTTTTATCTTTCTTTTATCTCTTATATGTACATGATTTGCGCTGAACAAACAAACCGCTGAAACAAAAAATGAATATCAACACGAATCCTATTAAAAACAAATCAGAATTAATTATTAGCCAACATTCGGAACTAACCGTCGTTATACAAAAACAATTATATCGAACGCGATCTCGAACAAAACACGATCAACTCGTAACGGGCTGAATCGAAAACAATGAAGTGACCTTTCAATAATAGAACATCAGATATGAACACGATACCAATTACGATACGACGATTTAGAAAATTTCAAATTGACCAAAGAATATTTAGACAGCACTGGACTCTACAAATGGAATACAAAATTACGGTATCGAAATACTTTATTTACATCTAGTAATCCTTTTTATTATTTATAACGTATTTCAAATTTTATAGTAATTCTATCAATATTTAAAAGGTCTTTATCGCTTTAGTATCTAAGTACTGTCTAAACATTTATTGGTCTGTAACTAAATTATATTAAAAGTTTATTAGCTGTAGGTTTATTTGATTGTGCTTTTTGTTTGAGCTTTAACAGATGATTGGTATTGATTTTCGTAATGCTTTCGTCGAAAAGTGATTTTTAGTCATTCGTTTAATAATGATCGGATAAGAAATTGTGTCGGTTTTATTGATTTTAGTATTGTACACATATTTTGACCACACAATTTTTTTGTAAACATTACTATTAGACACATTATTTAGACAGATTCAATGGCATTTGTTACTATTTAATTAAGTTTTTATGTATTAATATAGTTTTTAATTTGACTATATCTGGTAAGTAGATAGTATGCTAATTTTAGGTAGTTTTTAATGCACCAGAACTGAGGAACCAATTAAACCTCTCGTAGCCCTGTCAGTAGCTAAACGTTTGATCGTTAACAAAGTGAACACCACGTCCATTCCGGTCGGGTTTCATCGTACGAGCCGTCAGAATAGCTACGTGAAAGCAATATTCATTCGGGTTTTTTTAAGCAGTGTATCGGAACTATTAACCTGTGTCAAGCAAAGCACAAAGCGTCGGTCCGAGTGACCACGTTTTAACAACAATTTTAACGTACAAAGACCAATTACGATACCTCGGGGTCGATCAAACGGGATCGCTGAAAAATGGGTGAGCGGTGAAAGGGTTGGCACCGTTTGTGAGAAATTTTAACGGTGATCGATGTTTTCGCGACATTTTCCGGGTTAAAATGTCCGGATGTTTTCTTCGTATTTATGAAAGACATAAATGGAGGGTTATTGGTGATTCGGGTGAAGCTTGTTTATGTATGGATATTGTATAAGTTTAATAAATAGTCTCATAAATATTTGTTTTAGAAAGGGAAAATCTTGAAACTGAACTTAAACAGCTTTGAATTTGACATGACCATAAAAATAATTTTCAAATTAATAAATATAACCGTTAACCACGACTTACAGAATATGAAATACCTGTAGGTTCCCTATGTACCAAACAATCTCACACACAAAACAACTCTATCAATGACACGAAAGAAAAAATCTTATATTAACAAATATTTCGCAAAGGAATTGTGAAATGACATTCGCAAGTTACTTGAAAGAGGTACTTTCAGTTATTATTAGGCATACGAAAAATTCCGATCACGTAAGTGTTCTTGAGAAGAATAAATTTAATTTGTTCTCCTCCACCCGTTACCGTTTTTCATAACCTGATATAAAGAATTCCAATTTTATCGTAGATATGATTTTATATACATATATTTAGCTGTTACTTTACTATCACGTTGTGTTATGTTGTGAGGTAGTCGTGTTCAAATAACGTAGCTCAATATAAGTTAAAGGATTTTACTGAAATTTTTTTCTATAAACGGGTATTTTTCGGAGGTCACTCGTCTTTTTTTTTTGATGGTTTACATGATTTGATCCAACTCCTAATTTTCACTTAGGAAAGTTACTGATTCCAAAAATCTCACCATTATTAAAACTAGGGTTTAAAAAGTCTGTCAAAAAGAAAGTCCTATAAAACATATAGTATTTCTCACTAAATATTATTTTCCAAGCACTCACATCCAACAATTCTAAATTTCAGACTACTGCCGAGTAAAACTTTGAGAAATTGCAAGCATCCACAAGAATGGCGTATCTCGTAAGATGCAACTTATGCGAGATGATAAACAGTCCGCATTTATGTCTTTTTATTCTATTCCTCTTTTAACTGAATTGTTTTGTATTTAGCATCTAGTTTCAAGAAGAATTTACTCTTTGGTAAAGACTCGAAGGAGGTTGTTTAACGAATTTCGTGTTAAGTACAGCTTACACAGCTGTCGTGTTTCAAACCTATCGTGTCAAATTGAATTTTTCATGGTCTTTGTCATAGCTTAAATGTAGTAGTATAACATCTACCCGTTCCATAATTCAATTGACAAAATAATAAGGTACAACTTCCGCTTACGACCGTCATACTCTTCCATCAAAAAAAACATAGTCATCTGTAACAATATGTCTTTAGCACGAATAATAAATGACCGCAATCGCTATCATCTATCCCCTTAACCTCTTGAACTACACGATTAACATACATCGTATAATTGCACTACAATATACAAAACATATATCAAGTTTCACTCTTGAACTTCAAAACACAATACGAACTAATTATGTATTACATTTCTCGTGTCATCTGACACACATTCCACATTCTGTAACGAGTGTTATCAACATTTGTCACTCGATTTGTCGTAAATAACTCGATACAAGAATCGCATCACTAATTATAGAGCGGCCATCTGCCGGTTACGAATGAATCGGTACCGATAATGTGAATGAATCGAGTAATATTGATTTACGATTGTTAGTTTTGTGTGTGAGATTAAGTTGATGGCTTAGTATTTTTTGTGGTTCAATAAATTGAATTGTTAATGGTTATTTTAAAGTGATAAATGATAGAGTTTTTATTCTTGTTGTTTGTTAGAGGCATAATGGAATAAAATAGTGGCATAATTAAAAAATATTCTCGTAAAAGTTAATAAATTAATTTAACATTTAATACGTAGAATCAACAATACTCAGTAAAGTACTTACTTGGAAAATAACGTTAGTGTTCTCTAGAAGAGATTCTTTTTAAACATGATACTAAAAATAGCGAAAGCTTGAAAAATAAATAGTCTTTTACCTCTAAACTCAGTTATTACTAGCAACCTGTCTCAGCTTCGGGTGAAATACTGATATATTATAAGTAAGTATAATCCTTCCTCTTGACTCACTCTATCTATTAAAGAATTAAAAATTATCTGTTTTAAAGATTTAAGCGAACAGACAGACATCGACTTTGTTCTATACTATGTAGTGATAACTAGATATGGTTTATGACGTAAGCTCTACGCATAGAGTCATAGACTAGTCTAGATATACTACTATAGCCAGCAATATCGTATGATGTGCATGTCACATACGCCGTGTTCGGCTAAATTGGACACTATACGGGACACAGGTTCGATTGGTCTCTAACAGGAACTGCGATGTTAGTTTTTAATATACTGGCGTTTTAGGGTTGAAATAATTACGTAAATGTGTTCAATGTTAATTGTTTGTGGTGTGTTTTAATGAGGAGAAAGGGGGTAATTTTTTGTTTGAGTTTTTTAGGTAGTGTAATTAATTATCTATTTGTAAGTTTGGTATCAAGATTTTTGTTAAATTTTACACGGAACTATAAAGGTAAGTATAAATTAAACAAAGAATTATAAAATGACGCCTGATAATTAGTAAAGTATCGTTTGCATACAAATATCATTCTCAAAAAATAATTATCTGCTTAGTATAGCTTACTGATAATCCTTCAAGCTTGTATTCTTACGAATTACTACACAAAACAAATCACTTACCACACAAATCGCTAGCGACAACAAACAACTCTACACAAATATTGAATTTCAACAAATTCACTCCGAACAAAATAGCAAGTCGCATAAAAGTCTAAAATACTAAAATAAACAGGTTTGCTTTAAATCTATGCGAGTACTTTCTGAGCATGCATGCATGCATAGACATGCATACAATGGAACACAAAGCCGGCTGTAAGGCAGTATTATCGGTATTTTATAGAGAATGCATTGCCTTTGAACAGCTCAAGGAGGTTTTATTTAAAGTAACATAGATTTAAAAGTATGTAGATTCTTTTTGACGCCGAATTTTGCGACGTTTCGGAGTTTTGTTGTGTGCTTTACATTACTCCACAATTTAGCGTGATAATGTTTTTGATAGTTTGAGTATTAATATTATTATATCATCCGTGTTTAGAATGTTGTCACTTGACAGAATACAGGTTTGGCAAATATTTTTTGTTTAGGTATTTGTCTTACAGATTTTCACTGCATCGATATTTAAGACATAAAAAAGAGACAGTAATTCGTTTACAACAAAAAGAAAACAACAATCATAGCCCTACAAAAAAAAATCTCAAAATTATTACATTTCATAAACTATATTTATTTTGATCCTTCAAAATGACCATAACGTAATTTAAACTAAAAGCTATTTATTCTCAATACGTTCCGTTACTAAAACAAACATACACCATCTACAAATAAGGTCTACCAATCGTTCATCAGCGTACATTAAATATATTATGCAATACACGCCGACAAAGTGTAACAACAGTTCTTACTTGCATGTATCTATCTAGTACGATTCGTAGACGTCGACGTCCGATAGCGTCCGATATCGCAGCAATAACGCGCCGATAACGCGTCGATAACGCGTCGATATCGCGGCGATAACGTGTTGGACAAACAAAGAGTGTGACTGTTGCGAAAGTCATTATGAATAAAAATACCGTGAGTTGTACTCATAAGTGAAGGGTTAAATGATTGATTTGTTTATTTTAACCAACAGTATAGGTATTATGAAGGTAGTCATTCATTACTCTAAGTGGTGTATTGTTGACATACTTGGCTGCCCCTTTTAGTTAGCCGCCCTTTATTAAAAGGAGACATAATTTGAAGAATACGTTCGTTGACGGTTACTAAAAACAAAATATTTCGTCGTATTAAAAACAAAGAAACCAGTTATTTAAAAAAATCCAAATATAAAAAATAATCTTAATTCCACAAATATGGTAAATTGTTACTGGCCACCACAACCCTTTAAAAGCCAGAAAAAGAAAAAGCCTAACATTCCAATACCAACTTCAAAACAAAAACAAACGCCAACGTTTAAAAAATACAATTGAAACTGTTAAGGTGAATACACTAGAGGTAAATTATAATAGTTAATGGCGTTATCTCGGGACGCGGCGAGAATCACAATGAACAATCGAAACGTGAGAATAGCAAACTTAATAGAAACAGAAAACTCACTCTTAAATGATAAATTTTAATATTTTTACATTCTATTTCTACCTTCTTGATCCAAAACTCCTTTTCTACATGGCCTGCAATGGCTGTTACAGGCTAGTATTATAATAGTTACAAATAATTATAATTTGAATTTGGAAAATTCAACAGTCTGTTTTGTACTCATATCCAGAAAAAAATTGATTTATTAATGATTTTATTTCTTACTTTACTATCAGTACATTTATATATGTGTTGATTTTGATTTTAAAAGTTTATAGAATATAATATAATTATAGAATATATATAGAATATAATTAAAAGGGATAAAATATCTATCTTTAGAAATCATTGAACTGTAACCTACATTCTAATTTAGCTTTTAAGAGCCAAATTAACCTTAAGTTTATTACTAAAAGTTTGTAAATAAGTATTAATATTCAACAGGTCGTGATCTTATTAATGTACTTCATTATTTATTAATAACACCTAAAGCCGAAGTTTTGCCAACAAAATAAAACATTCAGAAGGCTTTTCTTTCCCATTTCCACGACAAAATAATTACTTCAAAACTGAAAGTTACCTAAAGGTCATTATTAATAGCCTGTATATTTAAATTTAACCTAAGGGGATAGAAACAGCAAGAAATCGAACTCCTTTTTAATCTAGCAAGCCTCAGCTTTGCACAGGTGCATTACTGACACATATAAACCTTCCTCTTAACATTTTTTATCTTTAAAAAACACATCAAAATCCGTTCTTTAGTCTAACAGGTCCAAGCTAGCAAAGGAACGGAGAGATAGCGGAAAGCGACGTTGTTTTATATTATGTAGTGATAACAGCCTAAATAGTAAATATTTTTGGGTGAGACAGCAAAAGTCACTCCCCTTACAATCAGTTTCCTCATTTGATTACCTAGTTCAACGTAATCGCTCCACTTACTTGAACTTGTACAATATTACTGATGAAGCTTCATCACAATTCTATTGTTTTTCGAAATCACATCTATGCACCTAATATTCAAATGCAGTCTTGTTATAAAATGCTAAGTAGTCAGTAGAAGTAGGTGTTCTAAACAAAAACTAGCTCTAAGTGGCACTTTTGATACGCCTGTTCTTTGACAACGATAGATTAATTACATGAATATAATGTGTTGAATTTATTTCGCGTGAAGTCGTTAATTAGGCCTCTCTAGAACACGTAATATTTGCTTCATTAATACGTAAGGAGTTCAGAATAAATTTGGGAATAGACGAGGGATTAATACAAATCTGTCTGGTTTGTGAGGGATTTTAATTTTAGAGCTCTAGATTACGTCTTAATATTATGTTTTTGGGTTTCGAAATGTTTTGTGGGATTAAAGTAGATCGTATATTTTTCTCTAACCGCAACTCTTTAGTAAGATTAAAGAAGGTCATAGTAGTTTTAATAATCGCATCTACCTGAATTAAAAATGAAGCAAGCATCTTTTTGGAAGTTATTTTGGATCGGGTTCCAGGGATTAGCTTGCAGTTTGAGAGACTTCCACCATTGCTTAAAATAAGACTATTGTTAATAATGAATAAGAGACGCCGCTTTACTGTCAGTATAGAAGTACTACTTTAAATGAAAGGAAACAACTGAACATCAACAAATTTATTAAACAACTTACTCAGTCAACACATGACAATCTAAATTCCTTAATATGCAGTACAATTAAAAATAAATTCCATTGTTTTTTTACAATACTAAACAAAGCCCTCAGTATAAGTTCCCAATGATATTTACACATCTAATTCTCACGTTCGGCATCCTGCGTTACCCCTAACACAGGTTTATCTCTGTATTGATAACAGACTACCTTTATACCCTGTGTTTGCTTCAAAATACAAACAATGTGTCTTAAAAGGATACAACGTATTGAAGGAATGAAAAAACGCATAGCGGTGAATTGAATGACGTACTTTTTAAATTGAACACTGGAAATTGATAGTATTCAAAAATCATTCCTGCCCTTATCCTATTTCACTTGGGGTCGGCGCAACACGGCTTCTAGACATGTTGCTAAAAGTTTTGGCTATGGTTTTATAGTCGGCCGCCTGCCTGATACTAACCCTCTTTGGGAATGCGATTTTTGGTTGTTTACCCGCCACCATTCGGGTAACCCAAGGTGCTTGGTACAGTGCACTGGGTCTTAAGGTCCATTAGTCGCCTTTTACGACACCCAGTGGAGGATATGGGGTGGTGCTATTCTTTATATCCGCACACCACATGGAATATAACATTAAAAAAAATACAATAAAAAAATAACTTTAGTGTTATGTTTGCTATTTAAACATATTATGTTACTTCTCAGTCAGCATGGTGTGAAAGTATTGCTTTAAAAGAATAGACAACTATTTTCTAACACTTTTAATGTATTCAAATATATGTAAAATGTATATTCTTCTAAAATATTACATACTTACCAATGCATTTAAAATACCACTTGATTACTCAACTTAACAAAACGTGTAAAGAAATTCAATTCAGTTAAGCACCTCACATATAACGTATCATTATTATCAAATTATCATAGTTCGTATGAAATAAACACCGAAACACATTACCCCCTCCGTTCGCAGTCGGATATCAAAACCAGATATGTTTCATAACGCCCAAAATAGCCGTTTAACGCGACGTCGAATAAAAATGTGCGTTATTATAGATAATAAGTTGTAATTTATAACTTAAACGTGTATGGAGAAGTTATGGGAAGCGATAGCTATGGACAATCAAGTTGTAATAAGGTTGTCACTTAAACTTCATGGTGAATTAGAATAATTGAGATACTGGCATGAAATAATAGTTGGAATAATTTTCTTCACAAAAAATCGAATGTCAATTGTTTGAAATATTTTAAACTGGATTTTTTGATTTGATCAGTTTAATGAGCTTTTCTCGCCATTAAACGTTACAGTTTGGCGAGTCTAGATTTAAGGCCATATTTTTTTCTGAATATAATTAAGAAAAATAACCGCTTTGAAGCCTTGATGTTGGTAGATGGCATGCTCGGTTTCAATCACGCTTACCTAATCCACACGCATTCGTTCATTCAATCATAAACCGACTAAGCCACCGCAGGGCACTACATAAAGAAGTGACTGAGATAATGTATTATTATTCTATTTATATATTCTAAATTGTTTTAAATAACAATAACACTTTTAGAATAAGTTGTCTGTTTCTTCAGTGCCGTATTTCTAAAGTCTAGCCGTACATATAAAGCTAGAAAGAAGTCTTCAAATCTTGAAAGTTGAAAGTCTGAATATTGCACCTATTGTCACCGGAGCTTATGTTTGCAAAGTTTTGCCCAAAGGATATAAACTAGAAGATTTATTTACATACCAAGTGCATTTGTTAGGCGGCTATAGGTATAGTGCTATGAGTCTTTGTCTAAATTATTAAGGAAAATATAAGATCTGCTACTGTAATTGCTGGTCAATGTTTTATTTTGAATAGTAAATCTTGGTACTACATACCTATTTTGATAAAATATAATCTAGTTCTGGTTTGAAAGTATTTAAGGAGTAATATGTCATTACAAAAATCATGTCTGACTGTGTTTTGTTTTTGTTTTGCAGGTAAGGGTCTAATACTTTCGCTGTAAAATACAACTCAAATACTGTCGACTGAGTAAGTTTTATCATATTACTATTAAAATAATTTATGCAAATATTTCTATTTTCTCTTTCAATTTCAGGCAATATACTAAAATACCACAAATATTATGAATTAGAAAAAAAATATGCATTAAATTCATCAGAAATAAAAACTTCTACAAAAAACCTAACAACTTTGATATCTACTATAAATTACAAAAAAAAATCGTATGCAAAAACTCGAAGAAAGTTGGAAAATATCAACTTCCGAGATAATTATAAACATTGTCAGCCCTAAAAGAAATTACGGGTATTACCTTAACGCAGTGAAATTTCTCCAATTAGTGTGTTTCCTATCAAATTAATAGCCCATTCATGACAATAAATGTTCGGCGCCCGGATTTTAGTAATAAATTATATTCTACGTCCAACGTTGTTTGATTGGTTACTAATGCAGCTTTTTGTTGACACGTTTTATGCTCTCGTGGGAAGATTTGTCAATACCTTCGATAGTAAAACTTGAGTTGTACTTAACACACCTGACAAAATAACTAGTATTATTTACTTACAAACAAGTATGAGATAAAGAAAGTATTTAAACAGGGCTTGACGGTGTTTAAGGTATTGCTTCTGTGCCTTTTTTTCGTAAGAGGAAGAGTCTGGTGCCAGACTCTTACTGACTAAATCTAAACCGCCTTGCAACGTGTCTTGCGCTTGATTAGTGACAATGCGTTGCAATTTATCACATCGCTTGTGTATCTAGAAATAACCGACTTCCTACTAGAGAATATAAAAAAAAAAAACAAAAGAAATATCTTCTATTGTTGACGTTCAAAACATTCTTCAGTTAATTTCATATTTTTTTACACTTATCAAGAATACCAGTTTTATATAATTCCATATCTACATTTATAAGTAGGTAGATCAAATTAAGTGGTATTCTTGCCAATTTCAATAATTGTGAAGTAGCAGTATTTCACATTAGATCCGTCTTTACATGGGCTTAATATACTTCAAAAAGGAAATTCCATTCAAGTGGCAGTTGATTGACAACCAGTATTCGAGAAAGTATTTTTCGTAGCATTTTTCGCTAAGTAACACGATTGTTGAAGATATACAGGGATCAATATGTACAATCAGCAACAAAAACCTATGGGCACAATCGAAATAATCATACATTAACCATAGCAAAATGTTGTTGATTTCTACCTAGTGCCTAGGTACTAAAAAAAAAGATGTTCACCAGAACTCTACAAAGTTACTTGCCTCAATTGTTATTGTGACAGTCTTCATTTTTTTTATTGTCGTCTTATGTCTCATGTGGATGTTCAACTGTAACAAACCAAGAGTATATAGGATTCACTTCAGCATGCTGTTTTTACAATCGACGTCCCAACTGTACCAATAAAGACACGTTGATTTACATACCCTAACTCAAATCAGTATGTAAATCCTATAGAGATTCTTAAGACTCATTTATAAAACCATTTATTCCCATTCACGATTACATAAGCCGATGTGACACTATTGACACCACGATAAACTCGAAATTTATTCTCGAAAGTAATTTGGTAACTGTGTTAAAAGGGAAATTAGAAAGAGAGGTTTGAAGCGAGATAGCGATAGGTTGGAGTCATGATTCAGGTAGTCAATGTAGGATTAAGTGATATTATGAACTATCAAATGCTTCCACTTATGAAGGCATCTCTTTTAGTTTGAAAGCTAGAAATTTTAATATCAATTTATTAGACATGATATCACCGTTTTATGTCAGTGGAAAGCTACTAGTCGAGAACAGTTAGACATAAGATAGGATTTATACAAGTTGCAACGGATATAGTGGTATTGAAATGAAGCTTCTGTGGTTTAAAATGGCTGAGTTTCTTTAAGAAAGTCTTTAGCGAATACTACTAATATCATAAACTTGAAAGTTTGTAAGTATGAATGGCCTGAAGCAATTTTGATGAAATTTAGCATGGAGTAGGTTGACACCCTGGATTAACACAGGCTAATTTTTAACCGTTAGCGTCAGATGGAATATCTTTTGCAACTATAAAGGACTTTTGCGCTGGCGAAGTCGCAGGCAAATCCAGCCTACGATAAAAATTAGCCTTAAAATACAAAACATTTTCGCTTTTATAAGTTTTGTAACAAAGTTAAACATTCTAAACAGCCACCAATTACAGTAGCTAAATACAATATTTCTTTTAAATAAAACTCTAAGAGGAACGAAACCAGGAATTTCTTAAATCCAAATTAATGTACTTTGTTCCTAAAATATAGTAAGAACATTCTGGAAAACTCATTAAAACTTGCATACAGAGTTCTAAGTAATTATTAAATCCGTAGTCACTGTAGTAGAGTCACCGTATTCTGAATAGTTTTCAAGATTAACATACAGACAGACAGATGAAGGCATATTCCACTGTTACGTCATTTGATAGGTTTGGTATCGCTTGAGAACAGTTTGTGGGTTTTGAAAATGAAAAGTATACTCTGGAACTCGGTTTGAATCTCTTTTCATTGCGCTAACGTGGAAATTGATATTTCATTCAGTTTGCCTAATGAAATGTAGAGGCTGCCCAAATTGATAGAGCGGTGAAGTTATTTTTTAATTTCTATGCGACCGTTGACGGTTCAACCTTGTATCCCATGCCGTGCTATTATTATTATTAATTGCAGCCTTGGAGACAGTTACTTACTCACATTGATTCATGCCCGAGGCTCGCCAAAACAAGCTGTATGTATGTAGCTTAGTTTAAGCAGCGATATTACTATCGATGACAATATTCAGTTGAAAAAGACAGTACCTACTAAGCTTCACTGTGTTTCCTTTTCACGTTGCTTTCGACAACATCCCAGCACCTACAACCTCCTTACTTATTTTCTCTGTCTCTTCCATCACAAGTCTGAATAAATTATTTTTAAATGTACAAGACACTACATTTTCATTAAACATTCAGTATCCAGAGCTTCGAATACCGCACACAGTCAAACAACAGTCTTTAGTTGGAGAATAGTAAAATATAGGCAAAACAAATAGAAGTATGAAGTCAAAGTGAAATTGTAAGAATGAGGTTTGCAGCGAGCACTTGAGTAACACATCACGAAATATTCATACACGGAAGGAACATCTTAAGATTCCGAGTATGCAAATATTGCTTTGCCAACGTTTGAGGTGCGGTGCAAGTGATAGCAGGGAACGATTTGAAATTTGATTTGTTTTAGCGATTTCTTGGTAGCGTTTGATACTGGTAGAGTATTGAAAGCCAGATCAAGACTAACTGCGGTTATCTGAAACAAGAAGAAATGATATTTCTGATTAAATTATTAATAAATTGATTGAATATTTTCTGAAAAAAGAACAATTACTTTGTAGTTTTGAATCTGATGACGGCTGTAAATAAAATTTCTTACAAATATCATCATTTTGTATTAGTTAAGTTCGCTATTCGTCAATTAAAAAGATAGACAAGGCCTTAAAATTAAATTTGCATGCAAAAACCAAGATGTTTAAATAATCTAAAATACGCCCCGCTCTTAATCCGACCATACCTCTACCCCAGTATATATCTGCAAGTACTCCGGCTGCGTTTACTGCCGCGACAATGCCAAGTCGTTATTACGAATTATTGGACTTTTTTACTTACGTACCATACGGTTTTAAATTTAGCTCCGTTGAGTTCCAAGACGGCTGCGTCGGTGCTTTATTTAATACTCGTATTTTTATGTATGTGTATACTTTATGTATATGTCTAGTTTGCGAATGCGTTTTTTTAATACATAAAAGTATAGAAGAGAGATAAAGATTCTCGTCCTTATATTGTTTTTCTTATGCTAGCTATTATTTTTATTACTGAAAACAGATCTCACGTAAACTTGGAGAGGCCTATGTCCTCCTGGAGAGGATTGTGATAGGCTGATGATGATGATGAAGTTAGCTATTAGTCCCACGAATTCCTTATTAATCAATCGTATAGTCGACTTTGATTAAAATGTTTTTAATCAAAATACTCAGTAACACTGCAGGCGAATTCTTGCATTTTACTGTTCAACTTTCAAGTAATATGACTCTTAAAGATCACTACAATAGATCAGCCAATGACGCAAATGAAAACAAAGAACCACCTCTTTCGTATTACCATTCTAAAGATTCATCTCAAAGCAACTACATAAGAGAGAAGATTGAAATACGTAGGACCTACGTCACTGCATCATGTTGAACCCAGTTCAAGCGCAAATATGAAATATGTATGTCGTGTCGTGTAAGTAATAGTGAGGCGACTTCGCCTTAGTGAAGTACTTATACTTATGCTTACTGTACAATGTTCAGAAGTAATGCTTAGCTGAAAGATTTTAAATGTCAACGTTTGGAAGTTTTGGGATAATGAATCTTGTTTTAATTGTAACAAGTTTGGTTTTTCATTGAATTGATTTGAGGTTATTTATTGATTTTTTTCTAAGTATCATCACATGTCTGTCGGGATAATTTCAGAGTCGATTCGAGAGAGGCTGTTTCAGAGCTCTTAGCGCAAAAATATACTTCATACTCTCAATAACACTTCCAAATTCATCTGTAATAAAAACTTCATAAAACCCTATACAACCATAATCAAATTATCATAACCGTTTCTAATCTTACCTACTTCGAAAACAAAGGAAAATGATCCTTAATGCGTTGCTTATCGTTCTTCCTGTTTCTATGTATGTATAGTACATCTCATAAGGCATGGAGAATGAAGCTATAAGGGCCATAAGGGCTTGTGGTAGCGAAACGGCAGATGCATGCGGTTTATGATGATTGCACGTCAAGAAACAATAGCCACTTATTGTATGGCCTATGTTCGAGACCTGTAGAAACTGGAAACGGTTTTGCAGACGTAGATTTTGTTTCATAATATTTAAAAAATGATTTGTTTCTAATAGTGTAGGCCTGGAAGTCTAAGGAATGAATGAAAAAGAAATAAACGATTCTGTGACGTCTGATAAGAAAGAATTAAAGAAAATAACGTGTTGCATCGACTTCAAGTGATATGGGGTAAGGGCTGGATGATGATGATGATGATGAGTGTAAGTCCGTAAGTTTGACGAGAGTAAAAACTCCCAAACTCAGACTTATTGTAACTGTTTTGTACTGTTTGATTATGATTTTCTCCTCACTTTTCCAATACAACTCTTAATTAAATAAAACGATATGTAGCTGTCGTAACACTTATTTTCTACGAACTAATTAATGAAATCAATACCAGTAAAAACGACTACCATGTCGCCAGTCAGCACTAGGTATTTCGCAATGACCTGACACTAACAATATATCGTTATCAGAAATTCTACGAATTCAAACTAACACCTATTTTTCGATACACGGAATTCAGAATAGTTCTCAAATCGATTCACGGTTTGACACGACTTTTCGATTTACCTTCAAACTCGAGCAAATATTTGCATTGTACAATGAAATTAAACGTATTTGGTTAACAAAAGCAAGTTTAATGGTAGCATCGAATGATTTAGCATCGATTTCGCAAGTCATGCATTAACCCTACAGTATACCCATAATAGTAACTCGAGAGTAATCTCTAGCCATTATCTGAATCCCTTTTTGATAAATCGTGAAGATACAAAGTCTGCCATTTAAGAAATAGTGCTCGGATGCTAGTGAAAGTTTTATTTCGAAAGGATAAAGATCTTTGCTGTGAAACGAAGAAATGAACCGAATACGTTTTTATTATGTTTGAGATAACAGATTTTGTTCTTATAGAAAGCAGGTACTTACATTGTAACTGTGATTTTATGGTTCGTAAACTTCATACTTTCATATCTTTTTACTGTGTGATCTATGATAGTAAATGATGATGAAAGTTGTAACAGAAGCATCAAATTTATTACAATGTTAATAACTATAAAATTATTTTGTTGTTAGTCTAGGTGCTAATAGATTGTTCAGTAATCGACCAACGTAATCATATTGTTTTGAAAAACGAAAATAATTATTTATTTCCAAATAAATAATTCTAATTGATTTTGTGAATAGTTCACCTGTATTTTGATAATAGGACTCCAGTATACAAAACGATCGATACCTATTTCATACTGGCCACTTAATTCCATTTTCAAAAACAATTGACGACTGGTTTGCATTCGAAGTACAATTGACGTCGATTTTTTCTTTCGGCGGTTTTCGCCATTTCCATTCGGCGTGTATCTCGGAATACTTTGTTGTTCTCGATATCATTGGTCGGCATCGGAATGGCCGTCACGTTTCACCCCCACTAACGACACAGTTTTATCAACCGCCGGACACAGTTGAAAGAGTTACTCGTACGAGTTTGTTGGTAGGAACGGAAAATTGGAGGTGAGATGTGAAAAGAGAGGTATTGAAGTATTCGGAAAATTTAGTTTTATGATTCTTTTTTGAACGTGCGTGGCACTTTGTAGGCTTTTAGAATAACCTTTTTTTTGCAATGAACGCTCGTTAAAATTCGCAAAACCTAACAACAAAATTCAATAAAATTCTCATTTACTCTAACAACAAAAAATCGCAAGAACCACTATTCAAAATTCACCAAGTATATTTTCTTTCTCTACGAAAAAAGTAAAACATTTCTAGTTTTTTCCATTCGTAACACGAACCGCAGTGGATCTTTTATTGACTAGTGGCAGAACCCGACGCCGCACGTCTACGCGAATCTCCACCGAGCGTATGAAATCTGCGCCACAGAATATAATATTACACTTTGACAATGATGAAATATCGTCACACGATTTGACTTTTGTGCCTACAAGGCTGATGGAATTTTGGGGAAATTCGATTTTAGGCATTGGCCAGAAGTGGAACCGTAAAAATAAAATTGTATAATAATTAGGTATATGCAAATATTCCAATGATTTTTTTAACGGGAATGTAGGTAATTGGTTGACATGATGAAAATTTTAAATTTATTTTAAATTGGTCTTAGTTTTAGGGTGATTGCGTCTTTCAAAATGTCATCTTGGAATCAAATTGTATGTTTAACAGCTTGGCAATACTAAACAAATAACTACAAAGGAAAGTCATTGTTCAAATTAACTTTGTCAATATTTAGAATGCTGTAATAGGTCGTTGATAGCCAAAACATCTCGTGTTTACAAATAAAAACAAGAGTAGGCCATTGATAAGACTTGCAGACCGTATGCACATTTCTTATCTTTCTTATCACGAAAGTAGAGCACTGTTTATTAAGCAGACCTGGTTTCTTTTACAAAATTCACACACTATATTGTCATTATCATCATTATCACGAAATATAGTACCAATGTTACAAATAATGACTCATAACTACGCATTATTTCGATATAATAAACGAAAAATCTCACGCCTATGTATTCTCACACTACACAAAATATAATAAACACACATAAATAATCCAATTTACAACATAAAATAAAAAAAAAAATATTTGACCTCTAAAATATTTAGGTATTAAACAACGTCGTATCTGCATTATAAGCTACTCTTTGTCGCCTCGGGACCACACGAAAGCCGTGCGCGGTTCTCGTCCCTTCTGACATTCTGAACTATGTCTGTATTATAACTGGTAACTACAGAAACTATTCCGTGTTATCCTAGCGACAAGCTAGTCTACTTAGTTATAATAATACTGCTTGTCTTGTCTACTGGAACACGGAAATTCAGAGATCTAATGCGCAAGCAAAATATATTATGTGCCGTAATATTGTACTTTGTTTTGTTTATAATGACGACTTAAATTACAAACTAGGTATCTCTAGACATCAAAAAAAGAAAAAGAGAATTTTACTATTTAATTTAGTGATTTTAATTTTACCTTTAATTTTTTTGTACAGTCATTAAATCCACCAATCGTTCTTATATATCCTGCAAATATAAACTTAACCACATAAATTCCCAAATCGATTTGCCTTGCATGAAAGCTTCATGCAAAACAATCATAATAATATAAAAGCGTAATAAAGTCTCAAGCTTTCAAATAATTCTCAATCCACGATCGTATCGAGTGTCGTATCTGCATAACTTTTCTAAACTAATCTATGTCTGAACAATGAAAGTGTGGCGGGGTATTGGCGCCTGGCCCCCTACCACTGTATCTCACAGTAATGACGTCACAATTGTTGAAGAGAGTCGCCGCTCTACGTCGTGTAGTGCGCTTTCTCGCTTCCACGACTGATATATTGTTAGTTTAAGTGATGGTGGTAGGTCTCTTGGTCCCTAGGTTCCTACCGACTCTCCGTATCACGTTACGGAGCCGAGGTGTCGCTTATGTGCGTGCACATCTGTGTGTGATTGTAAACGAATTTCTGTATCACAGTAACACGATATTTGGTGACGTATTGATGATAAATCAGTGGTGTGATGTGGTTTTGAGTACACTAGTAATACATGAATTAATTGCTAATTGCATCTATGATTTAAGTGGTATCTAGGACTTGTACCGACCTGGTACTAGATCTACTGAATTTCTTAGATTAAATAATATTTAGTTCTTTAACTGGATATTCTTATCATTCGAAACAAAAATTTAACTATTTCTCGTTTCGAAAAAAATACAAATCGTGATAATGATTCCTTTCATCAATTTCAGAAACTACAAAAAATCTAGTTCGATCCGCTGTATTTCGAACGTAGACATTTCCATCAAATAAATTCAAGGCGTAAAAAAACGTCTAAAAGTCGTCCATTTCGCTACCAATCACTTGTAACAATTTACCTATCCTGCGTCCCAGTCGAAACTAACCAATAAAACATAGTCGTACATCGCTGGCACTAAATCTGCCACAAAGTACCGCTGTTTATTTCCTCAAACTGAACTGTTCTATTTCAGAATTTTAGTCCGGCCCTGTATCAGTCTCGTGTAAATGACGTAGTAAAAAGCGCATGGAGACATGACGTCACACGAGATTTCAACTTACTGTATCGTCTCCATTAATTATTTACGTGATAAAAGAAAAAACAAGTGACCAATATTTTGTGGAAATCTATTTGGCGAAATAAAAAAAAAAACAATATTCGTTTTTTTTTTTTAATAAAGTCCGTCAAATATACAATAAAATTGGCTGTCTACGTTAATCCGCAAGCTAGTACATTTTTTCTGCAAAATTTAAAGAGTTTTGGTATGAAAGGTTTT
This sequence comes from Chrysodeixis includens, assembly GCA_941860345.1. Taxonomy (NCBI): domain Eukaryota; kingdom Metazoa; phylum Arthropoda; class Insecta; order Lepidoptera; family Noctuidae; genus Chrysodeixis; species Chrysodeixis includens. Next base: position 1,762,350 of record OW796092.1, read on the forward strand.
TGCAGAATCTGTTAATTTCATAACATGTTCCTTTGAATCAACCCACGCCAAAACACCTACACATGTAAGCTGTTCCTTTATAATAAAAAAAACTAACAATAACCTAGGTAATAAATTACTGAACAAGTTAAGTGAAATTCTCATTATAAATATTTAAAAAAAAATCTAGTGTTCTAATATTAATTTTCCACTTTGTATTTCTTATATTATAGGTATTTTGATATTCGTACCTAGCCTTTAGCAATCACAGGCAAAGGGTTGTTTTGAAATCATTCTTGTGTTGAACGGGTCCTTTAGCGCAAAGGAAAATGCCTGGTGGGCCTCAAAACGTTAAGTTATTCATATCTTGTAATAAGAGTTTGGAGTAAAGGTCAACTTGCTAACTTGGGCGAGGAAAACATGATTTTAGAAGTCCAGTATAGGCACAATATTATTTTCTTTTTGTTGAGACGATCAAATCACACCCTCATGTTTGTGGAAAATTGATAAATTGTAAATCATCCATTACAGTACAGCTACGGTGTAGATATCAATATTAATCACCAAAATATAGAGCACATACAGAAAAAATAAAAATCATTTCGATATGCAGTAGAAACAAACTAGATAATTCTCGCGTCCGTAACGTTAGATTAACATATGAATCGTCTATATTTAGCGATATAATCCCACTGGCCCCAAATACACTAAAAACGATAAAAAACTACCGATATTATAAATAACAGTAAAATGATGGAGGGAATACCCCGCCCTCACTTATCACTCGCACCCCAAGTATTTGACCCCGCTTGAAAGCCGCTCTCTGCATGGGCGACGAGGGTTTTTACATTTTTTTATAAAGAAATGTTGGTTTGAATAGAAAACCCACTTATTGCGCCCTAAGCAAAGTCTACAACGTCTAATGTATGAATGTCTGTCGTTTGCAGGTGAGTCCCGTTGCGCGAACTATCGTGAGTACAAACTTATTTTTTTGTGGAGAATGTAATATTAATAAGCAATTTTGTTGTTTATGAATGTCTATCTGTTAGTCGCTCATTTATGGGAGGACGGAGAAAGACTATTATTTAATTATATTAACGGGCCCTGTTGGTCTAGTGGTTAGTGGTCCTGACTGCTATACCGGAGGTCGAGGTTCGATTCCCACCCAGGACAAATGTTTGTGTGATGAACACGATAGTTTTCTGTGTCTGACTGTAATTTATCTATAACATGTATGTATTTAGAAATATACAAGTTACTATCGTATACTTAATAGAAACTAGATGGCATTGTGTGAATATTGTGGAATGTTAATTTATTTATCCAATGATGAAATAAAATTTATTTACAAACAAGTACTTACTTGTTCTTTAGTGTGTTAAACTAACGTCAATATTTTAGTGCTTGTTTCCTATTTATACTGATGCCCTATGTATTATGCCCTGAATATTCCACTTTCCACAATCATGCATAATTCTAGTACACGTGTGACCTCAAAGGTCACATCCAATTAAGTCAGTGTGAGTCCTCCTAAGCTTCCGTGACCCTTCTAAGTCACGTATGTCCTCAATTTAATTACAATTCAATAGTTATGCCTGTAATAAGACATACGTAATCTAAAGCAATATCTAGTGATGATTTTGGATTAGTTTAACAGATTTTACAGATTATATCTAGAGTAATAATATTTTTTAATGACTATGACAACTGAAAAAGGGAAAAACTGGTTTAATTACGAATTATAGTAAGTAAATGAGACTGTTAACAAGCCAGTCAATATATAAAATGATAAACAAATTTTTATTTCACGACTTTCACACAACGCTATTTAGTCTCAAACTAAGCAGTATTATGAGTACTAGACAACTGATAAACATTTTATATGCTTCTAAATACATACATACTATAGATAAACTACACCCAGCCACAAGACAAGTGACCGTCATGGGTGGAAATCGAACCCACGACTTTCAGAATAGTAGTCAGAGCAACTTACCACTAGACCGACACCTGTCAAAAACTCCTTTAAATATTTTTACGAAAATGACATTTGGTTGTCATTTCCATACATTAGAAGTCTACGTCACGTAACTTACTTGTCACCTCAAAACAGGGGGCTGGCTCCCCTGCTTCGCAGAATCATGCAATAATGTTATTAACAACCTCAACACCCATTATTGAACCTGCAAATATAATTTTCATATGAAACGATATCGAGCAGACTTTCATCAGCTTCATCCCTCAGTGATAACCTTTCGATGTCATCAGTCACCATCCATCACTCAAAGGAAATTACATCGAAGATTAATAAAGCCATTAAAGTCGACATTTCAACTTGTGACCTCTTCGGTTTTGAAAATGGCAATCAGTTAGGATTTGACACTTCATATTTTATGATGCGTTGAGTTATATTTCATCTCTCTGCTTTGTCAATTTAAGTACTCATCAAGGAAAAAAGAGGTTTTAAGTGTGGAATTTTCGTGTTCTGCTGTCGAAAAAACAAGAGTCGTTCAATAACATTAACCCTTTTTCAGTTTCTTGTGAGGTTAACCGGAACAAACTCAAATGTAATACAATTTCAAACCAAAAAGAGCAACACGCTAATTGGTGGATCTGCTTTAAAACTTTAAACAAATCCTACGCAACGTAAACTAAACTTTCACAATTCAACTTTGGCATTAAATTTACAAAACTCAATTTTTATTTGCAACAAAGGATATTGCACCTTACAGTTCAAGAAATAGGATTGAATACCATTTCAGTGGTTGTGGATTGAAGCCCTTGTTTTGACAACTCATTATTGGTATGTTTCTAATTGGGCAGTTCGTTTCGTACTCGGCTATCGGCTTGATACGACCGAATTCGGTACGCATTCCGTCTGTTTATGTTTGCTGAAGATATTTTCGCGTTTGAACAGCTGATTGCGTGCGATGAGGTCACCCCGCGAATCCAAATTGAATGATGTAAACTCAATTTTGATTCCATCACGACTGAATTTTTGGGGTGCATAAAATTTTCAACAACTATTTTAAATTATTTTATTTGAGTATTAGGTATTTCCATTCGTTAACATTTTTTTTGGCTAGTTGAGAAGCCGCCGTATTTCAAAACTGGTATAGAATAACAAAACATTCGACAGTAAAATATCATTTTAGCTTCCAAAATCTTCTAATCACAGCACTTAAAACTCATATAATATCCAACACAATATCATTTCATCTGACATCGTTATTAACGTTACATATTAAAATTTCTCGTGAAACAACAGTGCCACCAAAAATAAATCGTGTACCCTTGACTGGTTTAAGCGGGAGCCGCTTAATTTTGTCAAACAGACCTCTACATTTTGACGTATATACGTACGAGAGCAGAATAATGAATTGTGACGTTGCTTGAATAACTGATTAGGAGCAAACCGCACCTGTTGTCAGTTTATTGTACGATGTTTTTTTGTTCATTAAATGTTTGCGTTGTAACATGCGGTGATTGGAGTTGTGAATGGATGTGGAAATGGCGAGGTTTTTAAAAATACGAGTCGAGAAAATTGACTTTGCTTAGAGAGTTGCAATTTTTTTCGATTTGTAACTAAAAAAAAATGCGATTTTATGTCTTTAAGATTGGTTTTGAGAATTATACAAACATAACATTCAATTATTACCCAATGGTTTTATTTTAGTTCAATATCGTCACAATTGCATTTTTATCACTATAAAATGGATATCACACGTACGAGTATAGCCGGCACGAGCGCATAGAGCACAAAAACAATGGCGTCGCCAGCCAAGTTTCGCAAACAATTTATTCCACACATAACCGTCCCGAAAATTATGTAAATCTCCACGACTAACAAATGGATGTAAACATTGAAAATGTTGACGGCAATAATTGCAACACGATTATTCAATTTGACGTTTTGCAATCAGCGGGCACAAACGAGCAAACACTCGTAATCAAACATGCCCGAATCGATTATCAACTCGATTCAATTCGGCCGATAACGCGGTGTGTCCGATTCGATACGAATTTATATCATTCACTCGTAATGATTGAGTTTTATAATAGATTCTGTTTGTTTCAATATATTGATGTTTAGATAACGTTGATGGCTTGTCCACAGCATGTTTTAATTTGATATCATTAAAAAACATTTATACCTAACTGCTATTAGCTTTGGTATCGTAAAATAAGGGTGTAGTTATTATATTCCATAACTATGCCTGTTAAAACGAAGTCAAACCTTGAAAAGTTACGCCCAAACCACCAATTTCCTGTGCCTAAAACTTTAAATAACCAACAAGAGAATCAAAGTTCGAAAGCAAAATTAATGCCGAACATTATAATAATAAATGCGACTCGCTGGATTTAGAGCAACTCGGTAGCGTAACGAAAAGCATATAATATAACTATATAAAAGCAGATAGTAAAACTAGTTCCACTATTAATCCCGGGAGTGTGAAACTGTAGTGATGTGCAACGGAACACGATATGCAGGACCAAGTTTTGAAGTATTCCGAGATGTTCCACTTTGAACGTACCCGTGAATAAGAATTAGTGCGGCAACTGTTTTAATGTTTGACAAGTGTTTCGCTTAATGTATATTTTATTCAAACTTTTGCAAATTCGAGTTTGAGTGGAAAATTTTATATTCAATTAAATGTAGTAGCGAAACTTTGTTGGCTGTAACATTAACACGCCTGCAAGATTCTTTTAATATTATTGCTTTAGGATATCCATTAGAGAAAATTATTTCTAAACCTTTCAAGTATTAGAAGATATTCATGAGTCAGCATAGTTTAATATCGCTAGTAACATCACTAAAACACGAGACTATTCTCTAGAGCCTCGTAACTTACTCTCCTTTTATGACACTATAGAATATTTTAAGTGCATTAAAGCGTCCGAAACGTAAAGGGGGCTTAAGGGGTCGTGGGGAGACACCGAGAATTGATGATATAGATTAAAGGTTGGCAGACTTAGACAATACTGAAACTCGTCTCGCAGAGCAAAGAGATGGAAATTGAATCATATATTTGGAGAGGTTTGTAAACGGCAATTTCATTCTGACAGTCAAGTAACGTTAGATCTTTGGTGTGATTGATAGACGTTGATTGTTTGCGCTTTGTGTTGTGTACTGCCGCTTGATTTAAATTAAAACATTGGGTCGCTTTGATATCCTGGTAGCTTTAAGAAATGGATGTGTTATAGAGTTAGTGATTGAATAAACTTAGTCAAATGATTATATATTATGGGCTCCAACTCAATTTTAAAATTGCATTAGACATTTTAGAAACATGTTTGGAATTGAATAATGTCCCATTTATAGTTAATTAACGTTTTAGAAAGAAGCTTAGAAAAGTTCATAAAAAAACCCTTGTTAAATAACTACATAACTAATACAATACCTCTCTTTGTAACAGACATAGAACCGATTTCTAACACCAAACGTTTAACATCTCAAGTTATACCAAAATACATTTCTGGGAGCAAGGAGAACCTAAATGATCCCCCTATTGTGCGGAACACAAATCGTCGATGCAGATTACAAAGGGCCCTAGGGAGTGAACAGTCGCTACGAGGAAAGCCCTCCGATCCCATTGTGATGAGCTCTTTGTCTTATTGGATAAGGTTCAAGTGATGAATGACAGCGAAGGTATCACAGTAAACGATCCTTTTATTGAGGAAAAAGAAACGTTAGAATTTGTTGATGACAAACATAAAGACGTTCAATTACTTTAAAAGGTTGACGATGGATTAGCTGTCGAAATCGAAGAATTGGCTTCGAATTTAGTTTTTTTTTGAGCAGATGTTGTCGGCTGTCAGTAAGTGTAACAAGTTTATCTCAGTTTAATCAAATTTGGCTTGGCAACGATCTTGATAAAATCGATTCATTGTTTCTGAAATTATAATAAATAGTATTTAAATGTTCGAACATCTATAGAAGGTTAATGAATTCGGTCAAAGATTTAATTTCAATAAAGTTATCCATAATGTTAGAAGCTTTAGATTTTTTTCAGAAACTTCGTAATCTTCGGATTCCGTAGCTGGAAAGTTTTGAGCTTAGACTAACATTATCCTAAACCGCTTTATCTCATTGTTTGATTTATAGTTAGTAACTTCACTGAGCGTTTCAGTTGCTGAACAAATTGAATCAGCCTAAGTTTCGCGAACATTAATGTAAGTTAAATGCATCGTTTTATTATTTATTGCTGTTTAGAAATTTATTGCTCTAACCTTATTGTCAACCAATAGCTATTTGGGATAAGTTATCCTTTTGTTAAATTTTAGTTGGAATTAGTGAAGCATTGATTTATTTATAAACTGATTTCTGTATTTATTTGGCCTTAAAGTTCTCTCTTAGCAATATAAGTGAGCTCAATAAAAACTGTTTGTTTTACGGTTAAATAAATATAAGAATACATTTTGAATACAGCTCCATCGTCTATCTCTTTATATTTATTTAAAAGTTACGTTTTGTCTAACATTACTCGTACGTTTGCTCGATTTTATTTTTATCAAAATTGTCTGTTGGCTTTAGGATTACTATTATCAAGAAATTAGAGACTCGTGACTATTATATATTAAACTGACTAGAATTAGGTGTATGATTTCTCCGAAACAAAATCGCGGCTACCTAGTTATAACAATTTCCTTTGCAAGACGGATGCAGTTCATTCTCATGAACAAATTAACTGACACGGACTTTTAATAGGATAATACCATGCTTCATACAATTTGTGCTTATTGAATGACTGCCCACTTAATTGTGGACGTGCTTTGTCACTCTTATGTTAAATTTTAGATCTTTGTCGAGATAAGAATCTTGAATTTAAATTCTTAATTGGCAATTGGGAGGACAATGCTTGAGCGTTTTAAATACACGTGACTTTTTAAAGTCATTGTGAAACTGAATTGGTCCATCATATATTTTTTTTTATCTAGCTAGATTTTTTAACAGTAATAGAATCCCTCATATTACAATTAAAAAGTAATGTAGGATAAGAGAATGAGAGAAAGAAAGAAGATAAGATGATGAATAGAAGTCGTAATATTGACTCCGGTGAAAAGCTTTAAATTTTTATTTATTGTACGAATCGTTTACAAATTAACTCAAATTGAACTATTTATTATTTACAAATATTGCGTCAAAACTAATGAAAAGTATATTTGCCTTCGAAATTTTAATGAACCTATCACACAGATGAATTATAAAATGTAATAACTCGAACTAAATTTTATTTCACAAAAACATAATTGATCAATTTCAAAGTTCCAACAAGTTTAAATCGTTAGTTACAATTTATCGAACTGCACACTTTTTTTTATACCATAATCTTTTATACTTTAATAACCATAGAATAGCAAATAACATCGCTTCTTGATGTCTGTCTGTCCCTATCTATGAATGCTTAGCTCTTTAAAACAATGCAATGGATTTTAATGTTTCAAGTTTTTTTTTTTATATTTCAAGAGGAATGCTTATAAGTACAAAACATCAGTATTGCATGTTTGGGTCGGTAGTAACTCATACCTAGTATCAAATTTAGTACAATTTGAATCGGTTTTAGTAATCAATGCCATTTATTAGATTCAATTCATTCAATAAATGTATTTGCAAAGCAGATCTTATCTGACTGATAACATACAAACGCCTCGTTCACTTTATATGAAGTTCATCAATGGAACTGTAGATAGCCTTAATTGATTACTAAGATAGGTAATGATATGCACGAGGAAGCGGAAGCAAGAGCTACAAATGATATAGCAGTAGTGAATCAGGCTGGGGTATATGTCATACAATATATTGAATATAGGTTTATTTATTTCACCACTTAGGTACAACTTCGACAGGCCTGTTGGTCTAGTGGTTAGTGACCCTGACCGCTAAGCCGGAGGTCGTGGGTTCGATTCCCACCCAGGACAAATGTTTGTGTGATGAGCACGATCATTTGTTCTGTGTCTGGGTGTGATTTATCTATAATATGTATATATTTAGAAATATATAAGTATGTTTATCAGCTGTCTGATTACCATAACACAAGCTCTGCTTAGCTTGGGATCAGATGGCCGTGTGTGGATATATAAATAAATTAATATCTTGGGACAATTCCCAAGATATTAATTTATTTATTTATTTAACTATCATAACAGGACCATACCTAATGCAATAGTATAGTTAAAGTTACAAATGAACTCTACATAATGAGGTGTTTTTAATACATTATTTATAAATATTATCTTCTAAGTCGTCAAAATATGTATTCTTCCTAAATCTAGTGACAATCAAAGATGAAATAGCTATAGACACTGACACAAATAGTCATTCAATCTAAATATGATGACGTCAACAGATCTAACGGTCTAGTACGGACTACGGACTTTATTAAAACCATTAACAATACCGAATGTATAAACAAATGTGTACACAAGGCGTAGAGTGGCATCTCTCTCCCACACCTACTATAATATTACTTTAAGATACAGTGATAGGCCACAGACCCTATTCCCACCGAAAATCTTCCAAAAGTTTTGTAACAAGGTTATAAGGTAATTCGGGTTTGTGACCGTTAAAAAACGAATAAATCACTAATGTGGTGTGAACACGACTTGGCGTTTTGTGTCACCAAGATGGAATGTCCGAGATGACGGTTCTGTCAATTAGAAAGTTAAGTTAACCACGGTTATTGATGTGTTAAATTATATAGGTAGTTCCAGTATGGTGGGCAAAGATAATTGCATGTAGAGTGCATTCAAACCATGTATGTAAAGATGTTTATTATCATGTAAACTGCATACATGGATGAAATGTATAATGACACTGAACAGTTTTATGAACTGGTCAAAATTACTTTTTTTCTTTCTCTTAGCTCTTTGCTAAACATGTCAGAGTCAGGATATCGTAACAATTCTACAAGGACTATGCAAATTCCTCAATCCACATCCCATTCCCCTGCATCTCCTTCAAATACCAATACATCTTGACCTTCCATCATTTCCGCGGCATACTTCAAAACTTCCCACAACTTAAGGACACCCAGAATCAAACCACGGTCACGGTCATCAATCTCCTCCCTTCCTTATTGAGCCATCGTCACTCCCATCTGCATCAACGCCATGAACCGTGTAAACGTCTTATAACAACGTGACGCGAACGAAAGCGTTATTTAATGCTATTATAATGCCCACAATTTGTGAGCGTGGGTCTTGATGCTATCACGTGGTGATAAGTGGAAGAATCGTCGCACTCCCACATTTTACTATTAAGTTGCTTAGCTTGTGTAATTGGCTGATGGATTCAACGGTTTTCGTTTAGCGGTTGTCATTTTGGAATATGTCGGCTTAACGAAACGAAAAAATGTTTTGTCAAATTGACCAAATACAACAAATTAAGTTCATCCATAATGTTTATGAAAAATTGTTACTATGTGTCCAATTTGTTTATATTCAAATTGAAATCAAAACACCACCAAACGTATCCAAAATTCTACAAATTCGTTTTACTCGAACGAAATTCGTGATATTTTTCGGTTGAACATCACGAGGTGGCCCGATAAACCCCTTCAAAGCGTTTGAAAAGCGAAAATTGTAGTTAAAACCGAATATTCTGTGTAAAATCCTTAAAGGTTTTAATTATACTAAGTGGCGACTGGAGCGAAGGGAGACCGACATCAATCTATTTAATGTGAGATACCTATACCACCTGCTTGCTGCAAAAACGATGTATCCGTTGCCACACCATTCATTACCGGGCTAACGAGAGTTTAGTAACGATATTTGAAGCTGAAAGCGTCGATAAAACGCGAACAAGCTGCAATTTTCGGTTTGCAATTTGGCACTGGAATGAGATCGATGTTTTGCGCCATTGCAGGACGTCAACAGTGCAATTGGCATGCCAAGTACTGGTGTTGATTTGATGGGGTCCCAAATGTTGTTTCTTGTAGAAAGAGTATATTTTTCCTCTTTAATTATTTATTAAACAATCTTAAAATAACAATTTAGACTATCCAATAAAGAGAGAAAACACGTTGAAGTAACTCGTTGTAAAGCTACCGTGCTATTTCCTTTGTACAAGTATTATTTCCATGCACTTTAAGTTACCGTTAACTTTCAACAAATTTATTCTTGAGGAACTTTCAGAACGTAAACGAATGCTAATCTTATTTGAACACGCTCTAAACGATAAGTACTCTATAATAATTAATGAATTCATTCAAGCAAGTCATACTTATGATTAGCATGCACTTGCATTCTAATAACTTCAGCAAAAAGACTTTCACGACCCTATTGCTAATGACATTCCCCATCGCAGCTTTTATCATCACCAGCTTCTAATTAAATACAACTTGAAGCGCAATGTACTATAAATAAATTCAAAGAGGTAACCCCTAAATAGGGCGGTCAATGCGCCCTCACGCGCTCTCAAGACGCTACCCGACAGATTTGAAAAGTGTCTCCTCCGGTCTCTGCCGTCAAATTAAGTAGACTTTTTCAGTTGGCCGGATGAATTTTAAATTAGATTAAGCCCCAGGCCGATCGTGACGGCGCAAAGAGTATGAATGATGACTTAAAATATAGGTACATTGTACGAAATGTATATCAAAAAGCAGCCAATTTTGGTTGAGCTCTAAGAGTTTTGAATTCCATTGATGGTGAGGTTAAGGTACAATGGTTGTGTAGTTACACAATCATTTTAGAATTGAAGCAATGTATACTTTCCGGTGTTGGTATAATTGTATGTTTGTGTGTGGGGTCCCGTTAGGCGCATCGCTGCAACGGTACGTCGATTACAAACGGATTTCCTGGGTTTGGTTCTCGAGCTAGAGTGGAATTTTAGCGTTGGATGCCCAGACCATGCGACTGGTTTTTGTATAGCAAAAGATGGGAATTGAACGGCAATTGATGATAATATTGTACTGCAATCATGTCGATTTATTGGTTGCGGTAGATCAAATGAATTGGCACAAGAACTACCATAGAACCTCCGTACGTTCTCACATAATGTTTGAGACTAAAAAAGGCTTCATACCTGTTTTGATGTCAGCCTCTTTTCTCTATTTAGCCGTAATAATACCTTCCTTAAAACCTGTCACTTGGACTGTCAATGTCTTGGGTCTGTAAAGAAGTGGAATAAGTTTGGAAGGCCTTTGAATTGCAAATCTATAATGTTACTTGGAGTAACTGGAACAGTCTAGTCAGTTGGCGTGTTCTCAGCAAGTTATGATATATCAAGCACACGCTACGGATTTATGATCTTAATTAAATAGTAAGTGAATAGAGTTGGATTGTGCCCAAAACTTGCCCTCTATGGCTTATCACAGACATTATAGCTGACATTAGAAATCGGTCTATAACATGTCTAAACTTTTTGTTGTTTTACGACAATTTTGAAATAAAAATATTATCTTATCGTATTTCATTTTAAGAATGTTTTAAATCCGCAGAAAACTTTAAAATTAAATAACTTAAAATCAAATAAACGTAATGAGATTTTATATTAATTTTAAATCAAATTCCCTAAATAATCAATTAATTAGAGCTTTTGAATTACCTACTTACGATAAATTCTCATTAACACCTTTTCTCAACTTACTATAACACTGAAATTAACTCCACAAACTCATATAAAATGAAATAGAAACTAAAAATTCTCCTGAATCCCGTTTGGATGACTTCCAAATTGTGTGACAATGACGCTGTTAGTGCACCCGTCAAAAATGGCGCGAATTTCATAAAAATGTCCGCCTGTCAGTGGTTAGTTTATGACACGCGTCGTATTATGGGTGCCAATAGCTGTTCCATGCAATCGAATTTGTTTTTCATTTAATAAAGAGTATTTATGTGTTTTTAAGTTCTGATCTTTGAGATTGAGTCTTTGGGAAGTTTAGTTAAGTGTAATTAGTATTTCATTTTGTAATTTAAGCCTTGTAAAAATATTTTGAGAGCCATATTTATCTACATAAGTAAGATCATCATATCTTCATTAGTGTTTATGAAATCCCTTAAACAAGAAAAAAAACTTTTTAAACGTAAACATACCGTCCTTGCAGCAACGCAATTACTTCCGAAAGAACGAAACATTCTATTTCTTGAACAAAAAACTAATCAACCCTAAACTGCTGACTATTTGTTTAGGTGTGTACATACCAAGAATTCCAAGCCACGTGTCTTGTATTGGGGTCAAAAATATGCAGCGGCAGTGACAGGTTAGTGCCCTACAAATGCCAAGCTGACCCATTTACCCCATTGGCATTTGTAGCGTAGGGTTTGCCAGGTGCGCAATTAGAGGGTTGAATTAACTGGCACATTATTGTTTATTTCTTTTCTTTTCAGTATGTGTAGTACACGAAAAAGGGGAGTTTATTTTTTCATGGTATTATTATGGAGCCCCTATGGATAAAAATTTGTTTCTTTTCGACTGTAATGGTTCCACGTTTTTCGACTCGGGTATAGTAATCGTTTCCTATTAAGATAATCCAATAACGCCTGTCTGGAGAATTGAAACTGACTGAATGTATCTCGGTTGGAGGTGTGGCAATGAATACTTAAAATAAACTCTTAAGTAAGAAATATATTTATTTTAAAATAAATAAGAAGTTACTTTCACACTTCTTTCTTCTTGGAAAATGCACTCAACTTCAATGAATGGTGGAACAAATTTTAAGCGCAGTCTCTTTACTAAAAAGTTTTGAAAAATGCTGTTTAATGGCCCTATTTAGAAAAAACCTCTTTTCATCAATTCATAATTGAATAGTCACAACTTTTCTCTTCCACGAATACTTTGTCACTATGTCCTAAAACAAAAAAATATAATCAAATTGGAATGAATGGTCAGTCGCGATACCCACGTGCCAAATAGAGATAGGTGTATCAATTGACAAAATTGGCAGACGTCCGAGTTTAAACCGCCATTCTCTGGCAATAGTTATGATACGTCCGTCATTATATAATCGTCTGTACCGATACGTGAAACAGACCTCTGGACTGTCGGTGACAAAAGTCGAGAAAAATATAAAAATGAGGCTTCATGTGAGATGAAAATAACCAGACAGAAATTACCTTGAGCCCTAAAGGTTTTTTTTTTCTTATTGCTCTAACTAAAGCCTTCGATTAAATGGATGAAAAACTAAAGTACGTAACTTTTTTAATATGCTTAAATTATGATCGATTTCCGATGTATAAAATAATGAATACTCTAAAACACACATTGCAATAGTGATGCATTACTTTTACCTAATTAATCATAATTGTGTATTATATTAACTTAAGTTAAGGAAAATTTATAGTTGTTGGTTTTCCAAATAAAATAAAAATAAAAATCTTTGTCTTTTTCAATATGAAAACCAAAAAAAAGATCACTTGTCTCTTTTTTTTTCTCAAAAGCACTTTTGTCGCTCACTGTACAGTATCGTTTAATTCGGCCCATTAAGGCCCGTATCACAGATTAAATACATCCGCAGTATCTTTGTGGAGCGATTGTAGGCCCAGATGCCAGGAATGGAAGGAAGCTATTAACTGCTCAGTGCTTTGTTGCTCAAGTCTTACTTCATCTATGCCAATTGTTGCCAATCATACGCTGACACTTGAAAAACAAAAGAAACCGTAACTAATGCAGTGTTTTGTTTCTGCCTTTCTTTTAAATATAACTACGTTGTTTTAATGTATCAATCATTTGCATTGAGAATATTTTATTAAATTGTAGATATATTATAGATATATTATGTTTACATTTAATTTTGATCTGATTTATTAAAATTTTGCTAAATACACAAACTCATTGATTTTAGTAACGTTGTTAGGCCTTTTAAGTTATGTGATTGACTATAGAAAAAATCGTGCACAAGTTTTAGAACTCAGCTAATCTAATACTTCGCTGTGACTGCTTCACAAAACTAAAATTTTGTAATTTATTATTTTTTTCCTATTTTGACAAGGTTTACCAAACTCACTAACAACGTTGAACTTTAATAGCAGTCATAAAAATAGTTCTTAATAAGATAAGTAAAGTTAAACCTAAGCAGTTGTACCAAGCTCTACGTATTTAGACAGGCGTGAAGACGCACCTAGTTCTCATACACAAAGTTGGTTCATTCAAAGTTCCCGTCACCCGTAGTTCTATTAATAACTGAATAACTAACTAACTTAAGTCTGCTATCGTATAATTAAAATTAGTTTAAGTTTATATCATTTATATCACTAACAAGTTTATGCAGACTGAAAATGTGGTTAACCACTTCAAAGATCTTTATTTTATTTTAAGATAATAATTTAATCGAATTAATATTTTATTAAAATTACATTTAAGACTAAAAATGAAAACTAATAATAACACCAACCTAATCCTATAAATATACTTATTTTAATTTTTATTACCAAGCAGTTTATGTTACAGAGTATTTATTTATTCCACATTCAAAATTGTTTCCCAAAATTCTGGCCAGACAGACACAGATAACGATCAATTTAAAAAATAAACATTTGTTGGTTGTGTTACAAACCGTCCCACGGGCACAACTCTATTCTGCCAACAACAAATAAAAAGTAAGCAGTAGTGATTATTTTAAACTGTTATGAGGTCGCGAAGAAAACGTTAGAAAAAAGAGAAATAACACTGTTTCTATTTAGCTTGTTGATTTAGAACTTTATTAGCAAAGCTATTTCAGGTAGCTTAACTAACAAAGCCATGCAATCTTGGCTGAATAAATAGATACCTTTGCTTTACTTTTTTTCATGCAAAAGGAGAACACAGAGTCCATTTGAATTTAGAATTTAATTTTCTGTTACTAACTTTGCAAAACGATGACTTTATCGCAGTATTGACGTTCATTCTGTGTAAAATTAATATTTTATCGTTATTAACATTTACTGCTCGTTAAGATATTAAATAACTATAAAACTAAGTGTTTTTTTTCCTATGATATGAATTCAAATAACAAATTGATTTTTCTTATTCATACTGAACTTTGTAAAATAGTAGGGAGTTCTTGAGTTCTTGCCTAACTTTTTTTTTTTAATTTCAACAACATCTTATTGTTAAACTTATTCAATAACTGCATAAGCCATATGCTTTGATGGAGTTTTACTGTAGTTAAGTACGTTGTTTGATGTAAGCTCGTACATTTTATAACTATTGCTCCATGAGCGGTTGGCGGCCACGTGTGTGACATATTTGTAACTTGTCCTTGGTCCCATATGGCTGGTATGGCTTGTGTAAGACTCAGTCATAACGCTAAGATACTCTTGTTATTAAAGAAAGTACAATTATTGCACAATACGTAAGAAGCGTATAAACTACTTAAAGGCCGAAAACATGTTTGTAGCCAGAAGTATTATTAAAAAAAAATATAAACAAAAGATACTTTAATCAAAATAAGATTGGAATTCCTTTTTATATAATTTCATAATTTTGAAAAACGAATGTGTCAAAAATCTCGTTAGCAAAAAAAGTTAAAATGTTAATTCCAAATTGCCAATCAAGAGTGCGCACAAAATGTGTACGGGATCCGGGATAAATACCCAAATCCCGGCGGGCACGGGATCGGACACGGGACTAATGTCGCGGGCAGCCGGACAAATAGAGTACTGGATTAGAGGCGCCTTGATTAACTAAGCCCAATGTCAGCCTGTTTTGTTATGCACCCCTGGTACTTTCACGGATTGAATGACTTTCTTCTATGATTATTACTTGATCAGCTTTTGTTTAATCAGCAATAATATATAAGACTAAGTTACTTTTATCCCAGATTTCGTTCACAAAATTAATATACTTAATGAAAAAATCCGACTTCAATATGATAAATTGTAGATATCTGAGTACGTGATTCATTAGTGCAATTTTGATCTCTTGTTACTAATTTATCATAGGTATATCACAATAGTATTAATCTGCGAAGCATTAATTAATATCTTCTCAATGTTACACGATTAATTAGAGAAAAAATCCTCACAAACAAAAACTCAACGGTCAATCATAATTAATATCTGACAAAAATTAATGTAAGATATAACTCTTCAATCCAAACCGAGATAGCTCAACAAAACGCAACTAATTTGAGCAAAAAAATGCACTCAGGTTCATTGACCTGTAGAATATTCGTAATCCCGGAAACCAAGCTCTACACTAGTCTTCTCCAGGGTCGGTGATCCCTGATCCCGGTCCCCTGAGGACAGAATCCCGGGACCCATCCCGGAGTAATGTCGCGGCAGCCAGACAAATACGATGTAGGATTAGCATCGGACTGATTAACTAAGCTACGTCAGCCTGTTTTCGTATGCACCCCTGGTACCACGAGATTGTGCGTGTTTTTATATATCTCTATAATTAAAGGCTTGGTGAGATGTTTTTTGTTTATGATGTTTTTTGGTACAAGGTTCATTATGTTTACAAATTTTGTTAATGTTTTTAAATGCTTTCGAAACTGTGCTATTTAAGATAACTACGATACAACATACTACTGTGTAGGTACATTCGAATTAAGCGCTACCAACACACAACAACCACAGGACCCATTGACGCGAAAAACATTATCATATTAACAAGAAATATATTTCACCATCCTATCCCATAATTTACTCTGCTTGCTTACACGAAGTAATTACTTTACACAATATCGTAGCCTCTACAATATTAATTTCATTCGCCTCGAACCATATTCCAAATATTATCACTTTCATTAAGGTAATGTAAAATCCCTGCTTCACGTGGTGCTTTATTGCATAAGTTGCGGCGCGCGCGACCTCGCATAATGCAGTCCAGACGTTGCATTAGTAATTGCGTTCAGTGGAGTAATGACACGCGAAGAGAACGCGTGCGCTTGAGTAACGCGTGCCGAGCAGTTATGCTAACGTAAATTTCATTTTTAATTTTGAACTGAATAACTTAAGTATTAGTGGTGTACTTTCAACGTCAATAACTATTATTTGTCACGACTAGATATGCGAATAAAAGTAGGTACATAAAGCTCAAATGGTGTTGATTTACGATGCGTTAGCGTGCTTTATACTATAGGTACCAAACCTATTCAAACACCACTGATAATGAACTTGCCCTAAAAAAAAGATAAATAGCACTCATTAATAATACACACACCTAATTACAAAATCGTGTTTCGTACAATCTTCGCAAACAACATTGCGTGCTCTCTATAGCTTATTCAACGTTATACCATAATGATATCATTTATATCTAAGTCAACAGCTCAACATTTTTATTATTGCAAACAACCGCGCCTTTGTTCAGTAAATAAAAAAACTGGGATGCACGCATTCATTGTAAATGCGTGCATTCGAGTTCTTAATGCGTTCACACGTGTTCCGGTTAATAATGGGACATTATAGGCCGTAAATATAATAATTATTTTGTACCAATTGTGTACCATTAAACAAGAAGAGGAACTGACATTTATATTTTTAATGAAATTGGTTACAGGTCGCGTGAGAGCAAAATTTTTATGTAACTTAAGTACAATACATTTCAATAAAGTTATTAACGAGCTAATAATGTAAGACAATGGAATAAATGCATTGATATTCGCCCGCAATGTGTCCGTTATAAATTGAAGCCAGACTTCAGATCACCTTCAAAACCCACGCTTTTTAGAACTTGTCTGCAAGCCATAAAAACGAACTGACTATTCAAATAAGTCTATTGGACTCTGCGTTTATACTTAATACATAAGGCAATATTCTCTAAAACGATCATTTGTTTCTAAGATTGGCTTATAAAAAAGGATTCAAGTTCATCCAAGGTTCTCGCACTCAAACTACACATCGTGGGAAGCTTTAATTTTAATAAATCAGTGACCATAGTAATTTATATGCTTTAACAAGAGCCTCAAACTCACTTATCACGTTAATACTCGGGTCAAAATGTTATTTTCCAATCGGACATCTTAGACACCAACCTCTTAGCTTCCACACAATAAGGTGATTAATAGCAATCTTTTGTCTTCAAAGCGTGGGCAGAGAGGAGGAAACAATGAAGATAATTCAGAAGCTCCATCCCATACAATGTTAACAAGCTCATACAAGCCATACATGGATGGTGGGCGTATCGATAAAGTGTTAACACACGGTACCGTAGTGTAGCGCTGTTGGTTTTGCGTTTAGGATTTCTAGTTTATCTATACAGAGCCTATTTTGGCTGGAATACAAATGGTGTGGGAGTTTTGTATAAAAGTAACATGGTCTGATTAATACCAGTGACAAGATTAAATTAAAATGTGGAAGTCCTTGAAGAAAGTCGTACTGGTATTTATAAAAGGCTCTTCAATTGCGATTCTTAGATATTACATGTACGCTCTTTGTAAAAAATAACATTACACATGTACCTATTAAGAGCCTAGATCATTAAATGGATACCAAGATCCGATAAATTAAAATACCTTCAAGTACGTTCTTTACCTGTAGGTATTTAAATTTTATGGACATTTTCAAATTATTTTTATAGTATTGTTATAATAATATTCAAGTTACTCAAAGTGTAACTTCTGTACTTCACCTGCATTATCAACACACACTGAGAACGCAGGCTATACCTAACCGTCGCTTTGTTTACTTAGGAGCCGATGATGTCATTGAATCGTACAGAATAACATAATATTGTAGAGCCGCCATGATTCATGTGATCTCAACGGACGGACGGAATACTAACGTGTTATTAGTTGGTGAGGTTTTTGCTTCTATTATTTTATTTGTAGATTTGCTCGTACTTATAAAAGGCCCTTGTTATTTTGCATTGTTGGAATAGCACTTATGTTGGTATTGGCATAATCGACTTAATAAGTCAAGTTTATTTTGTACTTCAAGTTTATTCAACGATACTAATAAAAATTGTCTTTATTGTTACAGATATCGCGGGGATGTCCGTTGTTCTTCTAAGACAAATTTTCTGGTGAGTGCAATTCAAAATATAAAATTAGATTACAAAGAAACGGTGTAGACAGGCACGTGCGACTAACCCGCGGGGCGAATATCCCGACACTGCGCCAATCAGGGCACAAATGTATGTCAAATTCCACGCATCGCTTTTAAAACTCACTCTACATCCAAAGAGATATAAAAGAAGTTTAGTTCAAAGATGAAAAAAAACACTATCGCAGAATACGTTCCACTTCCAACCCCTATTTAAAACTAGAGCGCCTATAATAGGGTAATAGGGTGCATAATCTTTACGAAATCTCGTACGGTGCACATAAAACGATAGTCGAGACATTTCTCGTTATCTGGCGTTCGTTCGGCGGGCGTTCGACGCAAACGATTCGGAAAATCGAACGGAGCCGGCCCGTGTCGACTTCCATTACCGGTATTAGAGTGTCGAACGTTCGTCGAGATCGCTATCGACTCGCGCCCGATAGCCCCGTTTCGATCGCGGTTTAGAGATATTTATTCGAAGATTGACGCGCGTCTGATGTGATTTGAATGTTCTGTTTGTGGGGAGATTATGCGTAGTATTGGGAAGAACAGCGTTTGTTCTTTAATCGAAGACATTGCGCAAATTCCCTGCAAACGATTAGGCATTTGGAGTTTATATATTTCAAATATACGAGTACTTCTCTCTTTTTTCACAAAGATAGTAGCTTATGTTTACTTTTTTATTATGAATACTGTCGCAACGTACTTGATTACCTTCAAATTGTATTCCCAATCAAGCCATATTCTTCTCAAAAAACAAAAACCAACCCTCAAGCCAAAACAAAAGAACAATTACACTCGGACTAAACTAACTCAATAATGTCTGGCTATAATACAAAAACTTCCCCAAATTTTCTACCGGATACAGTTCCTACCGAACGAATACCATTGACAGGGGGTAACATAACAACCCCTAACTGTGAAACAGGGGTCTATTGATAGAAGACAATAGGAAATCCCCAATTTTGCCATTTATTTTATATTTTCGTATTTTTTTCATCCCACAGAGTTTCGATTTGTGATTTTAAACATTTCCTGAATACTGCTTCTATTTCCTTAATGACTGTTTTATCTCGCGTTTAATTGACTGTAAATAAAACAAGGTATTTAAATGCGAACTGCGTCAGAAGGCGGAAAAGAATGGATACATATTATTTCTAGCATTTAGATTGATGAAGACTATTTGTTTTACTTAGAAAAGGCTTATATCCATTTTTATTGCCCGTCTAGAAGTTTCTTTGTCTTGTGTGGTGAATACTAACTTGAAATACGTAAACATAATAAAAAACTCTCAATTATTTTTGTGACAAATTAAATAACCCAACAAATGATTACTAATTTAAATGAGATAAAATATTTAAATAATAAACGGTACATAATGTATTGAATGATCAAAGAATTCGTCATTTATTGAATAAACAAAAACGTCATATACAACTGACGTGTTTAAGCAAAACAAGCGAATTTTCACCACAAATTCCTTATTATTGAGGTCACGAGATAACCGCAAAGTACAGACTTCTGAGAAATCTCACTGTTTTAAACTGAATTTAAAGTGACTATGAATTAAATATATCCGAGTTGTAAGAAGCGATTTTATAGTATAATCTTTAAAAATTTACTACTGGACTTAGGAATCTCTTAGATGGAAAAAGATTTAAAGTAAAGAGCTTAAAATGTGATTATCCATTGCAGGTATTTAAGCAAGAAGAATATACTTAGTTACGGGTCGGGTCTACTCTCAACGATTGCCATTTCAACTGAAATTAACAATGAAAAGAAATGTATAAATATAAAATATTATTCACTTCTTATTTTTGGTCAAGTTGATCAGCGCTAATACGTGTAAAAATGCATCTGTTCTGTCTTGTCTAGCCGAAACTTGCTCTACATTTTGCGCAAAACAATCTATTATAATAATATTTCTATTCCAAAACTATTCTATCATTTATAAATATGGATGCCTATCACACTTCACAGCTTCCACTAATTACATGGCCGGGTTTGGAAGCAAACTGCCAAAACACGAGTCCCTTTCCACGGCTAGTTAGCGAACAATAGTTGTATTGTCTTGTCTATCCGGATTCAATCATCGGACCTTTTGTTAAGCCACTCGGTGACAAATTCGAATAGGTCGTGACATCGAGCTTTTTAATATTTATGGTATTTCTAGTGGTGGATATGGGCAGTTGGTGTTAGAGGGGTTTAGATGAAATTTTTGAAGCCTAGTGCATTCATATTTGCGGATGTACATTTTGATGTATATCCGCAAATCTCAATGCACTTTCTATCTGCATGGAGTGAAGCTATTGGGGAAAATTGAATTAAAAAAATAATTTGGGAAAGAGTCGCCACTCGGAGTTAAAGTCAAAACAATTAACAACTTTGACACTGGGTCAACACTATTTAGTCAGCAGTAAGAGCCCTATTTTTTTCATGTATTTCCCATCAGCAATTTTCACGACTTTTACAAACACACAAAAATCTGTATCGTTATGAACAACTACTTCTTTACTCCAAATTTATTACTACCATCAATAGAATCGTAACATCTCAGTAGCTACAAGATAGTCAGTGAACATTGATCGGTCCGCCTCAGTGGCCGGTCGTACGGGAATGTAATGACCACGTTGACTCGCCTTACCGTCGCCTTCCATGATCTCATATTACTGCCATCCATCCATTTAATTGTAGCGCCTAAACGGGGTATCATGTCGTGAATAAGGGTTATCTACGTAATCAATAGCTACTTGATGCTGTAGGTTTGAGGAGCTTTTGAGGTTAACTACGTTCGAGTTTAAAAGATTGTTTGATGAAAAGTCTCAACTAAAATTTTATCGTCCTTTTTTTTCTTCGAGTGCAATAATTTTCCTAAAATTGAAGTAATAGTTTTATACTACATTTTATTATTATACGATTCAGTTTTAGCGTATAAACATAATGAGTTACTTAGTAAAGAAATATCCCTTTAAACTTGGCCACGAAAACCTACAGAATTTTCTAACATCTTCGTTTTAAAGCCAGAGTAAGAACGAAAGTATTTCCTTGTTTACAGATTACAAATTAAACAGTACGGCGTCTGATTTTCGAGTCGCTTTTAGTAGAATGAAGCTGCCGATAAGCCAGCTAAATGGCAGTGCTAAGAGATTAAGACATTTTGCTGCGATTTTGCGATTTTTAATGGTGATTCCCTGCTTTTGTTAGTGGAGCTACTAATAAGGAAAGCCGACGTTACTTAGATCCCTCTTTGTATTTTCTGTGTTAATAGAATACTGAAGGACTTTGTGATAAACTGATACATTACATGGCCAATGATCGACTTCTTTTGTTGTTCTTTTTTATTTTAAAAAATGTGCTAGGCTGACATAGTCTTATTTGACTAAATGCCTCTTAATAAAATAAAAAGAAAAAAAAAAGAATGTGCTGTATTTTGATATTTTTTTTTAATAATATCAGTGGTGTACAAGCAAATGAAGTTATTTGCATAAATATGTTGTTAAAATAATCTTAAATCCTGTTAATAAGTACGTTAAAGTTGATATAACGTAGTAATATTATTATACGATGTTTACGTTAAGACCCTTGAATTTTTAATTAAAACGGACACCTACTAGCTCTTGTCTCGAATAATTAGAAAAAGTCATCAAAAACTTTGATTAAACTTTTACTGCGTTACGCAAATG
This sequence comes from Chrysodeixis includens, assembly GCA_941860345.1. Lineage (NCBI taxonomy): Eukaryota > Metazoa > Arthropoda > Insecta > Lepidoptera > Noctuidae > Chrysodeixis > Chrysodeixis includens. The sequence continues at coordinate 1,784,918 of OW796092.1, forward strand.
CAAATAAAAACCTTTTTTGTTTGGAGAAATATGAGTTTCAAAAAGAGCACTTATCTATAAAAAAGGTTTATTATTTAAACTCTCTTGCACTTTTTACGGCTAATACTTATTGTGTTGAGTTATCCACTTATTATAATAGTTCTTACATCGATTAAAAAACCATTCGATTCCGTTTCAATTTATTCGAGCAAAAAACGCAACGTCTTAATAAGCTCAATACTATAACGAAACGCGAACAGTTCTTTTTTCGAATAAACGTCAACTTGACGTTTGACATTCCAAATCGAGAACTCGGTTCGACAAAAACTCGTATTCGATGCCTCGTTACGTGTTAAAGAGAATTTATTACGTAATTCCTGTCCATTGATCGTTTCTTAGTGTTTGTGTTAAATGGCGCGTGTTGCGAAAAAATACTCGATCATTATTCGATTTATTCGTGAACTTCTTAAGTACGACAGGTGTTATTTAAAGTATGGCAGTGCGTGATTTGTAATCGTTGATTATTTTTGGTATGTAATGGAAGTTGAATTGAATTTATAATGTTGCTGCAACGATTTTCGTAATGTCTTGTCGCATTTGTTTGACTGGCCTGTTGGTCTAGTGGTTAGTGACCCTGGCTCGTGGGTTCGATTCCCACCCAGGACCAATGTTTGTTTAATGCTCACGATCATTTGTTCTGTGTCTGAGTGTAATTTATCTATAACATGTATGAATTTAGAAATTATATAAATATGTTTATCAGTTACTGTTGTCAGTACTCATAACACAAGGTGAATGAAAATGTGTTAATAGGTACTCCCGTATACTTAATTTGAGACTTGATGGCGTCGTAAATCGGTGTTTTTTTAACTATTTCTAGATTTGACGTCTGCGGTGCTGTCATATAGCAAAATGGTAAATTTTACCTTATTATCTTAACACTTTTCTTCAGTGAAATGTTCACGTGTTTGGTTGCTAAGCAACGAGAATGTCGGTTAGTTGGTATAGTTAAGGAAAGATGCCGTGCTTGCTGGTTTACCCCTATAATTCCCCGGTTAGAACTAGGGGGAATTATCGTGATAATATCAGGGAAGGCCAAGATATATTATTATTTGACGACGATAAGAAACAAGACCAAGTTAACATTATTATTAAGTGTTATAATTATGTAGGGTAGTAGCGCCATACAGTTTAGAGATTAAATGAGTGAGAGTAATATGATATGGCAAAGAGTTTCGCTGTTTTAGAAAACGCACCAAGTTTAGTTCTTGCTCTATTAACAAATCTAACTACCTACTCTAATTAAATAATTAAAAACACAATACAATAAAAATCGATCAAATAAAATAATCTTTTCTTAGATCAGTTGGAAGAAATAGTCAACTAGTATTTTTAAGTAGGTACAAAAAAGTCAATTAGTATTTTACATACAAAAATATTCAACAAATAGACATCAATCACCCCACCATTTCTACTAAACAATACCAAAAAAAAAAACAAACACAATAGTCGCCATCTTGTGTAATAAATTAAACTAATCTGACAGTTACCTGATCAGTCAGCGTCGAGCAGCGCGCACTGCGCATGCGTCTCGCGTGCCAACAATCATTGCTTGGCATCACCCGCCTATCGCACGCAAACCTACCACCTACCACCACACATTTACGTAAAACTAATGCAGTTGTGGAAGTGTGATAGCGCGCTACACATGGTAGAACGGCGTCTCTCTTCCACGCGTGTAGTAATTTTATTTTATGCGATGGTGGTAGGGGAGTTTGAAACGCAACGTTTATTTATTATTTTATATTCTTTACAAGCGGGTCAAATAGGAAACTTATGGTAGAGCAGTTGATAGTTTTATTTGTTGCTTTGTATCACGCTATTGTTTCTAAAACAAGGTAAACAGACAACTTTTATCACTTTTTTTTCTCTGATAAATGGTTACTTATAAGAATAGTTCCCAAACTTGCTGCTTTTTTTCGTTAAATTATGTTACCTTCCCGATTTCCCTGTACTTTCTAAAACAAATCGTTACTGTTAAGCCTTTTCAACATTATCGATATAAATTTGGCATCATTTTAGAAAAAAGCCATATAGTCATTTTTATAAATTTGTTACTTCTACCTAGAATGTAATAAAACCTAGATATTATACCTGTGATTTAAACCTATGACCTCATGCGTAGATAGTGTTAGTACTTAAAGTATTAACTACCAGTAAACATAGCTGTGTCTGATAAGATACTGATAAATAACTGTATCTATCTACGGTAGAATTCCTTAACCGAAACATAAATGTACTGAATAAGGAGTAGGAGAGAGTAGCGATTCAGAAAAATAAGATTAATAAATAAATATAAGCTAATTTTGATGTGTTTTTGTTAATAGATGGAATACCTCAAGAGATGCTATTTCACCTCGTCGCTAGTCGCGTATAAAAATGTAAAACAATATAATCCCTAACAGTTATACATATAGCATCTGCATTGGATCATTTACTACACATTGATGTAATCATCTATGACTGTACCTATTTTATTACGGTCTTACTCATAAATCGCAAAAGCAAACACGTCTGTTTCTGATTCACACCTTATCAATAAAAATATTACCTACATTGGCTATTTTTAACACAATAATATAGGATAGGATAGCCCTTAAGTTAAAACATTCCAATTTACAAACAAATCAAACATAACTATAATTTTGATTCAACCAACCTAAAAATATTTTCTACATAAAAATAATAATAGCAATACAAAACATTAAAAGGATAGTCCTTAAGTTTAACTAAACGTCCTAATTTATACAACAAAGAAAGAAATACAAAATAAAGGTGTACTTTGCTCAAAGAGTTTACTTAAAATACTCACTTTGAACGTTTTTTTTGCAAATTCCCTCCAAGTTCAAACAAGTGAATTACTTTAAGAAAATAGTACGTTTCACTCACCCCACTTTACGCTTGCATTGTCGCGTACCCGCCAATTTTTTAACCCCTACTAAGAAAACTCGAAACAAAATTGTATAGGCGAGAAAAATGTGACATACACGGTGATATCTCGATAGTTATTTACGTTAATACGATGTTTAACAGATTTAATAAGCAGCATAATGCAATATATTGTTATTCATGAATCGAATTAACCTTTACACTAATATATCCACATACATTGTAAACGACAAGCTATAAGCGCAATAGGAGCTAATTTAAATATAAGAATAAAAGGTCACGTCATTACGCGCACGTTTTGCAATTTATGAAGATTTTCAACAACGTTAAGTAGTGGAATGTTATTTAATTATAGGCTTGAATACCTTCTCTACGTTCATTATTGAAAAGCGTTTATTTTAAAAGTAACCAGCAAATCTTTAGTAGACACTCATTAACCTTTGAATTTTAGTTAGGATTACACTCATATTGACTTTATTCCGTCATATCTTAGTTAGAAAAAAAAATGCATTCTAGAGAATAGTTATCACAGATATTACATTTCTTTTACTTTTAAAGCGAGACTCACTTTTTTCTCCCTCTAAACGAGATACAATAGTAGAGGTATATTAAGAAGTCAAGTCACGCTCCACCAACTTCTTTTGGTGTTCGTATCACCCTCGCCTAGTTACTTCTGAAATAGCACTGTTGCTAGCGATCGTATCGATAAATGCGTAATACATTGTCGTTTTACACTCAAAACTTGTCTTTTGTGTTCAGGCAAAACAGCAATAGACATTAAAGAAAAATAAAAGTCGTTGGTTTTAAGTAGTTTAGTTCGTCAGCTGTTTATTAGTCTGTATAAGATATGGGTCAACTGGTTGAGAAGGGTTGCTTCGGGATTTTTGGACTAGAAACCTCTCACTTGTGCTGAATACAGAATTAAGAGAGACTATCAAGATACTAAACTAGGAAATTGCTAGTGTCAATGTTCTAGATTATAAATGTACTGGAATTAATATTACCATGGTTAATATTCACGTCTTTTTTATTTTAAGAAGAATGTTGAGCTCATTTACTAAACATACAATAAACGTCTCACCGTATTTTGACACTATATAATGCAAAGTATTACTACAATAAGACCTTTTCTGTAGCATAAATATATAAGTATAAAAAGAACAAAACAGAAACATATCTCTAGCGAGCAATCATCTCGCAATACAACCTAATAGTTAGCTTTAAATCAATTTAGATTTGCGCTAAAACAAAACTAGATAACTGTCCCAAGTTATATTAATATAAACGCCAAAATAAATTATACTAATAATATTTCCAACCAATACCACAGACCGCCCACTAATCAGAGACAAAGCGATTCTATATAAAGAGGTATTTCAGACCCAATCGTGATTTATGATACTTTTGGTTTTAAACTACCTCAAAGTTGATTTAATAATGTTTTTAAAGGGAAGGGGACCCTAAATCAATTGCTATCGATGACGTAAAACGATAAAGTGGGATACTTAATTGGAAAGGTCATGACAATTTCTGCGACATTGTATTTTACCACAATTTCCAATATCAAAGTACCCACATTTAGTTAAGGGAAAATTAAATTATAATATTCCAGAAATAGAAGAAAAAATTTGGTTTAGAATAAATGGGAAATATAGTACAGGTACGATAGTATATTTTGAACTAACCGGACACGTTCTATGCAAAATCTATGATTAATTACAGTCAATCTTCGAGGACGCTCATTACTGAACCAATGACACGTAGGAAACGCCAAGAGTAATAAGGCAGAATACCTATTATGATTAATATGTGAGCGTCGACGTGAGCTCTCCGCGATTCACTAATGAAGAATGCCCCGCCCCGCGCCTGTCGCCTGCTTATATACCGCCCCCACCCCGGGCCGCGTGATTGATGACGTAGCCACAACGTCACTGCTATCCTGCTGGCTGTACGAGTGATGTGGGTGCGATCATTTATTTAATAACAGCTGTTGTATAAATGTATAAAAGATTATCGTTTTTGGGTCAGAAAGGAAAATTAATATGGAACCCTAGCAGTGGTGCTGATTTGCTCGCGATATATATTTGATATTAACAGCTCTATTCCTATTAGTAATACCCATATTCGTTTTTCTTAAAGAGAAATGTTACGTTAAGCTGATATTAAATATTTACTTTCTCGTTAAAAGTAATATTTTCACTACCTCTCGTTTATGATTCCTTGAAATGGAATGTTAAAAAAGCTGTATCAGACAGGAAATGAAAATAATTGTTTTTCTCCCTTTTGCAATCGCTTGAGAGTTAGTACGCAAGACAGATAATCTTTATCAATCAAACGCAAAAGTAATTAAAACGGAAATAACAGAATTACGATGTTCAAAACTCCAATTACTGAACCCCACAAGCGGATATAATATATCTTCCTCAGTATTGACGCCTTCATGCCTTCCATACGTAATTTAAGTGATGTAGGTCAGGTACATCCTTTTTACTCAAAAAGAATTAATACAAAGGAATACGTTAACTAGTTCATGAACTCTTTAAAAAAGAAAATGAATTTAAAAATATAACAGAATAACTTTCATCGAACAAAGGCACAAAATATCAAATAAATAAAAAAAAAGAAAACGTAGCTTTATACATTCATAAAAGATATTATCATTCCATTGTTAAAAAAACATTTCTATTATTAAAGCTGCTCAATAATTCTATTCCAAATTCAAAAACTAAATACCTAACGTTTATAGCAGCCAGTTACGCTTAGGCAACGGAACGTCGCACCTAAACCATCCGCATAGGGCTGTCGCTTTGATTAATAAGTGCTGTTGACATTTTAATTAACCCGGCTAAAAGTCGGGCTATGCTTTGTTTCAGCTGAATGGGGACGCTCAAATGCCCCGGAGAATACACTAGGTGAACGAACAGGCTTTTATTTACGCAATGCCCGATGACGGGGTTAGATAATTTAGTGGTGGGCTGCTGATGAAGGTTTTAGGCTGTTTTTCAGGGTAATAAATACGAGTTTTGGTTTTCTGTTTGATATCCGCAATAAAGATGGAGTTAGTAGTCGATTTTAGGTACGGGAATGAATATGTTTTATTTTTTAATTTTCAGTTTCATTTTTTTATTTTTAAAATTCTAGGGAAGTTAACTTTAAGTCCGCGAGCTTACTTCATAATAAAGCCACAATTGAAACAAAAAAGGTTCTAGTTTTAATAACGCACGACCGGAACAGAGTACACAAAGAAGAAAGTTAATTTCGCGCCGAGAAAAATATCGCGGGCAAACATGGCCGCCGCCTGCATAGTGTGGCACGCACACGATTTTACAGTAATTTACATTTTTACGAGCCGAACGCTTTGTTTTTTTTTTTAGTTACAAAACAAAGGAATGCTGACCACCAGCCAGACTTAACAGACTTTATTAAAACGCGATTGAATTCAGTTTTTGTTTTAAATGTTGAGTTTGTTAATTTGCATCGGACTAGGGGTTCGGAAAATTACTTTTCAATCGAAAATGTTATATTTTAACTAACTTTACTGAAAAAACTGGTTATGTTATCAATTTTATTGCATCTTTATTTTATTACTCTAATCATAAATCAATAGGTAATACCTTCAAACCCAAGGATTCCATATTTCTATAAAACCAGTAAAAAAAAATTTGATATCAATCAAATTTTTATCGAGATACCACTAATTCCCATTCGATTTGTCACACTAACTAGCTTTATATGGATTCTCATAGTTAGTTAACATAATTTTCAACTTTCCCACATCGCTATAGAGTTGAAATTCCATTGGAATAGTTAGCATAAATCTTGCCAGCCGCATTGCAATTTAATGACAAGCCCAGATCGAGTCAGACGGCAAAAAATTGTCGCGTCTGCGGTGATGTCATATTAGATTTATAAGGGGAATACGTCGAATAGATATTTATAGACAGATAAACGAAAACTGGTACTTATTCTATTATATTTTATGGCAAAATTAGTTTCTTCATCTTTTTTCGAATCGATAAAATGATTTATAATCGGCTTCTATTAAAAGACTTAACCATTAACGTCGCGCTATAATAGGAAAGATCAATAGCGGATAAAATATAGAGGCTTATTATATAATAAAGCAACACGAATGCCTATAAACAAAACTAAACGAGACAAAGTCACATAACTCAATATGAATAGTGTCCAAGTAACACGCGACCAGCTCGCAAACTATTCGAAGATAGAATCGATGTCCAATTCGATTTTATTCGATTGCAATCACCTGGGAACAACACTAATCCGATGACATCATCGCCAGGTGGGCGATTATAGACAATTTTAATTTGAAAATGGAAGCGATTGGTTAAGTTTTATTTTTAATTCGATTGTTCAATTTGATTCGGCTTCCTTTTTCAAATAGTGTTTTTGCTGTTCAATCGTTTTGCGATTTTATTGTTTTAGTCAGCGATTGTTGAACGCTGGGTTTGTTACAGATAGCTTTCATTAATTTAATTTAAATGTAATTTAGTATTCGGCAGTAATTTAGCCACAATTTAAATGCGTTCTGGATATTATTTTTAGACTTAACACAATCCAAAATTAAAACCAAAAGCCCGCATGACTCACAAATACTAAACTGAAAATAGCCAGTAAACTCACTACTGGCACACAATACACAGTTTATACGATCTAAGAAGAACGTGTATAGTTCGCTTAATGGCATAAACAAAGGTGCATTGCCTATCGGGTCACGTTGCATATTGCACTCGGAGTAAACATTATGACGTCATAAGAACATTGGATTCCTTTAGATTTACGTAGGAGAAAATGTATCTACCTATATATATGAGTATGAAAACTATGTATACTGGAAATACAACTCAATTTTCACTTATCTAAAGTTTGTTTTCCAATGCGCGTTTCTTTTCAAAGTTTTAGCTGTGTTTTCTTTGTAGTTGGATGTATATTCAATTTGTTGCACGTATTTTTATAGATTGTTTTAAAAGGAAATATGGGTAGGTACGAAATGTAGAGTCCTTTCCTCAACTTAAAGTTTATACATCCTTGAAATACAATGGTTCACGCTGTGTGCCTACTAATACATAATGAAAATATACCTACTGCCTACCACAAAAATCAGAAACGCAATACTTCGGTGATATTTACATGTTGCCTGCGACTTCGTTCGGGAAAAAAAATAGGGATGAAAGATAAATGTTGGCCGATTCTCAGACCTACTGAATGCCAAATTTCAAGAGAATTGATCCAGCTGTTTCGGAGGAGTACGGTAACTAACATTGTGACATGAAAGTTGTATATATTATATATACATTTTTTTAAATAGCTTATTATTTCTACTATACCCTTTATATCAGCTTCTCATTCAGTGTATCTTATCTTAAGCACTAGTTAATCTCGCTGTGATCTCACATCTCTCCCAGTATGAAGATCGCCGTGTGAGACAAGACCGCCCATTGTGCATTATCTCGATTACACAAGCATTTCCTCTCATATTTTCTTATATGCGAGTCTTAAAAATACTGTGGATTTAGGTAGGTTTAAAGTAGGCAAGCTGCAATGTACTCACGCATTCCTAAAATAAACTTTTTTTCGGGTGAACAGTAGCTTATGCTTGTTAAATTCAATGTGTAGAAGTGGCTGTTAAAATATGACCTGGTATTAAAACATTTAATAAATTACAACATTTGACCTTTGATTTGATATGAAATAAAGAAATAATTTTTCTTTTTGTGGTCGACAATTATTAGTAGCGAAAAGCCAAGCAGGCATACTCAATGACATTATTTTTCAAGAATATATTACACCTATGTTTTACCGCTAATATTCGCCTCCACACAATTTTATCCTAGATCGATAAAACAATAAAAAAAAAGTAACAAAACACAGTCGCTACAGCTCTATCTACAAAGTCACTTGATGATATAAAAACATACTCATTTAATCCTTCGTTTTATTCCGTGATCAAAATGCAAATTAAAGTATGTATATCCTCTTAATCAGTTACATATTCATGAGGTTGTATACATAGTGTAAGTAGGCTGTATGTTGTCCAGTTTTCCGACGGGGGAGGCAAAAAATCCAGTGGATTGAGCGAGGAGTTCGCCAGTTTAGGCGTATTTATGTTTATGTAGTATTGAGATTTATGTTTCGTCTTCTATCCTTTATAATGTGATGTAAATGTGTGTGTTGGTGGTTTTAATAAATAGGCTCCTAAATGACTAGTGATATGATCGATACAACAAAGAAAAGTGCTAAATTTTAACTAAATGTAGACAATGGCACTATATGTAAATGGGTAGCTTATCAAAAGTAAAAGTAATTAAAAGAGTGAACCAAACATGCCATAATCAAATAAAATAGTTACATACGTAACAATTCGATCCTTTATTCATTTCAATTTGTAACTTGAAGCCTAAAAATCCAATACCAACCATCTTTAACTCTACCAATTATTGCCCAGAAAATATACAACAACGAAACATGGCATTCCACCATCATTTTCCCAATCTATGGTAACATAAGGCAATTAAATACCAAATCTGTGGAAACAAGCAGAAATCATTAGCTGTCGTATTTTATCTCGCGGCACGGCCAAAGCTATTATATATGAGATAGTAAATTACCTATATTCAGTTAGCTCTGACTATCTTTGCTGCGGTTTTCACTTGTTTCCTTCCTCATCGATGCCTCTATGTGGTCTAAGTTAGGAAATGAAATGGTTTTTCTTAAGATATCTTAGATAAATATGTAGAGATATATTTCCTTAGTTTAAGACCTTCAAAAAACTTATAAGCGCTATGATATAGACATTGTGTTCTTAAAGACAACATGCAAATGATAAAAAAAAACTATTTTTCCATTGTTTAAGTTGTAAGCAAAATGAACTAAGCTACGAACAAAAAAATGTTTTGTCTTTGACGCAAGTTGTTACTAGAATGAATTAAGCTACAACCTAAAAACTTAAAATAAGACATCGATCAACATGTAAACAGTTGCAATTTTGCTGAGCAATTGTAAACAAAATAGCGCTCTACACGTCAAAGAGAGTCTTCTCATTTCCACTACAACAGTGCTTGAATAGACATAGGATGCTTCTTGACCAATTCTAATTAGGTTAAAACGTGCAATACTAAAGTATCTCTCACTATTAAACATTAATTTAGTATTACAGTGTTGGCTGTTTTGAAGCTTTCAGTTTTGCTCTACGTAAATGTAACTGATTGCTTACATACCACTCCTTATGACGAGGAACGTCTTGTCGGTTCATGTTGTATTTAGTTTAAATAGTTTAATTACTATAAGTTTAATGGATCATTTAGCAATGCTAATAAATATGGAAATTATAAAAGGGAATATTTCCGTTATTTTCTTTGTATGATTCAGTTAGTAGGTCAAATAACCACTAAGCGATGTTCTACGATACTTATAAAAAACGGATACGTAACATCTATGTTAATACCAGTGTCTTTTTTTTTCATTCTCTGTAACCGAGATATAAAGATTCCAGCCAAAAGACCTTTTAAAGAACCTCTCTCGAAATGTGTTACATAAATATCCAAAACAGGAATCACAACGGGCTCAGACTTTTGCATTTATAATGTTGGTCACAGAAAAATGTGAATTACTTCCTCTCGCACTGTCAACAGTGTCAGCCGAAATATATCTTCCACAATGCAGCTTAAACATAATAAAGGGTTCTATTATCAAAATAACAATGAAGAAAAATTCTCTACATTTTTAATTATCCAGAACGCATGGCTGTATAAATCTCCGACAAGTGCCCGCTCACGCAGCCGCTCGTAAATTAAACGCTCACAAAGATTGTTCCAGAAAAGTCCGAAATAACGCGATTAAGCGAATGAAAGGCCCCGAAATGAACAAAGCAAATGTGATTACCGCGTTGCCAGCTAAAAGAAATAGGTAATATTTCTTTTGTGGATTTGCTGGTAGCTGTATTTTTTTAATTCGCCCTCTGGCTATCCGTTTCCCTTTATCCCATTCCTTTATTCATTGATAGCCGCAGACAATGGCAGTTTTTAATCAAAATGGCCAATGGAAATTTACAAATAGAGTTTTCGTTAAGCGGTGTCCGATTGAATTTGTATTTGGCATTTCATATTGCTTTTAATGTAAATTTACCCTATGTGAAACCAATGCAACCGTTATTAGGATTCCGATGAATTTAATTTGTAATTTACAATAAACTCTCTGGCAATTCATAGCTGCTAATAAAAACTAGTTCAAAATTAAAAAAAACATCGTCCTGAACTCTAACCTCAAATAATAACGTTCGCCACTTGAATAAGTTCCTTAAAACTTGTTTACAAAGTAAAATAAGTTTATTCTGTTCGTTTGTGTATTTATCGGTAAAGGTATCTAACAAAATTGATGGCCGAAACTTATAAAGATACTCGCCGCGGAGAGCCGCCTTTACTCGGTAAATACCAAACAATTGGGCTCGTAAACTATCAAAAACTTTGTATTACTAGTTCATAAAAAAGATCAGTAATAAAAAACCTAAAGTAATACGCACGTCGGAGTTATAAAAGTTTCATTGCTACTTAAGCATGACAATGCGACAACAGATTTCAGTTAAAGCCGTCAATGAAAAGGCTTCGTAACGAAGTTCTCTTAAAGAGTAAAATTTTTGATTGCTGGAGAGAATGAATGGAATATGATTACCGCCCGTGTTATAAAGTCTTATCTTTTTGTCTGATTACTACAAAGTGTAAAGAGTTGAAAGAGCTATTCGTAATGAGTTGAAACATTAAAGCAGAAACTTTATTTTATCAGATTTTTCTCGTTTTATAGGTCATAGAAGTTTTGCTTATCTTTGAATGCAATTTGCTATCAAGTCGGCTTCTAAAAGTTGTTAATAAAATTTTCTCCGCCGCCATCAACTAAGTGGCATACAGAGGAAAACATTCCATCCATTGCGTCCTTACGACATATCTTAACCAACCGTGAACTAATATGACAAAGCCTCAAACACAACATTCGTTACGGCGACGGGCCGCCGACGCGCCGCCGACGTGCCGCGGAGAACTGACAAATTGTCGTCTGCCAAGGAGACAGCACCCCCTCCTTCACGGATATTGGCGTAACTGAGGCAAACATGGGGGGAAAGTTTATATTTAATCTGAGACTTGGGAGTGACGCAAAAAGCGCAATCCAACTTCGACTTGCTTCGTCGCTTTTGTTTTTAGAATGGCGTTTGTCTCGTGAATTGGCATCAGTAAAAAATAAGCGTTTGGATAGGATAAATGAAATAGTTTTAAAGGAGTTTGTTTCTGGATTCGCGAAGTCGGGATTTAAGTTTGGTTTGGAGAGCAACACCATAACAAAAAATGCTGCATTATATGGTGAAGGCGACATGAAGTTTTATTAAAGTTACATAATGAACCTCGCCTAATCACAAGAGATACATAATTGAGCGAATAGTTATGACATGATTCCTGTTTTCATTAAGTAAGTGATTCAAAACCGGACGTCCAATAAACCAGACACCAGACGCAACTCAGAACCGTCGAACGCAAATCTGCGGGAGCGCTAATTATTTTTAATCGCCTCCAACTTTGCATATCTGGGCGTTTTTATCCCAGATAGGGTTAAACACCGTACTAAGCCACTCCAGCGACTGGTGGTTATCGCTTAACCCTTAACTGCCATCTAAGGGCCCAAACGACGGTGAAGAGTACTAACGTTTGATAGTACAGGCCCGGCCGGCGTGATATTGAGATTTGCATAAAATGAGCTCTTTTAAGCATAGTACGTTGAAAATGTTAAGTAAATACGACGAGTTTTATTAAGAGTTACGATAGATAATTGTACGATGGCTCGAGAGGTTGTCTGCAAGAATTAGTTGAGGAAGGTCTTAAAAGATTTTTTAGGATATTCAGAATGAGTATTAGAATTAACTGCGCACAAAAAGTAGACAAAGAGTTGACTACTTAATAATAATGAGACAAGCATAGGAGATTAATACTAATGATAACTTAAGTTCGATATAAAATCCTGTTATTGTTGTTTTTCTAACATTTTTGAAGAAACGCTATATTAATTCAACAAACTTACGTAAGCAAATATTTTTTTCGAGTTAGGACTTGATGAAAATAATTGCAAATCCCAAAGCAAAGCAAACAACACAGCAAAATATGCTAGATGTTATTTCCCGAGTTCTTCAAAAACAATTCAGAAATGTAATAAACAAAACTGCGACTCGCGATAAATTCATTACAGCACTTCGCAAAAATATTATTCTCGGCCACATCTGAGCTAACAAATGCTAACAAAATCATATGTACTTGTATTAAGTTCCATAATTGTATGTATAAACTGTAGGATATAAGACCTTTTTCCATTGCGGTATCAATGAAATATGTCTCTTATAACTACTTTCATATGAATTGTTGCTACATTTTCGGTAATATTATTATTGTCAGTCTGAGTTTCATTAGGTATTAGTCTTTAATGTGGACCATCTTCAGGTTATTGTTATTTGTTCCAGAAATAAAAGACTAATAAATGATCCTACAGTAGAAATTGTGTATAATAAACGATATTGATGTTAGAGAAACTAAGGCGATTAACAATAGGCTCATTCTTTATTCTGTAACTCCAAGTAGTAGCTGAATAACAACTCAAAGAGGAAAAACCAAAATTATAAACCGAGTTTCCCCAAAAACGAGGCTCATCACTTGAAAGTCGGGCAAAAAGTACGTGACTAACGCGGGCCAATCATCGTGCGAGTAATTAAAACTTCAGCCGAACTAGTGGAGAGTAGCTCGCGCCACCTCCGAATGCATCAACTTATACTAATTAGTGAGGAATTCTTTCGCAGTAGCGCCCCGCCAAGATTTGGAAGTTTGTACCAACTTCGACGGCCCGAGTGTCTCAGCTTTTAATTGGGAATCTTCAGGAATTCGCTTTGTCAAGGAATTCGCTGAACAAACTGTGACTGTGTTGATAATTTGTAAGTTTTCCTTCTTGTTGAACGATGGTAAACACTTCTAATTCCGTAAGGAAACTCGTAAAACGTTCGAGTTAATGTTGCGGACGCTGAGAGCCTAAGGTTTTGGTAAATAACGTGACACGTGCCAAAAAAGTGTTCTACTTTACGACATGTTTCGGGACCCACCAGCAAAATAACAGAAAATTGGCACATTCGCAATGCCTGTTTATTATGCCCGGAATATGTCGTAACCGACGTGTATTCGGAACTATGTGCTCAAGAAGTACCTATAATTGGAACGGTGAGGCGTTTACGTGGAAATAATACGCAAAGGAAAGGCACACAAGACGAAGTTACAGCAAGCCGACGGCACGGAGCCGGCGCGGTGGCAGGCGCGTTAATTAAGCAAGAATTTACTGTATTCAAACGCAAACTTTAAGTCAAACCCACCAACTTGGGTACCGAATTTGTTTTCGCGTATACGTACGTATCTTCATTAACTTTACGAGTAGAAACTTATTACGTATGTTTGACTGGGGACGCATTAGTGCTGCGGTGGCGGTACACACTCCTAATCCGACCAATGTTCGAATTTCGACTAATTTCCAGACGCATAAGGCACCCGAATTCGACCCAATTATAAAGCCGGGTCGACTCAAATTTGGACCAATTAGATGAGCCAACGAGCTGTGTCGCACTCGGGAGCAGTTTTGTCGGCAATATAATTTATTAGGGCGGCTCAAAGTCGAAGGCTTTAACCCTTAAAGACTCGAGTCAAATTTGATTACGGACGTTTTAAACGTGTCCCCCTCGGCCGCACTCAAAGTTTTAAACGAATAGTCCGAGTTACCGGCGGCGCGGACACAATGATTCTGACAAAATGCAGGAGCTCGAGTTTGTTGGGATTCAAAAATGGCCCTTTTTGGCGGACCCCGCGGACCCTATCACCGTATCTGTTAATCTTGTTTTAAAAGAGACAAACGACTCTAATATAAACTGAGCGACTGTTGATGTGAATTGTCAAATCATTTGTATCAATTTCCACCCCGATATTGTCATATCCGTTTCCTAAAGTGGGGTGCGTCAGTTAAGAAAGTTTATGTTGCTCGCAATCTGACAACAACAACTGACAACAAAATTAATATATTTCCAACTTGAATCAATAAAAGGAGGCTTTATTGAAAAGAACCTTCTTTTCAAACATTCTGTAATGTCATTGACATTAAAACGGTATTAACAATTTTAATAAAGGAAAATTGATATTAATGCAAGATCTAGCACGAAAATTAAGTCCAAAAAATAAACATTTCACATCAATTAAATTCTTTTGTTGCCCTTCAGCTTTAATTATTTTGTTTACGGCTCGTTCTAAAGTAATTTTACTTTAACAATAGAATTAATCATTTAAATTGCACTTAAACCTTTTGTATCAATCTTAGTACTTTTGTTCTAAAACCTTCAACTTTATTTTGAATTAAAAGTTAACAAAGGCATGTGTAAAGTCTAGAATTTTCAATGAAACTTGAAAGCCACATATTCATCGCCAACCTTCATCATTATATTCTCAATCGAACAATAGGAATAATTAATTTAGTCTCTAATTTTAGCACACTATTTTAAGAAATTAACGGTAAAAATAATAAGCATGACCCATTTTTCAAGCAATTTATTGCAGATCGCAAATTCAAATTCTACTTAAAATCAAATTCCTGAATGCAAATAAATAGCTAGAAATCGATTGCATAGCATTTCCTACATGAATAGGTTTATTTGAGGTTGTGGCGCAGTCAACGTCCTGTACAAGCATCCATCTCTAACGGTCGTTGGTCCTTCGGTACGCAGACCTGTGCCACTTCAGGTCCTTATTGTGTGCTACGGTGACCACGATTTTGGAGACGAATTTAATATGTTGGTGAAATTATTGGATTATTTCGCTTAGAAATGTATGGTCATATCGTATAGTGCAACTAGTAAGTAATTTGAATATTTCTAAAATGACGATTTAGGCCTACTTGAAATATGTTTTTGAGTAAGATATTGAATAATTGTAACAGGACACTGTGCAATTACCACTAAAAGAAAAAGTACTGTCAATTAAGAAAAATCCTAAAGGAAACAAACTTCACAAACAGGAACTGAAAAATCTTAACAAAAGTTTCATTCTGTCAAGTGAAACAAAATAAAATCAACCCTCGACTGCTCGCGTCGTCGTCCGATCAAGAAGGACATCAAAAAGGCCAAAAAAGCCTCAGAATCAATCGCCTTACCTTCCCCAAGTCTTCTACCAATTAAACGTTTTGAAATTGATTCAACGAAATTTACGGGCCTTTGTAAACGTTCTTATTGACATTAGGTATCAGACGATTGCCGGTCGATGTCTCCTTAGTGTTAATCATTTTTATTTTGTGTTATTCTTCCTGATTTTCGAAGCTGCCATTAAAGGCAACACGCAAATGAATTGGTAAATAGAGTTGAATGGAGCTCCTTGTAAGCTATTTATTTAAAATACTCGATTATTTTTTATGAGAAAATGGGGCCTGTAATAAAAATTGATAGTTTTGGTCGTAATTTATTTTAGGTTCAATTGTTTTTACCTATAACGTGCCTTACCGCTAGATTGGAATTTTCTTAGGCATTTAGGTAAGGAACAAGTTGAGATACTAGATAAAAAATACGTGCCTAAAGCTCAGTAAACAAGTCTAGAACAGCTCCAATTAACCTGGATTTACCTAGACCTTTCACTAATTGAAAAACGGAACCCTTTTACTTTCACAACTTTTCTGCCATATCACTCTCAAACTACGATTAATTTAAGAACTGTATGTAGAAGTGAAGTAATAAATCATTAAAATTACTCTGAAATGAACGCCTGATTAATCAATTAATCACTTGGGATTGGTCGCTCGTAGACTCACCGATAGGGCCTGAAAGACCCGCCGCGCGCAGCGGAAGGGTTGATTTATGAGAAAATAATGTTCCATTGGGAAATTTAAAGTGTTAACTAAAACTTAAATTGTTTCGCGAATTTCATATTAGGTAATTTGATTCGTGGCAGCTGCTAACTTCCAAGTGGCTTGTGTGAGCTAAGTTTGAA
Organism: Chrysodeixis includens; assembly: GCA_941860345.1. Lineage (NCBI taxonomy): Eukaryota > Metazoa > Arthropoda > Insecta > Lepidoptera > Noctuidae > Chrysodeixis > Chrysodeixis includens. The sequence continues at coordinate 1,801,897 of OW796092.1, forward strand.
GCAAGTTTGTGTTAAGTTCTCGTAGCAATTACAGGAGCTGGAAAATACTTTTTTCTTACAATATAAACTAATTACCAACCATTTTTATGCAGTATTATGTTTTAACCTGAATATTAATGACCAAAAATGCCGTATAACTTCTTAAAAGAAAACTGTTCCTTCATAGATAAATAAGCGAATAGTTCACCAAAATAAGAAAGCGCAAGAAAAAGATAAAGTTTTACTCGTATCATAAAAGTAGAGTCAAGGTCACGGGTGAGGCGTCCAGTCGTTGCTTTCATTGCCACATAAATCTTATAGACTAAACAGCTATAAAAGGGGCTGATCGTTAATCCTCTGGGAGCTAATTATTCATTGGTACACAGGACAAATTAAATGGATGTCCCTGAATGTGAATTACTTACATCATGTGTTATGTAACTGGTTCTTAACCTATGGTTGGTTTACAATCTGGTGTCAGAGTTTTATCGCCGCCTTTAGCCGTCTGACATGACTTAACGTCTTAACATACCCTTGAAAATTTCCCAGGTGCGCTGGTTTCCTCACGATGTTTTCCTTCACCGATGACCGAAGTGATAATTACTGTGTAATATGTCAGTTATAAATTCTGGAAAAAAGTCACATTAATTATATTCCCGAATTATATAGACACACAAAAAAAAGAACTATTATTTTTAAATCAGACATTTCTAATTTCACTTATTTTAATCAAAAAAACAATTGACAAAAGCTCTGCACTGTAACTTTCAACACTCTAAAAGCAATTACAAAACTGTCTGACACGAAATTACGTAACATTTCAGTGTATTAAGTTTAAATAGGTGACATACATAAAACTTGATCCCTCACAATAGAACGTCATAATGTACTGGCTCCATTGAAGTTAAGACGAGTACATTAAACACGTTATGTTCTCAAAGAATCGCCACAAATCACGATAACTGCGCGCTGTTGTTGTTACGGCGTTTATGAGCCGTGTGACCATATGCAAGGCTGTTGTCGGATATGTCCTAGTTATGGTGTACTTTAATGTCTATCTTTTTTTTTATTGTGAGAGAGATTTTTTTGACTTTTGATAATTTTCGTAACCACTTATGCACTCCTAGTACATAGACAGGGCATAACTTTAAAGTGCATACGTTTTGAGAAAGCAAGACAAAGCACAGTAAGACACATAAGTACGGAAGAGACGTCTTTACGCTGGAGAGGGCAGTGGTCGCCCAAAAAGAAAGTTTCCTGAAATAAATTTATCGACACTTAATAAAACATATCATAATGATAAATAACGGTTATGATATCCGCTAAGCGTACAAACAAGCTTTTATAAATCATAACGCTAAATCAAGTAAAAGTTATATCGAGGGCACTACATCAGGCGGATATCCTTGCGATCGTTACGACCATAAAGACTTGCCGTACGAACCTTGTTTGATACCCATAATTTATCAATATTGCCTATTATCCCATACTCCTGTGATTCGCACAATACGGACAGTTAACCCGGTTCCATTTTAGGTCACCAGTAGTTCAAACATTTCAGTCGTATTTTTCCACTGTAGGTACATTTGCGACGTCCATTTAATTATTCCTTTTTTACTTGGGGAACGTCTAAATATTTAATTTTGAAGGCTTTTCTTTTGTATCGGATTTCTTTTCTTATTCGCTTTACCTGAAACTGTTGTGAAGTTTGTTGGACAGACGAATTATTTTATTGTTGCTTTGTACAAATGTTTTGGAAAGAAAACAACAATTTGTTTGTTAAGTTATTTAGTACTTTAATAATTTATTTTTGTAGCTGATATCTTTTTACTGCTCACTTTTATTTTGATACTGTAAATGGTTGTACAGAAAAATAAATCAGATATATAAACATTGGTTTCGAACCCGCATTATTTTGATATGGTAAGCGTACACAAGAAAGAACTTTTCAGAAGTGGTCTCGTCATAATTGGATGTCGACAGACCCCGAAGCCCGGAGTGGGTATTCAACTTGAATCTAAAATATCTGAGTCTACCGATATTATTATGTTTTTCGCTTCTTCGCTATTGCGCCATATATAACATGCTGGAACGAAGCCTCCATGTTTTTTTGGCAAACCATTTTCCTTATTCGGCCTATTTATAACGGAATCTAATATTACAATCGCTTTTGACGTAACACCTTAGATAAGATTATCGCTTCAGTGTGTCGATTTGGTCCTATTTTCTTTAACTGCTCGGTACAAATTGGGTACGAGACAGCTTGGGTTAGACCGAGTAGTGTCCAATTACTCGACATACTGAACTCTAAAAAAGGAATGAGAATTTTATTGTTCTGAGTTGTCTTGTTGGCTCCGATAACTGGTGATTATCGTACATTTTCTTTCGCATTATCGTGAATTAAAAATCAGGTTTTTAAGGTGGAAAGTTCCTCCAAGTCTCAGCAACACAACTTGGTACACGTTAGTATGTCGCTGTTATTTTGTTCTGTAACAGCTAAAGTTTAGTGCTGATATAAAGTTTGTTAGAAACGCTCACAGCCATTTATAATAAGCGCAATAAATATAGATATCACATGTTTATCTTGTGGTAATACGAGTTTATGGTACTTGTTCGAAGGACTTGTGCTTGTAACTTGCGCAGTATTGTGTCTATCAACTCAGTACATTGTTCGAGCAATCAATTCTATCGCTTTGTGCTCTGTTTGCCTGCAGTATAACGGTGTAAACTGTTTGGAAACTAGATCTGAGGCCTAACATCAATAATACGTAAAGTTTGACGACACTGATTGGCGTTCTGAACACGTTAGCTTAGATAATGCGATCAAACAGACAAACATGCGCTGTCTATACTTGTACTAACAACATATTAACGTTTCTGTAGCTCAATAATTCAGGGATATTTCTCAATTTCTTTAAGCTTTAAAATGTACATTATTTTATAGATAATTTGATGACGTTACACATATTATTATTACATCATACACAAAACCATTTTAACGTTTTTATCATATTACGTTCGGCTAAAATGATTTTACGCACGGTATTTGCAAGTGTCAAATCATATTTATTTATGACGGATTTGGTTCCCGACGCACCTGCGAGTAGGGTGGCCCGGCTAATCCTCATCATCGGGATAATTCCCTTTGTGAACCCGATTATGGTTCCTCGTGTAATTCACATAATTCATGTGTCTAGCTTATTATAAAAGGGAAATTAGGTTGTGGTGTTTTAATTTGAGGTTTAATATACAGTTTTCAGAGATCAGTTTTTCTTTACCAGTAATGCAGTAGTCTATTCTAATAGAAATGTTCACATATTTTTTGTTAATTGTTTGTTGATAATCACTTTTACATAATATATTGTTTTTTTTTTTTCAATTCATGCTCTCTGAAGTTGACATTTCCAAGTTGTTCGGACTATATAGTGTTGTGTGTAAACGAATGCAGTCTTGAAACAACTAATACCATTAAATATCACATCGAAAAGAAAATGAAGTATGTTTCAAATCACTAGTACTATTAAATAATAATGTATAGTTTTATTGAAGATACCTCGTTTATTTCCATACAAGGCACAGTATTCAAAATACGACCATACTCTTGGAGCACGTTATATGTCGCTCTCTATAGGATGGAGCAAAATGTTTAGTGTTTCAACTGAACAATGTATTTCGTCTTGTGGAAATTGTAAAATAGTGGGGAAATAGGTTATGACAGTGCAGTAGATGTTGTGCTTACAAGCCGTAAACGTTTATGCACTACCGCATTTTTATGTCAGCTATCGTTATATTTGATGGCACGATGTATTTTGTTGCTGGGTACTAGCGCAATTGTAATATCACTTTAAATGTTACAAAAATCTACTTCAGTTTTCATTGTTAGCAGAATTTGCATTCTTAAGATAGAGTTCTAAATTAAATATATCTAAACTAAGTAATTAGTTTCGATGCAGTATCAATGAATGTCAACTTACAGATACTAATTCTGTTTACAAAAAATCAAACACCTGATATTATCACCTTCTTAATTCCCTAACCTATTAAGTATCACATCATGAGTTAATTAGATTATCATAAGAGAATACATCCAATTACTTATACCACCAATTAACGTAGACCCATCCTACGGATAAGTCTTAAATAAATATCCGTACCTATCACCTATCTAAACGCCTACTTATAAATATCAAGTAACTTACAAATAGCCTTTGCAAGTGTCTAGAGTCTATCAGACATAAGCAGGTGGGAAATTACCACATCTTTAAGTAAATGTTACAGTTGTGGAAGTAAGACAACGCTCTATGTTTTATATAGCTCTGTCTCGCTTTCACAACTGCCAGTGTTATGTTAGGAGGTGGTGGTAGGCCCCCTGGTCTCAATGATTGTCCCCCGACCGGAGACAAGCGGTGTAATCGGCTTACAGCGGCTGACGCGAAACATTAAGCGATAAATATTAATAGAGGTTTGTAATAACCGCGTGGCCTTGTTTAGTTAGCTGTTTTTACGCCTAACTTGTTTCTTGAGAATTGGGAAATGAATTGTTAAGTAGAACTGGAACTTGGTTGTAAATTAATGTAATATGTAGGTGTAGAAATTATAGGGTCAAGAGAATGTTAAACACTAAAATTATGATAATTTTAGACACTAAGTATGTAAAATACAAACTAACAGGACATAAAATTTGTTAAAACACTGAAATTTAGTTTTGAAATAAATGTTTTAAACAGTTTTTTGTGATCCCAATTAAAATATAATTAACTTGCTATAAAATCAAAAGAACTTCCTTTAATTTATACATTGTACCCATAAATACCTGAACCGATGTATTAAAATATGATAAAATTATTCAGAAAAACCTTCCAAGTTATAAAGTCAGCTTTTAGGTACATCATTATTATTCACAAGCTAACTACATTATTAGCCGAGGTAGAATATTCTTTCAGGACCCAGACACTATTTCGAGGGATGATAAATTGAATAAAATCTTCTGACTAATGAGATAATGTAATTATCGCGTCCGCGTACTACGACAAAAACATTTATTAAGGCTGTCAAGACGCAAAGTTAATGATACAATAAGGAATGATGAAATAGGTTAACAAGAATTACGTTTTTAGTATAATTATGTATATGTATAGATAGAATATTCTTTATTGCGCACTGTATGAAAAATAGATTTGACAAACGTAAAAGTTACATGGTGTCACAATGGGCGGACTTAGCGATCTTAATAATGTAGTTAATTTAACGTCAGATAAGTGCATTTTTATGACCAATCCTTGGCGAAAAAGTTATCAAACTTACCTTACCTTTTCTTCTCCTTTGCACAGTCACCTATATAGCTTAATTAAAATAAATAAAAACTCTTCGACTTTTTAAGTAACAGAACATTAAACAAATTCCTGTTTTCAGCCATTTCTTCTTTCACCAAATATAAAATAAACACCCGAAATGCAATGTCAAAACAAAAATTCGGAAGCTTGTAATAATGGGGCTCGTCTAATGAAATGGGAAGAAAAATCCCGGCAAAATGCCTTGTCACCCGCTTGACGCGTCAACACAGATTAGTCCGGGTACTGCGGGCTCGCTAACTTCGCCCGCCGAGTTTGCTTTCAACATTTTATTAATATAACGTGTACACGCTTCAATGAGTAAGTGAATTTATGTGCAATTTGCTCGAAATGTCAATGATTTTCAAAATTGAGGGTTTAAAGTGATTTATGTCGTTAAGAGCACATTATATGTATGTTTATTTAGTAACATTTTTGGAGATGTTTTCCTCATCTCAAAATTGTTAATAGCTGAAAAAGCGTATACCCAAAGCAATATTCAGAAAAAAAAACTATGGTAGTAAATATGCACAATATTTTTTCTGGAACAACTCTTAAATCAAACATCTTCGTATTGTTGGCTCCGTTAGCAGTCGATTCGTTTCGATTACATTTTTTATCGGCGTTCGTTCGTTCCAATTACATTGTTCACGGGGCTCCCGTGCCGTGTGATGCTATAAAAACTCAAACCCTCACGGGAAAATCTAGAGCGACACATTTTTAATAGAGATATTTTTGGAATCAAAACTCGAGAAAAAAAGACAAAAACGGACTATTTCGTGTTATGAATCACAATAAATATCGCTAACTGGCAGACTACATGCATTTTACCCGATATTCATGTTTCGATCCACGAAATCAAATACAGAATCTATTGCGATTCTTTCCGAGTAGCGAATCTGATTTATAGAATAGCTTTCCAATAGAAAACTAAAACACTATCAACTATACTGCCAAACAGTATCGGCATTCCGAGTACCTATTAATAAAAGAGACGTCTTTATGTCTCGATTCGTAATTCCGCTCACGATCACGAGTGCTCGATATCAGTCACAGAATTAAGGTCCCAAATTCGCAAATCAGTTCCCTGACAGATTCGATTCGCACACCGGCTTAACATGCAAAACGAAGTCGATCTTTACAGAATACTATATTCGCTGCCTTTGCACGGTTCCAAGTTTTATTCCTGCCAACTTGTTTCCCTGGCTTGTTTTTAAATAAAATACGAAATAGATGCAATCTCTCGCTTGTCTGAAACGCAGAATCGAAAAATCTTTCAAATACCTGGATCGGGGCTAGAATGATTGCTATCTCTATACACTCATAGTGAGGGCTTATTTTCGATTGTCTTGGAACAATCGGGAAGGTATTTTGAAATGTCGTTTTAAGAATGTCAATAAAGAATTGGACCCGTTGTTATGTTTATTGAAGATGCCGGGGATGTGCCGGTGTTTGAAGGTGGCTGGTTTGATTAACTTTATCATTTCGTGATTAAAGTCGCATTGAATTGCCGAAAGGTCAAGCGGCTGTCTCGTGCTCGGAATGCTTTAGCGAATCGTTCCTTGATTTAAGGTTGGTTATTGAAACCGTATCTAATAATTTATGGGCTGTTATTTGATTTGGTATTTGAGCTTATCTCTGATACTTTTGTCATAAATCTAAAACCTTCAACGTGACTTTGGATAATTTAAGGTACCTTTCGGGGATTTGTAAGTTTGACACTGACATTAGGCATAAGGTATGCAATATTTACCATCTCACACTCAGAATATCGCCAACTCACATTTCCATATCAATCAAGCCATATTCATGCTTCCAACACTTTCCATAACCATTTCATAATGAGGCATCACTCTCTCATTACCACACCATAGAATATAATTGCAGTACCCCGTTAGTTGACCTGCGCATGCGTCGTCAAATGCTAATTATAGACCGTAGCCGTCTATAGCCGATAAATAGACACACAGACAGGCCTTATAAGGAACAGGAAGGTCGCCGGTTTCATGTCGAAGGCTAACTTGGGAACTGTCTATAAATTATTAGGATTTATTTGTGCGATAAAAAACGTGATTCAGTTGTTTTTTGTGGCCGAATGCCAGTTTTAGAGCTGCCTACGCTTAGTCTAGATTCGTGACTAGCTTAAGACTTTGTTTGTGCCTAACTGTAAGTTAGGTGCATGGATTTGGACTCGGAGTGGATTTGAAAGTAAACATTGTTAGGTTGTTTTTTCTACAATTTGTATAGCTGACTACGAGATGTTAATTTTTAAATACTACAACAGTGATCTTACTTCGCGCGTGTGTGTCGTCTCATTACCTACAGCAACAGTCAACATCCTTGCTTTAGGAGAGATTCAAAAACATATGTGTATGTCTCTGATTATTTTTATAATTATAAACTCATTTTACCGAGTCCCTTAAAAAACCCCTCTTTATTTTTCCAAACATTTTTGTAGACCATTTCCAATTCTCCGAGAGTACTGTTATAGTTGTTTTAACACATTAACATATGCAGGTACTTTCCAACCACAAAATATTCCTTATTAAAACCGTCCAAATAATGAATATACACACCAGGCATCGATGCAGCGAATAATTTTAATTACGCCGCGTCGGGCGGTGTCTGTCATCTGCAAGTGAACTGCGGAAGCTGTCAGTCACAGCTGAGCGTTGTAGGAGCGCTGTACAAATAGGGCCTGTGAAGCTAATCAGATACCTTTCTGTCTGGGGAAGTTTGATCCTGGATTTCTAGGCTGGAGTTTATGTCTGGGAAATTAGGTTGGGAATATATCGTCGTAAAACATGATTCTTTGCTGAAAGTGCTGTATTTCGCGATCAATCGGATGTATGTATATCGATATGTTATTATGATATGCTTCAGATGTTGTTTAAATGAGTCCTATCATCTAAGGCTTCGTGCACTTCCTTTTGAAGACAGTAATAAGTCTAAAGCAATAAGTACACATTACATACAGTCCACACTAAGATCATTAAACCATTTGCCAAGCACGGTGATTATGCAAATGTCTACGAATGTCAAGAGAAGCTAACGGGAGGTCCATATCTAGCTCCGGACGTCCACGAAGCGATAAGAACGCAAACGACTATGTCAACTTGTACACTCATTAACTATTAATACTTCATTACCTCTCTTTACATAATTTCTTACACCACAATGCCAATTAACTCGTAAACTTAATCACCATGAAAAAACATTGACATGAAAATTATCATACGTCAACACAACTGACCTCCTTACAAAAGTTCTCACATTCGAAATTTGAATAAAAACCGTTAAAATCAAAGCGTTCTCATCTGTGATCAAGTTTTGTTGCATGCCAGTTCGCATGAATGGAGTTATATTTAAACGTTTTTAAAAAAAGAATCTCGTGGAGAAACAAGTATGGCGGCATAATTTAGTGGTAGAGGAGTGAGTTGCCGCCAGGTGGCCGAGACGCTGCGTCTGCGCATGCAACCGGTTCGCTCGTGAAACAAGTTGTGAAAAAACAGCGGCTGTGAATTGCTTTTTTTTTCTGCTTTTGCATATTGCGTGTGGTATGTCGCACGTTGAAGGGATTTTAAATTAAGAAAGAAGATTGTAATTTTTCCTTTTTTATATTCTCTATTTTTTAAATACATAGCCTAAAAGCAGTCAATCAACTCCAGGCCTGTTCACTGTCTATAAGCGTTTTAATCCCTTTTAACTGTCTTGTTTATTCCTAGTCTTTGCTAATTAGCTTAGTATACCTAGCTCCGTTTTTTTAACTTGCACCATACAACATTGTCAACTTGTCAGTAAGTTAAGATCAAGATAAAACCAAATGATTTGTGGATCCCTCTCAAGCCGTGTGTTTCATTTGACTAACGCTCACTGTGTTTTTATAGACTCTCCCATTCATATATCAAAATGGAATTTTAATATTAATATTATTTATAACTGTGTCTTGGATATCTTTGGAAAAAATGTAATAAATTATATAGTATAGTACTTATGTTTAATGGTGAGAAAGTATTTGAAGAAGCCCCATTTAAGACAATTCTTGGCTAATTGATTTGATAGTCTTATTCTTAAGAATGATTCTCATTACCTTACTTGCTTAATGAACAGATAACAAAAACCGCGTACTAACGAATTCCGAACTACTAAGTATTTCAAATCTGATTTTTTAAGAACTTAACGCATAACGCAGTAATAGTGCTGCGCCCTCACAGGGTGATGTATATAGTTATAAGGAACTGTGCATCTGTAACTGTAACTTTGTACATTATGCAATAAATAAATAAATAAATATTTCACTCAATCCAAGCCTCAACAGATTACATAAGACAAAAATGGCTGTTATAATACGAGTATTAAATTTTGTTTTTAATATAAGCGCGCGTCACCCACAATATTGTCAAAAGTGGTCACGATGTCGTGTGACGTCACAAGCGACGCGTGCTCTAACGAAATGGAGAACGGCTTTTGAGTTTTATTATTGTTTTATTTGTTTATTTTTATACTTAAAACGAGTTTTGTACTTATGGTCGTACGTGATGTCTGTTGCACAAGATTTGTTTTGGCAATTCTATGATGGTTACACATGACCATTGTAATATTCATAGAAATACAATGTAAGGTTCGTTGGAAAAAATACACCCTACTGACTAAGGTGCTAGATATGGATTTGTATGCACGAGGTGCAGGTTCGATCCCCAGTGCAGGCAAGTTCTGTACCAATGTGATTTTTTCAATGTAACCTTTGTGCCCAGCAGTGGGACATTTATAGGCTGGTTTACTACTAACTAACAACTGATTTACTTGAAGATAATAATAACCATTGTATTTCTACCTTATACTGCCTCTGCTTTTAAAAAACCTTGATTTAAAATCTTTTATTACGATACCACCTGCTTCAGCTTAGCGTGTCATAACTCCTCAAACCGTTAAACAATCATAAATCATTTTCTTAAATTAAATACATTCCACCAATATTGTGACGTGTCGTAAAATAATTTAATCAATTAAATAAATTATCGACGCGATGCTTGAGTTATTAAGCAACGTGTGTTGTAAACTATGGAAAACTGTGCCGAATGCTTTCTCATGGAGATTTCCCTTTTATGGTCAAAATATATTGTTGTTAATATGCATAAGTTTTTTTATAGCTCATCTTGTACCTATTGCGTTAAGTTTTCTCAACAAAATTAATTATATGGCTACGACAATGGGTTTTTTATTAAGTTTATTAAGATAATAGTACGAGTATGTTAATTTGTAAAAAAATAATTATAAAAACTGTTTTCTTGTTATAATATATTTAGGCCCCACTGATGACCTTCCTCTCTTCTATCCATTTCTCTTTGAAGACTGGCTGTATCTTCTAAAAAATAAAAACCAATTAATAAATATTAAAAATAAGACTTCCGAGAGAGATACTGAAACATCAACAAAATCATTTCTAAAAAAAATAGTCAACGTAATTTTCCACACCCTGTAGATGTATTATCCCTAATAAGGTACTTTATACCCGCTCTAACGAGAGTACTCCTAAAGTACAGAGTACTTGCCAGTACTCCGGCCATTCCGTGCGTCAGCCTCACGCAACTCACTAATTACCGACCATCATTTGTAACATAAACTCTCGGAACACGACGAACTTTCACTAAACACTGAAGAAAGGGTAGCGGCGGGTAATGAGCGAGGAATAGGACGGAAAGAGGATAGAAATAGGTCTCTATTGTGTGGATAATTAATAGGTTTTTAAGTATCGTGGTTGAAAAACGCATTAATAGTAATAATGGCTTATGTATTGATAGTATATCGTACCATCGCCTATAGATTCAGATTTACAAAAATATCAACAGAGACAGCAATAAAAGCCATTAATGAATCTTTAAATAGGCAGAACAGTACCAAAACGGGACGAATTTAAAAGCCTTGTTAAATATTCAAATATTTTTTATTAGCTACATTAAACTCCAATTTTATGTAATGACACAATAAACATCCCTTTCAATTAAAATGTAGCGGAGCGAGAAATAGCTTTGGTGGAGCTTCGTATCGAAGGACCGCGGCTGTAGGACCGGGGGGGTCGAAGGACCAGAGGGCTAAAAGACCGGAGGGCTATAGGACCGCCACCCTCGAGTGAGAAACGAAACTAAGTTCTACAAGTATGTGCGGTTGGACCGACAGGGGTACCTCTATACCTAAGATGCTCTTAGCTCTATAGATCATTGTTTCTACTTAAAATAGTTGCGAGTTAGTCTTGTTTGACACCTAAGACGTACCTAAATCAAAGGTGTACTTAATTAACTTAGGCTATTTAGGTGTTTGGACAGGCTTGTTACCTTCAAATCTGATTAAGGTTTTCAAACTTAGAATTAGAGTTTTGACGTATAAACTGTAATATCTATTCGCAATAGTGGGAAATTCATTTGAAGTTTTGTCTTAAGATAAGTGACAATTAGTTCAATTGCAAGGTCTTTAATTTAGTTTAACAAGAAAAACAAAGGTATATCTGTTACGCACGTATGAACTCAGATTAGTTTCGGTTCTATGGTGACCTTAGAATGCTACTTGAATCTATCAAGGTTTCTTTCCCTTTTATTTCTAGATTCATGCATGTGGCAATGTATTCAGTATTCAGTTTGTAATGTTGTTCCTGTTGACATAATTGTTACTGTTAGTTAAAATAACATAAACGTACAAAAATATTAGGTATAGCCTTCAAAATCATCATAATTAAAAATCCTTATAGATTCTATTATACGAGTATTATTCAAGATATAAAACCTCATCGTGAAATATGTATTTTTTTATCGCATCACATTACACAATTTCACCCTAAAATTAAGTCATTTCTTACAAAATGTAATAAGAAAAGAAAAGGGCAACAAACTTAACACGACTTACACTATATGTATGTACAAGAATAATGAGATTAACGAATGCAATCCCCGGATTAAATTTATTATGCGTGAAAGAACGGGGGAAGAATACTAATCTTCTACACTCAAGTAGGGCTGGGGAACGCCGAAATGTTACTGGGAAATGGTATTTAAGGAACAAAATACTAGATTGTGTTATCACTGTCTTAGTAATGTACATTTATTGGAGGCCGGCGCAATGAGTAAAAATAATACACTCACAACTTTGTACAACAAAACTGTCCTAAAAGTTTTCTATTTTTCGTAAAAGTGAAAATAATTATTAGATCTGCAAAAAGCTGAGTCTGAAGTCTAATCCGGTTCAAAAATAGAGTTTTTTTTTAAAACGCTTTGAATTACATACGGACAAAAAATATGTGAATGATGACTGTCTCTAACTGAAGGAAAACCAGCTGTAATTTAGAAATCATCCGACATAGGTACCTATAGGTGAAGTATTATGTTGAAATTATCATAAGTCTATGCAAGAATGTATGTATGTAAATAAGCGTAGAGCGGCACTAGCTAATGACAGGCTTTGTGTGATGCCTATTCATATTGGATCCATCCACTAAATAGAGTTTAAAGAAACAATACAAAATGCAAAGCACCAAATATTCAGTAACTAAAGTGATTGCCTTATTAAAACTAACCTATTTAACTTTTATGAAATTACATTCAAGACCTAGTGAATCTTAACTTGGTTTTTGTTAATTAATATAGCGTTTTAACGCTAATAAAATGACCTCAATTCTTAAGTGTCTATTTATTTAATTAAATATGAAATTGTCGCAATTTTCATATAAAATTGTAGTTGCATTTCAGTATCTGCTACACAACGCTCCGACCTACTCATACACAACTAAAAACATGAAATCATTTTCCCAACACCGCAGTATTTTGTTTTTATTTTAATTGACTGCATATTCCTTCGCTGGCATCCCTATTCGAAGACGTACCGACCGAAGCCGGTGGCGGGTCTTTGTATAGAATTCCGCTTGAATTACGAGGACTCCTGAAAGTATTACTTACTGTTCACGCTCTCTCTGCCTTGGGGTGAGTTGAACTTCAAACGAAATCAATATGAGTATTCCGAGTTGTTTGCCTCAATAAAAATGTAGGGTACAATTATTTTTGGATAACTTTGTTAAAAATGTCGCTGATTTTTTTTTGTACTTTAATTTGGGTTATTTATATTGTTATTGTTACAAAATGAACTAATTGTATTATATACTACATGCTGAAATTAAGTAATTATTCAAATTTACTGTAGCTGAAAAATAAATATCGCTATTCAACATTTTATTCACAAAACAGTAGCCATAAACCCGCGTCATTCCCCTCTAAAGCTTTTATCTAAGCAAAACAGAATCTCATCCAAACTCGCCTCCATAGCATGTCACACATAATTACATGACTTGCATTTATTCATTCACTTGTTTATCTCATCCTTTCGCTACCATTAACCCACCTTCATTAGCAAAACCAAAATAAAGCTGGGAATATAAAATAATGAGTCGGCAGTTTGACAGCCCTATTCATCACAGCAAATATTGCTAGGGGCCGTCTGAAATATACGCAAATTGAACTTTTCCCAGTTAGGCCTGAATGGGATTTCGTGGATACTGAAAAAGTGGGGTTGTGATAGCTCTCGTAATAGGTGTTTGAGTGGTTCCCAAGATATAGCGTTATCGTAGGTATTTTGTGTTTACATAAAGGAATGAAGAGGAACAGGCTCAGGGAAATATCGTTACATAGCTGAAAATGATTGTGCTCTATACAGGATAAATTCAGGAAACTTCGTGTATTTATGCAGTACTTAACTTCACCTCATGTTATGCGATGTTTGTCAACAAAGATCAATGTTAATGGACTTAGCCATTAGTTTTCAAAAATTAGAATGTAACAAACTGGCCAATATAAAAACGATTTTTAACCGACTTCAAAAAAGGAGAGTGTCTCATTTCGACCGTATATGCAGCTTTTAAAACAAAAAGTTATCAAACTGTACTTCATTACTCATTTCAACTCATTAGTTATCGTTAATTAACAAGTAATTTCTAACCGTTTTTTCTCATTTATTTCCAGATCTTTGTGCTGACTGAGATGAGACGAAGAACAGGCCTACGGATATGTGAGGTAATTAGTTTTGTCTATTCCCGTCACTTGTTTATATTGAACATTGATTACACGCTGTCTTAGCTATAATTAGTAAATGAGAACCAAACTACGAGTAAGAAACTGTAGTGTTAATTTGAATAGACTTTATAGGTACACTATTTGCAATAGTCTTGAATAGATATAAGGTACATATTTGCCGGCATTTAGTCTATATTGCATTGGTAAGTCATGTAGATATGTATAATTTTGTTAGTAGGACAAATCTACTAAGCAATAAAAACAAACTTAAGGCATATAATAGTACCGGCCAAAAATAGTATCTTAGAATTTTATCAATATTACCATAATAGTACTAAATCCGTTTGATAAATACTCATCAGCCCATTTTAGCATCTATAATCGGTGTATAAAAATACAAGCCCTTAAATAAGAAATAAGCAGTAAAAGGCTTAACAAAAATAAGGCAACTTTGACGTCACAATATTTCTCTTAGAGAATTAAATTATGCAGACAGACGCTCCGCGGTCCAAAAATTGTTTACCATTTCTGTTCCTGACCCAATTGTGATAATAACTTGGTTTGCTTCGATCGCTCAACTTCCACTTAATTGTTCTAAAAAGTTTCTGTATTATTACGTTTTAATAGTTGGCGCTGGATAGTTTTTAATGTCAAAAGTGGATAGATCAAACGATTTTTGTTGTGGGATTCAACTTATTAACCAATAAGGGCAGCAATAGAACAATGTTGAGTAATAATAAGTATCGTAATTAAAAGAAAATTATTAATGGAATACTGTTTGAATACACCTTCATTTTGAATCACTCCATAAATTAAAAAAAAAACCGCTTCAATATCTTTTGCGCAGTTTTTAAGTATTAAGCAGACAGACTGCAACTTAGTTTTATACTATGAAGTAGGAGAGCGTAATGTCGAATCGCTAGCATCCACCCATCTCTCCTCCTTTTCCCCAACATACGTTGAAAAAAAAGATATAGCTATAAAGAGAAACATGAATAAAAACGTGTCGGACGGTCCGTTCATTGATACAAAATCCTTTCCTAAAACACTCGGCATAATGTTATTCCAAATATATTCTGTTGCTCCTCTGCATTGAATAAAATTACCATTCGTACCCAGAGGTGTGTTTAAAGTGACCCTCGCAAGAATAAAGTGTTTTCTTGTATAAAACTATGGCCGACATAAATGTATTCGTGTGAGCTACTGTTGGTTATATATGTGTATAAATTGTGCGTCTATCTGGCATTTTAAGATGGTAGAGTTTGGGAATTTTTGAGGAATTTTGTAATGTTTCAATTTAAAGTTAGGTTGCTTTTGAATCGTGGATATGAGGACGGTTTAACTCTAGTCTAATATAAAATATACAATACCTATATAAGGCATCGTTAAAGAGTTCTAGTTCAAAATAAAAAAAAAACACACCAATATTTGATAGTAAAACCTGTATACAACAAGGATACATTTTCAAGGAAACTAAAATGTACAAAAATAAATTCATTAAACATGAACCAAACGTGACTCACTTGTTACAAATGCATACACATTGTTCTTATACCCGCTAACCGATCGTACGTTACCAATAACTTATCGACACGCACGAATTTAAGCGAGAGGGATTGGGAGCATGCAAGTTGAAAGGTCGTTACGGTACACATAACCTGGTGCCACTGTACAGAAATATGCAGAAGGTACAATAGAATTAACTTTTCGAGAACATTTCCCATAATTTATTTATTTATTGCATAATGTACACAATTACAGTTACACAGCTCCTTTAAATACTTAGTTATAACACAAATTTTATGAGATAGAATGTTTGTTAAAAAAATTGGACTATTTTTAGTAAGTTCTTCGGGTTTTTTTTTAAATGGATTTGTAATTGACGAGCAGGGAACCTTTTACGAATGGTTAAAGACTATTTCTTATTACCTATTTCCTGCAAACCGACAGTTAAACCTGCAACACAAAACAATTATAGCTACTTACCAACATTTAATAAATTCCGCGTCATTTACAAAGTAGGCCTTCTGCAACATATTGTGTATGCACATTTTCCATTAGGCCGTATATTAGCATAAGAGTTGGGGCCCCGACGTGCGTGCGCGCAGCCCGCCGCATTGGTCCCGGGCACGCGCGGGTAGGGTGAGTAGGTGACGCATATGTTACATCGGACTTATTGTTTAGCCTTTGAGCTTTTATTAATCTATACTTTTAGGTAAAAAAAGGTAAATAAATTTGTAATATACATGTTTGTTATTAATTGTTGTCTGCTGTTTATACAAAATTTTGCTTCTGTAAAATTTAACCATGATAAAGGTTTTCTCGTAGTTTTAAACCAATGGCAATTTAATTTTTTATTCAATGTGTGAAAATAAAGCTGAAAACTCACGCAATAGCTGACGAAACCACCTTAATCATTGAAACAACATTAGATATATTATTCAAAAAACAATCATCATCTTCTTTTTGCCCTCATCCAATTTTACTTGGGGTCGACACAACATTTTTTTTTTTATGAATCAAAGAACAATAGTGGTCTCCAAGTTCCTCAGACCTCTGGTTGCTCTACTCCCGGCGCTAATCTGTTTGCTAGCAGTATGCACGCCGCGTCGCACGCGCAGCCGCCGCGGAATGCGAGATGACCGATTATAATGTTTTTTGCCACTGCCTTAAACGTCGACAGCTCACTGTTACTTCAGCATTGTTGTACGTGAATTACGAGTAGGTTTAATGAGATAGTTACAACTTGACCTAAATGTTTCTGTATGTAGTCTAGACAAGCGGCATTTCTACGAGCCCTGTTATGCTAAACTTTAGCGCCGATCCATCATTCCCTTATTCCAATTATTATTTGGGGTCAGCACTGTGTCTTCTCCCAAACAAACCTTTTTCCATTTTCCTTTCGCCATCTCGATGTCATCTTCTAAACTTTGTCTAAATACCCTTTTCAAAATGCCGTTTCTAATTCCTATAGTTTCATTTTCACGGGCAACATAGTCATATTGATGTTTAACAAAAACATTATCTATAATCCACACCATTAACTCCAAAAGTACCTTTCTACACAAGAATTAAAGATAGAACCTTTAATTCTTGTGTGAAAACCGCTACAAAAACCAACCGACGATTTTACATCACATTACATTCTAATAATGAAACCACTGGAATTATTTCAACGTTTTAATTCAAGCATAACTTGCTTAAACTGTCAAGGTCAAGTTCGGTTCAGTCCAGTAAGCCAGAATTAAAATATAATTTAATAATCATATTTCGTTTTACATTACTTCGTCTGTTATTCGTAATTTTTCATTTCGAGATTGTTCAAATGAATTGTTTATTTGTATTCTCTTTGTGTTTTTAAATTGTTTTTCTTTTTTCTTGTGTAGAATTTGTTGTTTACTAATGTGATATGTAGGTAACTATACAAATACAAATTTATGTTATCATCTACTTATTAAATAGAACATTTGTCACCGAAGCTCATTGCAACATCTTAGGAATCGCTCTACATTTTTTGTTTTTGATACTTTTTTATTTATCCCTAATTACAAAGCATAGTTTACGGATTAGATATTCATTTATAACTATCTCACTACATAGATATAAAACATCAACTACAGAACCTAAAAAAAAAAACAAACTTAAAGTTCCATATTTTAAACTCTCATCTCCCAAAACATCTTACACTCCCAACATCCTCTACCCTCCAGTCGAGTATACTTCTATAAGACCTGCGAGATAGCAAAGCAAACAACAGTGGCCGGCACCGAACCGCAGCGCATATGTGATGTGTACGTACGGTGCGGCGGCAGTCGATACACCTGTGTAAAGTTGCATTTATTTATGCGCCACGATGCGTCCATTGTGTGGAAGGGATGGTGTGATGTAGAGACGGTAGCGGGTGTTTGTAATTATAGATTTAGAGTACGTTAGGTTTGTAATGCTTTTACGTCTGTAAGGGAGATTGGGAGAAAAAAATGTGTTGCGCCGTAAAGTAAAATGGGATATGGACAGAATGATGATGTTTGATAGAGATGAGCTAAGTTAGATTGTGTATGTTCATACAATGTTTTGTTTTGTAGTTTTCATTGCTGAAATGTTTTCTGCTACCAAATAATAGAGGTATTTGTACGTCTGTCCTAGCTATTCCTCTCGTATCTTTAGGAAATTTACGTGTATTGTTCATTGAGACTAAAAAATATGTTTTTTTTTATGGTAGACAGTGGATAACTATAAATATTTAAATAAAATGAACAGTACAGTAGTAATATTTAAATCTCTACTGTTATTCGCTACAGCTTATAACTCGTGTCGAATGTCTCCACACTCGCATTCACGGAGTAGTATCTCAGCATTGCTTAGCATAACACAGAGTGCACACTAGCGACCTTTCGCACGGTGGGAACCGGCGGCGCAAGCGCATTCTATTTGAATACGAGTATTTGCGCACGACGGTGCGGACCCAGCTTTATTCCAGTGTTAATATTTCATGAACTGAAAATTTTAATTTAAAATTCAGCAGTGTGTGGTCGCCGGTATTCTTTTGTTCCCCATTGTTCACTGTATCTATGTTTATGGTAAAACACGGCGTCTGAATGGATTATCCTATTTTGCATGGCTTTACTACATACACCCCATGTATTTGTATTTTCAATAAGCATAACGGTGTTAGTCACGGTTCGTTCTTTGAAAAGTAAAGAAACATTTTATTCTAATTAAAATCAATTAAATTTATAAATCCGTTAAAACGTAACTTATAACCGATTAACGTAAACTAAACATCCGCACAGGCGTGAGATTGGCGCGTCCATTTTAAATTTATCGTTCGACAAACCGTCCGAATAATATATCGACACTAATAGTTTTCTATAATTGAGATTCAAATTAAGTTTCCCACGACTAGCGAGCGAATTGATCGACAAATATATCGAGAGGTTGATTAATGGAATCAATATTTAGGCGGCACTATGCGCGTTGGTTTAGTGATGTGCACACGCCCGCCGTGACTAATCGATGCTTGATGAAAAGTTAATATTTTATAAAGTGATGCACTATTTATTTTGGGTTACGATACAAACTAAGTTATTTAAAAAAAAAGGAAATGAAAAAAGTGTTTACTCTAAGCGTTACGACTTTTTATCCGCAAACAAACATAAAAAAAACCAAGCATATCTACTGTTGAATTGAGAAACCTCCTCCTGTATTAAATTTGATTAAAAACACGAATCAAGTTAACAAAAAGGTCTAGATTTAAAACAGAAAACCTTAAGACTTAATTGTAGACGAAAATCTTAGCCTCGTTAACGTTTAAACGAATTACAAAAACCCTTGAAACTAACTTGACTAGATAAATGGAATCGTTTGATTAGTTGTAGATAATTTAAATATGCAAATACCCAAAGTAAAGCTTGAAATAAATTAAAAGTAAATTCAAAGCAAATCTATTTATTCTAAAACAAAAGTTACAAGAGAACATCGAAAAATAAACATTGATTGAAACGAATAGTTTAAACCACTCATTGATAGTGAACCTTAGAAAATGTGAATTTATTTAGTAAAAACCAAGGATTTAATTGATTAATTTTGTTCTTCTTTGTTTTTGCCTTTTTATTTAAGCTTAGGCATGTCAACGACACTATGAATATTAAGTGGAAAGTATTATTTCTAAAATTAAAAAAAAATTGTAATAAATGTCTGCAAAAGAACCAAGTTTAAATTTGCAATACCAATTTTTACAAAGGATTCTTTCTAACTTTATTCATATTTAAAAATACTTTCTTCAATGTGTATCATAAATTCGTTTCGCTTAGAAAAACTTGAAGTAATTATTTTCAAGTTGTGCATTTTTATAACTTTATACAAACCTAGCCATTCAACAAAAATTAAACAAATCCTAAGTTTGAAATAAATAAAAAATATATTTTACAAGCCTTTCGAAAGTATTAAGAGTTTAAATCCTTCAGGCATCTAGTATTATTTCAGATTGTTATGAATATAAATGAAAACTAATTTGCTTGAAAAACTAAGATGAATTTATTGTAAAAAAAATATAGTCATTTTCTTATAATTTCTTACTAATGTTTTTATTAATTCATTCTATCTTTTATTTTTTCGACGCACTAACAAAATTAACGCAAAAAGATAATTTCCAAAAAAAAACAGCAATACTACGAAATTGTCAAAGCAAATCCAACAATACCGACACATAGACAATCAATCAACTAATCGATTTCAACAACACAGTTATATCGATACACCGACTGCAAGAACATCACTACTGCTCAATAATGTGATAACACAAATTGTGCGCGCCGCCATTAATCTTGCGCGGTATAAGAATTTACTGTGTTGCCACTTAGCAAATGTAGGGCTACAATTTATAGCCTGGCAACAAACTAGTTCGTGTTTATCAAAGCCTATGCTTCACGTACATTTATGTTTAGGTATTTGGGAATGCCTACATTTGAAACAAGCTTTAAATATAAAAAAATGTGCCGTTAATGTTTTTTTTAAGATTTTTCCCAATCTACATACGTCAAGGCTTACAATCGTACCGGATTCAACTGGAACCGTACATTATATTATAACTACAAATTTTAAATACGTTTTTACGTTTACGACAAATTTTAAAGACATAAAGTTTCTCAATTCGACCGTTATAATAATATAATATATGCTATTTTTGCATTCTAGTCGAAACCAAAATGGATTTCTATTTCAAGTAGGCCTTTTCAGGCACTTTCAACTTGACCAAAATAAATATAAAAAGGGCCATAGGACAATAATCACAATATTGTATCACAAAATAAAGGTAACTAAAAGTCATGTTATATAACTTAAAACAGCTGCACAAATGTTTTCATAAGAACCTTTCAACAGCCTCTAGATCAAATCAATGTCTTTGTATTGTATACGCCAAAACGTCAAACGTCAAACGCCAATCGACCACCCATCTATTTCCTTGATATGCCCACGCCCACTCGTAAGCCCACGCCCAACAATCAGACAGCCTCATTTGTGGGCTACAGAATGCAAGACTGAATCTGCAATGAAATAGATCTTCATTCTTGCATAACACGGTAAAGGTTGGTTTACACTGATAACTAAATCATTTCAATTTTATTTGTATGCAATACAATTTTATTTTTAAATGGTTAACAATTTTTATCGATGCATTGTATAGATTAAAATTACATGCGATAGAAGATAAAGGAAATAAAATAATAATTTAATCTTATAAAACTTCAAACATTTGTTTCAAAGTAAGCTTTAATTTAAATAAAAGTAAGTCTAAAACCACTTTTTCGCAACCACTTCTAAATGGATAAAAACCGCCAAGGAAATATTTATAAATTAATTATAGACCTTACATTACAAACCTGTCAAATTAGCGCACGCGATTCTATTTTCAGAAATATGGAACGTTATTTTTACAATTACGAGGAGATTTTCGTTCGTTGCGAGAAGTGGATGGGCCCTTGCGTGCGGCGCGGCGTCAGCCGTCATATCTCTTCATCGTAGGCGAAGGTCGCCCCAACGCCCACAACCTTATTAAAATCAGAATAGTGAAAATTACATTCGAAATGCATTATTTTAGAAGATACTGCTCCAACTCTATTGTTAGAAGGTTACGTTTTTATTGACTATAAAAATTGTTTAGTAGAAAACAATCTGTTGTGTTGGCGATTTTACATCGAAAAAGAATTTCGTTTTAACGCCATTTCACTATGAATATTTCATGCTATATTTTTAGTTTTACACCTACATGCTAAAGTATAGTTCCGATATTTCAACCGAATTTCCAAAGTGTAGGTGATAGTATTCACGAAACTTAAAAGCAAGTGCAATTACTGTAGCCGTTAAAACCCACATACAATACAGCGTGGAATTTCTACAGGCGAGCACACGACCTACTTCAAGCGAATCGATTGACACTCGAACACTCGAGCACTCGATTACTCGAGTACTCTATAACTCACATAATTACAATGTATGCGGAAAATTACCTGCTAACTGTATGCGACATGGAAGTTTTCTTCGCGATTGTACCGTAGGTAGGTACACTTGATGGGAAAAGTTTATGTGATTGTGAGCTTTGCATATTGCATTTATATGTACTTTCGAAGTATGAAAGTTACGTGTTACAAATGCTTGCAAAAGGCACGTTTGTTTTTTATGTAGCTTCGTCATTTTTCCCGTGTATTTTGCCTGTCTCAGTAACGTCCGAATATGTTGGTAGAATAGTATATAACAATTTCCTCACAATTCATGTTGGAATACATGCATTAAATGTATTAGTAGAGGAAACGAATAAAAATCACGTACACACGGAATCATAGTACGTGAGGCCTCGCACGCGTCTAGTAAAACATTCGCCTTTATTTCCACATCTCAAAGAAGTTGACGTACCCACATAAGTACATAATTTTACGTAACGCCGAAGTTCCAGAGAAAAATGTCCTACAAACATAAAGGTAGAAATTGGAGCACACGAAAAGCAACCTTTTGTGCTACATTTAAACATACGGGTTTAAAATTTAAATATTCACATAATAGGCGAGCCAGTACAAAAACGACAACAATATGCGAAGTAACTGCGGCGCACTAAACACGGACCAATTACACCCAAAAGCAGGATCCCGTAACACCTTAGAAAACATTCCATTTACACATTTAAAAACACGAGTCCAATTTCAAAAACAAAGCCTGCGAATTCCTCCGTACGAGCGTTTGCACAGCGAGTGCAGCAGACAGCAGTACACGAGAATAAGCGCGCGACGTAAAACGGAACGGCGCGCGTTTCGTCGCGCGGCAAAACGCGGTGCGGCCCCGGAACGCGATTATTGCAGCTCCAATGGTGCGATTAACCCTCCACTAGCGTGCTTTCGTCGTCGAAAATGTACTTTTTATACCAACTTAATAGCATCGACAACGTTCCCGACAACGCTCGCGTCCTACTTTACAACATTATGAAAATCTTTATTTAAAACTTTAAACGCTTACAGAAAAACGTTGTAATAGATATTGTTAACGACAAAAAGTCACCGAGCCACGGCTCGTTGCGGTTTCGTTCAACTGTTCCAAATCCAATTGCACCATTAACCCGTAACTGCCGCGGCAAAACACGGGCACCGCAATAAAATCAATGGGACACTTACACCGCCTATTTTCATTCAAATAAATTCACTCTATAGGCTCAAGTTCGCTGATAAACTAGATATAACCGGTATTAATCGAGTTCGGGATCGGTCGATACTTACCGAGATATACGGCCAATATCTAAAGAGATTTGCTTTGGAGTAAAAGCTTATTGTGTGTAACTGCCGGCGTTTATCGTCGGCAGTATTAAATTAAGTCTGGCGCTTAATAAAAACTGTAAAAGACTTGTCATGTAATATATCGAAGCTTGTATCCTCCGGTCTAGGCATAGCACTGGCTTGGCGCCAATTTTTTCATGTTCCTAGAGTTCCATTGTAAGTGATCGAAAGCCCTGTTGCTTTTATTGGCGGTAAATCGAAATTCTAGCTCTACTGCCAAATCGCGGATATGCATCTTACATACATTTTTCGAATTGTGATAGAATGCATTTAAAATTCTGCTAACATTCAATAACTTATTGCCTTATAACTTTTATCATGGAGTAGTAATATCATGCCTTTGTTCTCCCCACAACGTCAAAACACAATCTTCAAGCTTCACCAAAACATCGAACGTTTCAATTAGTAGCCAAGCATCCAGCAACTTACTACATAATTCCTTTCCCAAAGCACCCAATACCCAAAAAGCAGTACGAAACCCGCGGCGCACATCACTACACACGCATTCACTTACCCCTTGCGCCCCTCACTTCCAAGCATTCGACTCCCCCTCAACATTCGAGACACGAAAGCAAGGAAACAACTACCCACTTTATTGGTACATGCTGTCGCGAACACAACTTGTTTATAGTGAGACTAGCGCGCCCCGCGGCGCCGCTCGGATTCCTCTACTCATTGTAAGTGCTCAGATTTAGTTGGGGCTTGGGATGTAGGCTTGTGCTGTCTGGGGAATTAAATAAATCGCACTGATACTTAGTGTAAAGGCTACGGCTCGACCGAGGAACGTAATATACATTTTATGACTCGTTTGTTAAGGATTTAGTTTAAACAAAGCTGGGCTTAGCTTTACTTTAATGTTTAAGGAACTTGTGATAATAAGATGTTCTTAAATGTCTCTTAAAACTATGCATACCTGTTGTTTACAAGTCTTTTAAGCTGGTTATGCTTTCTTAGTGCCAAAAGAACGTTTTATTCGATATTTTACGTCCAAAATGAATCAAACATTTTGTTTCTTTATTTCTGAATTCTATTGTAACAAGAACAAAAGTGTTGATTAATGTACGTTTCGATGCAATACAAATCCATTACATTCTCGTATCCGACATATTCCTCGTTAAAGTTCCCCGCCTGGCATCGCGTGTTAAGTTTCCGTGCGAAAGAAAAAGCCCACATTCACTGAATAAAACAAACAAACAGACAAATTCTATTCGATACTCTGGCAACACCGGGAAGAGATTGCCAGTTGAGATAATATTTTAATGGTTCATTAAACGGCTGCATCTAGCTTTCTAAGCCTAGAAAGCCGACGCCGACGTTTGCATGACTGTATTATTTATTAGGAAACAGCTCTACTTAACAGACAGACAGACGAAACTTTGCGTGTTTTAAGGAAAAACATCCTCAAAGAAATGTTTCTCGGAAATCATGTTTCTGAGTCTTTAAGGGGATTTTTCTTTTGAGGATGAAGATTGCTAAGTACTAATTTTTTGATCAAAGACGTGTCAGAGATGACAAAAAATATACGTTCATCTGATAAGACCTCATTTTTCCAATATACTAATTGCTATACAAGCATGTGAATCCAAACAACCTCTATGTTACTTTGATATAAAATCCCGTTCCCCCACTCCGCAAATAAAGGAAGTAACTCAATACAATATGAATAAACAAATATCTAAGAAGTAGGGTACTTGGTCAAGTTAATATATTTGCATACATCCGGGCTACACGCTTTCCAACCCTCCAATTACTTAATGCAAATACGCTGTACATCTTATCGAAGAAAACAACAAGTTTTCCGATAAACAAAACGAAGTAGAGCAAGATTGAAACAACAATCCGTCGCCGTTGGGATCGACGAATCTATCTTCGCATCTCCGCATCTTCGACAACCAAAAACGCATCTGTAAGCGAATGGCCAATTACGAACAACTCTTGCGCAGTCATTGTACGCGCATTTACATAATCAGATGTTTTCATCGCGGCGGAAGGGTTAGCTCAACTATTATGACCGCTGGAAATGACATGTTTGCCTTTGTTCCGCGTACCAAACTGGTTTGTGAACGCTGCTTCGCTTGTTGCTTTTGTTTATCTTCGTTATATAATTGTGGTCGGGATGAAAGTTTACACTTGACTCTTGTGCCGAAGATTAAAGTTATTTTAAGTAAATTTTATTTCTTAAATGAGATATTTTCGAGTCATACCTAACGTCAAGTTATTGGTATCTTAGTCAACAATGTCTATTCTGATTCTCTAGCAAATAACGTACCTAGAAATATGAGTTGACGTTCCATTACCGGGAAAACCAATCGAGTAACCGTTTACCAAGCAGAATATAATTACAGCTAAACTAGATCGTATAGAACAATCCTGTCTGAATGTCTGTCAGATTTATATTCTTCGATAAATCCGGTTATTTTTCCTAATCAGGCCTTTGGATGGTACCGGGAAATCACAGGCTTCACCTCGATGCAAATGTGAGTCACCACGAATGTTCCGAAGCGGATGGAACCATGCCAAGTGTTATAAATATTTGATTTTATGTTACAGACTATTTGATTTCATTTGATTTGAGATTCAGTCAAATTCGTAGAATTTCCCTTGTTAAGATTGCCTTTTGTGTGTGCCAAATTAGTTTGAAGCGAGTTCTCTACCGTTTAGGATGATTCGTGAGTTTTATTCGAGTTTTCTCGTCTCGTTATCATAACATGTGTGATTTGATTACGTGACTTCTGCCAGTAATAATAATATATCTATTCGTTACTTTTGTATTTCGTCGTATAAGCGTCCTCGTATAAAATCCTAATTTAAAAACCTGCATTTTCAGCTATTTATGTCTGTGCATACCACAACTACCATTAAATTGGTATCACGACTCATGACTAATTACTCAATGACTAAATACAGAACAATATTATTTTGCCGATCTTTAATGTAACAGCAATTCTGTTGTAGTATTAACCTAACTGTATAAAAAAAAAACTTTCGTGATAGAGTCAAATTGTGTCAACTGAAAGGGTTCAATGGCAGACCGAAAACTCTCATCTCAGTCAATGAACATCTATTTGAGAACAGTGATGATGATTACTCCAGTATTCGAACAAGTATAGCTATCTATAAGGTTCTTTGCCTTTCCGTACCCAGTATAACAAACACAGCGATGACAGTCGCACGCCATTCCCGCTCAAATGAGTTTAGGAATCGCCCAAATACTGTGGCTTGATTATTTCGGAACGGAATAAAATGACCCGAATAAAAATTGATGTTATTGCAAATATGTAAAAAGGGTCGGAATGTTCGAGATGTTTTCGCACTCTTTGATTATAATAACGACATTTTATTTCACAGTTGTGTTGCTGTCGAATTGAAGGACATCTTTTTTTTTAATCGAAATTAATTTAATAAAAATTTTCATTCACTTACAAAAATCCTAATAATGCTAAAAATAGGAAAGTCGTTTTACTTTAAAAAAAAAATAAGGTTTTTAGGTATGGATGGAAGTTTGTTACTCTTCCAAGCTTAAACGCCTAAATCAATTTGCATGAAGTTTAGTATGGAGTTAGCTGACATCCTGTGTTAAGACATAAGATACTTTTATCCGACTGCGTAAAAGGAGGTTAATGTTTTTGCAGCTATAAATGCTATAACCAAAATCCGCGAGGGCGTAGCCGCAGGGAAAAGCTAGTCTTATAAATTGATGCGATATAAGCGACGCATGTCGTATAATTTAATAGTCATACAAATTATACAGCATAAGTAAGTATTATGAGTAAGGACTTCTACACGAGTAATATAGGTATTAACTAGAGATGTTATGACCAATAGTACAAGTTCTAAAGTATCGATATGAAATATAGTTTTTTTCTTTTTTTTGTATTATTCTCCCTTTACCTACATATATGCATGCATAAGCATGTATATTAGTTGAATTGAATACTCATAACACACATTACTCTCGTATACTTAATTTGAGACTAGATGGCGATATACAAAAAATCACAGATTAAACTTAAAGGTATATTCTAGAATAGTTCTAAAAAAACCTTGTCAAAAAATCACAAATATAAATACAGATATTCCAAACTATGCTCTACATTAACTAAATACCTGAACATGATAAGTCTGCATGTCAAACAAGCTTCATTATTCATACCATTACTCGAAGCAGAAGATTGGTACACAGCGAAAATCCAATAGGACATATCGGGAACAATGATGCTAATTTACCTATATTCTATTTCTTTTGCAAATACCAGCAACTTTTCTTTTCATGTCTCTTTTCGCCTTTAAGCCATATAACATAGGAATTTGGGTATAATACTAATCTGGACGACAAAAACATTTTAGAAAAAAAGTCGTGTATGGAAAGTCTTGCTATTGTAATTTCTTGGCAAGTTAACACAAAAACAGACTCATAATATAAGTCTAAAAGGTATTGTATATTTGCTAGTTACCGAGTAAAACTGTGAACAAAACACTTTTATCGGGAGGATAGTTTTATATCCAGTAAGCGATGACATTTCTGCAGTTTGAAAAATTGCGAAAATTTCTAACAATATCCTAAACAGTGTTGTGCTACATGAAACAATTGGACTTACATATCGATATTTAAGTTTTGGGAAAAATAACACTTTATTGGTAAAGTTTTGATTTTAAACGACGGTAAAAAATAAAGAATGAAATCTTGATTTCAGATAATTCAGATACTCAATAACGATAAGAGAAACTAATGTTACTTTACGATGCTTCTGCATTATCTCAGTCAACTTTACAACTTCTGACGAGAATCCCAATAACTTTCTAAACGTAAAATGCGAGAGACGCCGCTTTCTGTCACAGATTTTGCAAACGAACCGCAAGAATTGTAAATTTATCGATACAATTTATCGACTAGTTAGTACGTGGGCATCACTATCTGTGAAGGTCGCGTTGATTTATAGTGACGTGCAACATGAGTTATCGATACCGGTGTCTCGATTCGATCGGCTGACAGGTTTTGTTTGAATATTTTATCGTTTTATTTAGTACCGTCGTTTAAAATTCCGAATATCATTCGCTGTACTTCTAATGTTGTGGTTTTCTTACACATGGTGCACGTTTTTGTTCAGTATTCTTGTATAAAATGTTGAACACCCATGTTAGTATTAAGCATATTTACTAGAAGATGCATAAAATTTTCATGCAATATTTTTCAATAAGTTAAGGTTCCTACTTCTTTTTACACATAACGACTTAAAATCTCTACCAACAGAAATAAAAACAAAACCAAACAGAATTCAACCAGCCAACTAAATTACACCTAAACAATAGCTAACCACGATATGATAGCCGCAATCTCTGCCAATAAAAAGCTCAAGTAAGAACGACCCTAGTGA
Source organism: Chrysodeixis includens (assembly GCA_941860345.1). Taxonomy (NCBI): domain Eukaryota; kingdom Metazoa; phylum Arthropoda; class Insecta; order Lepidoptera; family Noctuidae; genus Chrysodeixis; species Chrysodeixis includens. The sequence goes on from OW796092.1 coordinate 1,830,948, forward strand.
AGCAACCGTCGGCATCCCAAGTCAAGACGGGATTTATAGATTAGTTTGGTAACCAACCATTATACCCCACTTAGAGCAGGCAGGGAGCGGGCTTATTCCACGTCCTGCATCCTAACCCCCGATGCCCACGCCCAATGCCCAGCTTTGGGGATTAGTCGAAGCACAGACTTTATCATCAGTTGCCCTGTTTTGAGATGCCTTGTGGCTTTTGACTTTCGTCTGCCCTTGTGTGTAATTAAATTTTGTAAGCTTTGCCTGCTTACACTGTTGGGGGAGATAAGTTGAATGGACGGAGATTGGTAGTTGGTAGACCACAGCGATGTGTGGTGTCTTAAGGATACTTTTGTATCTCGTTGATTTATCACTAAAACGCCAATTGAGAGCTTCAACATATAGATTGGACAAAATTACTATTAGTTGATGAATGATCAATGACATGAACAATAACACCAAAAACCGCGCATACTTAAGAGCTAAATTACTTAAAAGACTTTACTTTCTCTGGTAAAGACGGTCATATTCAAAAATAATAATACATTATAACAGCAGCTGTTTAGTTTAAACAAGACTTCACATACAAAGGTTAAACACAGGTGTAAATTACTGACATAACTCTGTCCTACGTGACTTTTGTACCTTAGAATAGTCTAGACTAGCTCTTACCCGTGATTTCGCTGCGCATATCGGTTACAGCTGCTAAAACCACGTCTGTCCGAGGCTGTCGGTTAAAAAGTAGCATGTGTATTAATCCAGAGTGTCAACTAACTCCATACCAAATTTCGTCAAAATTGCTCCAGCTGTTTAAGCGTGAAAGAGTAACAAACATCCATACATACTTACAAACTTTTGCGTTTTAAATGAAGTAAGATAGGATAATGTACAAATGTACTAATGTTTAAAATAAGTTGTAATATAAATAACTGTCGTGTTTTATGTTATCTGGCGTACGTGCTTAGTAGAATTAAGAATTTGCACTATAAATGTAAAGGATGAATGGTATCGTTTGTCTAGAGTGACTGCGGGTAGAATGGAACGTAATTATTTAAAGTCGTGTTCTGTTTTAAATAAAATGGTACGAAGGTGGATTGTGTAGTTGCGTTTTAGAATTTTAAAACGCAACAAAAAAAATTGAAATAAATGTTCTTGTTTAAATTATAAAAAAATGTTTATATAATTGTCTAAGCACAGATTATAATTATTGTTTATAGTATTTTACAGAAATAGCACTATTACGGTATATTAAACATCTAATAAAAACGAAAGACAAAAAACAAGACATTAAAATTTGCATACAAAAAAATCTTACGTAAACTTTTACAAACAAGACAAAAGAGTATTCGTTTGCATAAAACGGTAATATGGACCGCAGTGAAAACTTATCGAGAAGTAAAAAGCTTTTATAATGTGTCCATACGACGTATTATATCGTAAACTAGATAATACTACAATAAAAATAAACTAATACTCAACACATTTTCAACGGGAATCGTACCTTGAAATGTTACGAAATAGTTTTATATTTTCAACACTTGATATCTTATCTTAATTCAAAGCTATATAACATAATAATATATTCACGTTTGATAATTGTCACATTAATGGTTATTTACTATCTAGCTTGTTTTTTGAAAGGTACTAGTTAGATATTAAAGACACTTAAACAAAACTGTAGTTAGATATTAAAAATACTTATAAAAAACTGTTACAAAGTTCGGTTAGGCAGGCAACATTTGCGTGCGAATATCTCACTTAAAAAAACAGCAAATTTTGACACGATCTAAATCATTAATTAAAAGCTACCTTCAATTAATATAGTAGCTACAGAATACACATAATTTTTAATACTTATCTATATTATTTATGCATAAGCACAACTTATCATTAGTAATTTTCTGCGCTAAAAGATTCTTTAAGCTGCACCCTAAAGGGTCCATATTGATTCTAGACTAAATGTACCTACCACCTGTATAACATGTAGAATGTTATCAAAGAATTGAGTAAATCAAGCACCAACAAATAATCCCACAGTCCTTTTTCATCTTAATTTCTAATCAAAACTAATTTTCTTAACACATTCTGCAATATAATCTGAGATAAAACGCTCAGGTGTTCTCGATGTGAACCCAAGGGTCAACACGATCTCAATTGCCTTCGCAAAACTTAATCATCTCTAATACTCATTTATTTTCTGAACGAATCGCTCTCCGTATAATACCTTTATTAACGAGTTTTATTTAGCAATATATACTCGTAAAGTAACGGGATTAATGCCATCAAAGGTTTTTAAATTAGATTATACTAGAATTTATTATTACACTAGGTTGTTCGTGTGGCTTTGCCCGGTTGAAAGTTATTGACAGTTGCAAAAAAAAAATGCCTGCGTTTACGCAATCGGGTATATGCCTAAGTAATCATTACTTACATACATACCTTAATTACCGTTAATCTGAGGTATCAGCTAAGTCTACACTAAATTTTATCAAAATTAGTCTAACTGTTTGTATGTGAAGAAGTAACAAACACACAGTCATAAATATACGCACTCACACACGTTTCTTTATAATATTAGTAGAATTTAAATACACAAGGTCATTTTATCAAATTATAGTAGCTAGAATTAATTTATCAAACTATTTTAACGAGAAAGTTTGGATCAATGTTCTACTCGTGCTCTTAACCAATGAGCTGAACCGATTTGATAAAACTAGGCAGAAAGTTAGACCGCGGCCGAAATTAGGAAGGCCGAGAATTTGAGCTTAGTATTAGAGTATAAAATTGGACCTAAAAGATCGCTAGTTGGAAGGAGAAATCATAAGTTTTATATCCCTTCATTCATATCAAGTTTCTGGTGTTTAAATGAGATAGATAATATTTATTATATCTGATTAATGGGCAAAGCATTTTCTATACGAAAAGATTGAATAATGATCATCAGGCTTGCTGACTCCGGGTTCGCGATTCCAGATTCCAATCATTATCAATTTAAGAGCTTAGCTCTTGTCAGTGCAGCTCTCTTCTCTCTCTCTACATCTTGCCAACACTTGGACCTTCTTGTAAGTCCCGACTTCGACCTTTTCTTTTATGTGTTACAGAACTGTATCTCGAGATACAGTTATACTCCAATCATTTGAATCCAAATTGGATAGTTCAAAATCGATAGTTCTTTAATAAGCCTTGTAAATCCTCTCCGGTGTATCACTGTTAATATTACAATAATAGTGAATCACATTCAGATTACCAAGATCCGTTGTATTGGTAATAATTATAACTATATTATAACTATTGTTAGTAAACTGACACGATGTAGACACACATGAATAAGAGTATCATTCTAGTCACCATTTAAACTAAAACTGGAGAAATAATGTTCCTATTATTTTAAGGATGCCGTCACTAGTCTGTCGTACTCTGCTTAGTAAGAAAACAGTTTTTTGCGGATTACCTCATGAAATTCGTTAGTTTGATTCTACACAATTTCGTATACACTACAAAAAAGAGACCACTATAAAACATCAAGCGACAAATTAAACATCTTTCTTTCAAATCACCGTGTATATTAACATGTAATAACGCAGGCACCTCGTCCGCCCACAGCCTCATAAATGCTATTACAGTTGCTCATCCGTCGGACACAACAATCGTAATTTATTCCTCATCTCTGAATATATTATATCTTCATTAGGTTTTATTGTGTTACCGACTCATTAGTATAATTTATTGTGTACAGTGAATAGTTTCTTAACGTATGTTACATCATCTGTCTTTGAAGCTTATTTCTTCTTGGTGTTATTGGTATCTTTGTAACTAGGAGTATTACCACTATTTATAACGTAGGCACTGATGTATTGTGTTTCTGGAAATGCTTTTTCTATTGCTATTTAGCAAAGGTTGATTATTGACAGCACTAACTATAATTACGTATATTATGACTCACGGATAGCCGAGTGGTATAGGTCACCACGCCAATTACCATTGTACGCGACGTGTCGCGGGTTCGATCCCTGTGTACGACAAGAATTTGTGCGAACCATAAACGCTTATTCTGAGCTTCGGTGTCTTTGTGCATGTGAATTAAATGTCTGTGAACCCCATCGCGATACAAATAAAACAAAACATAAAAAAATCATCTTGCTTTAAATGACTCTGTTGGACAAAGGAAAAACAAACGTCGTTTTACGTGTGTAAAACTCAAAAATAATTCAGTAAATTAATATTCGTTTCAACTGCCTATGTGCTCTGATGTTGTCATTTAAAACTATTTTGGGTCAAACGTGACGAGAATCGAGATTTCGTTCGGCGTTTACAAAACAGTTGAATCTCGAAATCTAATATTGAACATGCAATCACCATAGGACAATGAGATAGCAAAACTCCGTAATCGAGTTCTCAATGAAGAGTCATCATGGACGGACGAACGCTTTTCAAGATATCCACAAACAAACTCCGCATGTAGATAAGGAAATATTTGGCTAAAAGGTTCTTGTCCTCAATAAACATAATCTGTATATTTTCATCCAATAAAACAAACTCGAGTACAGTTACTAGCAAAAATATGTACACTCAATTTAAGAATTGAAGTTTAAGTCCTTGTCAAATGATTCATGAAATCATGATATTTTCTTTCATATCAAACATTTAGCGTTTAGCTAACAATGTCACGCATATTGGAAAACAGTTTAGAATTTTGCATAAGAAATCTCATACAATTGTTTGGTTGAGTATACATATTTTAGCTTGAGGCTGTACAAGCGTACCAAAAACACATTAAGAATATTCACCGATTGGATAGATCAATAAAATGAGACGAAGAAAGAAAATATTATGCAAAGGAAACTCAGTGAAATAAAGTGAAGTGAGACGCGCGAGTGAATACTCCTCGTTCGGAAATGTTCCGTTATTTTGATTTATATCTGCACTCCGATTAGGCGAATCAATACTTCAATTGTAAACTTATTCTCTATCTTACCTGACTCAAGTTTATTCAAAGTGACAGTAATATTGTATTTAGTAGAATGCATAATGTGGATGAAGCTAAAGTGGTATGCCAGGATCGTAGCAAATGGAAAGATGTGATCTCTGCCTACCCCCAAGGGAAAGAGGCGTGACGTTTATGTATGTATGTATGTATGTAGAATGCATAAAAATGCATTCATCTACGTGCCTAAGCGTGTGTGTACCGTTCTCATTTATTAGCCAATCTCTACACTAGGATCCTTTGTATGAACCTGTATATTCCACAAAGAAACAAAAGAAATAACCATAATTATTCCGCCATTTATCCCAGAATACTTCCAGGCCATTTATAAAAACTACTTTCTTTCCACATTTATGAATGCACTAAGACCAGGTGTTTCTAAATAAAAAACTTTGCCATTACCCTAATAGCTTTATGTTTGCGAATGGCACAGTAAATCTAAACGCTTTTTATATTTAACGAGTGAAAATTCTTGCGAGTTAAACTCGCGTGTGCGGGAGTCGGCTATCAGATCCTGCCAGTCCCCGGCGAGTTTTCACCTGACAATTTTAATATAATAATATTTTTCTTGCGCCATCTTGCTCGCTATATTAAAGTTAAGTCTCACTATGTATGGCAGTTTTCGTTCAAATTACAAGTGCAAGAGTTTTACTTATATTTTTGAATGAATTTTTGCATACAATTAATCCGATCAAAGCTTTTCTATGAATAAGTCTAACATCATTTCAGTATTCAGGGACTTTACATTGAAAGTAATTTATTCAACATTTACATTTTTTATTATTTAACTTTTCAGTCTCGGCTAAAACTAAGCAAATAGGACGGGATAATACTGTTGCTTCCGCTTCCGGAATTTTTAATTTACGCGCCGATACGATGCTCCAATATCCGGCCATCGCTCACCGAATCGGGTGAGGCTAGACTTTTAATAACAAAAACTCACCAGTTTTTTCGATATTCATAAAACAATGCATTGGTTATTTCTTCCCCACTCTCCCCGCGCCTATTAGCGGAGTGGTACTTTAAGTGCTAGCAAATTTAATTCTACCAAACTATTAACGGGTTAAAATGAAAACGCATTGGAAAGTACCAAAGTACGTTGTACAAGCCCTCCCATTCATACCATCAAAGACTTTGTACTACAATGTTAGGACTGAATGGCTGTCGTTGAATGGGATTTCAGGTGAAACATAAAACAGTTACGGTCTCACGAAAGTTGTAAAAGTCAACGAAGTACGCATTATGGCTGGTCCCTTATAATATGTACGTTATTGTACATAATTTTGGTCGTCTCACAATGTAGTAATAAAGCTCTGTGTTAGTACAAAAGCATTTAGCAAAATGTCGTAGAAAGTTTCAGATATTCCTGGCTATGCCATAATGAAAACAGATCTTATTGGCGTGCACTTGGAGAGGCCTATTAATGTCCAGCAGTGGACTGCGATAGTCTGATGATGATGATACCATAATAAAGACAAAGTAACAATTTCAAAATGAAGTCGAATTTAAAAAAAAACAGCAACATCATCGAAGCACGAACTAAAAAATCGAAATTAAAACGAAAATCCATTTTAAAGACTCGGAGCCAATATTGCTGAAGCAACGAAAATTTTATGCATAACACATCAGTTGAATTCGGTGTCGGGCGCAGACTATCGTACATAAACTGGGTAGTCTGTTGCTAGGCAGTACCGTAGCACCGTAGCACCGTAGTACCTACCGTAGTTACGTAGTACCGTAGTTCGTAGTACCGTAGTTCCGTAGTGTACGTCGTGTACCCTTGACAGCTTATAAGCGAAATAGCATAATGGAGAAATCAATCGGGACGACGAAAGCCTCCGCCAGCCGATATTGTGTGGATTTATGTGGTGATTCGAGTTTTGGTGATTGACAGCCTTTGTGGCCGATGAATTGTTGTTTCATAACAAGTTTCATGACAATTCCTTTTTGTTTTTTTTTTAGTTTTATAATTGCATCAGATATTAAAGTATTGTGGAAATTCGTAATTTTTACCATAACACTGACAGCCAACATAGGTACTATTTTAAAGTTACCTAAATAAAAATATAACAATTTTCCCTAACATTATTCAAAACTAAAATTTTACACTTCAGAGATCCTATTATAACCCACTACCAAACATTACATTCAACGTACATTAACATATAAAATCTCATAAAATATGTAAACATATTCCAGCTGGGATTGAAACAAAGAACGTCCAGAGTCTATTTCCAAGTCCTGAAACGAATAAAACGGATGGGAACGAACATAGACAAACATAAATCAAATGAAATGGACTGTTCTCGCCGCACGACCATAAAGAAATAACTCTAGAACTATATTTAGGCTACATAACTCTACGAAGCTGTTTCTACAGAACATAGATATTACTGTGGAATAAACAATAGACTAATACAGAAAACTGCATTTCGTGTAATACAAAAACATTTATAAAAAGTTTCCGCATGTTTTACATTTGCATTTTTAACTATCTACCCAAAAAAATCCAGAAATCTTTACAGAAAAACACACATTAAAACCTTGTTTAGGTTAGTACTGAAAATACGTAGGTATGTACATAGGAAAACATGGAAAATTCGGTAAAATACTGTAGTAATCCTAATCTTCATTTACACTTTGATACTGCATGTGTGTTCGGTGCCATTTCAAAGTATTACAAGAGTACGTGTCTTCAGAGCGTTAGATAATTTGTTATATTTATCACTATCTGGACAAAAAAGGATCTTCAAAAATATGGTATTACAATAACCTATTTGCCAAGCAGCGGTATAAGAATATTGATTGTCTATAAAATTGCAAGTGTAGTATATAATTCTTTTCAAATATTTTTATCAAGAAATAAGTTAAAAACCCATTTTAGAAACCGAACAACGTCACTAAAAAGTCTTTAAGCCACCATTTGTTTGAGAAAAGAAACATACACTCCCATTCAAAAACATCTTCAAGTGACATTTTAATCTCAAATAGGTGTGTCGTGTAAACACAGCTTAATACCAACATAGGTAGGTAGCACGTCACACGTATTAGTAGCGATATTTATAGCTGAGCATCGAACCCGCGCTAATCCGGGGCGAGCCGGATTGCATACGCAGTGGGTGACAAACTGCCGCGGCGCTGATTGTTGTCCAACAGTTTGTTTGATTGGTGCCAGAGTTACAGTTTAGGTTGGAACAGAATTCATCTAACACGAAATTCTGAGGTTATTTTTATAATTTTTCGCTGATAATACTATAATAGTTAATAAAAGCTGTTTCCGCGGCTTCATCCGCGTGGATTTTACAAAAATAGCCTTTTTTCTGAAATAAAAGAATTCCTTTAAGATTCCTCTAAATTAAAAGATGCCTACGTTACTCCTTACTACATCAACTATTTGCCAATAAAAGACCCGTCAAAATCGGTCCAGCCATTTTAGGGATTAGGGGGAAACAAACACACAATCAACGATTAACTTCAATGTAGCTTGTTAAATCAAAGACAAAAGACATATACATGTACAAAATATAATTATCTTCCCAATTAAAAACAGAACACTACCAATATACACCAAAACCTTTATAATTTCCATCAAATTCACCACCTTTAAACTTAGAACTAATACAGTATTAAAAACTGCATTTACAAGACACTGTAAAATCTCACCTCCAGTATAAAGATGTCGGTCATTACAACCTCTTTGTTCTGGTCCTTTGTTCTCCTCCAATTAGTCCTAAGTTCCTTCCACCTTCAGTTGTAATCGCTTAACAGATTATGGTTCAGCTTCCGAAACTCCCTTTTGTCTAAGTTGCCCAGTTTTGGCATAAATTTTAGTTGTTAAGTGATAATATTGTGCGGTTTGCTTCTACGAGTAGTTCTGTGTGTATTGGTTTTTGGGTCAAATTTTGTATTGTATTTAGATAGATTTTAGTTATTTTGTTATATTTTCACATATACAAAACATTGCTACGTAGTTGAACTATTTTTCAAGTTCTAAAAGTATATTTTCAAATTAAACTCTAAAACATTTCTAAACACACGAATTTAAAAAAAATATCATTTTTTAATTTGTTTTTTTTTTCTGTCAGATGCACAAACAAATAATGCATTATGATCATAATTTAAACGTGATATAAAATCAAACATTTTAGTTAAGGTTGTGTAAAGAAGCAGTTCAGCCAGTAGTTCAGAATAAACATAAGTTTAATAAACCATACAGCAATATCTAGTTCCAAAAACAAAGACAAAACACTAAACTAAACAAGAAACGAACGTCACAATCAACCCACAAAGCGAGGTACAATTAAATTTTACCTCTGGCGACACTGAAATGCAGGAGTACCTAAATCCCACAATGGCACATGGCAACACCGAGATCATTTTTCATCGTCGTCGGAAGGAATACGTGTTTGTTTGGACTGACGGCTCCAAAATATAAATCAGGCATAATGGTATCAGTACAACGCGCTTTTGAGTTCACACTTGCCAGTTTTTGGGTTCAGTGGCAAGAAAACCCATTTGTTATTGTCAACGTTATAAATATTGTTTACATACAGCAACATTTAATAAGAATCTGTTGTTTGAGTTGGAAGTTTTCGACTTTATTGTTTAGGTTTTTTGGTTTGACTTGCGAAAGTGAAAATAAACACTTTAAGTTTAAATGTCAAGGAGCGGTAACAGGCAGAATAAAGAGTACTTTACTTAAATTACGTTTTTTCAATAATCCTTTTACATGTAGTGTTTTCTTAAAGATTTGTACAGGTTCAGCGCTCATTCCACTTTTGTAAAAAGTTAAACGATTGAAAATATACATCCTTTAAAACAAACAACGTTTGTAACACAACAAAAAAGACTTTTGATTCAAAAAGCAAAGTCATAACGTCACTCATAGGAATCTATCATCGATATCAGGCCATTCATGTGATGGATTTGAAAACCATCACACAAATTGTGTCGGCGCCCATATTTCAAGCCTACGCCACGCAATTTGGTTGGTTCGGCAGATTTTTGCAATCTGTTACACGATATCGCTCAGCAATTGTTATTTTTCTGGGCGATGCATCGCGATTTGCGCTTTGTTGTGTTAATTAGGTCATCGACGAAAAAGGTATTACTAATTCCTTATGTAATTAAACTGATCTTAGTACTCCAAAGAAAGTCAATATTGCTGTTAATTCAATAACACACTTTAATTTTAGATTTTAGATTTTAACATTTCTTATTAAGATAGCGTGGCTGCAATGTAAGTGAAAAAAAAAACCGTAAGTGGAAAACAAACCGCATCTACTTTTGTATTGCGATTTGTATGCGATTCGTTTTAGAGGGGATTAATAGTTTTATAGGCATATAAATATCATGAACACCCATTATAAAGTACTATACAATAGTGTACAATAAACACAACAATCTTGTACAGAATTACTGTTACTCTATATTAGTTCGTACAAACATACGGAACACTCCGATCAAGCAGCTTGTACTCGTAATGTAGCCACACAGCACTAATTAACCGGTGGATATTTTTCTCCACCTTGTCGCTCTAATGAACGAGTGAACAAATAACCGAGTGAACGGAATGTTTAGCCTTGTTTATTTAGAGCTCTTTGTTTAAATACAGTTAGAATGAATGGCGATGTCGTTCATTCTTGTTTGAAGTTACGTGAAATATGAACTGTTTTTTTTTTAATGTTTTGTTTCGTTTGTAAAGGTTTTTGCATGTCAGGCTGAATAGGATATGGTATCCTATTGTATAGAAGTAGTTGGGTTGTCTTTTTATTTTTTGTTTTACTAGTCGCAGTTAGGTGGATTACAGGTTTTAGGCAGTTGCTGCATGTATTTTCTGTAGGTGACTATGCTGATATCTATTAAAAAGCTAAGTCAAAAAAATATGTTTATATACAAATATCATGAACACCCATTATACACTATACTCCCATTATAAAGTATTTTACTATTGCGCAATAGGTACAACAATCTCCTATAGAATTACTGTTACTCTATATTAGGTTGTACAAACATACGGAACACTCCGATCAACCAGCTTGTACTCTTAATGTAGCCACACAGCACTAATTAACCGGTGGATATTTTTCTCCACCTTGTCGCTCTAATGAACGAGTGAACAAATAACCGAGTGAACGGAATGTTTAGCCTTGTTTATTTAGAGCTCTTTGTTTAAATACAGTTAGAATGAATGGCGATGTCGTTCATTCTTGTTTGAAGTTACGTGAAATATGAACTGTTTTTTTTAATGTTTTGTTTCGTTTGTAAAGGTTTTTGCATGTCAGGCTGAATAGGATATGGTATCCTATTGTATAGAAGTAGTTGGGTTGTCTTTTTATTTTTAGTTTTAATAGTCGCAGTTAGGTGGATTACGGATTTTAGGCAGTTGCTGCATGTATTTTTTGTAGCTTACTATGCTGATATCTATAAAAAGCAAAGTCATAAAAAAATGTTGCGAAATATTTTTCATCATTATTATTTTAATGGATTTATTAAAGCAGTGACGTGAGCAAAAAGTCAGCTTATGCTTGATAAAATACAAAAATACCACATTTCAGCACAAAAACACAGAAAAATACACAATTGACTTTTCCAGCGCGCACAAAAATAACAGGTACATCAGTTTTTCGACGAAACCCGCACACAATAATTGTTTGCGAAAGTAACACAAACCTTATCCCGGTGACAAAGCCACGCCGGCTGTATCTATGTCGCTATTATTAAAATTCCCGTGTCTGTCAAAGTACAAAGCTATTTATCTATTAAAAACGCTATAAAAGCCACAGACACGTTTGCACGCTTATGTGTCCACACGTTGCGCAAAAAGTACGAAAAAAAGTGCAAAAAGGTGTCGACACGTTCGCGGGACAGGCCCGCCGTGAAATATGGCCGCCCCGGACACTCCCGAACGCGTGGACACCCTGTAATTTATTTATAACCTTGTGTACTGTTAATGGATATATTTTTTAATGATTTTAATGTCGGGAAAGGGTGACATGATTATACGTGCAGTAAAGGGACAATTTTATTAGGATGGGTTTTCGGACAAATTAGATTACGTTTTAACGGCTTAATTGTATTTCATTTTGTGTCTGACGGATTTATTGGTGTCGTGCTCGTTCGATGCTTTTGGTAGAGGTGCGGTTTAGGGTTCAATGGCCGTTCTTTTATTCTTTTTTCGAATATATACGTTTAGGTTTTTGGATAATATATATTGTGGTAAATAAAATATACTGCGTACATTAAATGTAAAACCATTTTCAACTGTTTGATGTAAAAGATTTATAAAAAAACGTTGTAATACCCTTTAATCTAAATTCTATGTACAAAAAGTATTCCTCTCTAATTTTAAATATACCTAAATAGCTCACGTTGTTTATACCGTTATTATTCGAACAAAACACGTGTTCTTTTCAAACAAGGAACAAGAATTTTATTTTTTTCCTCGAATTTCTATTTTGTACGTTTTCCCGCTTCGAGACGTAAGTTAATAAATTACTTTCACATGTTACAACGCCTCAACAAAGCCCAGGTGTTACAGTTTCAGGCCATTGGCCTGACAAAGCAGCCTTCCCTTTTACCCTCTATTTCTATAGCCATTGACAAATTCCACCCCTGATTGGGAAAGGGTTGAAGATAAAAAGTCCGTCTATTAAGACATTCAATGAACTTTTTGTGGAATGATTTATGGATATTGTATAAATCGCTTACCGATTTATTATAATTTTTATGCTTAAGATTTTGAGAACATAATGATTCCTTTTTATTATCTTTTAAGCATAATAATGCATTTACCTTTTATCATCTTCGACTTTTTGTCTACGTTTCTGATAATTAAAACGTAAGTTTAAAAAAATCGTGCTTGTAAACCATTGATATTTTCTTACCATAGCTTTGGTTTAGGAAACAACTTGTACTTGTAACTTTATAAATTCTTTGCACAATCTTAATGGTCTCCTCTTTTTTGTTACAGAGTACCGACTCCAGTCAACAACACAGCTCCGACATATGCAGTTATAAGCCAACGGTGAGTACTTAGTCTATAGAATCGTAACAAAGGCGGATTGATCTCTTCAGACTTTAGGCTATAATAACCCCCTTTACTTCAGTCTAAGTGGGCATAGTTCTTGACAGATGCCTTTTGCTTTTACGACCCCTGAGTAACGTTCACATTTTCTTCAAGGGCCGTCACATAAAACTAGGATGTCCAATATCGCGCCATCTGCTATCCATTGATCCCCAAAATATCACTCAAAGCGCACGAATTACAGAATCTACTTTGCTTTATTCACGTCAAGTGAGAAGGGGACAGTTTTCATAAAACTCCCGGCCATGCGGAATGCGTAAGAATAAAATTCCGGCTTTACGACGGACGCGGAATGTATCGGATCCCTCCGGCTCCTGCTCTCTCTACCTCGAAATCCTAGCGAACTAATTACGCGATACGATTCCGTCTCGAGCGCGGGACGCGAAAAACATTCAGCCTTTTATTTTTGTATTTGAACAAATTTGTCAATTACTTTTGAAGAGGGTCTGTTTCGCTTTGAAGACTAAAGAGAAATACATAAATTAGAGGAGTTCCCTTTTGTTTCTTTATATCAAAAGGACAAAAGTTTTAAAATCTTGTTTACACTCATTATTGTGTCGGTTTTTTCTTTGGTCGGAATTGCTATTTGGCTTTTTGTTGTGCTGTAAATCGTAGCAGCTTATATTTTAATCCTCGGCCGCGTGCCGCGTGCCAAGGCCGCGAGGATGCGCTGATTCACCTCGTCGGCCTCACCTCGGACCGCAAATAATAAAACGTCTAAAACAAAGGGAATAAAAGAAAGTCCTGAGTAATATTTACGCGGGTGCCCCCGTCCGACGGAAACAGAATGTTGGACTTAAATTTTCGGGGTTTTTCCCGGTATTTCGGACAAACTTTGGGGACTTTTCCTTCCTGACTTTGTAACGGGAGTTTCGGACCACGATTTTAAGTTCGCACCGCGGTTTCCTCTTGTCTTTTGTCTGAATTTATGTATTATAATAACCCCCGCTATGATATTCTGAACAAGGTAAACTGATTTCGAAACATTCCCTTTTGTTGTTATTTCGGTAATGGCTGTCCGGAGTTCGCGCATTTCCATTTCGCCAAACGATCAAACTCTTTCGAATTAAAAAATATCGTAACCATTTTGTTTCAATTCCGCGCGGGAATTCTCTTAAAAACTCTTCTATGGGACTGAATTTGTGCTATTACTAATGTTCCCCACCTTTACTGTGCAATACCCACTTAGTGCTATTGAATAATTCATTGTATCGGCAGCCAACAATAGGCAAAACAAACAAACAAGCAGAGAAAGCCTTCGGCACTGTGGCATGTTTGTTTCGGCACTCTCCCCGGGCCTGCCCCCCTCCCACCCCGCACCCCGGTGCATGTTACCTCTTCCGCTTTTAGAGGGCGCATCTGGAATACGCTTTTAACGACAAATTCATGAGACCCCCTCAGATATGCTGGCGTGATAATAAATATGAGCTTAGTGTTTCATCCATAATTCAGCTTGAGAACATTCATGAATGCAGAGAAATGTTATGTTGGCTTTAATTTTTAATTTAGTTCTGTTAGTTAAAGTGAAAAATGGCGAAAATTAAGTGCACCGACTTCAGCGCTTGGAGCAGTATTTGAGAAGTTTTGTGAATAATGAATGAATGAATAATATTATAAGACGGTGTTTCTAAAGTGTTAATAAAGAGCGTTCAAGAATATACATCTGGTAAAGTGTTCTCGTAAATTGGGTCGAATAGTGGGCCAATGTTTATCAGGCACTTATGGGGTATTATAAGTTACGTGAACACGACTATATCAAATGCCATAAACATGTTTGAGAGCATAAAAATAAATACAAGAGTTGAGTAGAACGGGCACAAATACAAAACTGTGGAGTACAAACGGCACACTTCGATAGAATTGACTGAGACTGGTAATCCGAGAGATGCGAGCACACAATACGGCGAGGACACGGCTACACGACTCAAACCCAGCTAAAAGCTGTTTGCGAATAAATAGCTGCTTTTAAAAGCAATAGTTTTTCTCATGTTGCTTCTAGAATAAAGGAGGTTTTAAGTGATCGATGTATCTCTTGTGTTTTATAAAGTACAGTTACTCTTGTTGCTTTTAGTGAACCTTTGTGTTCGTTCATTTTGAGTTTGTTTGCCGTACATACTTTTGTATGACAATAATGACTATTGACAAGTCTCTTTTAACGACTTTATACTGCAAAAGAGAGATGTAAAGGGAAAACAAGAGCGTGATATTAACGAGGCTGATATCATATGACGGCCATGGTATATTGGGGTCCCAAATCAAACTATTCATACGTGGAATTATTTACAGTAATCAAACTAATGAGTCCGGTATTATTTCATATGAAACCTCTTTACTTACTGATATGAATCTAACACCTTCACCTGTTCTAAACAAGCAGCCAATCAAGCAAGAGTTTTGGCCCACGCGTTTAACAATGATCAATCAATAACTAACAATAGAAACAATTAGTACAAATTAACGTTTGATGTTACAGAAATATTCCCACATTATTTACGTAACCAGTTATGAGGGCCTACTGCCCTTATTTGGTTGGTGAGCAAAATGTATTGTAAATTTACGTTAATTTTTTTACCTTTTTTTGTGTCCCACTGCTGGTCAAAAATGTCTTCCATTTGGTCGCAGATTATTCTTCTCTCCTGTGATACTTCAATCCCTTAGAAATCAATATGGCCAAATAAAAAGTAAAAATACTACGTCAATTTAAATATTTCAATTTAAACAGAGCAGCCACAGTTTTTATCACACAACACATATCAATTACAGTAAACCAGTATGCAATTTACCGAGTGTATTCATCGTATCATCGTAAATTGGTCGTCACCAGGCTCCCAGGAGACAGTTGTAATTATAAGCGCCCATAAATTATCTGTACAAATTGCTGGACCGATATCGTCCCGTTATCTTAACATTTTTGTTAACCCGTGACATTGGTATATGGCCATTTATCAACGAGATACCAACCCCTGTTTCAAGGGTTCGTTTAAATTAAAAATTCGTGGTTTATTCTGGTGTGTCCGTTTCATTTAGTATATCTTGATTATTGGTGTAGGCATAATTTATTTTTGTGACTACGTATTTTCTGATTTATGAATCGTGGTTGAGATGTTTGAGGTTACAAAAGTTCAGAAGACATATTACAAGTCTAAACAAAGCACTAAAACAACCGCTTCAAAAATTACAACGAAAAAATATATTTGGTTTTAGATAAAAGATCTAACTTTTTTACTAGAAATGAAAAATAAATCAGTACGAGGCCCAAAGCGACAAAAGTTGTGCTTCTTGCCTCAGGCAAACTTTGAAAAATCGTTAGTCATTCATTACGTTTATCACCCCAGCCTAAATTAAGTCGCGGAGATAGGAGCCCTTAATTCCAAAACTCACGGATACTTTCCAAACAGGAATCGATCTTCTAGTTTATATTCCTACTTAGAAATTTATTTGGCGTTCACAAAAACGTCTTTCGACTTTTAATGGAAATTGCAATTTGGTTACAATGATTTTGCTTTTAGAAGGTAGACATTGTACGTCGTATATCAGATGTTAAACTTTATATTTAGTTAATATTTCTGTATATTATACAAATCTTTAACTAAATCCCATAAATCCGCTATCACGAAACTTCCACGGCTCAAAGATATAAAACTTCGAAAATATAAGTGAAGAACTGATTCGTCTCAAATTGTCCATAAAAGCGATATCGGGTCACCCTCGTGCCGTCCCCTCCGTCGGTCGTAACTAACGTACGAATGGCTTTCAAATGAGGGCTCGGGCTAAGACACGCCGGCCGAGGGGACCGCACATCTGTCAGCCCCTACGAATACGACTCGATAGTTTAATAGGACGCCTCGCTCTCATGAGCGCCTGGTAGCTCGCGAAATTTGGCTACCTTTGATCCTTGGAGTTTAAATAAAAAATGTATGTTATTAAGTTTTTTTCGGATAGGGAGAAATAAAAGACTTTTTCAATACATGAATTACTATTTAAATAAGATTACTTGCTTAATAGATCACGTACTTTAAAAATAATTCATTCAATTTCAGTTCAACATGACCCAAATTCTACCTAAAAAATATGTTCAAAGTAATTCATGTAACCATTAGTAAGTTACCAAATAAAAATAAAGCTGTCTTTGAAACAGTTGACAAACTAAAACAATGTCAAAACAGATTACTTCCAAATAAATAAATATTACCGAAATACTCCTTACAAGTTTGATTGGTACGCAATGATAAGACAAACAAAAGCTGAGAAATAAAACCTAACCTTCAACGTCTAGACACAACTTACACCCGACTTGCTAACTTATTTATGAGTCCAAATATAATAGTATTAGCAAATAATATGACTGACATAACACGTAGACGAATGCGTGAAATATCACGTCATAAAACAAATTACGTAATATACGAATGGTAAGCTATTTTACGTCTTAATGTAGTTTGGTTTAAGTGTTAATTTTGTTTGTCATAAATGACGTGCATTGTCAATGCGGAAAAACTATGAGTAGGACCTTGCAATGTAATAATTGATTTGTTTACTTGTGGTGCCTATCGCACGTCACTGAGGCAGATTTGAACAACACTATCATTCCCTAACGTTTCAATTCCACTTCCGAACTAATTCTTATCTCCAAAAACCCGCCCTTCTTTCGAAGCAAGAACACGTTATCGATAAAATCAAAAAAGTATTCATTATTATTTGCTGAACCCTTTTTTGCGCGTTTTCGAGAAGAGTTTCTATAAGCGTAAATTATATGTTTATAACATGCATTATCCCGGTACAAAGGGTAGGTCGGGGTTCGGCTAGCTCGGTCTCCCCCGGCGATAATTCCCGCCCGTATTTGTGCACTCCCGTATTGGTTTAGATTCTTTGCTCTTTGAGACGGACAAGTAGTTACTGTAGGCGATGAATTTATTTCTCTTAGTGCTAGGGTTTGTTTATAGCTATGGGAACTAGTTAAGGGAAAAGGGAATTGATTTGCTTTAAAGTGCTTTGCCTACTACTTACTTAAAGAAAATTATGATTAATATTCTTATTAATTATTGTTTAACAAGGTAAATAATTAAAATCTATTTCAAGAAGATAAGCTTTTCAGACTGTAGAATATAAATTTGTTTCATCAAACGATCAATGGGAAAACTGAGAAAAATTGCCACAATATCTGTAACATGACAGCTATAAAAAAAACTATCTATTCTTTAGCTAAAGTAACATTACATTCAGCCAGGACAACATAAAAGAAAAAATATAAACAAAAAAGTCCGTTACCACATGGCTTTGATGTATACAAAATATCACATTTAAATTTCGAACGACCGCAAGTAAAAACTCCCGCTAATTATATTTTAATCAGTAGTTTACACAGACAGGGTCTTTGATCGGGGTGTTATTGTAACACGTGCGCCGCGCGTCGTGCATTGCACGCGTGCCCGCCGCGTATTGTAAACACCGGTTACTCGATAAATAACCAAGTGCCGTTGGCCAACGCACGGGTAATCGAATTATGAATCGAGTTTTTTCCCGCCTGTGTTGGCAGTATTTAAAATGTATTTGCGTAAAATGGGGAATTTTATACAGTTGTATTTGATAGGTAAGAGTCGAGGGGGATGTGAATGTCAAGTCCAAGTAATAACATGGCATTTGTACAATAAAACGTTAAGAGGTAGTTATAAATTATATAGATACAAATGGCTATTGTGAGGGAGAGTATTTAATGTATCCTGCTAATAAAAGTTTACAATGTGGGTTTGAAATTTATATTTATTTTTTCAAAATGTAACAAAAAAACACACGGAATAGCTGTAACTATTTCGGTGCAAATTCTCGGAAACCTACCAACCACAGTTGGCAACACTGACCGATTAATCGAATAAAGCATCCAAACTTTGAAACTGGCTGAATGACTGTCAAAGCATTGAAAAAAAAAACACACAAATGGAACAAGCACAGAAATGAAGCGAAAAATTCGAAAAATGACAAGTTCCCGCGCGTTTTACACGAAAGGTTTTTTGTCGATAGCATCCATGATTGCTTTTGAATATTTTACCAGCCAAACGTATTATATATTCACGTCATAACCAAAGTAAATATTTGATGGCTCTCTATCTTACCAAGTTATTAATATCATTGTTTGTTTGATGTGACTTGGGTAAATATAGGCCCTCGCAAATAATAATGTAATATTGGCAAGTATGTATTGAGTGTCGTAAGACGTTGAAAGAACGTTTTAAGTCACCTTTAGGTTGTCCATGTCTAAAAATATCCTGTGGACAATTACTCTAAGATGATTGATTAGTACACCTTATTCGGCTAAGCCATTAATAGGTGTCTCCTACGTCTCCTAGTCTATTAAACATAATATTATTATTATTTGAATGAACTGTAAGTTCTATTATATTTCCCAAAATAAGCTACCTTTTTACTAAGTTAAAAATACAGCTATAGAAGTCAAGCAATGTATCTCATACATTCATACACACTTAAAACAGTTACCGCTTAATATTCAGCAAACTAACAATATCAGATTCGACGTTCGGATACACGCAGGCAGAATATTCCGCTCATTAAAATTCCATTCAGTCTAATGTTGCAGTCGTATCCGAGCGTACATATACAGAGACAACGGGAAGTTATCAAAATGTAATTAGAGAATAGACAATACGTACGTAAAGCCTTATGAAGGGATCTTGACTAATCTTAGGCTCTTCGAATTACAGCTTGAAGCTCTTGTATTAAGCACGTTAAGTACGTTTGTATAATTTTCTAGTATTCGTCTGCCGTTTTGGGAGTAATAAATCAAATTAATAGTATTTCAATTCTACCTGGGTCTTACATCTAGTACTTTAATAAGTCTTTTTATAATCTTAGGTATATAATAATTTATAACTAATTTTAAACTTGACCGAAGTCCTAATTTTCTAGGTTGCAAGAGTAAAAACTTTTGTCTATGATATTTTGAGTTCCCCAGCTTACATTTACAAATTTAATACACTTCCAACACATGTATTTATTATATAAATGTATAATAAATTAAATCGTTTCCTAAAACCGTATATCACTCGTAATAACGGCAAAGGTTTTTACGATCTTTTCGTAAATCGTATCGGGCTTGCGGTAATGCCATGTTAATGAATTCTGTTTCTGATGTTAATTTTGGGGTCGATCTTTAATAAAGTACCTCACATTTTTGGTTCGAAGTGATCGCTTAAATATTTATCAAAGGATATTTGAAAATAGTTGGGTTTGTTATTATTTTGTGAGGGTTGAAGTTGTTTGAGACTTTTGTGTTCATTCAATTTTACGTTTATTGGTATATTTTGATCTATATTTTAGCTTGTTATGCAGGAAGGTATATTAAAGAGCTCTTTCTTATAACTTCTTTGTTTTGAGTTTGAATAAATACATCAATGTATTTATCGCATTCTGCGCGCTTTAGATTTCCTGTGTCCAACCATTTCTCACGAATCTCGTAAGAAGTATTTATTGTCTAATACTAAGAAGAGTGTGACAGCCATAAACATGGCAGATCTAACTTGCGAAGCATTAAATTCATACCGACGCCGGTAGTCAAAGGAGGGTTCAATGTTTTATGACATGTTTTTAATCTCCCGCCAAATTAGTTTCGTTCTTTTTTACTGCTTTAAGGAACTCTTCATGCGAATAAACGGCCTTTAATTTACGGTTACCAGCTGCGTTATGTTGATTGTATTGCGAGAGTACTTGTAATCGAACACTTCACCCTTTTTATGCGGATTAGACGAATGTACGAATGTTGTTTACCGTAAAAAAGCCGTTTGGACGCTCATTTACTTTTTATTCGACTGTAGAACGATTCTTTGAGTACGCATTGAGTGTTATTCAGAAACGGTCTGTAAATAAACTGCGAGTTTATCTTCGCTCATACATTTAATTAAAATAATTTCTTGGAATTGAGCAAGGAATATATACAATTTATTAATTAAAAACAAATAAATTTGAAAATGGAACACGCTGCAACTCGACGCAACCTTTAACGAGCGCTACTTACCATATAAAAAAGCTAATGATACTTGGCACGATAAATTTCTTGAGGCGTCCCTTTATATTTGTTTAGACAATCAGGAGTAGCAATTAGCACGGGACCTGCCGCGGGACTTTCATTACATTAATCCTGGACATAAATTGCGGCCGGAAATAAATTAAGTCGCGACTTAAACCGAGCACTTAGCACCGGAATTAAACGACGGTTAATTGAAACTAGACGAGTATAAAAAAGCCTCACGGTTGCAGCTGATAAGCGAAACGGTAATCCTCTTCTAAACAAAGGATTTAACTTAAACTCTAGTTCCCTACTTTAGCACAGTATTAAAATATTCAACTGTGTTGTTTTTAACTCTGATTACAAGTTCGGACGTAATCTCTGGAATGTTTTTTGATGAAAATCTTCTGCAGTACAAGTTAAGATTTGTTACTTTAATCCGAGAGCCATGGGTTGATGAAATTATTTTTCGCGATTTTGTTTCCCATAAATCTCTTAATAGACTTTTTTTGTTTCTTTTTATGTAAACACGAATTTTTAATCAAAGCGTAAGATTCGTTTGTTCTTCTATTTTTAGAATTTTTAATTTAACTTTTTGTAGCAACTTTGTTGTGCGTAATCCACGTACATTTGTAATCTGAGATCTCTTACACTAATAATACAGTGTAACGTTTTGAAACTTGTATCGAAGGCAAATATTTGTTCCCAAGCAAGTAAACTCATTTCCTGATACTATTTTGATTTAATTTATACACTGTTGACTTAATATTAATCTTTGCTTTATATCAAGCAAAATATTTGTCGAAGCATCTGCTGGCTTGGTCACGTGGCGTTCAATAGTAACCGTTTCGAACAATAATGGCATCAATTTCACACAAGTCCCCCACGAGACCCGCGGGACCCTAAACTAATATTCTATAGAATCAATACCTCCTGACGAAGTCACCGCGTGTGGAACTATTGTGACTGTATCCGCCATGATGTTAGTTTTCACACGATTCGTCAACACCATTGTTAATCGCACACTTTTGTTGCAAATAAATAGAGAAATTTCATGTTCGAACGCTATTTCTCATATTTTATTAATGTTAGCGCCTTTTATAAAGAGAGTCTTGTTAATCCTGCCCAGATCTTTATTGGGGGGTGAAATAAAGAAGTTGAATAAATATGTAAACGCGTGATTAGTCTGACAGACGTTACGAATGGTTTTATTATTAATGTTGTTGTTGGCTTGTAAATTACTGTGTTATGTGAGGAAGGGAAGATAGGCAACGTTGGCCAGGCTACTATCACAGCGCATTTGGCAGTATTCCCTAATTCGCTGGACAATTGAAAACAGAAAGCAGAGCGTTGTTTGCATGCGGAATTATTGCATGATAACTGTATGTATGAACTTGTAATCTCAGCAATAATCAACCTATTTACATCGCCTCAAATAAGTTTACAATTAAAATGGTAATAAGAAAAAAAAGCTCTTAATGATGATTGATGAAGAACAACTCGTATAAATAAGGGTTATATTCCGATATCATAATTAATATATTATGCAACATTAAAAATTCGTCTTCGACCATGTGATATCCTTTCTCGGCTCCCAGGGCCCACAGGAATACACATAATACAATGTATAACAAAAAGGGGACAGACTGACCCTTTAGACAATAGTACATTCCTTAAGGTCATTTTGGGCAGATGTCGGGGTTTAAATTCCCCGGTGGACTAACCCTATACCGGCGATGGACATACGGATCGACTGTCTGTGTAAATGTTTTTCCGAATGTTTTATAGAATTTCCACGCGTGTTTTTGACTGGTTTCAAAGTTTTTGATGTTATTTTGTTGTTTTACTTTACTTGTTGAGATTACTTTAAAATAAAAGGTGGATTGTATAGGTGATTCTTTCAAGGGGTTGACGCTGTTATAAAAATAAAGAAAACCATTCCATAAAAATCAAAAATTACTCATATGATATCTGTACATACTCACAAATAAGTGACCAAGATAAGACCAATCTCATCAAAAACTATAATTAAATAATATAACATCAAATATATTTTCAATCCCAACTGAAATAGATATTTAGCCAGCGGGCTTGTAAGTTAATTATAAACTCGGTAATAGTAAACTAGATCTGGTTTTGGTTATTTAGGAGCATGTTTCAAACTAGTAGCTTAGTTTTGTCTGACTTAAACAAGACTTGCAAGATTAATTCTTGCAAATGTAGCAAGATTAAACTTTATAACGTTGCGGTCTTGCTTGTCTGGCTTTCGTATCTTAGGAGATTCAACCTTATAAAAAAAATAATATTTTTTGTAGTTTTTGAAATGTATCATATTATGCTTTTATTCAATTACAAAGATTTGAGAGTCTGTCAAGTCACACAAGATTTTTTTTAATTCGTCAATGTCAAAATATTTTTTTTGCTTTTGCACTAACAAAGCTCCATCAATAAAACTCTGTAAAACAAATCTCTATCTGCATATTATTTAAAAATACTTATCAAACAATCAATTTATTCATTAAAAATGTGTATTACCCATTTGACACACAGATCCGTCACTTCTATCACCTATATCTTCCTTTATTCGTCTTGACGTTATCCTCCACGGCGAAAGCACCTCCCCCCCCCCCCGCCGTCCACCCCCCCCGGCCTCACCCCGCACGTCGCCACCAGACACTGGACAAAACACACTAACAAACAATACGAACTCCTTTAATTCTATTGTAGGTGAAGTACATTCGCCGTTGTTTCCCGGCGAAATGCGTTTCCGATGTCTGTCCGGGACAAGGCCATTTTACTTAATTGTAGCCTAGCATTATCTTATCGGGCCAACGGCAACGGGTTTATTTATTTTTATGCCGTCAACGTATCGCGAAAGAGGTCCAGCCTTTATCCCGAAATCGTCGCTTTTATGGTAACTGCCTTTTTATTTTGGCGCTCATTCGGATATTTATTTTTTATAAAATTAAAACGATATGAAAGCTTGTATGTTTTTGGCAGAGATTTCCTGTTTCAGTTCAGTTCGTTTGCGAGTGAAGATTGTTTTTGATAATACTTTTTGTTTAATTTTAAAGGTTCTTTTAATAGATTGGATAAATATTGGATATTTACTGCAGTAGCCTTGTCTTTAAAAGAGTCATATGACGTTGATAATAAGGCACGGTCATTTTCTCATAAATGATAAAATCATTTATACTAATAAACGTTACGCGACAACTTCAAAACGAATTTCGTTCCATGCTAAAAAACAAATATTCAAAACAATACCACTACCTGAATTAATTAGTAAGGTAAGCTCCACATAAACTGGCCACTAAATTCTTGCTAGAACATATTTTGGAAAAGATAAATCGTTTAAAATAAATTTACAACTTGTTAAACAGTAACTAGAGCTCGGCATAGCTGACAGTGCGTGAAACGATGCCAGGCGCACACTGCAAGCGATGCATTTATTTAACATTTACACTATATTATATTATAGCATAAATGGTTTTATTTAAAGGCATCATACTTGCATTTTCTTTGAGGGATAGGGTGAATTCTAAAGTGCAGTATAAAATTTGGGTTCCTCCTGTAGTATTTATTTTAGAACATTTTCCAAAATAAGTGATTCGTCACTTCCTGTGTTTCAATATTACGAACTGACCTAATAAACACGGTCTACCTCTCTGAGAACGTTCTCTTAAATAACTACTCTTATTCTCGATGTAGACACGAGCATTTACGAACCATACAATATTTAAACCAAGCTCATGTCCTCACATCAATTCTGTACATCGTACAATAGGTAACACATAAACATTCATAAAACTCAAACTCTAGCAGAGGAAAACAAACTTTACAAAATAGGGTGGACGTACCCGTCGTCGGCGCCGCTATATTTATTATCCGATTATTACCACAAAACGCTTTCACATTACAGTGCCCCTCGAACGTGTTATTGCACAGTCCGGCAACAGGGGCGCTCACCCTACCGCGTCATGTGAGACGTGAATTTATTCAATTAAAATCTAGTTGGTAGTTCGTTATTTAAATAAATTCGACACGATTAAAAAGTGGTCGAAAATTGAAAGTTCGGTACGTGTCAGTGGATAGGGATCGATTACTTTTGTAAATGCTACCTCTATGATGTTTACGCTTACTCTATTTCATGCGTATTGTGAGTACATCTAGTCGTTTGAAACATACAGACGTCGATAGTAAAGAAGCTAAAGTAACAAAAACAACCTCAAATTGGCGACATCAAACCTCATTGGTCAATAAAACACCAACTATCTTCAAAGCCGATAAAAAGACAATATGTAACGGAACAACAAAATCCTTTCGATCCCAAATAAATTTAATAATAGGAGTAATGTTGATGAAACGTTACGTCAATTCAATTCCATAATGGCGCGCGATTTGACTCCCGACCCACATTTTATGTCACGATCTTGAGAAAAACGACGTAACAAAATAACTACAAACGTCCTGTCATGGCGGTTGATTCGAGAACATTCTACATTATATTATTTTCATTATATTTTCGTTTGTGCCATTCAGAACGAATGTCTGAATGAATAACAGTTATTTATGAACTGTCGACGTGAACGGACGTTTGATGATCAGCGTTTCTGGCTGTAATGGATTTTTAGGCGAAGTGCTTTTCAGGGAATGTATTGTTAATGAATTACCTACTGGAAATATTTGGCGGAAAAATAAAAACGGACGTTTGCTGCTTTCTAAGTGAGGTCACGTCGCTTCACGTCGAAATGAGAACAAAATATTTTATTTAAAAGTAGTTATGTCTATAAGTTAATAAAGAAAATGTCACCCTTTAAAAAAATAGGTTTCAAAACATCTTGAAATTCGACAAAGGAACGACTTGTTTGCCGTTATGATCAACACATACACTTTTATAGTGTTGATACTCGAAATTCAAAAACTGTTCTGTATTTAAAAACAAGCGTTATATTTTTATGTCGAAATGGCATCCCATTCAGCCAGCTGCAGCGTTGTTATCTGTCTCCGGTTATCTCGTATCTTTTTAAAACTACATTCATTGCTTTGTCAAAACACAAAGGAATATATAGGTGTTACTGCAAAATATATGGCACAGTATCAAGTGTCATTGAGAATTTAAAGGGCAAATGTAAAAAAATATCGTTTGAGTACTAATGGATTATGGAACCTCTTTACTTATCCTCTTCTTATTGTTTGTATGTATCTTTTGAATTCAACGAGTTTTTTTTTAATATTCTTGATGGCTTATCTATAAATATGCAAGTAGGTACGTTACCTAACTACAAACTCGCTGGAATGTCAAGTTTACAACGACTTTAAGATTCCAACTCTATAATTATCACTTGGCTTACTAAGAAGTTACGAGACAGTAATATATGGGCAATTAATTTTACAACGGTAGCAATCAGAGTGTTTTATTGCGACAAGAAAATTTCAACATGGCCGCGAAGACTTGTCTGCCACTCATCAATTTTTATTAACGCCTTGACAGCTACATTAATTTCTTAATAACCAGCTATCATTTAAATATTTTCGTTAATGTGTTCATTAGTTTCCTTTTTTGTATTGAATTAATTGTATTCGCTTCGGGTTCCGAAGACGCTTCGCCTTTTTCGGAGTTATGTTCAATTATTGTAGCTCCCAAACTTCCAGCCCCAGCTTTCTTTACAAATAAATTATATTCGCTTTTTATAATTTTAATAGGGAGCCGAGACACCGTCACAAAAACTTGGCAAAAAACCGAACTTTTTCACCAATCATTGCACATACAATGCACAAGTTTTTCCAAATCTTATTTAACGTCGATCTTTCTAAAAGTATTTGGGGTCCAAAGTTAGGAATATGAGAATGGGGGCATTATCCGGCCGACTTGGCACCTTCGTTAGACGGCCCGTCTTAAGGGGATACGGCCATTCGGGTGAAAAATACAGATACGGCCCGATCGACTGCCGTCTGCTGTCTGGGATTATTCCTACTTTGTTCGCAAATATGAATGGAAATATTTTTTTGTTGTGTCTTTACATTTCTGTTCAATCATTATTGTCGTTTTGTGAATGAATAGGTTTCACCTTTTTAGCTGAGTGGTGAGCAAGAATAACATAAACCAGTCCTGAATATTGTTTTTATTTGAAAAGTGAATGCCTCTTACAGTGGTACATAATGACTGTCTGGCTCGCACAATCTTTCTTGAATAAAATATTAATTGAAAAGAATCTTGAAATTCAACCTTTTTATTTTCAATTCAAACTTGTGCCGCATTCATTCAGCCATTATATTCAAGTTTTTAAAAATCGAAATGAGTGTTTGAACCGCGAACGCGTTCGGAACTTACATCAAAAGTCCATTTCGGGCGATACGTCTTGGCATCGACCAACTATCGAAATTCGAACGTCTCCACCTTTTGAAATTCAACGATATTTTAATGGCCACTATCGGGCTGGGTCGATTGATTCCTTTTTTTTTCAAGTTCCGCTCTTGAGCTTTGACAGAGCCCGATATTGCTTCGAAGCCCGACTTTTTATTTACGGTTCGAATGGTAAATAGAGTTCAGTGTTTACACCGAACGGTTTTGATTTTTAACTAAGAGTTTATTTGACTTATTGATTGGACTTTTACTGGTGTTCGCCGCTTCTCGGGCTTTAGTTGCGGTCTCATTGAGTGAATAGTTAATAAGCTACAGTAACTTCGTGGGCACACAAATCGTGAAGAGAAATAAGGATGAATTGTTTTGTTGGTGATAATAATTCAATTTAAACGTAAACAGATATCCATTATTCAGTCCTTAATCCTTTTAACTCTTAGAGCCATTCTCAAGAATAATGAAACAAAAACACCATCATTGTTACACTTTAATCTTACACATGACAAGTGCATACTAATTTGTTTCTTAAGGCTTATGACGTTGGGATGAGTATCGCTTGAATGCAACACAATATTAACAATGTCATTCGAGTACGTTATGTTAGTAAACCACTCCACGCCACAATGAATTTCAGCTTCAAAATGATTTGTTATAGCAATACAAACATATTTACTGGCGACCAAATTAAATAGACTCTGCATAACGGAGATGTTTGTTATTTACTGGTGTCAATATAAATTGGACGAGCCTACACAATATTTGTTTTAGTTGGAACTGATTGTGAAGCGTCGGCTTTTAAATAACGTTATGGTTAGGTTATAAAGCTCATTGAATATCGTATTTTACTCTGATGTATTTTATTATTTATTAATTTTGAAAATGGTTCAATATTATTGAATAACCATACTAAAATTAATAAATAATAATTCAGTCAATTGAACATCTACATTTAAATTATTGTTATAAAATATGAAATAAAAAGACGTTAACAGATGTTCTAAATTCAAAATCTTCAAATGAAATAGGTAATGTTATTGAAAACTTTTTTTAATTAAATTCAAATTAAGAAGTGTGTAATAGTTCACGGCGTGTCTTTTCATCAC
Source organism: Chrysodeixis includens (assembly GCA_941860345.1). Lineage (NCBI taxonomy): Eukaryota > Metazoa > Arthropoda > Insecta > Lepidoptera > Noctuidae > Chrysodeixis > Chrysodeixis includens. The sequence goes on from OW796092.1 coordinate 1,859,493, forward strand.
TTTTATTTCTTAAAACAAATAACAACGCAGCTAACAAATTACCAATAAAGCCGTCGTTTGTATGTTTATTATTTAAACAAATAAACACAAAATGTGATAGATTTAACTCTCGTATCGTCAGTTAATGTGGGCCCTGCGGTCTATTAGCTGTCAGCGGCACGTACCTGGCCGTAATTTAATAATTGGACTGACAATGCAAACAATACGCGTCCTATTCCAAATTCGAATCCAATTCAGTGGGCGAAAGTGATCGTTATGTTTTAACGTTCGGATAAACGTATAAATATTTAATGTAATTGCTACTTCGATTTTTGAAATTCATTTATTTAATTGATTGTAGTTTGCATACATAGGTACTTAGTAAGTAGGTATTTTTAAAAGGTTTCACACTTTTTTTGCTGCTTAAAACCAAGTACATATTTTCGTTAAATACACCTTACTAGTTCAAGCATTTCATCATAAATGAAATTTTCTGCTACATTAAAGCCACGACAGAGCACACAACTAAGCGATCCTCAATCGCACTACAACAATATTTGCCGCGACAACATCAGCAAACATCCTCTATGCAAATGTTTTGGAGTCCTCCATAAACACAGGCATTGTGGAGTCGGATTAACTTTCCGTTAATGACACCGTTACGTGCGCCCTCCAGCCGGTCTAGCCTCCTTTATGTTCCCTCCTAGTGTGTATCCAGACTGTTTGGATAACGCCCGTCAACTCCCATACTTGTTAATATCGTTTTATATGAGCTAGTGTTATTAGTATGACTTTACTTAATGAGTCTTGCTGTGGACGGAGAAAGAAGGTTGTAGCTTTGAATTTTCTTTTTTTTTCGCTCACAAAATTTTAAAAGCTAAACGAACATTCGCGAAAAACATTTGTGAAATTGAACAGAGCCACAGCCATTTAACCCTCAACATCTAAGTACCGACTACCGAGCGAATACGAAACAAAACAAAACTCAATAAGCACAGTGGCGCCATTGATCATTCGGTAACGCACGGAACAGTTTACGAAAGTTTCCAATTTTCGCTAACGACCCGCGAAGAGACTGGCCGGTTACTTCATTATTTTCCAAAATTGTACGTGAGGGTTCCCTTTTTTGTTTCGTAACTTGATGTATGATTAAACTTTTCCTCCTTCGAATGTTTTTATTTTTGTTATAGCTTTGGGCGCGAAAACTCCTATGAAAGCGACATAAAGCCCTTTTTTATCTGTGGCATTAAGATCGCGTTTTGTTTATGCTGTTCATTTAAAAATTACGCGCTGTAGTAGAGTAATAAAAGTGTTTGCGCACGAAGTCAACGGTTCATATCCAATATTTTAACGTTAATTAAACGGTTGAATGGGTAGGTATTAAAGAGATATATTGTGGCTCGTTCATTACCAGATTTATAATGAGTAATTTATAACAGCAAAATAACTACCATTAATTTTCATATTTTTTTCATCATTTCCAAAAAAGAAAACATTATTGGTAACATCACTTTAGTGTTACAAAATCAATTTACGTTTCAGCTAAAATACAGGAACTAGAAATAATTACGGTAATAATTCATTTTGTAATCAAGCGTAGCCTATTTTCGGCATTTACCTGTTAAGACAAAAGTGTCTGAATATCTTTATATTCGGTACATTAATAACAATTAACGCGCTCTCGCCTTCAATAATTCAATCTTTGCCTTCGGAGTCGAGTTAGAGAGAGTTAAAGCATTCGCCACTGCCTCTGGGGAGTTGGGGGAAATTTTGAAAGCATTATGGAAATTTACGTCATTTATTTTTGTATTTACTTTGAATTCGTTTAACTGAAGGTACTTGAGTAACCTATGTTGTGGTGAATGGACGAAATTTTAAATCATGTTCGATAACATCGGACTTGGATGACGTGACAAAGTACTAATTAAAATCGTAATTTGTTTCAACTACCACTCCCTAAAGACATTTATTTAGTTACAGAGGCTTTACATATGAGTACCTACGTATTATCATCGAACACATCACGACACACAAAGCCTCAAGCCTCAGACAGCTTCCCTCTAAAAAATCAGCCGCTACATCGTAAAGGCACCGCATTAAATTTGGCAGCACTTTAGTGCTCTCGGGCTGAGCCCTTGACGCCTATGCTCGTAAACTAATGTTATTCGGCGCATAACGTGCCTTGGGAGACCTCTCGCTCGCCTGAGGCTTCCGATATAAATTTTTCATGAAGAAGGCAGAGTGATTGAAAAAAGCCTTCCGCAATATTGGCACTCATTGGCAGGGCGGGGCAGTTTGACTCGCGAATGGAATTGGCTTCGATGTCGCCATCGAGGCGCCAGATAGAGATGACCATCTTATTATTTGATTTCATCCTCTGATATTGATAGAAATTACAATAAAATATCCTCTTCATGGGAATCACGAAATACAGTATTTATCTACCTCCTGATATCAAAAAATACTGACCCAAAAAGGATAAATTAAACTGATTTCAAAATAAATAGTCTAGTTATACGATTTAAACGTGAAACGTATTTATCTTTATTAAAACAACATGAAGAGAAAACTGGACGTTGAGGTCTACATTTTATATCATAGAGTAAATATCGTAAGGATAACAAACGAAAGTGTTTTTAATATTTGTTATATTATTTTAAACTCGTCCTTCGTTTTTGTGGTTTATTTAAACTGATCTAAATTGAGCTTAACAAGAACTGTATTTTAGGCTTTTAATATGAGATAAATGAGTGTAAACGTTTTGGTTTTTTCTATACGAAAGGGGTTTGTATCACATTGTCTACAAAAACTACAACCACATGGTTGTTTTTACTTTTCTTCTATCTAATCAACAATCAAGCTATTAGTTTTACGCCAGGTCAATTAAAATTCTTTAATCGGAACGGAGTTGCATTAGCTCCGGGTATAACTCTCGGCGTATTAAGGCAATCTGGCGACGATGGCCACTTGCTGCAGCCGCTGGCCATCAGCATAATTGATAGAGGACTAGGAGATGAGAGGGGACTCCCCCTATGGCTTTTGGAATTGGCTTGGAAAATACTATGATGTAGGCTTAGGCTCAAGAATTTGATGTGACAAAGATTTAAGATAAAGACTGTTACTTTTGTACTACTGTTTTAAGACTTGTTTTAATAAGTTGTTGTTTGGATAACTTTATCCTGTTTTGGTTATTTGTTTGATGCTTAAAGCCTATATTAATACCAAGAGAAGCGCATGACGTTATTCAACCTCTTTGAAAGTAATCTTTTTATAAAAAAAAAGAGTCGTAAAGCTTTTAAAACGTACTTAACGATATAGGTACCGTTTTGTGTCAGATATTTCATAAATTAAAAACAAATGAATGTAATATTGAAATTCTAATTTGAAAGTTTGTTTTAAATACGTTTGTTTTAAGTATTACGCCGAACTTTTAAAACCAATTTCATTAAAATATTCCACGAAGCAATCTACGTAGAATTGCTCAACTTTAGTATTTATTTAATTTCGAGTAAACAAACGTTCTGTATTCAATGTACACGATCTATTAATATTTAATATTAAGGTTTAAACGTTCAACTAGATATCTCAAAGTAATTAATTCAATTTTCGGTAACTTCAATAAAAATAACGATATATGAAATCTCAATCGCATCTCAAACAAACTCAAAAAGTAATAACGCATCCATTTATAGCAATTAAATTAAAACTTAAAAACAATACACATTAAGTTTATTTTCATATATCAAACACCACACTTAAAGCACTTACATCAAAAACAGCTGCGATCTACCTTCAAAGTCAACATAATGGCGATTAGCATTTAGTTATGAATCAATCCTGGTCGTGCAGGAGGCGCGGTCCAACTGTCCAATTGAATAATCAATCAGGGGGATGCAAATGAGGCTGGCAACAGGCGCACTCCTGTTTTTGGACCCATTTGGGCCAAGCCGGGGCCTATTGTGGGCCCATTTTGAGGCTGGAGATGGTGTGGGCCCATTTGGGACTACAGATGGTGTTACCTATGTCTTGTGATTAGTTTCAATTTGCATTGAGGTGTGTGTGTGTGCTTTTTTGTTTTGTTAGATGTAGGTCACAGAATATTGATGATTTTTTTGTACACTGTACAGTAACTAAATAATTGTAAATTTTTTTATGTAACATGTTGCTTTGTTAATGAATTTTATTAAAACTTAAAAAAAAAAACAAATCAGGTTGGACAAATCTCTTTTGAATTAGAATTAGATTTCGAAGTCATTCATCATAATAGTAAATAGATTATCAAATATAGATTGTTACTAAGCTTTTCATTATTTTTGAAATTATATCAATAAGATAACATGAGAAAGAATGCTGACTGCTTATAACTAATCATCTCAAGATTAGATAACTTAGTCCAAGATAATGAAAATATAAATTCGTATCTTCACAAAACGAATAATAAATTTATATAAACCATCATAACTAATACAAATCCCGTCTATATTGGATCTAGAACAAATAATCTGAAATAATTTGATCTCGTTAAATTTTCAGTTGAGTCTCAAAGGCTTATTACGGTGTAATCTTATCAGGAGGATCTAAAGGGACCTACCTTTTAGGATCGTAGTAAAGCCTATTTTACGAGGATGGAAAAATCTAGCACAATTACTGGAAGCCATGAGCAGAAACAGATTCAGTAAATGCTATTAAACAGAGATGGAGGAATTGAAATGTTGTTACATATTAATACAGATTCTAATAGATACTTAAACAGAGAATAGACTTAAATGTTTTTACGGATTCTAACAGTTGTAATATTTTGCAAACAATAGTCATAATTAAGTATAGTTTTATATGTTAAGAATTAATGTTACAGCTCATTGTCATTGTCATACATTGTCGGTTATTGAGATATGTTATTAAGGTGTGTAATAAATAATTAATAATTTACTGTATCAAACAAATTGGTTGGTTAGAGAAATAAAGCCTGTAGTAGGGAACTGAAAGTGAGTGTAAACTAATTCTTATAAAAACTACAGTTTTATAAATATCGATGTTAAATGAATTAAACAAAATTCCATAATCTTGTACAATTCCGCACATCAAATTCTTTAACGAAATAAAAAAAAAAACATTTATTTCGTAATGACAACAAAAAACGCCAGGACAATACAACCACAACTCACAAACGTATCGCATAAAAATCCACCAACTTCCATTGTGTATCCGTATCCGTCCGTACTCGCTTTTAAAACGGATCGCCGCGTTAACTAAGATTACAGCGTTGACAAGCGCTCAAGTAACTATTGCCACAGTATAATAATAAAATACAGTATATAGTCTTAATGTAAGTTCTCCAGTTCTTTCTCTGGACTCGTCCTTATTCTGAGGTCGTCCGCGGCGAAGGGTTAGAAACAACCAAAGATAGAAAGTTTTGGAAGAAAATGGAGGAGGCTTTTACCCAGCAGTGGGATCTCACACAGGCTACAAAAAATATATGTAGTCTCCATATAAATGGGCGTAACTCAAATTATGCCTTCGCTATCGAATCGTGGCTTTATACAGTCGCGAGCGTGTCGCAGGGACGAACGTATGGTGTGTGTCATTGATGCAATTATAATACTGTAGATTTGCAGCCCTATCGCTGTAACGTAACGCGCAGCTGTAGGCATTTAGTTTTCAGGTTAACTACTATATGTATTTACACTGTGCCATTGTATTTGTACAAGCTCGCTATAAATCCGTTAATGTTAAGCTAGTATTGTTTCAAGGTTTAAAGTTCGTTTATTATATCTCGCCGACACCTGAGGATTTAATCGGGCCATCCTTTGTTTTCGTCGATTGTTTCCAAGCTACATTAAACACTCTTCACTTTTAGAGAGTTCACCGAGTGTTAGGTTACGCGGAAAATAATTAATGAAATTTAATAATTTTGGGTGCTTTATAGTTTAGTTGTTATTTTTAGATCGTTTTTTATTTTGTTTTGTGTGGAACGGTAATGTAATTTAAGACTGCCTTGGTGTTGATTAATCACTGTTAAACAAAGTACTAGATTAACGAATATTTACAGCAAACTCATTCATCGGCAAAAATAATACTGAAGACTTCAAAAAAATGTTGGGCGTTCAGATATTTTCAATTTAAACTTTACACTTACTACTAAACATGTGTCAGTTTATCAGCTGTCCACTCCAAACATACAAGCGTGATAGCATATAAAATGTTTACCAATCCATAATGGTATGTTAATATCCGCCGCTGTCGAGTGCAAAAGAGACCAATGGCCTGTAAGCGTTTGTTCGCCGTCGCGCGATGATGAATGGCTCTCGGTAAGGTAAAGTTGTAGTCTACTTAATGCACGTAATGTTCGTAATGTTGCATTGCGTGTGGTCCTCGTAAACGGACGGTCGTTACTACTGCAATCAACGGTTTTACGGCACACGAAGGTAGACTTGAGGTATATTAAGTGAAATTACTTGGTTTACTAGGCAAAGTTAGTTAGAATTTTAATTTATTTTGAAACATTACCAGCTTAACAATATTCCTTAAGGTAAAAGAAAAGAAAAACAATAAGAATATATAATTGGAAATTAGCATAGTACGTTGAAATTACTTCTTCAAAGAATAGTAGTAATGTGTTTTTGTTTCAAGTTAAAAATAACATGAAAGAATTTGATTGTACTAATATAGATGTGATCTTACAACAAAGGTTGGACACGATTTAATTATAAAGCTTAACAATTCTACGAAAGAAAGTAATTTACGAAGTAAATTGTTTATTTTTCTTTTGTATACAAATTACGAAAATATTCCTGGAATTTGGGGTGTGGTAGACTTTCTAGAATCCTAATTTATCATAACTCCCAATTTTTGTAATATCGAGTTTCATTTGTGCCATTCCAATTTGTCTCCTCGGTATTTTTTTGCTGAAAACTCGAATTTTAGTTCGGAATTTCCATTTCCTTACTACCATCAAATAAAGTGGACCACGTTTCCATTAATTCTGCGGTAACACAAACTCGATCGTAATACACCAAACAAATTCAATAGCAACCACAAAGGCTTGAATAAATAACTCAGGAGTCACCGTCACTATCAATCGGCCTCATCGATTGTTCGAATGTGGGGCAAAGCTATGCACACCACACCATGAGTTATGGCTCGCTGTAATGGCATCGTTACGTGTTTTAATGCCGAACTTCCACCATAAGAATATGAAACTTCCAGAATTTACGTGAATGACGCCAATACATTTACGATATGTATGTAGATATGAATGTGACGTCATACTTTATAGTCGCATTTTAATGGTGCTGTTGGTCCTTGGAGACGCTAGTTTGGTGTTGGAAGACTATAAAAGTTAGTGCCAAATGTTTGGGCGAATTTCGTTTGACTTTGCAAGTTTGGATGGATGACATGCAGTCGCAGTTTTTTGAAAGTTACTAAAGTTTTGAAGGGCAAGTGGTTAAGCTAAGTTTAGTACCGTTTTGCAGAAATTTCAGGTTATCATTAAGGGCTAAAGTAATTTTCATTGTTATTGGAGGAGTACCACAACGTTATCGTTGTGGTATTACTCCTCCTCACGTAACCACTTTTATTAATTTACAAATGTACACACAATCACCGCACAAAGACCGCAAGAAATTAAACGAAAGCCCCCTAGCTAGATGCACTAATGACCTGAGAGCCTCAGCTACCTTAGCTGAAGCAGCATCTGCACAAATGGCGCATATTGGAAGAGGTTTGTCCAGCAGTGGATTGCAGTAACCTATCTGATTGATTGATTTACACACAATATTAACACATATAAATAAATACAGTATAACAACAGAACACGGATCAAGGCGTCCATAACTCAGTGGCGGGACAGGCGGGAACTGTAACCGCCGCGTCCGGTCCGGTCCTTTCAGTTCAGTCGCTCGACGTCTTAGGGTCCTATCGGTGATTTACTGATAACCGCTCACTCCGAGACGTCGCGATTGACGTACGGACGTACGGAGTGAGACGCTGCCGTAATTTCCCAAATTAGGGGTCTTGGTGTTATTGGGTGTTTGTATTGTTTTCGGTAAGTGATTTAATTGGTGGGTTAGGAATTTGTAAGTAATATTTGTGGGTAGGGTTTGATATAGATATTGTTCGCTTGATTGCTAAAAGATGTGTAAAGTTAAGAAGCTTCTGAAAAGAAATAGCTTAATATGCTAGTTCCGTCAGAATGATCCAGAAAATTAATTGAAAATCAATCTATATACGAATGCTAACGAACCAATAAACATTCACCCAAATTCCAAAATATGTAAAATTACAATCCTGAGCGTTACCTGTAGAAAACAAAAGCAGTTTAAAAATTGAAAAGCCAAACACGAAACGATTTGTTACTTATTTATATGATACAGCAGTATAAACGCAACACCTTAATAATAATAAAACGCGCATCGATCATCTACCCTCGTAATCACGCTCCAATATCTTACCGATATCCCGGCAAGTGAAAATAAATATACGGAACCCTGAATTATTTATGACGTTCACGCTTTCGGTACTTTTTTGTAAGATGGCCGCTACGGTGCCGGATGTCCCGAGCGAATCGTTTCACGCGTTGCTATATAGATTACATGTTTCAATACTTTTAGACGAAATTCTGAGACTTTTAGAGGTATGAGTTTTTTTGGATGTCAAATGTAGGGATTTATGACGATATGTTTCTTTTTTGAGAGCAAGCTAGTTCTAAAATTATAATAAACCAACCTATGTACAGACGGCCAGCTACTGGGCCCCGGCCTTTTCCCATAAAGAGACGATGCAAGCATTGATCAACACGCTAACTCACTACGGATTGGCAATTTCTGATTCCAAAATTTAAAAACTAGGTTTCCTTACGATGTTATCCTTCACCGTTTGACAGAAATATCTCAGAATAATAATGATTATGAAAGTATACTTCACTTTAATAAGGTCACATTGGTACTTGCTTACGCTGTGGCCCAAACCTTCACCTCGTGCATACAATTCCATACGTAAAACCACAAGGCGACCACGATATTTTTTGTGTCTAGTTTTGTTTTCCTAGTTTTAAATCGGCTATATTCTAAAATTGGGTTTAGGAACCCTTACTTAAACTGATTTATGTTTTCCTACTCACATTTTTGTTTTCCCAAAAGTTGATCCCTTAAACTATAGAGTATGGAAAACAAGACAAGTTTCTCCAAACTTTACATCTACGTCAGTGAAAACACGGAATATACTTGTTTATATAGCACAGAGTACAGAAAAGTACACAGGTGTACGTCATAGGAAATGCTCGTATTGTTATGTTTATAGAAACTGCAGAACTACGTGCTTCGATTACGTATCATGTAAACTCCATTTGTTCCCCCCCCCCTTCACCCTCCTTATTTTCTTACATGCGTCGATTCTGAACACAATATTTATGTTACGAAAACGAGGTCACTCGGTCTAAAGAGAGTATGTAATATGTCATAAGTGTGATACTTTTTGGCTTTTTATTGAGCGCTCCAAAAAAGTTCGTGAAAAATGTCTTCAGACTTCTCAGACTTAACTTATAACTTAACTAACTTAACTTATAATATTATTATTATTGTCTTTAAGGTAAGATTTTATAAATACGGTTATACACCGTAACAGCTCTTTGACTAAAACAGAAATAGTTACCAAAATAATTTCCTGTATGAAAGTTTACGTTTGGCCTATTTGAGTGATACATCTGATACTGGCAGTCGTGTCTCTTAACTGATATTAGTTTATACACGTAAACAAGAAACACATTTCCCACCTTTCAAATCTACTTAACCCCGAAACACACACCCGTGATAGCCTTAAGTACACTTACGAATCTGAGACACAATAGTCCAAGCAAAGCTCATATTAAATATCTCGCGAACATTTTTCGCGACACCGCGGCGAGCCTGCCATTATTTATGGTCTACACCTGCGTGCTACACTTCTTTCTGACGCCTCTCGACACTGTCTAGAGCTCTCTCGTTGTCGCCGACACTGTTATTAACGGCCTCGGTGTCTCTTGCCGATTGTCTCTTGTTTTGTGTTATTTAGTTTCGGTTTTTGATCAGTTTTGTGGTGCTGATGGTGACATCCAAAGAAACCTACCTTAACTATTTATTAATATCTTTCTAATGCATAAACTTGTCTCATTTAAAAATTAAACTGCGCTAAAGTTTGTATAAAGTACATCTACTCTATTCTACAAAGAATTATTTGATTCAAAAAAATTTACATAATTGTTAACAGTTAAACATTATCTGCTATATACTGGAGTCTATAAAGTCATGTAAGTGAACTTCTTAAGGTACATACTTATATTATTCTTATACAGCCACTTAACGTGGAATAAAACCAGCATTCTTGAGCCCTACAATTCTAAATGAATACGTGCTTATAACGCACATTAAAGGAATAACAATATATATTATTGCATGCTACTTGACCACCCTCCTTCCGCGATGCGGTTTGCGGGCAGACACGCATATTATGTCCTTTTGTTAGGCCCTCATTATACAACATACTCTGAATTATAACCGAAGATAATTTCATATATTTTTGTTGCGAAATATCAACCGGAACTTTCTGCAATTACTAGTACGTACGTGGGGGATTGACAAAGTAATGATAAACTTACGAACGAAAACATTATAGAAAACTAACTGTTGGCCGTGACTTCGCCTGCGCGAATGTCCGTTACAGCTGTAAGAACATAACTGCCGTTTGTTGCTGTCGTCGGTAGCCTATGTGTTAATCCAGGGTTTCAGCTAATTTTATACCAAATTACATCTGAATTGCTAGAGCCGTTTGAGCGAGAAAGAGTAACAAACATCCATCCATTCATACTTACAAACTTTTGCGTTTATATTAGTAGGATGTTACTAAAATGTATATTTTTATACATAAGGACTTTACTCGTATTCAGGCAAACAGAGCAATAAACACCGAACGATTAACCATTGTATATCGCAGGCATTTAGCAATTAAGTAAAAACGTCACGTTTCTCAAACTAATACCTTCATAAATCACTCGACGACGTATAACGTTTCCAATAAGTGCGGTCCACCAGCTATTAGTCGAGCCAACAGGTGCAACACTTCATCATAATTAATTTGATTCCGTCTGTGGACCACACCGCATACATATGCATCGACCATCGCTTGGGTTAGCTCTTATACCAATATATTATTAAAGCAAATATTGCATAATTAAATACGTTGTTTACATATTGGTTTGTTTGTCAGTATTTGTCATATACCTTTATTTTCTGTTTACGGAATGAGTAATTCTATCTTCGGATTGTTTTGTTCATACATACATATATTTTCTACATATATTTCTGGTTCGGTAATGTTTATGAAGCGTTAAGAAGGTTTTAAAGGGATTTGTATAATGGTGTGTAAGTATCAAATGTTCATTCATGTGTATTTAAAGGTTACGCGATGCATGTGTCAAGTAAAATGACACCAGTATCGGTGGAGTAATATTTATACACGTGTAATATTTAGCAAGGAGGTTAAAAGCATTTTAGTAGCTTATTTTATACATATAAGTAACCCATGCATTTAGTATGAAGTTTCATGGTATAAGGCATGAGTGGTCTTTTAAATTATTTCACAAGTTTCGACTCCTGTCCTAAGCCTGTACTACGAGTTAGAAAAATAAAACCATTGTCTTTGTGGAAGCGAGACAGCGCTCTACATTCACATAGCGTCATCTCTTTTCCACATCAACAACTAGTCTACTGCAGTGAAAATATTTACCTCGTAAAGTGTGAAAACAAGCAAACATATTGTACACAGGCTAGCGAGCCATAGGAAAGTCCCCAGTAACCCAATAACAAACTGTATTGATTGATGGCGGCAACAAACGGTTTGCCTTTATTACTTGAGAAAAATATGGCGAACAGAGAAGGTATACAACCTTTGTGGTCAGTTTCCTAGATTCTGCTATCAGATTTTAGCTTTACATTCAGAGTATTTGTAAAAGTGTGCTATATTTTACCAAATGATGTATTTTCGTGGTGCCGATAAACGTGGTAGTTTATAAATAACCAACATCCGAAATTGAAAACAAAATTAACGTTCAATTTTAATAGTTTACAAAAATAAACGGTTATATCGTCCACATCAATTTTCTCTGTAAAATAAATTTCCTCGTTAAACTGCGTTTATAATTAAAATTTATAATACTTCCTCTCAAAAATCCTTAAGCCGAAAAACTACAGCTTCCATCTCAAAGAAATAAAAACATTACCGTATATACCGGATCCTGTTTCTAATCCAGTACCTCGGCATATATCGCTTCTCCCGGGATAAACAACCCGCAGGCGACGTGCAAATATTTGACCTTCTATTATTGACCCCACACCTTGCTCTTCACCTATCTATACATTATTGATGCTTGCCAAGATAGGGGTAAAGCAAGACCCTTTTCTTGTACTACAAAAACTGCCCACAGGTTTGAGTCGTGGGTAGAAATACAAATGACGAACTTGAAAATAGTGTGGTAGAGTTAGGGATTTGACATAAAACTGATGCTGAAACTTGGCGTCCATGCAAACTGGCCATGAGTTCTGTATTGAAGTAAAGAAGTTGAAATTACGCACTTGTGAACACCTCCAAAATTAATTGCTTGTTAAAAACTCTACCTTTTTAAGTATTCATAATTTTCTATCAGAGACATTCACAGAGTAAATTCTTAAAAGTGATGTGCCGCGTAAGTTTTATTGATTGTACTTTGGCCAATTTCGGTTAGCGGGAAAAAAGAAAAAAAATCGTTTCCAACAAGTTCTTAGCATCCTTATTATGTGTTATCAAATGTTGATTGATTGATGCGGTCTCAAAATCGTTTGATACTTTTCTTCAAGCTTTTTTTGATATTATTTCTTAAAAAGCTTCTTCCGAATAGTGGAATTCTAAAATCGATCTCTACTAGGACTCTATTATCAACACCAATTTAACACGAACTATTCTCAAAATCGTTCGATATTCCCTTTTAGGTCCAAGTTTGCCCATGAACAAGAATTACGATCGATGGAAGTCGGTCGGAAGTTACTAGTTGTGCGATGATATCGTACGAGTAAGCCGGTGTAAGCCGCCGGCTTCGAGCCCACAATGTCTTGTTAGGACAATGAGAGCTCTATTACCTATTTCTAAGGAAATATATGTTTGTGGGTTAATAATAAAATGTTTGTATTTCGGTTGCTATTGATTCGGTTCGATGTAATTCTATTTCGGGCTCCATTTATACGATATATCGCTTAATTTGATATATTTGTAACAAATCCTTATATTTTTATTTATTAAACGTTAATACTTTGTAAAAAAACGTTCGTTTTAATAATAAAATTCTCGAAAACATAACCCAAAACCCTCCTTTTTACAATATAGAACATTAAAAAGCTAAAATGATTCAAACATTAAAAGAAACCGAATATTCACTAAATAAAACGATATAAAACCTCATTCAAACACACATTAATATAAAACCTCTTCAAATTATCAAGTACTGGGACTGTTTAAAAGGAGCTTGACACACATTTCTATTAAGTCTGCATTATAAAAGTTTGCTCGTAACCCCGTGCTGCGGACCGTATTACTCTTAACTTTACGCGTCACGTTACGTTTACTAGCTCCAGAAAGGGTTTATATTTGATTTTATTAGTATTTACTTATAAAACTAGGGTTTTAAAGGACTTTTTGAGTGGTTTCCTAGTGTGGTTAAAAGACTGTAATTTTTAAGACTAGTTGTAATATGGAATTAGTTTGTTTAATGCAAATTGACTGGTGTTCTAGCACACAAAAGACTTTTTAGTACTCATTTGGTTAAGTAGTGCTCTGTTTATTTCTATAATCATCATTCGAGGTGGTTAAAGTAATACTTCTTTTTTAACTTCAATATCTTTTTAGCATCTCTTTTTTTCTTTGTATTATCTTTTGATCGTTAAAATATTAAGTATTTACTCTATCAAAATGTCAACTTCAATGCCTTTGGATTCTGCCTATGTACATGAGGAATATTTTCCCTGAGAAGAGTCCTAGCTATAACTCTAACTATAACCAAAACATATGATATAAATTACAAGTAGATCTAAACACAACTTATTCAAATATAAAGATAAACCTAACTAGGTTTATAGCTTGTTTCATTAAATTATATTTGAGTGAGCTTCATATTTCTTCCACAGTTACTTTATGAGTACAAGTCCGATAAAATCGATTGTTATCCGAATTATGGTCAACAATTTATTGTGGTTATTTCATTCCTGGTTGTACTTCGGTCAGCAGTAATTATACTAGTGAAGCTGTGAGGTAATGTTGTGGATGCAATGTTAAGTTTATGATATTAAGAGTAGCCAGTTTTCCATACTGTGGGTTGGTAGCATCAGTTATGGCTTTTGTCAGAATATCTGACATGAATTTGCTAAGAACAATGGAGGACTGGTTTGATGTGGCGCTGGACAGAAAGACATGGAAGGATTTGGGAGAAGCCTTTGCTCAGTAGTGGCTTTCTATAGGCTAGGAAAAAAAGAGGGATCTGTGTTGAATACTTGTTTCAAATGAGACTCTTAGGTAGACTTTGGTTCCGTAAAGAAAGTAGGATACAGACTTCTCCTAACAGTTTTATCGCATTAACTAGATATAAAAACAATACCAGAAATTCGTAATAAGTACATGAAATCTACAAAATAATTTTATTCCAAGTTATCAGTAATATGGCGAACTCCAATAAAAACAATAGTATACTTTGCATTTATTAATAAAACCTAAAATTAGATTTCTAACAACCCATATAATTCACAAAAGACGTATTACCGATACTCTCCTAAAACTTAGCATCGCATGATTCCTTTTGTATGTCGTATAAAATGAACATCCGTTTTATTGATGCCGACAGCTCGAATCCTGTTCCACGAAACGAGTATTGACGAGAAAGCATTAACAGTGGAACTATCAAACATGAAACCAGTTTCTAGGAATTTTCAGCTTTCAGTAAGTAATGTAATGCAATGCCGGAAATTCAGAAAGGTTGTGTTTGTAGTGTTGTTTAATGGGCATGACAGGGTACAAAAAGAAAAACAATACGTATTTTTGCTTTTATCTGAACAATAAAAAAAAACGGAGATAAGCTGTTTCAAAGTTCAGGAGAGTAAGTTTCGTTGACTGCACTGTGATCGATCTGTGTATAAAATATTCATTAAACAACATGACAGACACTAAAAAAATTGTCAGTCACCATCCATAATATTTTTAACCTGTTCATAAAACAGCTTAGCATCTGTGGTCACTGTTGACTTCGCAAACACAATATCCTTAACCACGGAAACTGTTCCAAAATATCAAAAGCCCATCTTCAAATCCAACAAATTATAAGAAAATCGAATCGAGCCGAGAAAATCCTTTCAGCTCACCAAACAGCGACGCCAATCATACTTATAAAAGTGATCCCTTCCCGCAGATAAAATACAAGTCAAGATGTAAGTTAAAAGCAACGCCATCTCATCCTCGTTTCAAGGTCGCCATCCTCCATTTCCCTCCGCATATTCTTAATTTACGACCACAGTTACTATGAGAACTCACTCGAAAGTCGTAAAAACCTTCGGTATCAACAAAATACGTTACTGTCCATTAAACTGGGCCATTTGCGAACGATCGTCAATGCGTATGTGACGCTATAAAAACGTTGAAACCTCTTTTTTGGAAGACTGTACTATACGTCAATGCGTTACGTTCAGTATTCGAGGCACGTTTAGTATCACTTATTTACCAGTGAATAGACTGTACTTACAAGTTACAATATGGAAAAATCGTTAAAAGCAACGGGCACGGTTTTAATGCTAAAGTACAACAAATGCTCAAGTTGATAATAAAATAACCCGATATATAAACATTATGACTAATAAAAAAATTGTATTACAACTTTCTTAAAAGTCACTCGAAAATCACTTACTAAGATTTCTCTTCGAGTTTTCATAGTAGGGGTGAAGGGATAGAGTTTACTACACCCTCGGATGACGTGCCCCGATCGTCATGCGATAGCGTCAAGGGACCGAGGTGCCTTTAATGAGCCTGATGCCGGCAATCTTCTGCCCATTTAGGACATCGCTATATTACTCGTACTGCAGATAATGTTGGTGATTATTTTGAAAAGGAAAACAGTAATCGTGATTTGTTTTAGTCACCATTTGGGTCTATTAAAAATGATAAGTTCCTTGTTGGTAATAAGATTTTGAATTTTTATGCGGCTTACTGTCCTAAAGGAGATAATAATTAATCAATTCAATTAAACTTTTACTGTCAGCTATTTACAATAACAAACAAGAAAGAGTTTTTCGCATATTTTGCGTTTCGCTCCAGAGATGAAATCAAAGCTCTCTTCTCACCTTATTTCCACCTTTGTTTCATACCGAATAAACCATACGTTTCTCATTAAAGCAACATATTCAAATAGACTTTGCCTAAAGGAATTCTTGGCAGGATACGTGGAATCCTATTTACCCTCACACTACGTTTGGACACGGGATTATACGTCACATAAATCGCACTGATGTTTTGATGGGCATACAGATAGTGTGGGAATATTGTGCGTCATTTGTAAGAGCCCCAATGGTATTTAGGGTAAATTATTGTTTGGTACGTAATATGTATGTATATGAGAATATTAATGAAACCCAAGGGCAAGTAAGGGACTTAGAGCAGAGGAATCGGATGTTAAAGTTGAGAACTGATGTGGAACAAAGTGTTATGATCTATATTTTATTATAGAACACACCTACGCCTTGTGTAAGGAAGAAATTATTTCTAAAAGATTTCAATCTTACCCCAATCCTTTCATAACTTAAGCTCGATTTAATCCAAAGAAAAACCCACAAAACCGATTATAATAAAACTTAATCCCTTTTTATTTATGAGGAAAGTAAATCCCAGAAAAACGGGGCGAACTCGAAGCCTACGTCCTGAAGTAAATCAAGTGCGTCCGAAGTTTCAACGGAAACCTATCACGATTTATACGGCTGCTAGATCCCATATCTATCCCGGCGGATATCACTCCGATCGCTTAATGAAACTTAAGAGAATACTTTGCCAGTAATCCAATATGGCGAATGGGTACGACGACGCCCCGGGATTTATTCCCCACTCGATACGAATCGCGATACCGTCCCACCACCACCATACGTAATTTAAGTTCCCGAATGCGGACTTATTCGGGTATCAAAAAGAAATTATAAGGGGATCCCGGTGTGCGGACGACAGTCGTTACGTCACAGCACTACGTGTAATGGTCTTTATCGTAATGGCTGGTTTTGTGCCTGGTTTTGGACGAAATATGGCTTCCGTTTGCAGTGTGAGCATTCGATTCGAAGCTATCATCTAGAGTGAGTTTCCAGAAATCTCATCCCTTGTCCAAAGGTTCAAACTAACACTTCAACTCTTCACATCTAGATTATTCGAAAATCTGTCTGTTAATCTAAGCCTTGATAAATTAGCTTACATTTCATAGTATCTAAACACAGTCCAAAAAATAAATTGTCCACCCATTATTTAAACCTATTATTACACATTTACGATAGCCTAGGGGCTTGGGGATTTAGGATTTATAGAATTGAGGGATATTAACTGTAACAAACATATTATCACGGGTGACTGTCCACAGGTCAGGCAAAAAATGCGAGTGTTTTAGGTTCGTCCCGAAAGGATTGACCCTTGACGTAACGAATTTTGATAAGGTCTGCTAGTTTCATGAATCGATACCAGACTAATAAAATTTGAGAACGATTTTTTTTCCAAAAAATCAAATAAATACAATATTTTTCCAAACTTAGAATTTGCAGATATATTTTTTATTAGAGCGGCAATAGAAAATATTATACAATACAAGCCAGTCTCCTATGTTTCTCATTTAAGAAAAAATATACAGAAAGCGAGTCGATCATTAAATTACATTAAGCAAAGCTAATAACTTTTGTACTAACTAAAAATTATTTTCACCATGCTACATTAACTTTAAAATCTACATCAGAACAAAAATAATCCAGCATTATTCAATAGCAATAACTCAACAAATTAACCAGCTATAACATAGGGTGGTTTCCGCAAGGCGCTGCACTGGGACCATTAATCAACGTCTGAACATTGCACAGATGCCTTAGCGTGCTCATGCACTAGACGGAGCAAAGACCTCATATCGCATCCTATAATATATTTTATACCCTACATATTATATACCAGCCTTATATACGGTCATATGTAAGAGAGTATAGAATGTAAAATGCATAATTTGTGATGTTCTGTTGTTTTACGCGGAAAGGATGCTTATTGGATTTCTTGAAAGAATGCTCGCATTAGATCCTGATCGGATGATCTCATATTGCGTTACAGAAAACTTTTAATAAGGTTAGTGCATGTGCATTATTATCGATAGGATAATGTTTCTTTGAAATTCAGTTTATAGTGTGATCTTATCTCTTAGCGTATTGATCAATGGCTATTTATTGTGATTAACTTTATACACTATATGCTCTCAAAATCAATATAGAACTATACTCACATAGTTCAGTTATGTAGAAACAGTTTAGTTCGAGTCGGGTTATCGTACTAAAATTGGTCTGATCCGAAGACAAACACCCCAAGAGTATAACAAATCAAATCATAGGAATACAGTCGAAACAATCTCTTGTACGTCTTAGCTATTTAACCGATTAGGGAGGCAATTTTCTTTCAGCAATCCGGAATTATCTGCAATCAATCGAACAAAAGGAATGGGCGAAGTTATTCGAGAAACGTCTATCGATTTATCACTGGTATAATTTGTTTTGTTGAGTATCGCATTGTTTACCGGCTTGTGGACAAGTGCTGGCTGATGGCTTTCGAGGAGGCTTCAGCCTGCAATCAACGCATCTTTGTTGGCTTTTGTTTGGCATGTTTTTGTGTCAAGCTTTCAGATGGATTTTCTCCGCTCACGGAACTGTTTTCTTGAGTAGTGAAAAGTTTGGCATTGTTTTCTTGCTTTTTACAGATTTTCTTTTTTGGATCAAATGTTTACTATTTTAACTAATAAAGTTGAACTGAGTTGTTTACAGCCGGCGATAAACATGTGAAACATTCATACAATATTCAGGTCTGTTGTAATGACACATATTTAAAGTCAATATTTTGCAAGAGTAATTTATGAACACTGCAAGTCATAAACTTTTGTCCTGTCATTTTATTTTTAATCTTTTATAAAATATTTTTCTTTCCGAAGGTCACTTTCATCTATTGCCCCAATTTCTCTGGACACCAAAATTTACTTCTTAAGCTCCCGTACTAAAACACTTTGACTTTCGATCAATAACTGTTCTCCAATGAGGAATGTTTGTGTTCCCTTGGCCTAAGAACTTAAGCCTCCAGGCTCAACATAACCCAAGCAGAATATACCCTGTCGGCATTATAAATGCGGTGAAGGATTTCCGGTAATAGGTGCAGAAATATTGCAAGGGGTGCGACTAAGGTCTAATGAATATTTATCTGTCTCTTTGTAATGGGGAACTCATTAAGTAGGGGGAATACCAAGTCGTGCTGTTTAAAAATAGCATAAACCATGTGTTTTGCTTTCCCCTGTTTTTTGTCCAGAATTAATGTGTTCTCATTTGTACGAAAATTACAATAAAGAAGCTTAAAATTACATGTCTAGTCTTTAGCAGCTAAGACAGCTATTGATGGGTGGATCATATTAGACTATACTGGTAAGAAAAGTAGAACTTTAAACCTATCTCTATTAGTATTACCTAAAGTATTTAAAATACTTTTGATATAACATCAATTTTCAAGGATTACTCGTCGTTCTTCACTTAGCCCTCGCTTCCATGCAGACTGTTTGCTAGTAAAATTCATTGAGCACTGTCGCTAATTGTGAGTGTATTATTTCACAATGAGTCACAGTTAAACATAATTTATTATATCGAAACGGGTTTCATTAGTCCACACAATGCTTATGAAATATTAACTACTGAATAATAAAGCTTTTAGCGTTATAATAGCTGGTAATTATGGAAACATAACTATGTTTGAAGTGATTCTTTTGTGTCTGTATATACAAACAACAATACAACAAAATAAATGTTGTTTGTATCATTTATATTGTAACTTAATTTAATTTCATATAATTGAAATTGTAAAGACTATTGTAAAGTAGTAAAATCTTATACAGGATAGCCGAAAAAAAATTGGCAACTTTACTTTTACTTTTTAAGACTGGCCAACTTGTATTGTCTTGACTTATTTCAAGATGAATGCTTCTTATTTTAATCCTATTCCTTATCCTTTACAATGTAGGCCAGTTGTAAAACTTCTGACATAGGTTTTTCAGCACCAAGTATTTCTGAGACATTGTCGTGTAAGCTAATTGTCTATATCCTTTTTTTGCGGAAAATCATCAAATGACCCCGCCTGCTGTAAGCGCAGCGGGAGAGAGTGTCAGAATTTTACTGACTAAAACCCACTATGTTCCTTCTGGAGCCCTTTGAGTGCCGGTGTCGCGGTAACTCTTACGAACATCCCGCAGCCCCGGCATTTGTCTATACCTCTGGTGGAGAGACTAGCCGGTGAACTGGAATGATAGCGAGGTTAACCTCCTGAACGGACGTATTTATTTAGGTAACGTCACAGGGGGCTCGGATAACCCTTTTAAAACAAATGAAAATCTATGATGTCTAACTTGACGTTTAGGGAAGTTGCTTGAATGTCTATGTGTATAAATATATAAGTATGTAATAAGAGAGAAATATTTTCTGTTGCGGATATAATGTCGGGTTATAGAAAAATGGATGTTGATCAATGGACATTTTAGTACCATTTGTTAAAAGATTTTTTTATTGATTTTAAAATTGCAAATATGAACGTTATATCTCACTTTCACAACCACGTAACAGAATTTCATAAAATTTGACATATTTCATACGATTTTTGTCAAGACTTCAATACACACGAACAAAGCCAAGTGCGTAAACTAGCCAACTACATACCTAACTATCTCTCAATTTAAACTGTGCTATCTAATTAGATTATCAAAGTTAAATAGTAATTCGCTTCCACGTGAGGGTATCTTCCAAAACAAATGAGATTTGATCCGGGGCTTACCCCTAATCTCGGGGTTTGTGCAATGTCGATCCCGTTACTGAAGCGGATTCATGAAATTTTTGCTAAAAAATAACATTATTTAACAAAGCTTTTGAGCTTGACTTCTATTTGTTCGTAGCTATTCAAAGATTTCTGGAAAAATTGGCTGGTTTTGAACAAAAATCAAAATCAAAAGGTTTTTATTTCGCTAAGAAAAATAAGAAGAATAAGCTAGGAAAAATAACGTTTTTTTATAATACTCACATTTTCACAAATTTATAACCGAACACTTTGCCCCTATACATACGCGTAGTTAACACTAAGTAAAGGCCAACATTAAAATTTATAAAACAGTCTCATTATTTACTTGACTGAAGACACAGCTAAGCTGTTTATCTTTTTTGTACTTACATAATTAAATACTGCTTAAAAGGCACCGTTCATTACGCGATCCATCAGAACGACGTGGTTATTATTTTGCGAAATTATTTACTCCTTACTTTCGTATTATTGTACCGAAATTCGCGTGTAATTTTCATAACGGGATAGTTTGAGTTAATAATTAATTTGACTTTTACTGCGATTTATTGGAAGGCTTGTTCCGTTATAGTACGAGTAGGTATTTAGTCCTTAAAATGAAAACGAACCACCCGGTACTCCTAGCACTTTTTAGTATGTTACACTAATATAGGACAAGTGCAGGAGATTTTTTGGACTTTTTGTCATAACTTGAGTGTCAAATAATTTAGCTTAGATTATCGCTAGATGCACTGAAACTGTAAGTAAAGATGAAACTTTACTTACAGTTAAAGTTACAATGTCCGAAGGTATACAATTTTGTTTCATCAGCAATTTTGGAACTTTAAAGATAACCTTTAGACCTTTAAGTTCTCGCTCATCACACGATAGAACTCGGAAACTTTGTAAATACTGTAACTCAAAATTCAACTCAACTCAGTTGCATCCACTCACTATTTCCTGTTTAAACTAAGTATTCTTACCGTAATAATCCACAACTTTGTATTAACATAATAGAGTATTATGCTCACAAATAAGAACACAATGATATTAATGGCCTGAACTATAAACAATACACTGTAACAATATAATTGCATAACGCG
Source organism: Chrysodeixis includens (assembly GCA_941860345.1). Lineage (NCBI taxonomy): Eukaryota > Metazoa > Arthropoda > Insecta > Lepidoptera > Noctuidae > Chrysodeixis > Chrysodeixis includens. The sequence goes on from OW796092.1 coordinate 1,881,686, forward strand.
TGTACAATGAACATAAACGTTTACCAGAATAGACTCCCGCATCCGCAAAAATGAATATTATTACAATTTCATTTCGCATAAAGCGCTCCGTGTAGCGGTTTCATTATTCATTGGAAAATGATCTTATTACCCTCGCATTACAGTTTAAACTACAGCAAACTCATACACGGGCGATGTAAACTACAGCGTGTGCATTTACAAAGGCCGATAGAGCAGTTGATACTTTTTGCTCGCGATCACGACACCGGTAACGACTTCCCTTGCAAACGCGAAGCGAAAATGCAACGATTCCGAAATACGCGCGAATACCGAGGCCAACGCGTCGCTTAGCAAACCTTTGTACAGACACGAGCAAAAGGCACATCGATTGTTCCAATACAAACGGAAATATTGCCGACCGTGTGAAAAATGAATATTTTTCCAACTAAGCGTCCCCCGCGTTAGTTGTGAGAATTCTGACGCTCGAAATTTACCTCGCAATTTATAGACGTAAAACAATAGCGTTTGGAACAAAACCGACCGGACAGATTGTCGAAACGATCGTAAACTCGTTTAAATCGGCGGTGTGTCCGCCGGACGGTCGGACAGTTTTCCGTGAAAAATTACCGCCGAATGGCGGCTAAGCGGTGCTTTTAGCCTAGTTTCGCAACGAGCGAAGTCACGGCACGACCTGGCGATTTCCTCGGACCACGCCGTTCAATTTACCGGAACGCATCTGCCAACTAAATAGGTCGGCCCGTGCTCGCTCCGGAACATCTTAGCTCCTAATAAACGCTGCCGTAAACGGATTCGCCGTTCAAAAGTTAAAAGTAGATTAAAATAAAATTAAGAAATAGAACGTCGAAGGAAATTCAATATTGGACTCCTCGAATGTAGTTGATCAAAGAGTACTAATTGTACAGAGAGGGCACTACAATTCAAGTGGTTTTATTGCCGGCGCGGCGGGGCGAGTGGAAGGCGAGCAATTTGGCGGTCTGACCGCAAGAGCCGCGCATGTTTATTAGAGACAAAGAGCCCGCCGCGTCGGCCCCCGATTTGCATAACGGTCTGTGTCGTAATTAGAAACCATCTCGGACGTCCCTCCTTTGTCCCGTCAAGTCTGGAGGGGACAACGTCAAACGCCTTCTATTTAGCCGCTCACAGGATAAGCCGTATAATCCTACTGAATTAAAATAAAATGTGCAACGCGTTTCTCGGGTGCGATGATAGTAAACACTGAGTGGAGGGTAATTTTATTAGGGTACATCATTCAGGCGCTTCGAGTTTAGGACGCAGTTTACAAGTTAATTTTCTGTTATTCTTCCTGTAATGTTTGAATATTAACTAAGGTTGAGAGAAACGCCGCTAACAAAAACGGACAGTAGAAATCACAATATTACCTAAACAGATCTTGAGCTAAATCATAATATACCAATTTAAAGCAACAGCTCATAATTTTCTAGGCGCAAAGCTAATGAGGTATCTCATAATAACACGTTTTGTCTGTCGCACGGACAAATGAATCATCACAGCTAGCTCCTGCTACCCGTACTCTCGTACTAAAACATTCCAGTTATTAAAATCTAATTTGAAACAGACAGCCAGACAGTTAATGAAAATTTTAATAAACCAGCCACAAATGTTCTCTACAATTTTCCCGTCAGTACTAACATGAAAAATAAGTACAGCAAAACACCACATGCGTGGCTTAAGAGCGGGATAATTTATTACTTACACCGTTCATTAATCAAACATATACTTACATGTACGATGAAAAATCGTTTAAAGAAATTGCTTACGTACTCTCAAGTAGGTACAATAAATCGTTCCGTAAGAAGCGCGCAGTGTAACACACAACAGAGGCGGGTAGGGCATAACTCATTAACTCGAGGCGCGTTTACGAGGTCCGCTATATCGCGAGCCGCGCCGGGATAATGACGCTAAACCGATATCCTTATTTACTGCAAATTGCGTCGGCTCTTACATCTAGGCCGATATGGTATTGGGGTTCTGCTACAAATATCTTGTTACGTTACTTGATTAGTTTTGTTTCATGGTTAAATTGAAAGTTGTGAGGCATAATGTTAGTGTTTTACGAGGAGCCAGCTTTTTATCGCAACGCTGCCCAATAAGAAGCGAAACTACAATAAAATAACTAGTATTATATCGTAAAACCATTCCATTTACAGCACTGATGTAGCAATTTACAACATTATCAATTAACCTACATTCGTTAAACATAATAAACCTAGTTTCACCTATAACAAATTAAAACAACACTAGCATAGCGTGTTTATCCAGCATTGATCCGCCAATAATTAATTCTAAACTGTTTAATGCGTGCACAAATATTTGCTAATTATATTCGTCGCTATACAACCATGAAATTTCCCGAACTCCAAGTTGAATACGGACAAGCAAATCATCCGTGAAGTGAGTTTGCAAAGGGCACGCGTCCGAAGCGCAGCGAGCTTCGTAAACGCGTTTACACACGTCAAATGCACAATGCGGCCATTGTTCGAGGATTGATTTAAACAAAATAGATGTTCGGAATGGCGGCTGGTATTTAAGTGGCAATTATTCGCAACTGTTTAATTGTTAGAGATATAATAAAACGCAAGGAGGTACGCTATCCCTTGCACTTGAGAGAAACTCATATTTATGTTCAAATTTAATATCCGTTCGTAAAGTGTTCCGTTTTGGATGTAATTAAATACAGAGTTTCGTTTTATTTCTTTTAGTACGGTTTATACTGGAGTTTTAAAGCTAAATACAAAAGAAGCAAATGTTAATTAGAGACCACTTTGAATGCGAATTGAAATCATAAAAGCACCTCGCGCTGGGAACGTACTCCGTTAGATATTTATGTACCTAAAGTATTAACGTTTAGATGATACCTAGTATTTAATCTGAATAATGTAATGTATTTTAATCCTTATAAACCTACGCGTTTAGATTTTATAAATATTTTGTGAGAGCAAAAGCTTAACTTTGTGTTTTTGAAAGGATTCCACGAAATACATAGGTTTTTATAGTATTTTTTTTATAAATACTGATATTGGGAGCCTCAAATTGAAGATAGGTAATACATTTCTACTTCTACAAAAGTAAACGATGTTAAAGACCTCTCCAATATGTCAAGATAGTCTCTTTGGCAGGATTTGCGAAGAAAGAACTATAACTTGAATTAATTTGAAATCTTGTAGAACTATCATGTCCCTACCATACCCTGGTTCTACCCACCCACAATAAAAAAACTAATAATGTATATTTCATTTGTTACAGACAACAACAACAGCTCATACACAACCTAGCCTCAGAAAACCAACGGTAAGTACAGATACAGACAGACGGATCAATTATATTCCTGTTAAAATTATCAGCTCGCTAATTATACGCTAATGAGTTTCACGACACACGAAAATCAAATTAACATCAATAGACCCGTTTAGGGATAGGGGTGGTATGAACACTTGAAATAGGAATATTCAGGTAATGTATACTTTTTCCGTGCTTTTTGAGTATTTTACATGGAATTTAAAAAAATCATGTAGGAAACTAGTGAGGATTTTTCCGGGAGGCCATCTACGTTTAATTTTTTTAATTTTCGACTAGTTGCGGTGACTCTCCAATTTTGAGCAGGGTAGCAAGCTCTGTATCATCATCAAAGCTATGCAAAAGACATTTATTCAAATAACAATGTAGTAATTTTTGGACTTCAACATGATTATAGACAGCACCCCATCGCCCACTCTTTACCGCCACAACTTCTTTCTGCCTTCAAACGCATCTTTGTCTCCAATATCTTTTAAATATAAACTACTTTAACTATGTAATTATAATTTCGACATCACAATAACAATATTACTCTTATAACACGTCAGTTTTAACATTTCTTAACTTTAAGTTCTAATATAAACAAGTTACGACTTATAAGTACTATCATATTTAATTAACACGTACGTTATTATGAAATCAACACCACTTTATAATATTCTTAATGTTCTAGAAATTCATCGTTCTTTACTTTAAGAAACTTTAGTCTAGAATTTCTGACGAAATAAGTCAATTGCTAAGTTACTGTAAAGCATTAAGGGCTATTTAAGTTCTCAGACATAATTATCTTTAGTATGAATTTTGATATTTATTGTTCTACGTTTTATTATAACTCATTTCTCTTAAATTTAATATCCAGCGATATCGGTTTAACCAACTTCGAAAAAGAAGGAGGTTCTATGTTCTGATGAGAACGAAATTTGGTAGATGCCTCTATATAACATTTAAGAAAATGAGTATAATTTACGAAAACCTTTATAACTACTGCACAATCACGATCTTACTATTATCTAGTACCTAGGTTATCTGATATGTTTAAAAACCATATCCATGTTTTTTTATAAATCTGTATTAGACTTTATTGTTAGTCAAAGGCCTCTCCCTTGTTCCAAATCTTATTTTTTTTAATTATTTTCTATTTTTATTTCATACTATAATTTTCAAGGCAATTACTGAATACAGTACATAAATAACTGTGCCGCCTTTCCAACATCGTAGAACGTTAACCACTGCCCTGTACGCGCAAGCCCTAATTGTAAATTTTAATCAAAGACGTATAATTGTCTCCTATATTATTACGAAAGTCTCTGTCGCTTAATTACTCCACCTTATCACATATTAAACAGCTTACAGTGACGATGTACTAATAATTCGATTTAGATATAATTTACTGAAACTGATATCGTCTAATTAATACAATTATCTTCTCTATTAATATAAATTTAGTATTCGGATTTTATTTTAATAAAGTGAGCTGTAATTTAATTAAATATTATACTCAAATTAGAACATTGGCATTTTCGTATTTTAATTTCAGTGCTTACATAGGTATTTGAAATTAACGATAAGTAATTTGAGTAAAAATATTACTGTCAGTAACTTATAGTAGTTTCCAATCCAAGTGCTTAACAAACTACCCTCAAAAATATATCAGGACGCGAAACAGGACCAACTTTTACAATACTATAAAACACTTAAAGGTAATGTTTCTTACTGAGTACAATAGTACCGGGCGTACCAATTCGTGTCGTATAAAAGAATGAACATGAACTTAAATAAGTAGCAATATCCCCGTACCACACGCTCTCTAATTCAGTTGCGGCGGTGTATCGGAATCGATTGCGCTTTGAAGAGCCACTCTTTATCTCTTTTGTTCCAATGTAGAGTGTCCCCGCTCTATCCAACTTTGATGCTTTTTTGTTCCGCGTTCTCATTTTGAATAAGAATGAAGTGATCTAAAAGTGTTTGGAATGAACGTTCTAGAATCGATGGGAGTACAGAATTCTAAATTTAAAAGTGTTCGGTTGGTGTAAATGTGGGTTGTTAATTCGTACTTTGTACCTTTTTATTAGGTTAGGCTTATATTTTTTTCGTCTGTCTAGTAGAGTTTCTAGGAGTGGGTTTAAAGCCAGTTACCATCAAAACAATGCTGTAAACTATTTTTTCTTTTGCGGCATTAACATTATTTTCATAACATCTTTCACATTATCACATAAGTTAAACTTAAGTCACCCTCGAGAACAAAAGATTTAAAAGATTTGGCATGTCTTTGCTCTTCGTGAAGCACGAGAGATGCACTCCACACAACACACCTGTTTTATAATTAAGTAAGAGCTCAACTGTAGTAATTATCAAACTTTAGAGTGCCAAGTTCGGTCAGGTACATTATTATGTAAAGAAAGGATATGAAAAAGTTTCATTTCATAGAGACAAACTTTATAAAATTATCTAAAATTTTGTAAGACTTTAGCTATTAAAACCAAAAAAAACATGGTTAGTGTATCTATGGTTAGCGACGTCTATTGTCTGTGACCATAGTTTCAGTAAAATAAAAAAAGGATGTTTTAAAAAGGCAAAAAAATATCAACGCCACAGTTGGAGTTCCTCGTAAAGCTTATCCTCACAATAATAAGCTCTCGATAATGTGTTTTGCAGGGAACTGTCTTAAAGTATTTTGCATTTAATTCACATTGAATTACAAGTGAAATGCATTCTCTACTGTTAATATCATTTCATTATAATTATGTTCAATATACTAAGCTTTTTTTCCACGACTTTCACACTACGCCATCTAGTCTCAAACTAAGCAGAGCTTGTATTATGAGTAGGTACTAGACAACTGATATACGTACTAATGTACTTCTAAATACATATGTATATACTATAAATAATTATTTTTCGTTCTCTTAATATAAGATCTGTTAGTTGTATTTATTGGGTATGGGTGCTTTAAAATTAAAACTAACTAAACGCAAGAAAACACCACGAAAATTAGATTTGAATCGCAGGTAATTTTGACATGTTAGAATTTTAGGTCTTCACAATTATTGCCTAAATATGTATGAGATTTTATATAAGAGTAATAAAAGAAAATACAGTATCCTACGTACACATGTTTGATTTATTCATAACTTCCAAAGAATCTTTCGAACGCTACAAATAATATCACGTTGATTGAGGTGTTGAAACATTCATCACGCAATAATTAGCAATGTTCCAAACACGTTCTCCGAAATTCGATTCGTGGGTAATCAGCGCCCGAAGGCCACTAATAGCAACGTAACGCGACAACTAATTTCCCGAAAGAAGTACTCTATCTACCTTTCCTTTTTATTGTGGGCTTTTAATATTCTCCTCACGATTCCGTCGCTTCCCCGTTTCTCCCCGCTCCTCGCCCTCCCCACCCCGCCACTCCCCTCCGCGATGTGCAGTCATCAAGCCCAAAAACTTGCGAATTAATACGTGCTTAGATTCCTTCAGAAGTGGATAATAAGGATATTGTGGAGATTGTTACACAACTTGTCCGCGAGTTCCTTAATGAAATCTGTTAATTTTCCAACGACTCTCTGCCCTTTCGTGATTATCTGATTATTGTATCTTAGAATTCTTGAATTAGTTTAAAACGTTGACAAAGGTTGTGGTAGTTTTTAGTTTAATTACTTTTGAAGTTCAATGAGCACCTTTGCTTGCTACACGTAAAAGTTTTCTCATTCATTTAATTTGCATGATAATTACTTGAACGTAGTCATGTGTTAACGTTTTGTGAAGTCTAGTTTTATTTTACTTCGGTAATTAGCCTGTGTAAAATGTACGAGTATAAAACCCTTGATAAATATTTAAAGGTTACTAAATAATTTATAATTCCAATAATTATATTCTTCAGTATCTCAAGATCTTAACTACATTTGAGTACGTTTAATTTAAATACGCTCTTAAAAATTCAGACGTATTATTCAAAGTAGTTAAATTCTTGCCTGAAAATATGTATGTCGTAGGCGCTAATCTTAGGGCACTCAAAACGCAATTTCGCATCTTACGGCGGGCGCTGCACACAGCCTCGCCCGCTAACTTAGTACCACTTGTCTGCGCCTCCTCGGGGCGTAGGGCTGCGCACCAATCCTCTTCTAAATCTCCCTTGTGGATGATAAATGAAAATGAAAGACTGACATTGTGTGCAGCAACAAGAAATGTTATTCAGCCTTTCGGAAACCGTATAATAGCAGTTACGTTCCTTGACTCAAGTTGGCGACTATTAAACGTGTTATCAACAATGTTACACAACAACAATAAACCATACACAATACCCTCATTTACCCCAAACGGAGCGAGTTCCGCTCCAGATTGATACGAACACTAAACAGTCATTAAAATCTAGTGCAACACTTAGTGAGATCTAAATTACGAGCAACCCTAACTCAAGCGTCGGCTGTGTTCGGGCATCTTCGGACCACTTCGGACGCACTCGGGTGCGGTCGGGTGCCCTCGGCATTATTCGGGAACTAAACAGAATCTATCAGAGCTAATTGGTGGCGGAACGTAGCGAGCCCGCAGATTGGGACTTCATAAGATTAGCAATGCTCTTGGGACTCGGGTCTACTTCCAGTACTAAATTGAAGACCTCTCCGATGTATTTTAAGGTTTCATTCGTTCGACGTCGGGTAATATATTTGGGAGTAATATGGACGTCGTATTTAATTGGTTAGTAATACGCGAATACAAATTTTGTGAAATAACATACCTATGATAAAAACATAATTTCCTAGATAAACCTGCCTAAACCTTACTCGTAGTTTTACGAAGAAAAGCAATTTTGTTCTTCTAGCTCATTTTCTAACATAATATGATCCGACGGTAGAGCCTACAACTCATCCTAACCAATTCCCAAAATATTTTTTCTTATGAAAACAAGAAAGAAATTACGAACTACAATATTACCCTAACTACATAAACACTTGAACATTAATAAGAGTTCGGCTTTGACTTTTAGTGGGTAGGTACGCCAAACAAATAATAAGAATGTGAAAGTAACATATTTATCAAAGTCAAACAATCATATTTCTTGAGCTCGCTTTCAAAGTGTTATCGTTGCCGAGTGAAAGTTACAACGTAAACAAGAAAGGAATCGCGAAACACTGACATTAAACAAATGATACACGGCCCTCGAGCCTCCCTAAACAAATCGCTACACAATTGTCGCCGCCTCACGCAGCTAATCCGATATCAGTAAAAGTAAATTCAACTCGCACATCAATAACCATTTTGACAGTTAAGCCGCCATTTTTCATTTGGCGCAACGTTCAAAAGTGGAATCCAAGCGAAAATCGCGCAGTCAGAGGTCGCGTTCGAAACAAAAAACCTTCCTTGTACCGAGGCACGCGCAAACATCGAAACTGCATCGGGAATCCCCTTTTAAACCCCTTATATTGCAGCTTTAATCTCAGTGCGGAAACTTTTACCGTAACTAACGCAGCGATGGAATACGAGGTGGAATTTTGCTCTTCTAACGTAGGGCGGGGGCGCTGTAGTAGATCAACTTCCGAGCCATTTATTCACAAATCGAGTTATTGCACCTCTCGCAGATCGCTTTACATAGGTCATTTGTGGAAATTACATGTCGCCGCAACTTTTCGTATTCAGTTTAAGATTAATGAATACACCGGTAGCCCGTAGCAGTGTTTTTGTTTTGATAACGGACTGCAATATTTCCCTGAAAGAAGCTCACGTTTTCTTAATTTCCTCCTTCAAAACGGTGCATAAGCCTTGATTTATGACAGCGTGGCGCGGATAAATTTGTTTATGTTTATCATCGCTGAGCTTTAATAAACAGAGCTTTAGGAGCATGCAGTTTCGCGTTTATTCTCATCAAAATGTCGTAATATATTTTGAATTTAAACCCTTGTCCCATTAGGTCGTCTGTTTGCAGAATTCCACAAAGGCAAATCTAGTTATAAGTGTAACGCCGCGCGTCCAAACACTGTTATCCGTTTATTTCGCTACGTACTGTTGCCGCATATCGCAAATTAAATAACGTGTTTCGACTATGAATAATAGCCGGGCCCGGCCCCGACTGCGCCCTCACCATGCTACAGTTTCAAATTTAAAATAACAACGATTTTATTGTTTATGGTTGAGAACGTACGGGTACTCTCGAATTTGGAACTTGTACACGTTTGTTATACATTTCATGGCATCACTGATAGCCAATGTTACCGAAATGTTCGTTTGAATTTCGAAATTCTTTTTTTGGTCTTACTTTTATGTTATTTCTTGGAATGTTTCCTTTTTACTCAATGCTGCGAAGGAACAAAGAGGTTGTATACTTACTAATAAAAGTATACGAACTTTTTGTACAGGCGTTTGTTTTGGAACAACTCAATGTGGTATTTTATTTACAGTGTAAATAATATCTGAAGCACTTCATGTCATTACATTTTTGTTAGTAATGTACACTTCAAACGTTGAGCATCGCAGTTTATAAAAACTAGTACTTTAACGATTTCTTTTTCTTTGCTTTAGGATTGCAAATTAAAGCAGGAGTGTAGCGGACTTGTTTTCTAACGTTGATCTATACTACAGCTTGCTCTACTTTAAGCTCTATAACTCAGCCTGCGCCAGGTCTAAACTTTACTGTAAAGCGCTTCTTGATCGTTTTATCTCTTGTGCCAGACACACCATAAAATACCATGGAAAAAACACTATTTTACTTTACTACACAAAACCAGTGCTTTAACAACTGAGTGACAACGCAATTAACAGTGCATTCCGCTTGTTATATTTCGAAATCCGTGAAACAAAAAGGCCGTGTTATCCACTTTTCATAAGGCCGGGGCTACAACACAAATTTCGCGTATCATACCTGGCCGTAGTTTCATAAGCTTTATTAAAATTCCCGTCGCAGGGCGGGGTCCGATTCTGGAATATCGTGCGCTAGCCTTATTATATCCGATCTCGACGCACGCGAACGTTTTGACGTACTAATTGCAGGCGGGGTTGTTAGATACGAGTCACGGCATACCGTGGGGTGTAAAGCGGCCTTATTACAACCTCTACACGGCAACCTTCTAACAATTCCGACAGAATAGGGATTTAAGTGTACTGGGACGAATATTTTGGGACATTGTTGAGTGAGGAATGTAAGTAACAATGTTGTGAGTTTTAGGCACGATGTGACGTTAATATGTAAGTGTGATGTATATTGTAATGCGTACGTTACACTTACATGTATAACTAATTACGTGGCGTTGTCGGCGTGCGTATGTGTGTGTGCGGAATGTTACCGGTACGATGCGGAATGCTGTCTGTTCTTACATTGTTTTTCGTTTGTTATGACAAAATTCTATAATTATATCAAGTTCACTTTAGAAAATACATGGTGTTAACACTTAAAGGTATTTGACTGATTCTGTTTTATGTATCAGACATAAAATCACTATCACTTACGTATATTAAAACCATTTGGTTAGTTTAAAGTCGTTGTACTAAGAATACATAATATATAGCACCATCAAATGTAAATAAACATTCGTATCGTAAAAGCCTCCGTAACTAATAAATGCAACGCCATTAAGTCCACACGTAAGTGCAATATCCTTATTGGCGTAATATATTTGCATCTTATTCCTTAACGTATTTCCCGCCATTCGCCATGCTTATTCGGTTCCTTTGCAACCGGTGCACGCGATTGGCGCGATTTTTACGATTATTTTAAATTTCGAACGTAAAATCCGAACGTCCACGACGCTTGCTTCGAACGACTTCGCTTTAATAGGCTGTAAGAAATTGCGCTTGAGTATAGCAAATAGGTTTTACTTGCTTTTTTTATTTCCCATTGTCCATTGCAAAACCCATGTGAGTTAAAAATACATCTACGAGCATAATCCTCACGCAAAAATTATGAATATTAAAATACCTTAATTTACAACATTTATTTACATAATAGACCCCAATAATCATAATAATAGTTCGCTGTAGCCTACAAAGCTTGCGTGACATCTCAACTATATTTTTTAATGTTCCGAAACAAAAAAAGGTCGGACCACATTCGTCCTACTTGCACACGCAAGGGACTAATGTTTCAATTTTTTTAGACTGATGCTATCTTCGTAAATGCATCGTGTATTTATATGTAATTGTTTAAAAGTTTCCCTAATTCTGTTGTTAACTCGAAGGGAATTCAATAATTGGTAATTTTAAAGTCAAGTTAAGTGATATTTTAGTTTTTATTTTAATGTAAATTAAATTAGTTTATGGTCTTATGAACACGGGTACGGGCCAAAGCGCTTGCTGCTAATTTGATTCTGTTTTAGTAAAAAAATGTTGTTTTTTGAAATTGTCCTACGATTTACTGTAAAAAAGTAATTATTCTAACTACCCAATTAAGACTGTATTTTTCAGTTCACTGAACAAATAAACACACCAACTATCAGATAATCAACTTATTAAAACTAAAATTAATCATAATACAATAATATCGCTGTAATTTCCAAACTGGCGAATAAATTATTCGCGCCATTTCCCGGACAACATGGCGGCACATTCATATGAAGCGTGATTTGCAACATTGGCCCTGATTATGCCATCAACATCGTGACAGCTGTTCTATCAATCATTTTCTATCAGCTCTCATGAAATCAATTACGGGCAACAACTGTTGCACAACCAATGTCCTATAAAATATAATTGCTGCGATGTGATGAACAAATCACGTGTCATTCCATCATTTCAATACGTTAGCTCGTGTATTGTTAGAATATTTGAGTTAAAGCTGGGAATTCCAGCTGAGGGATGTTTTGCATTGTTTAATGTTTAGTAACTTTTGTTGGTCGCGGTTGTAAAGTTGATTGTTGAAGAGATATACGTAGGTACATGAATCTATATCGTGTTACGTTAAATGCTTCTGAGAATGGACATTTGACGGGCCTGTTGGTTTTGTGGTTAGTGGCCCTGACTGCTGTACGTCGGTCGTCGTGGTCGTGGGTTCGATTCCCACCCAGGACAAATGTTTGTGTGACGAATACGATCATTTGTTCTGTGTTTGTATTTATTTATTTAAACTCGGATTAATTTGTAATGCAATTCGAATCATATCTGTTCTTGAATTTGTAATTAATCAGTAAAAGGAAATAAAACAAATTATACACCGTGTAACATAATTAACGCACATTCTGAAACTACTTTGTTCAGAATCGATAACAGAATCCATTTCATTAATAAAAATAAATATTTTTTTTTACCAAAAAATTATTTAGAAATAAATAAATTGTAGACACTATTTTTATAAAGCACTCGAAGTAAACGAAAATGAGCCTTAAGTCGATGCAATAAGGCTATAAGGCTATAGGCTATAAGTAACGTATTGAGCAATAGGGCGCCCACGCGTTTTGCCAATTATTTGTACAAATTATTCTGACAATATGTAATAAAAACAAATATCTAAGAAAATGATAAAAATGTTTCAATACATTAATTGTGGATAAAAAAGGATATTCTTTTTGGGGTGTCTGTGGATGTGCGTTATTTCCGTTACACGTTGTATACGTAATTGCTAACACGAAAAAGCATCTTAGCTCTTTAGCTTTACAACCTCCGCCTCCCTCCCATCCCTTAGCCATAAACGACGTCATGGCGCAACTCTACGTCACTCGATGACGTCACCGTACAAGGAGCACGGGACGTGTGTTATCGCGCACATACATCAAACTAATGACCCGCCCGTGGATCACCGCGTTCCTTATATTGCGACATTTCGACGCTCAGAACCAATGCCCGATGCCCGATGGCGCACAGATAATAAATGCAACTTTTATAAGGCTTTTTATCGCAACGGAACGGAATTTATGCGTTCACAGCGGTTTAACTGTTCCCACGGCGATGCTTTATCGCCGAATGCTTTTTTAATTTGCCCATAAAGTATTCGCCTTGATGATACATTCAATTAATATTTTAATGCGCTTTAAATATTTTGATAGTCGCCTCTCGTAAATTTTATCTAATTCGTAGACATGAATATTTAGAAGAACATTACTCATGTTATGACATAAATGTGATTAACCCATCTCTATGAGCCTCAAAGATACTTTATAATTGAATCAATAAATACTTACCCAACGAAACATTTGGTAAATGTTTCAATGCGAAAGATATTAACCATTCAGAGTAGTTCCGAGATCTATCATGCCATCAATACTCGACTAAACTTATCCGATTACACACATAGTGCATAAACCACGGAGCCAAATTGTATTCGCAGTAAAACAGAGCTATGTCTGTGTACGCTTCAGCACGGAAGCGGGCAGTGCATTTGGCCGCGAATTTAGCGAAGTTATTCGTCGAGCGGCGAGCGCGCGCCGCCCGGCCGCTCACTCGCGTATTGTTCCCGCCGTGCGCCGCCGCCGGCCGCATCGCCTACGGAACCGGGTTCCGTTCTCTGCCACATAAAGAACCCCTTTATTGCTCGCTGTTCGTGTGTGTGTAATCTATGCGTAGTAAAACCCTGAGCAAGAAAACTAATTCGAACATAAAGATCGCCGCGTTTTTGCCTGGCATTGTGAGCGAAGTTTTCATTTTGTTTCCGTCGTAATCGCAGAAGTAATAAGCGGTGACCATATTTATGCCCTATAAATTAGACTGAACTATTCATTGTTCTAACGCAGTATAATGGGAACGTTAACCTATTTTTCAGGCGGAAAGTGTTGAAATTCCTGTTACCTAGTTAGTTTCTAACATCGCAGAGAGCGTAACTATGTAAACTAGACATTTGTTTTCAGGTGCGTTAACATTAGTTAAAATAAGCATAAAGCCGTTTCGCCGACAGCCGGCGCCGGAAGCGGCGGCTATTCCGCGCGAATCTTGTTGAATTATTTGTGTAAAATGGCCGCTCGCGACCGTCACTTAAGCTTTGTCCTGCGTGGCGTCCACAAGCACGGTGTGTGAACATTATGGCGATATAAAACCGCTAATTGTTCCAGTAAAATGCACGCTTTTTCGCAATAAAAATTTCATGTACCAGCGAAAATAAAGCACCACTATAGAGGAGCATTAAACCGGCGGACGTAATTAAATTTGCAATAATTTCATTTGTTATAATTTCCCACCATAATCGTATTTAGCAGTTATTCAGTAATAACAATGTTATTTGTATCCATAGCCGTGGGTGAGCTCGTAATCAGAGGTTTATGTAGACACTATGCTGGAGCTGAGACGATTCATCCACATTAAAACTGTAATGGCACCACATTTTCAGTCAAATATATTATGATTACGTGTCCTCTATGTGCTTGTCCTTTTAGTTACGAACGCTAGTATTCCTACAATACAAGTTCACGTTGGAAATGTTCATGTATCCACTATCCATGTACAAAACAGTTAAGGTACACCCTAGCTGTAGAAAGTTCGGTAATTGGAAGCTTACATAAGCTATACTTCAGCGTTACTAATCGGATACTTCACAAATACAATTAAAGACGACAGTTTTTGCCAATTCCGGCGGCGATAGTCATTTGTTCTGCTTTTATCGTTACACATGCGAAGTGGAACAGTTATTAGTTTCGTTTGTTAGAAGTAAGTACTTACTATTATCTCAGTCCCGGGATACACAACCTAATTAAAAACAACAAGCGAGTTGGCATCGAGAGATTATTCGATTCCGTAGGGCGCGGCCGTAACAAATATAATAAATTAACTCGACGCGTCGTAATCGATCGTGTGTAGCATCGAGATGTTGACTTTTCAATTAAGTCGACTGCCGATCTTGTGCCGACAACCGTACGATTAATCAATCGTGGTCGGACGAATCGGGTCCCGCCCCGTACCACGGGACGCGCCAAAATTATCACGAATTAATGGACCCCCGGTCTGGACACGGAACTGTGCTCACTCATGTTTTATTTACTCGTCTGGTCCTGGAATAGAAATAGGCAAGGGACGGACTCTCCTCATTTACCTAATAGATTGGTATTGGTTTAGCTTCACATTTCTCCTCTTCTTTTATGCTAAGAGCTGAGAGAAATTCGCTAATATTGACTTTAGCTGTTGCATTCAACTGTTAACTTTAAGCAAATTTACTGAATGCTAAACAAAATGGTTCAGTTTCAAAAGAGTAGTACTTCTTACTTCCGTCCACAAAAATAACAATTCTTGATCAATTTCATATCAAAAAATTGCATCAAAATACAAATTCTTAAATAAACATTTGAATCCGAGTCATAAGATTGAAAATCGAGTGTTTTCGAGTATTGCAGACGTGAGTTTGGTACCGGTAGTTCGGCGTGATCTATCGGGCCGTACATTTCGACTCGAGCCAATAGTCTATGCACGAAGTAATTACTTTTAACATCAATCTTGACCCGGATTGGAGGGATTGTGTTATGATTATAAGAACAATACTCTATTGGTTCACTTGAATACACGCTGCTGATTGAACTAAATATGTTGATTGTTTTGTTAAACAAAATTAATGGTGTTGTTATTAAATTATTTATCTATTTTAGTTTTTATAACTTAATACTATTTATACTAATTCATTTGAATAGGTGACTATGCATATTTTCTTATTTTTAAAATTAGTTCCAATTCGTTTCTCGACATAAATTAAATCATTGCGTCCACGAAAACAGACTCAATAAATTCATCCAACCCGTTATCAAATATCACTCTAAACAAAATCAAACACAATCCGTATGGTAAACCACATAAACTAGGAACCTATAATATCGGCATTATAATGATTTGGAACTAGCAGTTTAATAGTTGTGGTCGCCGGCGGATTGTCGGTCGCATCGCACGACAGTTTGCGGCGTCGGGCCCCAATTAGATTAAATGTAGATGCATACGAACCTAGCCATTACACTATTACAGTAACAGATCCGAACAATGACGGAGTTTCGACAAACTAATTGTTTCGATAGTTATTCGGAAGTAATAAACTTGGTTCCGATGTTCGGCGGTGCTCAGCGGCGTTCGGCGGCGGTCGCCGGTGTTCGGCGCGTCTCGGGTACGTGCGAGACTGCGAGTCCATAGTTTATGGAGTTGTGTATTTGGTTTAAAGATATGCTTAGCTTGTCTTAGTTCTGTTTAACTGTTCTCAAGTTGATAAATTGAGACGGTTGTTCAGTTTATGGTAGTTGGTTTTGGTTGGCACTTTATATTTTCATAACTTCAAGTTTGTGACTTGTATCTAAAAGACTAGAAATTCTTATTTTCAATGCTTATGGACTGTAATTTGTAGTTTTAGGAATATGTATTTACATTTATACATACCCACGATAGAGGCCGAACTCCGTTTGCAAGCCATTAAGATCTATGAGTATCATATTTCATGACCCAATGCTATCTAAGCCCTTACCGGTGCCGAAAGTGCTGGCATAACAGAAATGTAATAAAAGTAACTTTTGGGGGGAACCCAGATAGCCGGCTCGTTCTCTGCTAAACCCCGCATTTCCCTTGAGTGTTGTAAAAAGCTGGTTGAGATTAATCAAAAGGGTGCCAAGGCACATGTGAACCCATTTAACATGTTATGGCGATCATCAATCTGCCAACCAAGTGCGAGGCTAAGATTGGCAGCCGAGTTGTTGTGCTACAAAAACTGATTTAATTATTTTGTGAATTACTTTTGCCTGTGCAGAGTAGAGTCAAATGAAAAAATCTTCTACGTATTTGGGTATTTCGTTTTATTTTCCAACATATAGTCAGCTTTCAAAATAAGATATCAGTGCACCGTCTCGCACTCAAGTACAATACAATTTTGTTCTATACTACCTTGCATATTTCACGCATATCAAAGTTCCGTATATCAGGAACCCATAACATGGCAAATAAACATAAATTCCGTCACAATTATTGTTTATTCCGCCATACATTGCGATACGGGACACGGACGTGACGCACACTGCTGACCGTACGATTGTGACGCGGCAGTCGATTAGATCAATAAATGCAGATATTCTGCAGCTAGTACTAGGTATAAAGTTATTCCTACTGATTCCTGTACTCAGTAAAATGGACTGAAGATGTCAGGCAGTCTTCGTAAAGTATGGAGTTTAACTAAATTCGATGAGGCGACAAGACGTCTTTAAATCGATTTTTCTTTTCATAGTCGATAGCCAATTACTGAATACCCGTAAACAGTAGTTACTGGATAGCCGAAATTTGAATTTAGATGTTTGATAGAGTCCTTCTAAATGAGGTTAGTAAGCTTATTTTTAGTTTATCCTAGTTTCAAGCCTAAAAACTCGCAAGACGTAATTAAGAAGACATCCTTAAAAATTCTTCTCAAAGCTTGCAGAAACTAAAATTTTAACGAACCCACGTCAACACAGCTTATGAAAACTAAGAGTAATAAATATTCATCTCATACGTCGTGCAAGTCGGTATAAGTGAGGTAAAACTTGGGGTTTGAGTTGCGACAAGTAAGTTTGTTGGCGCGAGGCAGCCCGCCACAACACGCGCCGTGCCGCGCCGAGCCGCGCGTCCGACGCACGCGTGATATGAGATTAACCGCTGCATCGAGTTTGATACTCTTTGAATAATCCATTATTGCATGTCGTATCATAAGATATGTCTGAAAAAGTAATTGTTTTTTTTTTAATTCGGACCTGAAAATTGACTCAAATTCACTGAGACTTGAGAAAACAAGATGGTTTTTCTATCTGTTTTCTTGGCATATTTAGCATAAAAAATATTAAATCTCAAGATATCTACGAGTCATGAAGATCACTTGCATACAGCACCAATAAACGCCATAGATAATCATATACAAGTTACACAATTTATGTTCATAGCACCATTAAAGCATGTCGCTAACAACATTCTCAAGATTTACACCGCCAAGTTATAAAATTAGCATATAAGGCCGACCACGTGTACCATCAAACGTAAACCCAACTTTACACTCGCTAATATGCCGCAACGTAATTTAAAAACACGTATTAAAAACCTTGGGAAACTTTACACGTTAAGATTTTTAATATTCTTAACCTACATTGAGCTCACATTGTATAATCGGCTTTATTTCGTTACCCATACGGTCCAATCGTTGTTTATGCAAAGTGCATTCTGTAAAAGCCGCTACATAATCGGATAGAGGCTATAAATCCTAGCCGGACGGTCCTACTCGTGTTTCGGTTGTACAAAATTTGTTCACACGACATTATTCATTATCACAACGTGAATCTAAACAATTATTGCGCTTCCAACGTGTTTGTTATGCGATTACAATCTGTATGTTTTATTAATTCTTTCCATTGCACTGGGAAGGGAATGTAGCTGGATCAGGTGCTGTTTACACGGCAATGTTAAGGAGACTTATTTATAGCTATTTTACACACGAATGTTGAACATTTAACTTGCAGTTGACTTCACCACAACACGTTTTCGTGTTTTCGGTCAGATTGTAATGTTACTCCTGTTTAATTTTACGGTGGTGTAGTAACGGTATCAGTCGAGTTGTTATTTCCTCACTAACTGAACTATTATATACCCATTTATACTTTTTACCTACCGATCAAAAATCCTTAACAGTTTCTAATAAGTAAGAAATTGCAGCGTAATATTTCAAGCAACATTTGATTATTGTATAAAAAATAAGTAAAACAAATTCATAATCAACAATACTCATCCAATTTGGATAACAAACGTATATTTTTAATCCAACGTAGAAAGCTTTGAATGTTTAATATCAACAACAATCAACATTTTCTTCAATATTGAACTACTAAATTAAATATATTTCAATTTTATTACTTTCCCAATAAAGAGAAGTGAATAAATATCGGACGTCCCGAAACAGGGAGACAAATGGCCGTTTCGGGCCATGGAATGTACCAGCTATTGGCCTTAGCGAGGGTCAACTAATGCCAGATCCCGGGAGCATGAATCAAGGACTGAACGGTTCTATCGCGCTCTCTGAACTCAAATAAATATAATACAGATTTCTGGAATATAAAATCTACAAAATCTTTAGGTACTGAAGTATAAATAGGTGGCAATCGAAAGTAGGGATTGTCTCCTCTGCAAGTAATTTAATGCGAGATTTCTATTAGTAGTGATCTGCACAGATCTGCACACTGATCCACAAGACAATCAAGATATTCCAGTTTTTAGCACAACAAAGTTGATAAACATACGAATCATGTTTTAGCCATTAAGCAAGTAACGCACTTCATTACGAGGGATGTTTTTATTCACACCCAAAATATAAACAACTCTTTGCTCTTATCAAGGGTACAAACATTTGACAAACTATTGACATTTGTCACGGAATCACGTCATGCTGAGGGTTGGGTCCTCTCACTTCTAAATTAAATATGAGATCATTAAAACTGACTAAAATGACATCTTTCCAATGTAGGTATGCGTTGGTTGTTCAGATGATTAAATTCCAAGAATTCGCTTGAGTTTTCCTAAAATAGATCTTCTAGACATTCCAGACAAGCTTCGTCATCCATTAAGACTTTGAAGAATTTAATGTTTCGTAGGCTTCAACAGCTGCCAAAATACACCCAATATTAACCTGACTAGTCTTAGTTAATTGTCCAGTAATCCTCAGTCAGACCATTATGAAAAGTCCGAACTGCTATAGAATGAACAGTTTAATTGCAACCAAATCGCGTTCGCATCGAGTACATGTGAGGGTGACCCCTGTAAATCTCTCGCTATCCTATTAAGATAATAATCAGCAATTCGCAAACATCGACCACGGAGCAGGCCCCCATAACTAATCCCGAAGGCTTTGAATCGTACATTTTTGGTAGGATTAATTAGAATTCCTCTGGCACAGTTTGTGATACGGGATTATCCTGCACCGCTAAACGTTGTCATAACCGTTACCCTGGGTCCCCGTTCACTTTTATGTATAATTCCCAGACCCCATATCTATGTCGGCCTAGGAAATTATGTTACACTCAACGTTATATGAGATTAAAACGTAAAACGAAATTAGTATCTAATGTAATTATGTGTTCTTCCTAATTTTTAACGACTTTTACCTGCCTGAATTAGGAACAGAATGATAGGGAATCATCCTATAGGTTTAAATAAATGGCGGTAGCCCAGACGGTGGAATTGAGTGTTTCGTTTCTTTGCTATGTTATTAAAGGACAGAGGAAAACAAAAGGAAACTTTTTTTCATCACGTTATTATTGTCGGCTACGCGGAATCGAATTGGGGCCTAAACGAATTCTTCCTCTATAGAAACACAAAGTCCTATTACCTAAGTATGCGGGAACTGCTACCATACACATAGTTCCAAATAGGTATTGACATAAACTTACCATACGAATGTACAATATCGTCATCCCGAACGCATGAACCCACACAAGAAGGTTAATTGAATACATAAATTAAAGTGAAATATTACTTAAAATTAACAGTGAGGGTAGAACTAATTTTACAATAACACCCTCGTGTTTCACCCGTTCTTAATATATTCATGAAGCAATAATCGTTATCGCCCAAATTGTGCACTTGAGCGAACTTACAACTTACAATCGAAACTTGCCCGTTCCAATAGAGATGTACCGGATACCGATACTACATTAGTTTATTAGTCGATTCATAATCGAGATAGCAATTAACACTTAATTTATGGTACGACAATTAAGCTACGTAGGTCCCATAAGTAATGAGTTTGCGAAATGTTTAATAAGCCCTGTTTATAACCTTCGAAAATCTTTACGACTATGAACATTTAAACTGCCTGACACAACATCTCATAAAGTAAACAACGATAAATTTGACTTCATCTTAATGACATCGCTAGACTAAGCTGATTCGGCTAAGTAATCAGCTTGTATATGGTCGGGTTCCCGGTAATCGAATACTCCAATAGAGTGGGTGCATCACTATTAAGTCCTAGGGCGTTCTAAGTGCCCCGGGACAACACTTCAAGCGTGATGAGAATCGTGGCCACTGAAGGATTTGGGAGGATAATGTGTATGAAATACAATGCCGGGATAAGTCCACGGCCTTTATGATACAATACTTACTACCTATACACTATACAGTGCCCGGATAATATTTAAGGCTGTTCCTACTCCAAGTGTGGACGACTGGATGATATCGATGTGCGAATTCTGGGAAACGAGAAACAATATTGTTAAAACCTGGATGTTGGGACCTGTTGGCATTCCTTCGTTATTGTTGTATTGTATATCCGGTGAACCATAGACAGTTTAATGATTTAAATTCGCAGAATTGGTAGGTATCATTTCCTCACGCTTGTATCTTTCTCTGCATGGACTTGAGCATGTAAGCACAACGCATCTTAGATGATGGGAATGTTAGCTACATTCCCATCACCATTTGTACAACACATATTGTACCATTTCTATTTGCCCTTTACAGTGCCAGCACAACTAAGTAGTACAAACAAACCACTCGCCGTTCGCTTCGTAGTTAACACGAACAAAGTTAGTAACGAAGACTCGCCGGGTATTAACGAAGTTGCACTCGTTAAAAATACTTGCTGACAACCGACTTGCCTGTATGCTATCTGCTAACTAACTTCAATGGGAATTACAGTTCCAATCGCCTTCAGGAGTGCATCGGAGGATGCGCGTGTTATCGGCGTCGCCACGCGCCCTCCCCCCCCCGCACTCCGCACTCCTCCTCGCTCCGCCTAACTCCTCTTATTTATTCCTCATATTCCCCGCGAAGTGCGCTGCAGGATTATTGGCCTGTTATCGGAAGTGGATAAATTACTTTATTACTCGCTTGCTCGGGAACCCTTTCGGTGCTGTAAAATGGGAGCATCGAAGCTATTTTCACGGCGGAATAACGCTCGTTCCGCTTATAAAAGGTTTCATTTTTTAAATCGATAGGTATTATTTTGCGTGTGAATAATCGGCCGGCGTTATGGAAAAAATGAATGTGTCGCACCAGTGACCTTCGCGCTCGACCGCCTTCGATATTTTCGGTCAAGTGTTTTTCTATCGCTACACTGGATATAATATGTACCTAATAGAGTTCTGTAGAAATAACTTTATTACATAATGTAATATGTTATTTATTTACGTCTTTCACTGACTTTATCAAACGCATCAGTGACTCTTGTGTAACATACATTTATTTTAATTACATTAATACAACATCAACCCCAAAACTTATCTACGGTCAATCAAGCCTTTAGCTACTAAAAACGGAATCATGCTAATTTCGAAAATGGACTACCCTTCAATTAATTATTAAGGAACTGAAAACCCTTTTAACCCCGTTTGGTACGAAATGTAACGGCGGAATGGGTGCGGTCATTTATCTTTATAAGTGTTTGGTATTAGTGGGGAGGCGGCAGGATTCATTACGCGACTTAAATATACTAATATCATTAATCGAGTCGCGCCGACAAACGACATCACTATTTTTGCAAGTAATGTTGGTAGCACTGGTTTTACGTCAGACGCGAATTATGTCATCAAAAATCCTTTATACGTGTGCTTAATCTGTGTAAACATGGAAGAAATTGCTCGTGTTATTTGCATGTAATGTCGCTTTAAATGTAACCACGTCGATACAAGCGGACGCCTCAATATTCAACAAACAGGCTTGTCTGTTGTTTTGTTAATCTCACCGGATTATCCCACTTACTTGGAGTTTGATCAATTTAAACACCGTCACTGAAGCCTTTTGATAGTCTCTTTGTTTACGTTTAATTCCGAACTTTGGGCCTTCAGTTCTAATGTGAGTTGTGTTGCTTGATTTAAATGATTATACTTGAGGTTCAGTGAGCTTGTTAATTAAAAATATGTAACTCCTTGTCCTATTATGTTTATTGTAGCGTTTTAAATATTTATTCGTAACCGTGGCCCGTATTTCCAGGAATAAACCAATTATTACGAAATTAAATGCTTTCGTGATTACATAAAAGTCGTGAGCTATGTTTTATTCTAAAACATTCGTAATGGAATTATTCGTAAATTGTTGCTTTTAGATTATTGTTCTGCGAATCGCGTACCTACTTGAAACGTTCACGAATATGTGAACAAAATGCTAAACTTTACTTGAAATTTATTTTATAACACGAGCCTTTGTACTAACGATATCTGCCAGAATTTCGGGTATCCGAACAATTATAAAAAAAATTAAAAAGGTTTCCAAACTTTTGCTACGTTCTTTAGCATAAAATGTTAATACTACCCAGTATACGTATGTAATATGTAGCTCCGGCATTATAACGCTTCCATTTTACACCGACCCAAAACATTTTTAACGGTCGACCATTTTCTCTTAGCAACGCTGGCTACACACTAGAAATATAGTCGTTAGCATAATGCTGTTTCTGACTCTTTAATTACGAAACTATGTGTTATGTAGGGGAATGGCGAATGTTACAGAGAAAGCTTATAATAGCTTGCGAACTTTCCACTCGTAAACCGTCGGTTATTATGTTAAACCTCTTTTCTGTCAGCAATAGTAACAATACCGGAGGAAATGTAGCTTTTTTAAATGTCGGATTGTTTATGCTTTACTCCCGTTTGAAAATGGAACACGAGTGGTTTTTAAATATTAATTCGACGGTTTGCTTATGTTTTTCTTTTCAGTATTCGACATTTAAATTGGATGAATACGTAGAATGGAGATAGAACAGACCGGAATGTTAGGGTTGCCAACAAAAAATATTAAACATCCTGGAATAATTTGATACGCTGTAATTTGTTTCACTTAGCCCATTTTATCTGTCGAACATCTAAATTTATAGTTTCATTATTAATTGTGTGCGAGAGTGAATAAATTTCAGTAGTTTTAACTTTAATTCCGTTGTGCATAAACAATCCCGTTCAATGGGCCGATGTCACAACTTGTCGGGACAATAAATTACTGACAGATGAAATGCGCCGCCAGCCCTCTGCTTTAATAATAAACATAGTTTTCAAAAATAACTATTTTGGTTTACAATTAAAACGGATTAAAGGTGTTACTTGTCGAATTATTTTATAGCCGTAACCTGGACATTTTTATTTTTAACGGCGTCGACGCGTACCTAGTTTGATTTAATTCCTTACCACAAGTTAATGTTAAACTAATGAAGGGAAAGTTACTATTATTTAAAATCACGGTTTGATTAAATATAAATCCTTAAAATCGTATTACTGGCTGATTATTATATAACTGTTCCACAGTAAGTACTTGCTTAAGATACACGATTTGTATCGTCCACTCGACCTACAAACATTTAGTGACCACTCTCAGCAATGTACTCAAACCTAGTTCCCGGCCATAGATGCTTCTGTTTTATAGCAAGTTCCAATGCAGGCTCCGGACGATAAGATCTCATTTCATTAACATAAACAGCGCTTTGTTAATCCTCGCTCCACTGAATGTGAGACGCCGATTTGTCTTTGTTTCTTTCTATTAAATTCAACAGAAAACCACCAAGAGCCATTTTGTTTTTACCATTTTCAAGTTGGCAACATTGTTGCGCTCCACTACCGCCATTATTTAATGAAATATTGCGAAATAACAATGAATGCTTAAGTATTTTCTTTTTTGAATCTTTTATGTTTTAAGCATAAACTGAAGTGTCGATACTTATTTTCATATTTTTATATTTCGCAGTTTAATATTCCTTAATAACGGGCAGAGCGCTAACGTCCATGCTCAAGATGTATTGCCTAAAATATAATCATTTTTTGGTGTGTGAAGACATATTGCGTTCTCGTAGGTATTAGACGGCGCTACCCTTAATGGGCGCTAATCCATCTCAGTCATGTGCACTTCCATTTCCTCGGGACGTGAAGAAACGTTCGGTCATTCTGAACGCTCGGGTATTTCATACTAAATATATGGGGAAAATCGCTTGTACAATAAATACGTTTGAAACTAAATAACATTATTTTGAGACATATATTTACGACGCAAAATAAATTCAAAATGATTATTACAAAACATCAGGGTACAACATAACAATAGTCAAACAGTTATTTATACTAAAATAAAAAACATAATTACATATTTCCAAAATTACAACATCGCAATTTAATTAACAACTTGGCAATTCTCTCCCACATCCAGTTCGAAATTCAAGTTATAAATAAAATTAAATGTTCGCAAAGAAAACAAAACATAATAGAATTCGAAATTCGAATGTTCCACGTGATTACGTTTCGTTTAACATGGAGGCGCGTTAAGCCCGACTCATTCAAGATCACTCGACATAATTAACGCCTACATTGAGTTATTTACAAGCCCGCATGTGGCGGCGGAAACGGAACGCGATTGACGTGCCTAATTCTTAAATTATTTACGCAGATCCATTGGAGAAATCCGATAAAAGCCAATTGATACGGAAAGCAAACATTCTTACCGGTAATATATTGGTGGAATCGATTACTACAAGCCGAGAATGATAGTTCGCTTTTAATGTTTTTTTTTTTGCATTGCTATGAATTAAGTTAGGCTACAAACGTCTCATGTTAAAATTCTGGCTTTCTGTTATCCCTATTATAATTTTAAAGAAAGCATAATATACTGTTGACTGCAATTTATTACTCGGCCAACTAGTCGGTCACTCCCCTATTCCGCCATATTTATTTTCTTTTAATGGTTTTAATCAATTGACATTTCCGTGACTGCGGCACTTCGAGCGGTTAATGGCTGAACCTACTTCGGTGTTGCCATTTCATTATAACTAAAATGCACTATTGGATTTATTAAAATGAATTCGGATTTTTATGTGAAATAACAGAAAATGTTTTCCGAATAGTAAAATCATTGATCTTGTTTCGAATAAAGCGTGTTTATTTTTGCAATGTTGGTGTTTGCGTACAACATTTTGGGCTGCACTTCGGAAAAATCATTACGTCCTCCTTATTCCTTCGATTGCAAGACTACTCAGAATCTAAGCAAGCTAGTTAACTTACAAAGCTGTAACTATCAGGCTCATTACATTTTCATATGAAGCCGACAGTGGGTGTCACCCCATCGATCAGAGCGCTGCTGGTCCACATCTAACTGCTACTTAATGTACTTATTGCCGTGATCGATCACCGCCGGAGGACACCCGAATCCATTAAACCGTGTCTAATTGATCGTCGGAGGAATTGAAAACGGCAAAAAGTAGCCGAGTCTCCCCTCGGCGGACGTCTAAAGTATTCGGCGACTTGGCGTGCAACTATGCAGGAAGTCGGTGGACGACATAGCTCCGCCGAAATTTAGGAAATTCCAGTTGGAAATTGTTTAAATACAAGCGTAATACTTAGTAGCCGGCTTGTAGTTTTGCAAGAATATCTGGTCGCTTCAAGTGCGGGGTTTGAATTTGTGTGGGTATGCTATGAAATACACGGTGTTGTAGTTTTTATTGTATGAAATCTTCCCTAGTTTAAAATATCTAGCTCACTTTTTACGCTCGGTACGTCTCATTGATAGCGATGGATAAGCGTTAACAACAGTTATATATTGTTGTCGCCTAGTTCTTTCAAGAAATCTTACGGCTTCGGAGTCTTTATATGATTTAACCACTATGCATACTCGCAAAATTATAATTGTAGTATAGGAGCTATACTAGGCGGCTCTCCACGCGCTCGGCTCGCGACGCGGCATGCCTGAGATTGCGGGCGCGCCGCCCTGACCCGCGGCGTGTACACATGATCACGCCCACATACCGTACCTACCTAGTCATCTAGACTAGGTAGGCAGGCTAAGACCTATATTAAGCAATATTCGAAGATTTTGGACAATGTGCCTTTGTAATTTTTGTGGGGAAGGGATATGCTTGACATAGGTTACCACGACAATTATCGCTGTGCCCGACGTGTCGCGGGTCGGATCTAGGTCTTTATTTGCAATATTTTGGTGTCGTAAGTGACATTCATAATTTGGCATTTTGCTGCGGTTTCGTGATAATTCTAACAGCATAATATGTTAACATTAACTCCAAAGATGACACTCATACTGTTTCAATGAGTTCCTGATCCACTGATTTTGTTAGTTCAAGTTCTACGTATACATTTCAGGGTCTACAAAATTGTGTTACAAAAATAGTTCTCTCCAGGCCATTCAGGCGAACAAGAGCCAGCCAGTATGCCTGTAATTCCATAAATCCTTTCTCCAAAATCGTTAGTAGAACAAAAAGTCTTTTCTCAAGACATCCTTGTCCTGAAGGTATTGGGCCACAATGGCGCGTGATTGCGCCGTGTGCCTGCATAAATCACCGCGGTATTGTGTGGTCTAATGCATAGGGGCTCGGCTCCCGGCGAAATTACTCAACACCGATACTATGTACCACAAGACTCGATTGCTACGGTATTGTGTTAGGGTGCAAGGAATTGAGACTTGAAAAATTGTGGGAGAATTAGTTGTTGTGGTGTTTTGTTATGTTTTGGGAAGGTTTTTTTGGAAATGAAAATTGAAATCTGTATCGATCTCGTTTTGTGAAATTAGGACGTGGTACCGAGTAAAAATCACATAGATTTTATTATTCAAAAAGCGTTGTTGAAAGAAGGATCAATAATTAACTTAAGCACATTCCTATCTTTAACCAATTTCTAATAATAAAGAAGTTATTTGTTCTCTCTTATTTTTCATACTCACGAACAAATCGACATCATCTATCTACAGATTTCTTTTTCTTCACACCACAGATACTTCATAATATAATATCGCTACATTCGCTACTACTAATAACCCCGACCAAACTCTGCATTAAATATTTCCGCAGCATACGAATACACGAATGCGACAATGAGACAAAGACATACTTTCGAGCGCGCTTTAAATTAGGTTAATTAACTTAAACATACTTACATACATAATTTTAGTTCACCTGCACCGAGTTACATGCGGCTGCAACTTCTGTGGGATGAAACAATACCGTATGTGCTTTAAAAGGAGTCTTTAGGTCTTATTTATTTTGAGACTACCTTATCGCAGTATTATAGGACTGCTTTTTTTAAGTACTTCTGTCTTGTCTGACTTGTCTTAGCATCTAATTAGAAAAGAGAGTGAAAATATCTACATAAGTATGCGAAAAAGTTAGGCTCCATGTCAGTCTAGCTTTATTTATTTGGAAGAATATTATTACGATAGGGGTTACATTAAATGTAGTCCATTATATTCTGCTATATCCAGCGTCCAAATATTGTAGATTGTAATTATAGCCTACCTATATTATAATACACCTAAACCTATTTAAAATTCTACCCTCGCCAGGATAAACTAAGACAGACCAGATTACCAGTCTGGCTAGTCTCCCCCGCTTACCAATTGCGGCAAAACATAATTCCCTCAGATTCCTTCTGAGAAACCTTAGATAATGCGTTACCAGGTTCGATGCCCGTTTCGCTCATTTATTCTACTCGCTCCTTCGTAATTGTACCCTTTGTTACTTTACCAAGGTACTTAGTGAAGGTATTCTCGAGAAATATTAACTTAATATCAATTATAACTGTAATTTAATTAGACCTTCGTCGACGACTATTAAAATCTCAGTTCTTTGGTAAAGTTTAAGTTGAGACCGAATTTGAATATGTTAGGAGATGCTTAATTGGTCTGTCTTTAAGCTAGTGTTAGTTACGGGTACTAGCAGAATAGTGATGTAGGAAAAAGACGAACAAACACAAATCAAACTGGATTATGCAAAAAAATGTATAGCGACAAGCCTTGATATTATTTCTTGCTAAAAACAAAATTATATGACTTAACTGTAATAAAAACTTGTTACTAATAACACATATTATAATGGTCCAGTAAATTACAGCCTGACTATTAACCAAACTAGGAAGTGTTTTTGTAAACTACGTTGAATATTCAAGCGAAATATTATTATCACTGGATAATAACAACATTTGGCTACAACGTTCAAATTTTCACCAAACTGATAAATAACAGCAGATATTAATTATCACAAAATATAGTGTAACATCTATTACGTAACAAAAATTACCTAATATCAAAATGATATCCAGTATTTTATTATCCTATTCCACATTTCCACACACATCAGATATCATAAAATTTTAAAGCTCTTTCAAATTACGTATCGAGTATAAATATCTACGTCAAAATCATAAATATCTGAGATAAAAATAAATAAAGCTACGGAACCCGTGAACAGGTCGTTATCCCGTGACATGTCCACATCTATTGTCTCCAAATACTTTACATGCTAATGGCCACTTAATTTGGTCCAGTTGATGCCACTTTAAGGTGAAAGTCAGAAGGTCCACTCTTAAAATAGGCTCTTGGAAAGTCTACACGGATGGTAAATAGAGCTGTGAAAGAAAGTAGAACTGAAAAGAAATTACTGTCATAAATTAGCATATTTTTTTAGTTTTTTTGTAATGGCTTTTTTAAGTTTAAATATTTTTTGTGAAATAGGTTTTCTGTGTTATGTTGTAATGTGTACTATAGTCTTGCGCAAGTGCGCGGGTGGTCCGGCCACCCAGCCGCATCACATTTATCGATAACGCACCACACTAGCCCTACTAAAGTGCGTTACATGTCGATTTTATCGAGCGCTTTAATTATAATAGTTGGCCGCCGCCTCTATTTATCGATGACCAAGAAATATGAGATAGGTCGACAAGGAAGCTTAATGTACCAGAGATAACCTCGGCCGTCGATTTATTTTGACGTTTGCTTTTATTATCTGTGCTACGATGGTTTTTGATAGTCGCTAAGTCCATAGCCAGCGACATAAGACGCGCGCGGGCTTAGAGCTCTATTCATTCTTATTTGTTGTTCATTCATGTGAGATTATGTTTTGAGGCCCAAGTATCTAATGAGACACCACTGTCGAGGATTTAAAGTACCGCATCAGCTTCGTCATTCACCGTTGAATAACAAAAGGATAAATCGTGGCAATTAAAATGATTTAATGAATAATAAATTAACAAAATAAAATGAATATTTAAACAAAACATATCACGCAAATCCCGTAATTAATAGATAACATAAACACCCGTACTAATGAACAACGCATTACGTCATTTCGGTTTCCAATTTGCCCCTCGTACATTGTTGATTGGTGTGAGAACCTTCAATATCAACGTAATCGGCTTTTAATTACCGGTCCCAAACAAATCCGCATCGCGAACGGCCACGGTCCCGGCGCCGGACTCCCGGCCGGCCCGGCACCCGCGCCCGAGCGATGCCGGCACCCGACGTATCGACGATTTAGAAACGGTTCCCGTGATTCGATGCGCGAATCCCTGACGGTATTTCCTTACGAAGTATCTTAATTGCGGCTAATTGCAAGAAAAGCCCTCCCATTAGAGCCCTCCTCGCAAAGAGTAAACGAATTAACAGACACGTAGCTCGCTAACAAAGAGGCGGTAAATTCGTTTTAAAACACCCCCGGTACAGGTGCGAAAAAGCCAACTCTAAGTAGAATAGATTAAAGTATGCTAAAGCAAACAAGGCCAGATTTCACTGCGATAAAATCGTAAAGTTCCATTTTCTGTTAAGATAATAACAAAACACCGTTTTTTGTTTCATGTAAAAGAACGACGCCATAGATTTTCTTCTATAAATTGGAACGTTGTTTTGTTCAAATTAGGAATTGAGCTGCGTTTTGTTTCTGCGTCGCATGTATTACAAAGTGGGCCGTTAATGTGGCGGTTAATTGACCGACTCATTAGTGGCAGACAGTGGCGGAAGGCGGCATCT
The DNA here is from genome assembly GCA_941860345.1 of Chrysodeixis includens. Classification (NCBI taxonomy): domain Eukaryota; kingdom Metazoa; phylum Arthropoda; class Insecta; order Lepidoptera; family Noctuidae; genus Chrysodeixis; species Chrysodeixis includens. The sequence continues at coordinate 1,912,595 of OW796092.1, forward strand.
CTTCTGAACTATACTCAGCGTGACGACCGATCACCTTCACTTCTATTCCGAGGGCACAAGGTCGAGTTTTCTCTGAAAACTTCTTCTTTATACTTGGAAGTGTTTAGAATCGTGCGAACTGCATTCGGTTTCCGCTCTCGCAAGTTCAATACCACCATGACTGCACTTAGGGCTACCGTGTATTTTCAGTTAAAAGATTCCTTGAATTTCTCTGAATAGACGTTTTTAAAATGTTGACTGTATTGAAGACCTGCATTTTACTTCAGTAGTTATTATATTGTGTTTCTCTTTGACTAGAAATTGAACGTTCTCATAAAACATTTAACCGAAGCCACAATAGTAAAAGCTTTAGTTCTCTTCGAGGTTATAAAATGAACCGAAATATTTGACCAATCTCGTTCGCTAGGGCCACATACGATAACAACACAACAGCCCTAATTGCGGTAGTCAGGTGCGGAAATTAAACGCGTCGGATATAATCTGCGCCGACGTTTATGTGCGTCTGTAGGTATGATACAAGTGCACTAATCGTCCGCAGAGCCGCACATTAAATTGAACGCACTTGACAATTAGTGCGTAATACGGCGCACGTTATAGCCAGGATTGCTGATGCAATTTTGCTAATTAATCTGTCGATAAACCGTGGTTTTCTACGAACCGGTAATGCCTCCGGAATGTATAGATACAAATGCTATTAGGTGAAATAGACAAAACCGTATAACACCGACAAAAATATTTTCGTTATTGTAACACACATGTTTTTTTCTAAAGATGACTCATTCTTTTACCTAATAAAGTTTCAGAGTGATATCTAGACAGAGAAATATAAAATGTACCAAAATCGCCCCTCGCGTGTCGCCACGGTCGGCTGACCAGAACTACAATAATAGTTTCATCAGCTAACAGGGTACACGCCATGCCATGTGTGAAACTTACGTTCTAACATACTAGGTATTTGAGAACTTACTAACTATTATCTACACTTAACTCGTGTTCGTATTGTTGGTGTTAGTCCAATGTATTAATGTTCTTTATTTTTCTTTTCAGGTAAGTGTTAGACTTCTTTTGGATTTAAGAAATTGGTGTCTGAAGGCAAGTGTATAAAACTAATCTATAAAATGAATACGGCATTGTAAACAACCCATATTTATATCTTCATAAATTTTAAACCTCTAATGGCTTTTACATTTTCTCATAAGAATAAAACACTCAGTCCTATTTCATGTCAGAGAAATAATAACATTTAGTCTGCTCATAATCTGAATGATCCACATTTTACATTCAGTTTCATAAACCACGAGAAAACCACTTCCACCAAAATATGTAAACAGAAAAACATTTCCAAGTTTGTGGTAATATCCAACCTCCTTAACAAAAGGTTCTAAACCTCCTTCATTACTTTTAAGCGGGAACGGCGGCCATCTTTCTTCGGTGTCGCAGACGAGTCGCAACTGTCTCCAACCTCTACGTCACGACATTAAAACTTCTGGATAAGGCTCGTGAAACATCAAAGTTTTTCATTTTCATTTACATATTTTCGTGTGGCGAGAAATGTTTTTGATGGTATCTTAGTTCTTTAAGAACGTGGATGTGTGCTAGGACAAATGGAAGCGTTGTTTTGGAGCACGATGATTTATTGTAGAGCTTTGTATTTTCCCGTTCTACAATTGAGCTGTTCATTTCATCACATAGGTATAGTACTATTCTCCATACATATGAATGTCAATATTTAAAGCACCAGACACTAAATTGACATAAGCTGTTGAAGTATCAAATGATGTTTAACTGTCAAAGTTCATCAAAAGGTGTAGAAGCATATTCATCCACTCCACACATTAATATTCAGTGAGTTCAGGTATTTTCCTCTCATGAACGTCAGCCGTACATTAATTATGACACAGTTGAGGCATATCTAGTCATATCCGCGACAACACTCAACTCGTAAAACTGAATTAAAAGCGTGAAAACGCCGAAGTTGCGATGTGTGATGAATTGCCGGTAATGCGCGTTCGCGAGCGCCGCTCTGTATGACTTGTGTCTCGTTAAAACTTATACAATGTTTGTTATGTTATTATACGGTAATTTTTATACGAAATTCTTAACAAAACAGAATAAATTTTCCTCAAGAATAAATAAGTAAAGTCAAGAAAATACACTTAAAAAACCACTTCTTTGTTTGAGCACTAAAGGAAATACTGCGTCTTGTTCAAACGTGAATACTTCAGTTGTTCTCGTACTGCAAAGAAAGGAACATTAATAACAGCGAGTAGTCAATAAAGGCTACATATTCTGCTCCGTTAGTGTTTGTAGTTATCAACTGAACTGGCAAATAGAGGCCGTTACGTGATCGCATTAAACACGTACGTCTATAATACATACATCTTGCTACAAGACAAGTTTTCCTTAACAAGCTAGACTTTTCCAAGAGTATTTTATTCGACGGAGACCGGCTAAACAGCCAACAACCATTACTATAATGCGTATAGTCCTTTATCACAGCAAATGACAGCTTCCAGTTAATGTTCGAATGAATTTAAATTGGTAATTATTAATAACGAACTTTGTGTCTGTCGTTAAAATTATCCGAAATCCATTTAGCTCGGCCTGATTTAAAAATAGAAGTACATTTTTGTGAATCGAATAACTACTCTTTGAGAATAATGGGATGACATGAAAGCTTTTTAAATAATTCACTTTTGGACATTTTGGAACGTTATTTTGAATTATAGTTTTGAATTAAGAATTTTGTTTCAACCGTCGTTTACGTCAGTGTCTTTAATTGTTATGATGATTAAATTCGAGATTCATTAATTATGGTGTGGCTGTTAACCTGATAGGTTAATTTAGATGAGACGTAATGCATAGATTACACGTAGATTTGTGATGTAGATATCTGAGATAATGATAAAGTTACGAGATAATCGTATTATAACTAACTTGATCTTGTAATAATTATACACGTAGCGTAATTAGAGTTGGTATTAGCTGAATATGTTTTTATGTACCACACGTGTCTTCTACCAAAACTCTGTGTTGCGATTTTTGCCCACACATACCTTCACAAAGATGATCTACAATCTACATAACTGACTTAAATATGCAAACAATTGCCTTTAACTCGAGCTAAAACAACTTCAGCTTCACTGACTCAAAATTCCACATTTCCCATGTAAATTATCAAAACCATGCAAATCTTGGCGCATGACAAGTGACCCAAAACATGCGGCAGAGCAGGTAGACATAATTAATTCTTAGCCAACTATGCCTGTATGCATGAATATTAAATGTGCTAAGAGATAAAATGGTAATTCGTGCATGCGTGCATATGCATGCATATTTATATGCGGCGAGTTAGGGGGCGGATATCGCCTAGATAGAATCGGATTAACTCCGGTTATTATTGCGTTGCAGGATTAATATTTTTTATCTGAATAACAGTAGTAAACATCGTTATGTAGTTATTTTACAGCTTTGTGATGACGTTATTCGATTATATGATTGTATCGTTCATTATTTATATGTAAGAAGATTTCTTATTTTAGATTCTCGTTTCTTCAAGGGCTTAATATGCCAGTAAGGTCCTGTTATAGATTACGCAGGGAATTACTTTCATAAAATATTGATTTCAGTTGCTTACTGGATGGATTGATTGTGTGAAAGATGATAGAAAAGCAAAGAGTGTGACTTGCGAGAAGTCAGATAGGAACGTGTGGAAGAAGCAGACATGCTGCGCCGACCCTAAATAATAAGTGGGAAAAGGGAATGATGACTACGTTACAATATAGTTTTCATTTCTATAATAGCAATAATATCAGAAAACATTCATATTTACGAAATCATTCGATAAAAAGAAACTTCTTTTGACTTAAAAGTGTCATAGGCGACTATACTACCGATTCTTTTTAGTATTCAACTAAAATTAATATAGATAACACCTTACTCAATATTGAAATACAATTCCATATTACTATTCCACATCAAGTTAGGTTTACTCTTAAGCCGAACATAATCAAGTAAGTTCTTGGAATTAATCTGCGCGGTGAGATAAAAGTGACATCGTTAATTAAGTAATGTGCTGGATTGGATTAGGCTTTACTGAATTATTTCGCATCTCGCAATAGGTGAGAATTCGAGAATTCGAGTGCTAATTAGATATACGACTTACGATGATATTAAATTCTCGTGTTAAATCATGGCTTTTGGCGTATGTAGCGGTGCGATGTGACGATGAATTATCTAAGTCGTTTTTTTTCTTATTTGAGTTACAGCAAATATTTAACCGGAAAGAAAGTGCTTAAATTGAAGTTGGACTAATAAATTTTGTTTTTAGAAATAATTAGAATTGAGTCAAAAGTCAGAAAAGTCAGAGAAAATTCAGTCAAAAAAAATGATACAATTTTTTTTGCGAGAATAAAAACTAAAACAACACTCGGTACGGTAATGTAGGTAGCCACGTAAGCACAGCAGGAAATCCAACGTTTTGAGCACGTGAGTGTCGGACAGTAAGTAAATATGTAACCTTTTTGTTTTATAATAATCCCAAATTGTGCCGAAACCCTTCCGCCGCTTACACAAACAGGGCGCGTGAATAAATACGGATAAGTCTGTTAATCTGCTCGATTTTAATGTTTGAGCATATACGCGTAACGAATAACATTATTATCAGTAAACAGATTTTAAGTAAATCCTTTATTTAAACCCTTTTTTATTTGGGTCAAATACACAATAAACACGGTACACAGTCAAAAGTTAAATTTTGTGACTGTGTAAACTCTTAAGACTTGAAAATACTATTCAGTTCAAATTTAGTCACACAAGACCAACATATTCTTAAACGAGGGACAAAACACTTTTGATAACATTAGAGAATGTTACCAACAATTCAGACGGGCATCCAATTCGTCCTTATTCCCGCAAATCTCCACGGCCGACGCCAGCAATATCCTAATCCCAGACTATCACAACTACATCAATATTAATTTTAAAACCGCATCTCGGAGATACCGCAAAATATCGTCTGAATTTAAACGGCAAATACCGCGAACAATAGCCGGCTTTGTCTTTGCGGTATTAACCCATTAATAACATTAACAATGCGGTACACCGGCCGGGTAATTGAACGCCGGTCCATCTGTTATCTTACCGTGCCCTAATGAAATTGTCTGTGAACGCTAATTAATTATGCTTAGACTCGATTCGGATATTCATGCAGTGCTCAGAAAGTTGATGCTCTGATGTTTTTGTTATGACTGCAAGGAGGTTTTATAACTTAGGTACCGTTTGACTGATCTTGGAACTTGGTGATTTTTACAAGGGCACTTGCAAGCGAATGTGATTGTCGTATTTTTAAACTCATATCTCATTATCATTCATAATAAATCTTCTCTAATCGGGATACCAATCGAGATATATTTTGTTTTTAATAGTTATTGTTACGTCATTAAACGTTTCAAATACGAAAACCATTTACGATTTATTACATCAGTCATAAAACAGAGCCATTTAGTCAAGTACCATAACGTTTAACAACTAAGTATTTGCTTTGCTCATGCAAACTGGCGCAATCGACAACTAAGTAGCAAACGGATAACACGAAGCAATTAGTAATAAACAAAATGAAACACAATAAATGCTCTGATTATATTCGAGATGCTAATCAAGATTTCATACGCAGACATTATGAGAGGAGAAAGCCCCACGTATGCACGAGCGTTGACCTAATTGCGTAAGGCGACAGGAGCCTATCTCGGGCCATTTAATAAAGCCTCCGAAATAAAAAGTAGAGAAACTCCGTACACATGGCGACGTATGAAAATGTTATTTTGCACATTTCCCTCAAACGCCCAACGTTCAGTGTAATCCCGAGGATTGGGGTACACATTCGCAACAATACATTTCCCAAATTGTCTCCTTGAAGACGCAATAATTTAAAAAGGCGTAGCCTTGGGACTCGAACTTGTGATTTCATTGTCGCGTAACGCGGATAACGCGGCCCGAGGTGCCTATTCACATTTTTATTTACGTCCCGACGCTGTTTGTTAATGACGATGATGTATTGAAACAATTTCTTACACAATCTTTACATTAAATTAAAAAGGTTCCCCAGGGCGCTATTGTCGGTCCGGTGCTAGTGAATAACTTTTGCGCGGGGATCGGCGTAATTCGTATTGTCGGGAGCTAGTGGCGGCGTGTACTACACAGGTTCATGCAGGAACTGGTCCCCGCGAGAGGCCTCGCTTGCATAAAGCTGACAGCCACACTATGGAGGATGTATTAAATCAGCCAACGTGGAAAAGATTTAATCGGAATGCTTTTCACTACGCTGAGACCGCTAAGGAAACTAAGGTGTAGCAATTTATACTCGCTGCTCTGTAAACAGACGTACACAACATGATTTTATTGTACGAAGTCGCTTTTAGCATTATCTGTCTTTGTATCGAGAAGGATAATATACATTCTGTTCAGCGTAATATTAGTTACTGTTTCAACACAACTTTGTTCGCAGACAAAACACAAGCTTGAAAAAGTTTACAACTTGGCTTATTACAAACGATAATTAAGTTTCTTGTCCTGAATCTTTTCATTCGTCTTATCAGTGTAACGTCGTTACTTTAATGAGAAATTCAAAAGATTCCATTTAAAGGGATTCAAGTAAATTGCATATGAAGAGCAACACAAACTAATTGTTTACTCAGACGTCTAAACAAAATCGCGACGAGATTGCATCTGCGAAATGGGAACAAAGTTACAGCGAGAGAGTCGCCCGAAACAACTATAACTATCCAGCCTTAATCCAATAAAAATAAAGAGGATTTTCCCTTGTTTTCTTATTTCCACCTTCGCCAGTTGTTCCGACCACCTCTGATTTCCCAAAGGGCTTTATTTTTAAAAATCTACCTCAACGTTAAAAAGGTAAAAATATTGTACTTGTGAATTTTTGAATCAACTTTCCTTGTTTCTCTGGCGCTGTCTTGATTTTTCGTCGCGAGGGGATCATTAATGTGAGCCCTTGGGGTTTAGGCCACTAGAAACTTGTGAGGCAGCGTGTGGGGTGAGCCTAATCAGCAAGGGTTGTCACGGAGGGTTCAACAAACAAGGAAACTTAGCGCGACTAGTTTGATCACACTACAAACGCTTTTGAGAGCTGAAATTTTGTTTTGAACCATTTGCGGTACAATTTGTACCTGCTTTCTAAAGTACGAGTATCTTGATAGAAAATACAGCTCTAAATGCATTAGCATGTATTCAAACACGTATTTGTCATGCAATAAGCATGCGCTCTACATCGAAATAACCTAGGTAATCCATTTAGTTCTAGCAATTAAGCCTTCCGATCGCTCTATATATCTTCCTTTATAGCTTGTTTTCATTTCTAAAACTGGGTTGTTGCATAAAATACGAGTATAACGTGTAGCTTATAGTAAAGGCAATATGTATATGAAATGGAGCGTAAAACACACAAACACGTGAAACTGTATTGGCCCACTTTGCTGTTTTCCTACACTGTGTAAATTACGGTGTAATATCACCGCGCAGTAAGCTGCGATCGCGATTTATTTGCGAATAAACATATTGATTGTTAAAACAACACTATTGTATACATATTGTGAGAGAAAGTCGGTTCTGTATGTGACAGGATGACACAAAAATGGCTTAGAGAGCCGTCGTAAAAGCTTCGCCGTTGTGTATGTGCGACTACCGCGTTCTCGCGTCGATAGTCATCTTATTCTACGATCTATTATGACGTCATACAGTGTTTTGAATACAATTAGGTAACGTACCTCGTTCGAACATCTCCCCTTTTGCTGCGATCACGATTTAGTATCGATTAGTTCCCTACAAGGCAGTACAAGGTGCCGATGAATCGATTCAAGAAATAAACATTTGTTACTACGGAATGGAAAGGCCACCCTTACGCGTGTTGGAAACCCATTCACACTTCTTATCAAATATATTACACGAGTATTCTCCTCCAACTGCATAATATTGATTTCATTCGCTATGTAGCTGTTTGAGAAAAACAAACCGTAAAACAGTCGAGTTGTATCGTTAAAATTTATCTGTCTAGTTGCATCTGAAAATTAAGATTTTATAGTTTTAGAATGGGACAGTAAATACATGCTGTATTAACTTTAATTACGAGCTCAAATTAATTAAATTTCAAGATATATTGCGAATGAAACTTGGTACTCATTGAACACTGGGTACTAATTTATGTTGCCGTGTCGTAAAGAGTGACTGAGCAAGCTACGTCCAATGCAAAGTCTGTGCACGATAAACACAGTGTCGTTGTTGGAAAACAGCGCGTAATGTCGATACAGCGAACAATAACAGCTCTCGTAAAATTTGATTAACCCGTCGCACGCCGCACTGTAATATTGATGTGTAATATTCACGCTAATTCACTCGCACATCTTTCTCCCTGATATTACCAGAATATATTATAATAAAATTATATAATGTTTAATGTGGTTCGTGATAATGTAAAACTAATTTGAGTAGCGTAAACACGTCATTATTAGTTCGCTGTTATTTTAGTTGACAACAAAATGCGTCGCTGTAACAGCTGCTAATCTGTATTATTTGTTGTGTAAATATACGATTAATGTTTTATATTCTATAAACACGGAATTTGCGGGTTAACATTTAGGCTAATTTAAATAATTGATAAACTGTTTTTCAAGTGGCCTTTGTTTGATAAATGTTAGTTTGAATGGATAACATTATACCTACATAGTTTATTGTAGTGGAATGTTTACGTATATTTAATGTTTTCGTGTCATTAGAATATTAGTTCACCGACATCAATAGAACCGATAATGTAACACTAATCGCATGATATTACACAGCCTATAACTCATTTATACCACATTTAGCATTGACATTTATATCAATAAAGACAACATCCATCAAGGCACGAAGCGTCACTAATACGATTACAACCCTTTCCAGCCACTCTATATTCCATTATTAAAATAAAATAACTAACAAAAAAATATGACCATTAAAAAAATATTTTTGTTTCGGTCATATTTTTTAAGTTGTCATATTTATTAAAATATATTTGTGCACCGTAGCATTTTACGGTTAGCCGTAACGTGTGTTGCAATATACTTGTATTAAAGGCTTTTAGCTTCGCATGCACTGCTGGGCCGTGATTTAGATGTCAGCTGCATATTTTGCGGGTTTCAACAATAATAGATCTTGTGCCTATATACATAAGAGTGGTTTATATTTGTACGTTTTTATACCTAGGTATTGTGGAGCTAGTGGTTTTATGCTGCAATAGTTTAACCTCATTTAAAATAAAACCATTACTCTCAAATCAAAACACATTTCACCATCAGTGCTCTAAACAATAATCAAACAAATATACCTAACACAAAATCGACCAATCTAACATTTTCATGAAAGAACCAAAAAATCTACAGATAAGTAAGTACTCTAATAAAAGCCATTGAAATCTAAGTAATCCGCGTACTATAATACAGGAGTTATTTCCGCGACTCTCCGACCCGAAGGTCTTATTAATGCCCTTCAGATATCGGGCAATAACCCAGTCTTAGACCCTACCACCACCGCAAGTAATATTATAGCGTGTGTTGAAGCGAGAGGAGGTATTACATGGTGTATAGCGTTGTCTCTCTCTTATGCCTGCAGTGTTAGCACTTGAAGAGCTAATAGGCCACCTGGCCTCTGGGCTCTAAGGACTGGTGATTTATCACAATTATAGGGACGGACCCGAGGGACCAACTAGTACGGCTGTGTGATACTCTAATACTAGGATCGAGGTATTTGAGTATTGATGTGTAGAATAGAAGTAGAATAGTATAAAACAAAGTCGCTTCCCGCTTCTGTCTGTCCTTATGTGTGCTTAGGTCTTTAAAACAATGGATGGATGGATTGGACGCAATGGATTTTGATACGATTTTTTAGATAGAATCTTTCAAGAAGGTTTATATGTATATCTTCATATATGAATGTATGAATTATAAGTCAGTATTTCTCCCGTACGGAGCTGGGGCAGATCGCTAATATTTATTATTGTATGGAATTAGAATTACTGATTTACAGCAGCATTAATAACACAGAAAGCGCAGCTCAAAAAGTTGAATGATTCGCACGCATTTACAAAAAAAAACGGGTGTCTGTTTAATTTTCGCCTACTTTGCAAACAAAGAAAAATCAAGTAGTTCTAAATTGAATACCTTGTACAAAATGTTGCAAAAGAAGGCTAAAAATATCTAGAAATCTTTATTTCATCACTGATTAGTTAACATTTGATATGACGTAGCGTTTATCTCATTGTATAAATGTAAATGTTGAAAACAAAATAAAGCAGGAGTGCCCCAGAGGGTCGGCTGTAATTAAGGGACAACGTTAAATACAAACAATGGGCCCAATTATAAAAACATGACATTCAAACCTTGTTTTATCACTCACTTATTTGTTGGATTTGAAAAAGGTTTTATATCACACAGGGTTACTTTATTATTTGTTATCATGTTAGGTTATATTTTTCTGTGTTTAAGCAACAAGCTGATTTTTGAGAATTTATTGCTATTATAGCTCCTGCCTCCTATTAAAGTCTGTCTGTCGATTAGTCAAAAGTCATCCACTGCTAGGCACAGACCTTTTGCTTATTTTACCCAATATAAAGGTCTTGTATCACTTGAGACTATCGAATACCAAAATTTAAAACATACCACCTTTTTTAAACATTACCACCATTTTTTTAAACTTACTCGTAAGACCCACACAGCTTGAGTTTGAAAATTGAACACTCAGGGTTTTTCCTCCTCTCTCCTACTATTGTTATATGCTGTGCCTAACGGGGTCCATAATTGTGACTAAATTATTTATACAACCAATCACCTGTACATTTTGGTAGGAAATAAAGAATTGAGAATTAAGTTTCTAGAAAAAAAAGTCCAGCACATACATCAATACCCTCCATAAATCTTATCATTATTATTTCCCAGTTCTAAGCCGGTCCAGTTGACCCCACATTAGTTACACGTGTAACCCGGTGCAGTGTGCCGTGGTGGCTCTCCCCTATGCTGCGTCAGCCTTCTGATCCTAAAATAATATACGCAATATATGTCATATAAAGAGGTTATATATTATGCATAGGAGAACAATGAATTTTATTGGTCTCTAGCTGGCCTGCACGTCTTTGCATAAGTGAAAATACAATATACCCTATAACATTCGCTGATAACGAGGCTTTCTATTAGTAAAGGATTTGTAAAGTCAGTTTCTATGACTCAGAGAGTATCCCTTACAACGTCACAATCTTACAAACGTTAACTCTTTATAATATTAGTAGATATAGATTAACTGACAAGGACTTCAAAATGCGAGAGTAAATCGACGGGTCCTACGTATACTGGTGTAACCAGCAAAACACCAAAATACGTTTTTTTGCACCAAAAGCCTTAAAATTACCTTAACTTTATATCCTGTAAAAATTATATTATTTTATTCAGTAATTTCAGAGATACAAACTTGTAAACTAATATAAGTGACATGATTTTCGGCCACACGACCATCTACACTGATGTAAGTCACTTGCACCAGTGTAGGTAATCGCGTGCGCCGCGTCACGTACGCGCAAGTGCCATTTACTCCAGTATGCGCGCTGCGACGGAGTCGGGAGCACGTTAACACTGGTATAACTGCGTTAATTGCTAACGTATTCTTCTGTATGAAAACTATTTCGTGGCCTGTTTTTAGGGGTTGTGTTACTTTTTTACATATTTAACAAGTTTCGTTTGCTTTGAGTAAGTAGTGGTGAGAATTCACAACAATTAAGGGCTCACGAGGTCAATTTTTAATAAATTTATGCGTTAAAAATTGATAAACAAATTACTAAGTTGACAGTACTAATATTTCTACAAAAGGGTTTAATTAATGTTCACCTAATGCAAGATACAGATTGTACTGCTTGTAGATTTGTTTGTGCCGCCTGCATTATTTTTTTACGTATAAATTATATAATGTAGACGAACGGTGTACTGCATACTCTTCACACTAAATTATAGAGTTTGTTTTTCCCTATTTGGTTAGTGGTTGTTTTTTTACAGTCGGGTTTTTTTTTTTATTATTTTATTCTTTCAATAAATTTTACACTTATATCATCATCATTCCCCTGCCCTTCTCCCAATTATTATTTGGGGTCGGCGCAGCATGTCTTTACTCATGCTGCTTAAGTTTTGGCTGTATTTTTTTGGGAATGCTGTTGCTGGTGGTTTACTCCCCACCAGGAGGTTGACCCGAGGTGCTAGGTGGTATGCACCGGGTCGTAGTTTACACTTATATCAGTAGGAATACAAAGTAGTAGTATACGAAGTCACATGTGACTTTGTTTTATTTTCTTGATATTGTTATCTGCCGTAACCTACATTATTTTAATAATAATATCTATTTACTAATAAAATAAATAGCGATACTACTTTTAATAAATTTTTTGCAGCAGTTAACGTAATGAGTTACCAAATTTTGCTACTTGGTAACTCACGAGACAATTTTTTTTATGTACCCAAGTACATCATTTTTAAAGGTGTAGAAATATTCCAGAGGTAAACAGTATAACAATATTCGCAACCTCAGTTTATTTTGGTAAAGTTGTAGTATTGAAAAAACAATTAAGTTCAATCAAAACTTAAGTATAGTAATACAAAAGACATTCAAATTAAACTTATAAAGGACTTAGTGGTCGCCCGCAACTTCGAAAGCACGGGTGTCGGTTATAACTGCAAAACATTGCCCTCCTCTGACGCAGTCGGTTAAAAAGTCTAGGTTTTAATCCAGGTTGTCAGCTAACTCCATACGAAATTTCTTCAAAATTGGTTAAATCGTTTGAGCGTCAAAGAGTAACAAACATCCAATCCATACTTATGCAACTTTCGCGTTAACTATATTAGCAGGATATTTTCAAATGTATAAAATGAAATATTTAAACAAGTATGACGAGTGTGGTGATGTGATGACGCTTTCGTATGAAGGGTGACAAAAATCGCCATTTAATACAAGTTGTAAAAATGTAATGAATTTTCCATCATCTGATTTAGACTCTAAGGTCTCATTGCCCTGTTTTTAGGGGTTGTGTTACTTTTTTATACATTTAACAAGTTATGTACACAACTATACACTTAATAGAAGCACATAGTTCGAAAAGAGTTGCACAAAGGTTATACTAATTTCTTTAAAATACCTTTTCTAGCGGATCTGCAAAGGGAGAAATAAATTAGAAACATCAACGTACAAAAACTAGTGGACGTAATTGAACAGACGTAACTGACGTAACGTAACTGAAAAAAAAAAGTGGATATGCTATTTATAAGAAAAATGACATGAAATTCAAGACAAGCTAGTCTTAAAAAAAAAAAAACAATTAGGTATTATCGTAAGAAAACCTCTTTAAAAATCCAACCTTTTTTTTACTTAAAATAAGAAGATTACTTTTTTTTGTTTTATTATTTTTAAGATTGCAAGGCCAATGATTTTATTTTTCATTATTAAGAATGCTACTATCTAATAATAAAGTGTTATTTTGTATTATAAATGTTTTTATTTAACTTCTTGCCACACAAATTTAAACATTCACAGTTAATAATAATACAGCAAACTGTTGCAAGTAGCTTTCCAGTACTGAGTAAACTGTTGTAAGTGTTAAAAAGTCGATAAAAGTAGATAAAAGTAGGTATTATTTTTAATATTATAGCCTCATATTGGTCAATAACACGGAAATACTATGTTTAAAGAGTAAAATTCTTCAGATTTGCTTTATTATAAGTATAAGCAAGTACACTATATACTGGTATAAGTGACCACTTGTATCAGTATACAGGTTCTACTGTAGTAAAGAAAACAAGCTACATCAATGCAAGTCAACCTATTTTCCAAAGTATAAAAAAAGAAGAAAAACCAATAATGCAGTCTTATTTCTTAAATATTAAAATATAACATACTAAAATTTCAAGTGTTTTTATTGATTTACGACAAAGTTACAAGCTTTTGAACCTTTAAACCGCTCTCTTGAAAAGTTGCATTTTTGCACTTGTACTAGTCTACGTAGGACCCGTCGAAATGTAATGACATCTCTAAAGAGTGAGACGTATTTCGAAGTAACTACTTCCTTTTTAAGAAAAAGTAATTAAAGAATTCATATAATTATCGTTCTATGATATTATTACACCATTATGACTACTTATATTCTACCTTCATACACAAGAAGACTGCTCCTTACTTCAATCTCCAAAATAAAAACACAATTCAAAATACAAAATGTCCTACTTTCGTAAAAAATTACATCATATAAACATACCTTTGTACTGAGTTTCCGCGGACTGTTCGCTCTTTATTCCTATTTTTATCAGACGGGTCAAAGGGGTGCCCTACGATACTCGCAATCACTTAACGACCCTATGAGGGTCCAAAAAGGATTGTTATAGATAAACTTCTACTACATGGATGTCGAACAGAATAACCTTCATATTTTTTACACTTACAAATTGTTATACTGCTGATAGGAGACCGAAATGTATTTTTTTTAGTAAGCGAACAAATACGTCTATATAAATTCAATAAATAAAGCAGAAAGGCATTTTCCAGCCAGAGTATAGCAAACAAATCAATCACAATTATAAATAAAACTTTTCTAACTCTAAATAAATACTTTTTATTAGAAAAGACATAAAAAGCCAAAGCCAAGAGTTTTCAATAACAGAAAAGCTTAAATAATAAATTTATATTAAAACTTAGAATGATAATAAACGTGCTAAAGTAATTGTTTCTTCGTAACTAGATTAAACACGGGTGAATTAATTTCAATATAAAACTTTTTGTTAATGTCAGTCAAGTGTAAATAATTCATCATTGTAAATAACGTAGAAATTACTTGAGTCTTTATTATGTTGTTTTAATAAGCAAACAATATCGGTTCTAAGAACAGTTTGGTGTGTATTGGATTGTTTCTATGTTAACAATTATAATGAACAATAGTAAATGTTTCAATGGATAACATTTTAAGGAACGGGGAAATACCATCGTTGGCCACGTAAACAACAACACGAAATCTCTTGGATTCGTAGAATATTCTTCGAAACAGTGATCTACAAAGGACATGGTATAAAATATTGTTCTCTATGTTTTATACCATCACCATATTCATAACAATATACGCATGTTATCAAAGACTTGTTTGTCAATGTTTGGTAAATAAAGCATGTTATTATTTGTGGCAGTCCTAGTCGAGGTTGAATGTAAAAGAAAACTGATTAACGAATTCTATCTGCCGACGAAGCAATTGACTCACGCAATCTCAGATACGAAAAATACGAACAAATAAATAAAAGGAGTGATATAAACTCCGTACAAAGCAGAATATATCATTTCCATACATATGTAACAACACGGAATTCTCGCGAAAATCCTTGACAAGTTAGAAACAAGAAATAAGTCCATATCGCGATATCGCGACGCGTTGCGTGTAAACTTTCAAAACAATAGTGTATCTACGTTCACGCACCAAGTTTCGTCTAAAAGCCTTTTGTTCTTAACAAAAAGCCTCTGTAACTCATGCAGTAACACTTGAGACTGCCGGCTTGGTACAAGCCAGAATATCACGACCGTATTTTATAGACGTTTTAAAATTAGCGGGTGTGGGAACACAAAGACGCTTGTGGTTATACTGATGATATTAATCATACATTTTGCCTCACAAGGGACCTTGTTAGGTGAGTACATGGAATACTATAAATTCGTCTTCACAATACTTCACATCGTTACTCCATCTTCTACTAAGAGAACGTAGAAACTTTGTAGAAGCACAATAAGTGCGATAGTTGAAGAGCCAGCGGAACTTTCATAATGAAATAAGCAAACGTTTCCCCGAAACTGCTCCGCTTTAATACTATGCGTATTATCGAAACGGATTTAACGTGAACTATGTCAAAGTGCTCACATTTACACATGGGATTTATATATTTACTGCTGGCGCAAATACACCAAGAATTCATTCAGAATAATCAGAATACAGAAATTTCCACACGCAGCCCATTCACCTAAATTGAATTTCTAAGATGGCTCCAAATTTTGTGAGCAATAGTTGGTAATATGTGTGGGAGCGAGCGAGCGCGGTGAGCTGCGCGGGCCTCGCGCGCTCGTGGCTTGGGCCCAGCATCTCTGCTGAGGGCAATTTCACCCCCTTATCTTCTGGAACCTTAGCGCGTGACGCGAGGTTATTTACGCGCCCGGCGCCGCCCCTAATCCCCTATTTATTCCCGGAGATGTATCTGAAAATTAGGGATCACGTCTAAGGAGGGATCCCAGGCTGGTTAATTTGCGAGATTCAGGGTTCGCGGTGTTTCTGCGAAGAGCCGCGTAATTATTATGATGCTGATATGTTGTGGGACACTGATAGTGACTGCAGTTGTGTTTTGTTTGACAATCGTGTTTTGT
Source organism: Chrysodeixis includens (assembly GCA_941860345.1). Classification (NCBI taxonomy): domain Eukaryota; kingdom Metazoa; phylum Arthropoda; class Insecta; order Lepidoptera; family Noctuidae; genus Chrysodeixis; species Chrysodeixis includens. Next base: position 1,929,059 of record OW796092.1, read on the forward strand.
TTTGACTCTACTTATATTATACTAGCTTTCCGCTCGCGGCTTCGCCCACGTGTAATTTGGGATTGTGGCGTTTTTTAATGATCTCGACAGGACTTTCTTTCGTAGACTAAAAAAATGTTACAATTTGAATTATATTATACAGCTTGAGTTACTCAGGGATGATGTAGCTTTCTAAAGGTGAATATTTGAAAACGATAATCAGTTGATCTCCTCCCCCCTCCCGCCCGCTACCTAAGGGCTTGCTACTCTAAAAATCCCTTCTTAGTGGTCAATTGTGTTACTAAAGGAAGCCTTGTTCAAAATATCAGACTTCTATACCGAGAGGTTTCGGCTGTGCGTTAATCAATCAGTCACCAAACCGCAACCCCCTAAATCACTATTGGAGGATAGCTTGGAAAAAATTATAATGCCAAACTTATTTACTTGACCATATACGTATTTGTGCTAAGTTTCAAGTTTAAAAACCCAAGGAATAAGATTTTTCATAGAAACTTTATGACCCCTTTTTACCCCCTTAGGGGTTGAATTTCCAAAAAAACTTTTTTTAATGCTCACTCCCGTCAGTAAAGGAAGCTTTGTTCAAAATATTAGACTCCTACACCGAGCGGTTATGGCTGCGCGAAAGTCGATCGGTCACCCAATCGCAACCCCCTAAATCACTATTGGAGGGTAGTTTGAAAAAAATTATAATGCCAAACTTATTTACTTGACAATATACGTGTTTGTGCTAAGTTTCAAGTTTATAAACCCAAGGAATAAGATTTTTCATAGAAACGTTATGACCCCTTTTTACCCCCTTAGGGGTTGAAATTCCAAAAATCCTTTCTTAGTGCACCTCTACATATCTCAAGGAACCTACATGCCAAATTTCAGCTTTCTACGACCAGTAGTTTCGGCTGTGCGTTGTCTGTCAGTCAGTCAGTCAGTCAGTCAGTCAGTCAGTCAGTCAGTCAGTCAGTAACGGAAGAGTTTTATATATATAGATTTAATTCGTTACATTTTAGTATTCAAGTTTTGAGTTAATTTAAGTGTGCTTAATGCTATCGTAAAATTGCTTCTCGTTGCCAAATCAGTATTATCGACGTCGCTTTTATCTTTCCTCAACAATAAATCTCGGTGCGAATTTAAAACTCTCAATACGACGGAACCACCCACATTTATTGACACAGCCAACAGCTATAAGATTTTCTCGCCTCCATCAGTACTCCATATAAAATTCGCAATTCGTCTGGCAGTGTGCAGTTAAACCCGCGTTAACCTCTTCAAATAGCACCATTCGTCGACCGAGCGGAGGGCGCTCCGATACACTATGCCGTGTATAGCCATGCCGTATATACGGCTATACGGCTATACGTCTGTACGTCTATAACACAGCCATTCCGTGGAATGGGCGTTTTAAAACACTTTTCCGTGTGTTTAGGTCTCCGTCGATCTCTCTTTAATGTCTACGGCCCTGGAATGAGACAAGAACTGGAATAGTGATTGGATGTGACGCAATTTTATCGATAGTCGAGTGAAACATGATAATGTCTTATTTTATTTAGTTTTGGCATCGATATAATCTGAAACGGTTGAATTGAAGTCGAACGAAAATAACTTGGTATGAACTTTACTTGTAGTTCGTATTTGATTCATAGTATTTCGAAATTACACATATAAGGCTTGTTATCAACATTAATAATTCGAAACTGAGATGTACAATATTTACCATATGAGTAATTTGAGCTGTTGTGACTAATTCCTGATATTAACAAGTTCAAACATTATTTTAGTAATAAATTACACACAGGACAAATATTTTGGCCGCTAATTTGTGATTAATAATCACAACGACTGCAGCATCGCATACAGTTATACCTATAAAAGAGGCTTTGATTCGAAAGCTTATAATTTGGAAGCTCTATTTTATGCCGGTATATCCCAAAATGTTTTTATTCATAAATATTCTAATACTAGGTTATATAATACTACTAAATAAAAAAATATGTAGATATTTTGGGAGATATTGCATAAAATTTAAAAGGTGAAACGAGGCATCGCGAGTCTCTGATACAGATAGACGCATGCTCATAGTACGAACCTCCATAACAATTGAATCTGATTAACACAATGTTATATTTAAGACTAGCTTTTTCCCAGGGCTTCGCCTGCACGTTTACGCAGTCGAGTAAAAGGTAACCTATGTGTTAATCCAGAGTGTCAGGTAACTCCGTACCAAAGATCCAAATTGGGTCATCCTTTTAAGCGTAAAGAATAACAAACATCCATCCATCCATATACACAAACTATCGCATTCATAGTATTAGTAGGTTTTATCGAAGACATTTTCTTTACGAAAGACATTGGTTATTTAGTTTAACCAAAATACGCCAAATAATTAAATAAAACAAAAGGCGACTCGAGCCGTTATAATCGACATACGTTCAGGCACAACTCTATCAGTGAGGACGTGACAAGAAACCCGCTGTGTGCCTTTAACGAAACCTTTAAGGACTAAGGGATTTTCAATTTTGAATGAGAATCTCATGTCCTTGATACGCGAAAGGATTATATTAGTTGAGGTTCCCTGATCTTAAATTATTATCACTTTTTTAATCTTTATTGAAATAAATATTTGGAGGCTCTTAATCAAACATGATTATGCCAGCCTAATTCTAAATGATTGCTTTAATTATGTATTTTATAAATCCTTATAACGATACAGTAAAGTCCACTTTAAACAGTAAAGTATTATATCTTTAAATAATCTTTTTTAGTTTCCATTTGAAGTTGTTAGTAATTTTTAAGTTAGGCGTTTTGTTTACTTCGAGATTGCTCCTGTTGTCCTGAACAATCATCACTTTGACTGGGTAACAGAGATCCCATAGTATATTCTACAGATGGTCACTGTACCACATACCAACCCCGAAAAGCGCCACCTAACCTTATCTAAAAATCATCTGTGGATAATATAATAAAACATAATAATTATCGCAACTACAAACTAATGATTTACCTTACTTTTAGATAAGTACAAACCGAATAACGACTCCCAGTAAAGTGCGGTCTCCTATACTATACTATAGTCAAGGAGCCTGCGATTATTTCTAAGCCTCCATTTGATTGTCCTAATTGGTAATGCTCTATTCATTCCAGTCTTTAAGACCAACTGATTGTTTCTCTCGTTTTCTAAGTAAATTCAGTTTATTTTTGTGGTAATTAAGTCGTATACTATTAGTTTGTTCTTTTGTGGGATTAATTCAATTTGGGAAGCTGTTTTCTGTACAATATTTGTTTTATTTTTTTTACGTAATGTGTAGAGACGAATGATGGAAATGATTTACATACCTACTCAACACTAAAGCCTGGTTTCTCAAACGCTGATCAACGCAAATATTTGTTTATCGCCAGTCAAATCTCATGGTAAGCTCTGTGATTGGTTGTAAGTTTTATGGTCAACCAATTACAGTTGTTACCACAGTTGATTTTACAGCAGATTCAATTGTTAAGCCTTTTAGAAACCGAGGGTTAGAGTCAAGTCGTTTTTTTTACAATTCTAGTTGTTTCTGGAAAGGCAACATTAAATTATATTAAATGTTGCCGTTGTTTTTATCAAAATGTGTGTAATATAATGCTCTCCATTTGATAGCAACTCTCCATTTAAAAATCGTTTTATTTCAATCACACGCTCGCATTAACAGAAATGTAGTAAATCAGTATAAAACCAAGTATGCCATATTCCAGAAACCTCAACGTCCATAATTAATAAAATCTCATTAAAGTAGAAATAACATCACAAGTCTTAGCCATCAAGACGTCGTTGAAACTTGGCTACTTAAGTTATTTAACCAAGTTCGGTATAAAACTCATCGCGGCGGTATTACAAACAGCTTCCCGGTAACTTTCAATTAATATAGGTTCTGCTATGTTTCGTAACAGAGGCAGTTTCGCGAAATTAAACGTTACAATATTTTGGTACTTACTTCATAAATTGGATCACCTAAAATGGTAGGGTCAATAATTTACATTCATACAGCACAAATAATACATGAATGACACCGGTACAGCACTTAAATTATATACTTCTAACATGTTTTCGTATTCCACGTTTAAATACGAAGAGTCGAACATTTTTGAGCGACAACAAAACGAATTGACGGCACTGGCCACACACAAATTCATTCTGAAGCACGTTTTAAATAAAATAAACACAGAAAAGTAAATTACATGGCAGCGATTACGAAAAGAAGTCATCATTAGTCTCCCTGGCTTTGTGTTTTCAAACTGGCCGGAACAAAGCCGAGGTCAATATTTAACTTGCTCTGCCCCGAACGAACTAAACGAAAACTTTCCATCAGGCGTACACTAAGAGCTTTTGTTGTTCTTTATTTAAAATTGTAAAATTGAAAATGGAACGCCGAATTAAAAAGTTTTTAATAATGTTTGTTTTTAACGTTGATATTTTGGAAGTGTATATTTTTTTTTCAGAAATTTAATATTTTTATGCCAAAGGTGAAACTATAACGTTGTGTTATTTTGCTTTGATTTTTCTAAAACACACAAATTGCAAAACAGTTCTCTAATACAATAAATAATTGAAAGCTCTCATTGAAATTGAACGCTTTATTTATGGCTGCACACTAATACAATACACAAAAACGATTACGAAGCAAATCGGATTATTTTCTGATAGCAAATGTTACTAATCATATTAATACATTATAAACAGTCGGGAAACGTAGCCAGTGTTGGCTTCACGCCAAATGAAGAACTTTGTGATAATCAAATGAGATGTCATATTTTATCCAAATTAAAAATGTCAGAATTTTCATTCAGTTACTTTAGCGCCAGGATAACTGACGTGTTTAATTAATTTTATATTTTAGGGAAGCAGGTTGTGTAGCTGTTTTAATTAATATTAATGGACTTGCTATCAGGCTTGTTTCCTAAATAGAGCAAATAGGCTAGACTTTCAGGAAAATGTACGAACGATTTACAGATAAGGTCCGAGGATAGATAGCAATCCGTGAATTCTCAATGTCATTATAATTCCGCGACCCTTTCTTTATATCGGAGACACAAAACACCCTTTCTTAAGGAACCCTAACTGGAGAGTAGTCGGGAAGGTCGCTACAGGGCAATGGACACCCTCGACAAAGGCCCTCAGAGGTCACATACCTCCGCTAAAAGGGTTTTTGTAAACACTGTCTCCTTTCCGATAGAAAACGCGTTTACTTTATCTAACAATATCTTCTAAGAAAGGGGTAAACCACCCTTCTTTTTGCAGAAATCACTACTTTAAATGTATACAGACATGTCGTACACTTTTATTTGCGAAACGAATCGGGACCGTGTGTAAGTGCTGGATGTTTTTTTACGAAATAACTTTATGTTTGCTGTAAACTGCGCTATTTCCATTTATGAGCTGATACGAGAGTAAAAGAATAAACTGGAGCAGCTGCTCGTCATTCCCGCAAATTGTGAGAGCACAGTGAAGGAGATTGGTTATTTTGTTGCCAGTTTGGCAATATCACGCAAATTGTTTGCGGGATTTAAGACCTCGTGCTTACCTTTGAGAGCAACCTAGAGCGATTCTGCGAAATATGTAAACATTAGTAGAATTTTGTACATCCAAGAGTTTTTGTTACAGAATGTCATAAATAGCAAAGCATCTGTTAATAGGATCACAAAAGCCTCCTCGCAAAGTAAACATTTTTAAACAAGCGCAGTCATTACGGCCATTTTGTTTTGCATTTCACAAATACGTTGGTTGTTAAATTGGAGCCGCTAGTGACACAGCAAATTACTTTTTAGAGGAAATTTCGCGTACTCACTGTTGTAACGAGCGTCGGGTGGTCGCGACCGCAAACAAACAAACCTACCAACTAAAAGTTTTAACTTACGAACTTGCTCGTTCCCGAATTGCGTAATAGTTGGACGGCGACCTCCGGACCTGCGTCACTCGTAGGCTCCGCGATAATGAGCGCAATAACTGGATGCCGGGGAGCCGGCCGAGAGCCCGCCGTTATGTAGGTACCAGCTATCATCTCTTAGACCGAGACTCACATGTATCGCACAGCGTCCACTAGGTGCTGATTACCGGAACCTTATCAAATTGTAAAGCGATTTCAAGACACCTACCGGTAACGCAATGTAAAGAACATTATGTTTTCTTGGTATGCAACATTCTAAGACATTCAATATCTTTTGCATACCTTTAAATTGTAGAAACAATTTCCAATAAAACCTTGCTAGTATTTATAAATTCTATTAATCAATTACCTTACCAACCCTAAGTGAACGTGCAACTGAATAAACCTATTTGAAAATAAAAGAGGAGCAATACAACTATTTAAAAACACATTAGCCGTTGCTTATTCAGTGGCCACTTCAAAGAGAGCCCATTTAATATACACGTTGTACGCCGACGTCGTTTCGCATATAGTGGACGCAGCCGTGCAATTCACTGAATTACTATAAAATTGGCATGAGAAAATGCCAGGTTAAAAAGCGAATAAAGCCTTCCGATCGTTTAACCGGCCAGTTATAGGGAATTGTGACTGCGTTTAATGAAATTGTTATAAACATAGAGGGGCTGGTATAATGTGGGCAGTGGGAACCGCCGTGTGGGCAGGCGGGACGTGCGTGGTCTGAAGACGAGCGGATATTATTATATAACTTGGCGAAGTTCAATGTTCGATTTATTATTGCTGGCATAAATGCGTAAATTCAAGGAATAAATCAAAAAAACGTTAACATATTTATTTGTTTCTTTAACTTCAAGAGACATTAAACAGCTTACCTAATGAATAGACAAATTACTTACTCTCAGTTTATTTATATTTTTTTTAAGAAATCCATAAAAAACTGAATCGGTTTGATGCGACAGGTAAAAACTATTGGTTACTAACTTAACCTATTTAGGGAATTAAACCAACAGTTTTAACTTGCCCGCTGTCGCATTTATCGCCGCTCGTTGTCAAGCCCTACGCGTTCTACTTAATAGACCCATTCCATTTTAACGAATACCATATGGAAATTATAGCCTGCGCGACAAATGCCTGTATTTGCTCCTCAGCCACTAGTCATTTACCTGATTGGAATTATGAGCTACCCTTCATTGAATGAATGAACCAACCGCCCTCGACGCGTGCGTGACTGTTGACAGACAACATAAGAATGTAATTGAATTGAAAATCTCGGAATTTTGCGTTTGAAAATAGAATGCGCAGGCTTTTCATTATATTCGGAATGTAAGTGGCCAGTGTTGGCTAAGTGGCAAATTAGTTGATAGAGAAAAAAGTTACGTTGTTAAGTAAAATTAATGTTATAAGAATATCAGTATTTGAGATTATTTTTTCCTTGTTTAGAGAATTTATATTAATAAATGCTTTAATTGTTACAGATGTCGCCACTACGAGCCGGCAGACGGCTAGCAGCCTTCATGACGTCCAACGCTTTTCTGGTCAGTATAATTATATTTAATCCTCTTCAATAATCAGATAAACTTAATTAAGAATGCACCAGGTAGAGCAACGATTCTGTACAATTCAGCCACAACCCAGTTGAGATATCGCTCAATGTATTTTAATTACGTGAACAACATAAATTAAGAGAATACATTAAAACCATCCCCTCCGGTCGATAAATAAAGATACTGCAGCCTACAGACTGGAACAACGCGTAAAAACAACTGATATTAATTAATCGTTCAAGTTTAAATCACACAATATAATATACCCGCGAACAAATAACCGACGTTATTCAATAACTCAAAAAATACATTGAAAGTATTGCGAGCGAGTCGCAACTACGCATACCTACCATGTATCATCGTTTTACCAATTACGGGAGCGAGTAATAAATCTCGATGAAAATATTGATAACAGTAGACGCATCGAGCAATGAATTACGCGCGTAAACAACGTGTGTGTAATTTATACCGCGTCGCTTATGTCATTAATTCAGTTATGGTGTGTTTGAGCGGACGGCGGCGGCGGCCTGCGGTCGAGGAGCCCGGCCCCGGCTTTGTGACAATCGAATCACTGCGAGACGGCGATATTATCTAGTCCCTGCCTCCTGTACTACACCCACAGATTATAGTTACACGGCAGGCCTACCGCACTAGATAGTCTAGGATACAGGGCCTTTAAGCTATCAAGTTTAATTTAATGTCAAATGCAGTTGTGGTAATGGCTTCTTAGTTTGGATCCTTCTTAGATGTCAGTTAAATTTCTATTTCGTTTTTGATCTACAAGTATTTTTAGAAAGAACGGAAAATTAATTTACAGGCTACTTAAGAAAGTAATATTAAGCTAGTTTTTGAGCGGCTCTGCTCTAAAGAAACAGAGTATTCAATACGAAAATCATTAGAAGGTATAGATCCATACAACATGCAAATGGGCCCGACGTATTCGTCCCAACGTAAAAAGCCACCGTCAAATTCACCAATAGATAGTATCAAGTAGAAATGGATATCGCAATTTCCATGCACCAAAATAGAGACGTCAGTAACAGATCCAAACGCCAACATCTCTTGTAAATTATTATTTGCCTATTAGTGCGCGGACAATTAACATTCTGGTGGAAACGAGGGGAGCGGTGCCGAGCGGTGGCGAGCGGCGCGGCGCGGCTCGGCATCGCGCGGCACCGTGCGGCACCGCGCGGCACCGGCGCTTCACTGCGTCCTATCTGCAATCTGCATAATGCGCGACACTCATTTACCGACCGTTTGTGAACGACAAATGAAGCGAGCGCAACTGAAAATGTTTAAAACGACCAACGCAACACGACCCCCGTCTTCGCAATTCCTAGAGGTGGCCGCATGTCAACCGCGGCTGGTTATATCTGTGCGGCCGAAACGCAAATATTCGCGAAACTGTGGCATGTCTAATAGCGCGTGAACCCTGTGATTGTTCGCTTGGGATTGTCCGTTTATTTATTTTACGACTCGATGGATTCTTTGTAGATTACTTTTAAAAGCCTTGTGGACAATTATGCGGAATTAAAATGCATACACGAAAATATTTTTATTGCAAGTAATTAAAAAAAAATATATATCTATAACCTCATGTTGTTTGACACCTTTATTAAAGTCTAACGTTCTAAAATGATTTAAGTCTCTAATTACTGTATTAAAATGGCTATCGTTGAATTCCAATTATGTTTAATGTAAAATAATACTTCGAAAACTATAAAAAGGCATTAACATAAAAAAAAAACAAATTGGAGTCGGTGCCAAGCAAACGCAATCATTTTTTCGTTTATTAACTTGGCAAAGCTTTTAAAATCCGTTAATTTTCATTGTTATGTAGGCATTGTAATCCTATTTACATAAATTTAAAGTTATTTGATAGGTTTTCCAAAAGCATGAATAGTTTTCCAAAAAATATTACAATACTGATTTTTGTTAACACCAAGAAAAGAAGGTTCTTATCCGCATGGCGCGAACTGTCATCTCTTACAAAAGTATTTTTTATTTACGAGCCCACAACATTTGTACATCATTGCTACTATTGTCAACTAGAGTCTATAATCATAACCGAAGAGTACCACAAAAGCTTCAAACGATTAAATTGTATCGTCATCATCATCATCATCATCATTCCCCTGCCTTTATCTCAGTTATCATTTGGGTTGGGCGCAGCATGTCTTCTTCTTCCACACGTTCCTATCTAACTGTATAAGAAGAATACTATTCAAGATGCAGATTCTCAATCATTTTTTATCGTCCATAACGTAACTTTCAAAGATCAATAAATTATCTTTGATAATATAATTTTCGACGCCGCTATACAAACCGCCTACATTTCGGTACTCACATTCATATAATTCGCTATATTAACATGTCCTACGTGTATGGTACACGGCACATTAATTAATGCCTGATTGGTTTAGTTATCTCTCTGAAGGTGTATGAGACGCAAACTATACTTACCTAACTATATATACATAGCTGAGCATGTATGTGTATACGTATGTTCGCTTTGTGTGTCTAATTGAGTTCGGTTTAAGTTTTTGTGAAGGTAGTACGTAATTAAATATTTTATTCCTGTTTGTGGGTCTTGTAAATTAGTTGTTATGTTAGTATATGACATGGATTTTTGTGCTTGTTTGAATAACTTACTTTCTGATTGGATTAATATTTACAGTCAACCATTTTGATATTCTTAAGGGGTACAATTTTCAGTAGGAGTTATGGTGGATGCTGGTCGTAGTGAACTTGCAAATCAATGGACTCTACTAGATCTACAGATAATACAATTCAAACGTTAAATCGCAGGCATTTCTTCACTTTTTGACATTAAGTAAAGGACACATAAGCACAAAATCTAAAACAAAATTGAAACTCACTTTTTTGAATCACCATGATCAACCAAAACAGTTAAAACATAAAAATGCTTGTTACATAACGTTTTTTCGTCGTACCCCGGCGCGATGGCGACCCAATTCCCTGACTTTATATTCAGCCGTTGGTACGTCTTCATCAGTTGCATTTTTAATCAACAAACCCTTGGAACTCGCTAATTTGAATAACGGACTTCCCGAAAGGGTTTTTAGGGTACCGCACTAATAAATGTGAGAATGGTCCTTGTAGTGACATTTTCATAGGAAATTAGGAAAGTCAAGAATTCTAAAATCACAATAATTATGTAAAAAAGCTTTAAACGTTCTAACTTAGTATCCAGTTTCTTTATAGTCAAGTAATGCTCAAATTTACTTAATATTAAAAACCACACAATTTACAAAAACACTCAAATTTGTTTAAAAATTTAAATAAATAATTGACCCAATTAATTCGTAACATAAATATCGACAAATCGTTAACTCGTATCCCTACATTAGTACGAACTGGGTCATTAGCATTTTAACCGGCATGTGTTATGCCTCTGAAATTGTTGCGGATCTATTAGTAGGCCGCGGATGCGAGGGATTAAGCTATTTAGCTAATGGCACTTGAGGGCCCAGGAATGTGCTTGGCCTTAAATTCCATACCACTTTTATTAAGCGATAGAATTTTATGGCGGATTGTATACAGAGTCGTCAACGACCTCGGAAACAAGCTATGAAAATTCAGTTAAAAAGTGCTTAATACTAATTTTGTGTTATATGATTTTTTACTTCTCCAAGTTACCGTTTATGATAAGGTTTTAGGAAAATCATCAAATCGAAACTCCAAAAAAAACCCGATCAAACATAGCAATCAACCAACTGACAAATAAAACTCTTAAACGCATACAACCTATAAATTTAAAAGAAAAAACCTCTTTATAATTACAGTGCGTTAGTACCTGGCCTTCCGCGCGGGCGCACACTTCGCCACAATTTTTCCATCAGCCGGAGCCGGTGGGAGCCACAATTATACGATTTGCATAGCCATCGCCACGCCGCACTCGGCGCGCCGCGTTTTTGCACGCCTACCCGCTACGCCCTTTCGGTGTACATCAGCCGAAATAATTTGTAACTACATACTAGGGAGTGGCAAGGCTTTTTGGTAGTTGTGGCTAGCGAAAATGCCTAGGTGTAGCTTACCTGTGAAACCAACATTTTCTTTTAGAATGAAGTCCCCGTCTTAAACTTTTAATAAAGACAATTGAGTTATGAAGCAAGTAGAAAATGAGTCGTGTGCACCTGCGGCCACAACGAAGGCCAGACTATACCCGCGATATTAATTGTAATAGAAAGTCAAACTTGGTTCACATTAAACAGATGGTTAACTAATGAATGAAAATTATCCGCCTGTTAAATGGTATCATAATACCACACTATCGGAAAGAAAATTCAAATTTCCGCCATGCATGGTACAGAACAGTTCAAAACACAACACGTCAGAGCACGGGTTTATTGGATTTTAGCGGAAATTTCACTCGCACACGGGACGAAACGAGCAAAACAGCCGACACTGTTTGCGAATCACCTCCGCATATCGAATTTTGATTCCTGATTTGTATCGGAACCACCATCGACCCTATAAATAGGGCACACGGGCAGCAAATGGAATGCAAAACGCTGCGGACACTACCGGACACAACAAAATCCGCTGTGTGTGGATAAAACCCGTGTACATATGGCCAGCGGAAATTTCCGAGCAAAAATAATACTGCACAACAATGAAAACCATTTTTGGTCCCCGCTGTATCTAACAAAATTGTTTTTGCACATCTGCATGCGGTAAATTTGAAATATCGCGTTAGTCGTAAACTCCAGAGAGCCAACAAATACTTAAGTTAATATAAATAAAGTCCGTTCCTTATTGCAATGACTGATTCCCGGAGGAAAGCGGCGAACACTCGAAACTTGCTCGATGCTATCTTGGATGTCCAATTGAGTTTTCATCCTGTGCCGCTCCTCCATAGAATGCTAATAAACCCACTTATCCGACAAACTACTGGTAGCTTTGTCTTTTAAAGTAAAGAGATTGTCGGCGTTGCATCTATCAGCAATCTCGTTGTAACAAAATTAAACTCGACTTTGTAATTCTAAAGTCGAATCTCGACTACACTCGGATCTCGTTGCTAATTGTTGGAAAGAGGAAACGTAATAAAAGTGCTAGTCTTTGAAGCAAAAGAAGCTGGCCCCGAGCGTCTCCAAGGAGCGCATTTTAATAAATTAAAACTGCGCGAAATTCCCATTCCAATATCATTTTATCTTTCTTTTTGCGTCCGGCCCGCTCGCTCGCTCGATTCCTTACATTGATTCCATTTCACTGAAAGACCATCAGTCTTCCTATCTACTTCTGCGTATTAAACACAATTCATATATTTTTAAAGAAACGTACGAGGTTCCGTAATTGAAATAATGTAGATTCAGTTATCGAAACGAAAAACTGCAGTAATTTTAGTGATCTAGTTCACGTTTAATGAATAGCACTAGTTTAATTGAAATACCAGACCATTCAAACGTACACCACTGCTAGACTGCACTTAAAACGAAATATACATTCAAAGCCTAGATTCGACTGAAAGACCGACCTTATATTCAGTTTCTGTTCAGTGTCAATCGATGACTTGAATTTGCTCGAATGCCTTTGAAACCCGAGCCTCGGGTTTCAAGTACTAAAGAGCAATCAATTTAGAGTGTGTTACTGTATAAATGTACAAACAATGTCTAAACCTGAACTAATAGTGTCTTCGTCTGTATTTCAGGTGCTGTTGATATCGCTAGAGCTGCTCGCTTCGCGAAGTGGCGCGGCGGCGCTGGCCAACTGCCCCATCGGCTGCAACTGCAATGACGAGACCCTCGTAGTAGTGTGCGAAGAGAGCCGCCTCGACGTCCTACCCATCGCCTTGAACCCTTACATACAGCGGCTTATCATACGAAACAACAAGATTAAAACAATTGACAGCTCAATGCAGTTCTACACGGAGCTGCAACATTTAGACTTGTCCCAGAACCACCTCGTCAACATACCGACGAAAAGTTTTGCATATCAACGCAAACTTCAAGAGCTTCACCTCGATCATAACAAGATATCATCAGTGACCAACACCACTTTCCAAGGCCTCAACTCGTTGACAGTCTTAAATTTAAAACGAAATTATCTCGAAGAGTTGACGAACGGAGTTTTTACGACCTTGCCAAGGTTGGAGGAACTAAATTTAGGTCAAAATGGAATTTCGAGAATTGACCCCAGAGCGTTTGCTGGCTTGTCAGCTCTTCGAATCCTGTACTTGGACGATAACCAGCTTAGTTCTATACCGACCACGTCCTTCAGCCTCCTCGGCAGCCTTGCTGAGCTGCACGTAGGCTTAAATGCGTTCTCCTTCCTTCCAGACGATGCCTTCGCCGGTCTCAACAGACTGACGGTGTTAGATCTTAACGGAGCTGGACTTTCTAACATCAGCGAATTCGCATTCCGTGGTCTTCCGGGACTGAGGAGTCTCAATCTCTTTGGAAACAGACTAATCACAGTGCCTACGATGCAGTTGTCTGGTCTAACAAGATTAGAGGATTTGTATATCGGCCAAAATGAATTCCTGACTCTTGAAAGTCATTCGTTCAAGGGTTTGAAGAATTTAAAGTTATTGGATATTACTGGCGCGACCCAACTAGAACGCATTGAGAAAGGTGCGTTTGAGGATAATATCAACTTAGAAACAGTTATTTTGGCTAATAACAAGAAATTGGCAACTCTAGAAGACTGCTCATTATTGGGATTACCAAAACTAAGACACCTTTCTCTGAAAGATAATGCCATCGTAACTTTAAGCGAGACAGTGTTCATCGGAAAAGAACTTAAGCAGTTAGATTTAACCAATAATCCAATTTTCTGTGACTGTCAACTTTTATGGCTCCACCAGTTGCTAAATGATAAGAGCAACTTCACTCAAATACATTGCGCAAGCCCTGAACACTTGAAAGACAAGCCTCTCAGAAACCTGAATGCCGATGACCTTGGCTGTGTGCTACATGACACGCGACAACAGACTATAATCTGCATTATAGTAGTCGCCTGTGTGGCCACAATTGCCACTTTAGTATTAATTTTGTACAGATATCGTAAGAGCATGCAAGAGAAGCTTAAAGACTACAAGTGGAACAAGGGGCGAAAGAACCTCGAGTACCACAAGCCTATCTCGACGGAGGAGGACTGCATAGTGCGCGGCATCCACCCGTCGCAGTACCCCGCGCCCCCGCACACCCCCGGCCTCAGGCCCATTCCTGTGACGGAACTGTAGCTAGAGCTTTACGCCTCCCCGAGCGTGTTCTTCATGTCAGGCGGCCAGGGCTCCGCGCGCCGGCCGCAGCGCTCGGGGGGCGGCGGCACGCTGCCCGCTAACGGATTCACGTACATCGGCGGCGACACGCGTCCGCATCAACCGCTCACGCTCAACAATGGCGCACCAGCACACCACCTTAACAACGGCTCCTTGCGATCTCTGCCAGATAAAAAGAACAATCGCAATGGTATCGTGTGTCACCCGGAGAACTTTCAGAGGAACCTGGACACGCGCTACTCCAGGAAGCAGGAGAACGGCTACATCCGCAACTCGGAAACCATAATCGGTTTCCCGCGCAACGACCGCGAGTACGAGCGCGAGCACGCGGAGTACAGCGAGCCCGAGTACTCCATCATCCCGGAGAGCGGCTACGGCCGCGCGCTCGAGGACTACCCGCGCTCCTGCACACACTCCAATACCTTCAACTGTTGAGTGCGCATGTGAACTATCTCAATCGTTTGTGATCTTGTAATTCTAGCAATAAATCTTCATTCCATTAAGTTTTCTATGAACGGAGTAAGTCGTGACGGACGTAGTGCTCTAGAGCGGTTAGTGACATTAGTATTTCGGGTCCGGTGTACGTTCGACCAGTGAGGACTATCCTGTATCGTATTCGTTTTAAAAGAGTACCTTAATTGTAAATTATAAATTTAAGTAGTGATGGATCTATTTTTCAATGGGACGTTTGGGGGCTCGGGACGTATGAAAGTGAGACTTTCACACGAGACAACGGTACAATGTACAGACTAGTCGCAGCGGGGGGCGGGGGCCGAGCGAGCCCGGGCCGCGGGGACTCCCCTCTATGGTGTACATCATAAAACATTGTGATTTGTATTTTTTTCTACCAGTGTGGTGGATTTTGTATTTGATTTTGTACAAAAAACCATTCCATATGATATCTTTTTAATGTCTAATATTTTTATTTATAAATGAATAAAGTAAGTGTGCGTTAAATAAGACACCAATATGAAAAATATTAGAATTAATGATGTAAATATATTTATACTATATTGAGATATTTATAAAATTTAATACAATCTTGTTCTTCTAAAATTATCATAAAATTATTTCGGGATATCTATTGTATTGTTTGCTATAATGACTGATATCCTAATTACGAGATTTCTTATGTCTGTCACTACCTACCTACAATTAAATACCCACTTACACCTAACTTCTAATTGTGTAAGTACAACGCACCCATTATTTCTAATAACAACACATCTTCGAACATTTTATGCTCAATCCTAATATTGTAATATTTTAAGATTGGTCTACGAACAATGTTTTAATTTTATAAAGTGTACATTTTGTTTTAACCTGTTATCTGTTTGTTAAGTCCCATATTTATGAGTGCCGTGTGATCTATTGAGAAAAGTTATGTTAACAATTTGACGGATGGCCTAGTAATTAACTGATGGGTTATCAATTACCGAAACGATGCACACAAATTAACTTAGCTCGTATCAATTAGTTCAATTGCAGTCGGCTGTATGCATCGCTCGATTAACGTATCCAGCCCAAATTACCTATTTATTAAGCATTATCTATACCTACTCGTACATAGAGAATACAGATATGTAGAGCAACTATGTATAGATACTTCAGTAATAAGAGAGGGCTAGAAACTTATGTAAAAATAATCTGATACATAATTAAATACGTAAATTTTCTAAATAGATCACACCATTTTAATTAATGTGCCTCGAACGATTACACGTCGATATAAATCTGGAAAAAAAATATTTTCTTCCTTTTATCATTACACTGGATATTATTCTTGCCATATTCCAAAAAGGCATAATGGTATTTTTAAATAGGTATTTGATATTTTTAATTTTGTAGAAAACGTTTAATAATTAAAGTATGATAACTATAATAAAGACGACAAGTATAATATATTGCAGATAGTATGTTATAACACTGTAATAATAAAATTAGAATTGTGATAAGGGCAGGCTTTTTAAATAAAGGACTTTAAATAAGTCGCTAGATACCTTCTTAGTGCCATTTTTGTGTCTTCTTGGATTATGGTCGTTTTTTACTCCACTTTTATAAACCCACACAACTTACCTGATCTTTTGGTGTTATTGAGTTATTGTAAATATGGAGAAATTAAAGACTAAGAAATTAAGGCATGTGTTAGTGCCTAGTGAATGCCTAAAAAAGTATACAAGAAAATGATGAATACATATGAGAATATTGTGATTAGAGTACTCACGACATTGTAATAGAAATCATCGGTCATTTCTGTACTTTATTGTAGTTATTACCTACATACAAACTCGATAAATATAACATACCTCAAATTTAATTGTGTTTTATTCATGCATTTCCTATAAACTGAAATCACACCAATGCTGCCTTTAAAATACACGCTGGAAATATTTGCTACAACTGTCAGTACTGTAAAGTATGACTATACGTTTCGAAAAGTACATAATATCCTTATAGCGACACATAAGCATATATCGCACCCCCAGAACCACAAAGGCGTAAGTGCAGATACGTCAATTTTTATACATATTTGAATAGTACAAAAAAAAATACAAATAGCAAATTTTTTCCTTAAATTTTTGACGTAAACTTAGGATTTCATAACAAAAAAAGTTTTTTTGACGTTCTAAAATTAGATTATTTTATTAATTAAACAAGTCGATAAACCAGCATACGCACGTCAAATTATAAGAAAATAGACCTAATCGTACTTAAGCTGTTGTTTCATTTGATAATAGAAATATTTAATAAATGTAATCCCTATTATGCTATTTCATACTTAATAAAAAAAGCAATTTCCTAAAATAATACTGATTACATCCTATCACGCTTAGAAATAGTTAAACAAAAAGTGCCGTATTCCTTGTTGAGTTATACATTCGTATTACAGTTTCGAAATAATCATGCTTACGCCTTTTTTCCGTTCATAAGGTTAGGTTTGGTTTTTAGTTAGGTTAGGTTAGGTTTGGATTTTAGTTAGGTCAGGTTAGGTTTGGTTTTTAGTTAGGTTAGGTTAAGTTCGGTTTTTAGTTAGGTTAAGTTTGGTTTTTAGTCAGGTAAGGTTAGGTTTGGTTTTTACTTAGGTTTGGTTTTTATTTAGGTTAGGTTAGGTTTGGCTTTTAGTTAGGGTAGGTTAGGTTTGGTTTTGAGTTAGGTTAGGTTAGGTTTTGATTTAAGTTAGGTTAGGTTAGGTTAGGTTTGGTTTTTAGTTAGGTTAGGTTAGGTTTGGTTTTAAGCTAGGTTTGGTTTTTAGTCAGGTTAGGTTAGGTTTGGTTTTTAGTTAGGTTAGGTTAGGTTTGGTTTTTAGTCAGGTTAGGTTAGGTTTGGTTTTTAGTTAGGTTAGGTTAGGTTTAGTTTTTAGTTAGGTTAGGTTAGGTTTGATTTTTAGTTAGGTTAGGTTAGGTTTAGTTTTTAGTTAGGTTAGGTTTGGTTTTTAGTTAGGTTAGGTAAGGTTTAGTTTTTAGTTAGGTTAGGTTAGGTTTGGTTTTTAGTTAGGTTAGGTTAGGTTTGGTTTTTAGTTAGGTTAGGTTTGGTTTTTAGTTAGGTTTGGTTTTTAGTCAGGTTAGGTTAGGTTTGGTTTTTAGTTAGGTTAGGTTAGGTTTGGTTTTTAGTAAGGTTAGGTTAGGTTTGGTTTTTTGAACCAAACCTAACCTTTTTGTTTTTTTTTTTTTTTTTTGTTTCGCTGGGGGAAAATGCGTTACGCATCCCCTCTAAATCGGAGGGGTATGTGGGACTCCCCGAGAGCTAGCAGGCTCCCGGTATACCCACTAAAAACCCCCAGCGTCACGCCCGCTTCGCCTTTTTGGAGAGGGCCTGGGAAATTAGCTGAACCCTTACTTCCAGACCCTCTCCGGCGAGTTCCTCTGATTTGGGCGTTTGCGCCCCCACCGTCCCCCAGGTTAGGGGGAAGGTTCCGGGCGCATCAATGCGCCCCTAGCCCGCCGTCGGGAGGCTGGAGGCGGTCATACATCCGCCTCCGTCGTCCTCTGCGCCGCCTTCGGAGTGCCGGTGCGAGAGGGTCGTCCTCTCGCGCTCGCTCCGCCTAGCTTAAAACCAAACCTAACCTAACTAAAAACCAAACCTAACCTAACCTAACTAAAAACCGAACCTAACCTAACTAAAAACTAAACCTAACCTAACCTAACTAAAAACCAAACCTAACCTAACCTAACTAAAAACCAAACCCAACCTAACCTGACTAAAAACCAAACCTAGCTTAAAACCAAACCTAACCTAACCTAACCTAACTAAAAACCGAACCTAACTAAAAATCAAACCTAACCTAACCTAACTAAAAACCAAACCTAACCTAACCTAACTTAAATCAAAACCTAACCTAACCTAACTTAAAACCAAACCTAACCTAACTAAATACCAAACCTAACCTAACCTAACTAAAAACCAAACCTAACCTAACCTAACTAAAAACCAAACCTAACCTAACCTGACTAAAAACCAAACCTAACCTAACCTAACTAAAAACCAAACCTAACCTAACCTAACTAAAAACTAAACCTAACCTAACCTAACTAAAAACCAAACCTAACCTAACCTAACTAAAAACCAAACCTAACCTAACTAAAAACCAAACCTAACCTAACCTAACTAAAAACCGAACCTAACTAAAAACCAAACCTAACTTAACCTAATTAAAAACTAAACCTAACCTAACCTAACTAAAAACCAAACCTAACCTAACCTAACCTAACTAAAAACCAAACCTAACCTAACCTAACTAAAAACCGAACCTAACTAAAAATCAAACCTAACCTAACCTAACTAAAAACCAAACCTAACCTAACCTAACTTAAATCAAAACCTAACCTAACCTAACTTAAATCAAAACCTAACCTAACCTAACTAAAAACCAAACCTAACCTAACTAAAAACCAAATCTAACCTAACTAAAAACCAAACCTAACCTAACCTGACTAAAAACCAAACCTAACCTAACCTAACTAAAAACCAAACCTAACCTAACCCAGCTAAAAACCAAACCTAACCTAACCTAACTAAAAACCAAACCTAACCTAACTTAACTAAAAACCTAACCTAACCTAACTAAAAACCAAACCTAACCTAACTAAAAACCAAACCTAACCTAACCTAACTTAAATCAAAACCTAACCTAACCTAACTTAAAACCAAACCTAACCTAACTAAAAACCAAACCTAACCTAACCTAACCTAACTAAAAACCAAACCTAACCTAACCTAACTAAAAACCGAACCTAACCTAACCTAACTTAAATCAAAACCTAACCTAACCTAACTAAAAACCAAACCTAACCTAACTAAAAACCAAATCTAACCTAACTAAAAACCAAACCTAACCTAACCTTACTAAAAACCAAACCTAACCTAACCTAACTAAAAACCAAACCTAACCTAACCTGACTAAAAACCAAACCTAACTAAAAACCAAACCTAACCTAACTAAAAACCAAACCTAACCTAACCTAACTAAAAACCGAACCTAAATAAAAACCAAACCTAACCTAACCTAACTAAAAACTAAACCTAACCTAACCTAACTAAAAACCAAACCTAACCTAACTAAAAACTAAACCTAACCTAACCTAACTAAAAACCAAACCTAACCTAACCTAACTAAAAACCAAACCTAACCTAACCTGACTAAAAACCAAACCTAGCTTAAAACCAAACCTAACCTAACCTAACTAAAAACCGAACCTAACCTAACTAAAAACTAAACCTTACCTAACCTAACTAAAAACCAAACCTAACCTAACCTAACTAAAAACCAAACCTAACCTAACCTGACTAAAAACCAAACCTAGCTTAAAACCAAACCTAACCTAACCTAACCTAACTAAAAACCGAACCTAACTAAAAATCAAACCTAACCTAACCTAACTAAAAACCAAACCTAACCTAACCTAACTTAAATCAAAACCTAACCTAACCTAACTTAAAACCAAACCTAACCTAACTAAATACCAAACCTAACCTAACCTAACTAAAAACCAAACCTAACCTAACCTAACTAAAAACCAAACCTAACCTAACCTGACTAAAAACCAAACCTAACCTAACCTAACTAAAAACCAAACCTAACCTAACCTAACTAAAAACTAAACCTAACCTAACCTAACTAAAAACCAAACCTAACCTAACCTAACTAAAAACCAAACCTAACCTAACCTAACCTAACTAAAAACCAAACCTAACCTAACCTAACTAAAAACCGAACCTAACTAAAAACCAAACCTAACTAAAAACTAAACCTAACCTAACCTAACTAAAAACCAAACCTAACCTAACTAAAAACCAAACCTAACTTAACCTAACTAAAAACCGAACCTAACTAAAAATCAAACCTAACCTAACCTAACTAAAAACCAAACCTAACCTAACCTAACTTAAATCAAAACCTAACCTAACCTAACTTAAATCAAAACCTAACCTAACCTAACTAAAAACCAAACCTAACCTAACTAAAAACCAAATCTAACCTAACTAAAAACCAAACCTAACCTAACCTGACTAAAAACCAAACCTAACCTAACCTAACTAAAAACCAAACCTAACCTAACCCAGCTAAAAACCAAACCTAACCTAACCTAACTAAAAACCAAACCTAACCTAACTTAACTAAAAACCTAACCTAACCTAACTAAAAACCAAACCTAACCTAACTAAAAACCAAACCTAACCTAACCTAACTTAAATCAAAACCTAACCTAACCTAACTTAAAACCAAACCTAACCTAACTAAAAACCAAACCTAACCTAACCTAACTAAAAACCAAACCTAATCTAACCTAACTAAAAACTAAACCTAACCTAACCTGACTAAAAACCAAACCTAACCTAACCTAACTAAAAACCAAACCTAACCTAACCTAACTTAAATCAAAACCTAACCTAACCTAACTAAAAACCAAACCTAACCTAACCTAACTAAAAACCAATCCTAACCTAACTTAACTAAAAACCTAACCTAACCTAACTAAAAACCAAACCTAACCTAACCTGACTAAAAACCGAACCTAACCTAACCTAACTAAAAACCAAACCTAACCTAACCTGACTAAAAACCAAACCTAACCTAACTAAAAACCAAACCTAACTTAACCTAACTAAAAACCAAACCTAACTTTACCTAACTAAAAACCAAACCTAACCTAACCTAACTAAAACCAAACCTAACCTAACTAAAAACCAAATCTAACCTAACTAAAAACCAAACCTAACTAAAAACCAAACCTAACCTAACTAAAAACCAAATCTAACCTAACTAAAAACCAAACCTAACCTAACCTGACTAAAAACCAAACCTAACCTAACCTAACTAAAAACCAAACCTAACCTAACCTAACTAAAAACCAATCCTAACCTAACTTAACTAAAAACCTAACCTAACCTAACTAAAAACCAAACCTAACCTAACCTGACTAAAAACCGAACCTAACCTAACCTAACTAAAAACCAAACCTAACCTAACCTGACTAAAAACCAAACCTAACCTAACTAAAAACCAAACCTAACTTAACCTAACTAAAAACCAAACCTAACTTTACCTAACTAAAAACCAAACCTAACCTAACCTAACTAAAACCAAACCTAACCTAACTAAAAACCAAACCTAACCTAACTAAAAACCAAACCTAACCCAACCTAACTTAAAACCAAACCTAACCTAACAGGCCTACGGCAGTAGTCTCGGGGCAGTCTACTGTACTGGGTTAAGGCAAAGACCTTACGCGCGCCTCTTAATAAGGGCTGGCGAAAGCTGGCTCCACGTTAGCGAAGAAGCTCCCTCTAAAAAGAGCTCTCGTGTCGGGACTTGCGCTTGATTGCGAAAACTTTCCCGTGGCACCCTACAATAGAATACGGTGAAGCACTCCGGCGGTTTAGCCAGTAAGAGTCCGGCACACTTCTTTGTTATCGCCCGTTTTCAAGTCCTTCAATCCCAATTGTCAAATCAGTGCAAGATAGTGGCCACAGCAAAAAACTAGCAGTATTAACTAACTGTCAAATATGTTTGTAAGAAGAGGATTAGGAAGTTACGAAATTAGTTTGGAACGGAACTGGATTAGGGAGCTGGCATTAAACATTATTTAGCTTTACTTTTTGTACAGCACTACACACCTTGAATACCACGCAGACAAAGTCGCGGGCAGCAGCTAGTGATTAATACAGTGTGTATATTTGAACGACGGACTTATTCAAACCACCAATAGTTTATGCATAGACTTCACCAATAAACGTATAAACAATAAAAAAAACCCTGATTAATGACGAACAAAATCGTTCCAAAAGAGTCCTAATAACTTCGCAACGATTTAACACCCTCGCGCTTATCGAACATATGCGCGGTCAATGACCGACGTCGACGTAGGTATGAATGCATTTCACTGCGCGGCACTCGTCGTCGACATCACAAGGGGCGCGGGGGGGCTTGCGCGCTCGCTGCCTTAGCGGCGGCACGTGTTTGGCGCGTGATATTAGGCATTTTGCGCTCTGTGTTTATAAATACTGTATTTTATCGGATAGTTATATGAAAAATTAAGGTCATAGTTTTTTTACATATTTGGGACGAGAATCGAATACTGACCACCCTTCTTCAATAAGTCCGTCGTTCAAATATACATGCTGTATAAATGAGAATTCATGTTTTTGTTTCAGTACAGTATTATTAATTACTCTTTTAAATGTTTAATTACTGAAATTATAAATAGTTTAAGGATTTTTGTTAATGCCATGTTCGTAAAGCTTTTTCGAGGATTTTAACTAATTTTAAGAAGTTGTCATTTTTATTAGAATAAATATGATTCAATGTTATTAGTTTTATAATTGTAACAAGGTCTGTTATGTGTAAAATTATAATAAAGTGCAATTTTCTAATCATCCGATTTATTACACCAATGTAATGTATTTTACATAGGGGCTTAACATTGGTAACAGTTATGATTTTACTGAAAATACTATTTAAAAAGTCAACATTCAGGCTTAGCATAACATTTTATTTTTTAACAAAAATGCTGTAAACGCTTCTTACACTTTGATGCTGTAAAACATAATTAAGCAAAAAAGGCCGTAAGTAGTGCTTATCTTTTGTATTTTAACATAGTATAGAACTTCATAAAATACGTAACCATGAATAGTTAAAGTATATTCATTACTAGCTGTTACCCGCGACTTTGTCTGCGTGATATGGAAGATGTGAAGTGCTGTACAAAAAGTGAAGCTAAATAATGTTTAATGCAAGCTCCTTAATCGAGTTCTGTTCCAAAATTATATCTTAACTTTCTATTCATTACCTGTAGTCTTACAAACATATTTGACTGTTAACACTGCTAGTTTTAAAGTTTAGTGCAACATTCACATGATGAAGGGTCATATTGTATTTTTGTTGTGGCCACTATCTATCTTGCACTGATTTGACAACTTGGATTGACTGGACTTGAAAACGTGTGAAGGTACAGGGGTGTGCCGTACTCTTACAGGCTAAAACCGGCGGAGTGCTTCTCCGCCACGGGAACGCTTTCGCAAACTACCGCAAACCCGGACAAGGGAGCTTTTCTTTTAAAGGGATTTTCTTCATTGACTTGAAGTCAGTTTTCCCCATCGCTTATCATGAAGCCGTCTTTGCCTTTATCCAGTACAGAAGACATCCCCAAGGCTACTGCCGTAGGCTATTTACGGTGGTTGGAGGAGAGCAAGTTGGACCCTTTTTTTTCGGGTGGAAATCCTCATGGACTTCCTTCACCTGGGCGGAGGCGGAGGGGCGTGCCGGACTCCTACCGGCTAAACACCCCCGGTGTCATCTCGCACCTGCGCGCGGGGCCGCGGGAATCCGGATTCTTCCGCAGTTCCGCGCTAGTGCTGGCCCGGTGCGTCCGGGCCTCGCCTCGTGCACGGGGTGGTGAGGTGTTAACCACCCTGAGCATCGTCTCAGAGGCGCGTGGCGACAACCCACCCGCGCCTCCGTCTCGGGTCCGTCGAATCGGGGGCGGGGACTTCCCAAAGTCCCACGCCCCTGGACCCATTTAGGGGGGCTGGAAAAAGGCGTTATTCGCCCTTCCCCTGCGCCTGGTGCGCTCTCTGCGGCCCGGGAAGTGAGTGGAGATCTCCCTCTCCCGTTCCGCAGTCTCCTTCTGCGACATCACGTCCTCGCAGAAGGACACCACCGCGTCCCACGACACTGCGCCGCCGACCATCGTACGCACTATGGCCGGCAGCGACAGGTCGCCTCCTACTACATTTGTGAGGACACGGCGCTGCTCGTCCCAAGCTGCATACTCGGCGAGCGTGTGTTGCGCCGTGTCCTCCCCGCATTGGACGCAGTGATGGCACTGAGCGTCCGGCTAGTTGCTTCGGCAAGTACCTATGCGGCACAGGTACTTGCCGAAGCAACCGTGCCACGACAGCACCTGCGCCACCCTGAACGACATGGAGCCGTGCCTTCTCCCGAGCCAGTCGTCAAGTACTGGCCGGATCGCCTCGACGGTAGCGAGGCCGGCGGCAGGGCGCAGAAGCCTTTGCAGCAAGTTGGGCCTTGCGTCTACCCCTTGCTCGGGCACGGATCCGGTAGCGAGATGAGGCCTCCCGTGCTCTTTTCTTGGAGCTCCATCACTTTTTCGCAGAATTCATTGACGGCACACCAATTAACCGCGCTTACGGCAAACGAATACCCTCTGGTTATCGATTTTTATTCAACAATTTTATGTTTAAATTTATTGCTGAAACACTAAAAATAATAATGTATTGAATTAGGTTGTGGAGCTTGTTGCGTCGCTTCTTCTCCATTTTCAAGTTTAATGAGAAAAACCTTCTTCTTCTTCTTTTCCTGTCAATTGTACGTAGTATTTGGCAACACCAATTGCAGCATCATTGGTGAATTATGTTAGATCCTCCGAATTGCAGATGTGCGGACACTTTGGGCACTCTAGGTGGTGTGACATCGCCTGTACAGAGATGACGCATTTTCACTGGATGGATATTGGATGTTAGAGGGGTCTGTATGCCCAAATTTACTAATTTTTGTTTGCAGCGACCTACTTGAGTTCTCAGACATTTTAATGCTTTCCAAACAGGCCACTTCAAGGTACCTCCGGGCAGCAGATGTCCCTGAGGTAGGACATAGGTGGTTCTTCGACATGTTTTTTGAGCGCGCATGCGACTTCTCCTCTAACGTTAGGAAGAGCAAAGGGAGAACTTATTCAACGGGGTTTGTTTTAAACAGTCTGATATTATTTGACACATTTCGTTGAGCGCTATGCGCTGTGTTGCGGAGAACATCAGGTACCGCTCCCCATTTGGTAGATGTATGTATGTGCAGCAGATTATTCCAGGCACCTATCTTCTCTTTCGTTTTCTTTCTACCCTTTAACGGACGAATTTTCAAAAATGCTCGGTTATTGGTCTAATTCTGGTTGTTTGAGCTGAGCCAACTGAGCCTGAAGAAGGTTAATGCTACGCACACGTAACAAAATATATGCGGGAGTACGCGTGCGGGGCATACTCGTACTCGAGATTTAATAGACATGAATGATCGAATATCGACACACTTTCACTTATGCAACTACTCTATACCATCGCAATTGGTGCACAATTTTTTAGTGCATAGGTACTATCAAATCTTCAAAACTACGTGTCACACACAACAAAATTGCAGTCAACAGCTCGATCATAAAATATAGTAAATCATTTACCGTCCAAACTATTTTTTTTTTGTTTTGGTAGTTGGTTTACTGTCATGTCAGTAAATATCCGCAGCTCCATCTAAATCGGATGAGACTGTCAGAGCTCATAATTTTAAGGAACAACATTATGTTAAAAAAAAACCAAGTGCTTCTTACAATACTTTTGATCTACCAAAAAACGATAGGAAAAAAGAAAATAATAATCTCGACTGAAATTTGAATTCGTACTCAAAAATTATTAAAAGATAAATTCAAAAAGTGTGTGTCGAAATGAAATTTGAACTTGGAGTAAAAAAATGCGAAGTTCTCTATTTTCCGACCCGGCTATTTTAATTGCTTGATTGTATGCCAAATAAGTTGTTAATATAAATGTCAAAACATAAAACCATAGCAACAGTATTTTGGTCGCTATGGTGAAGATTCGCTTCTGTCAGACCAGTTACGTGAACTTTAAAAATATTTTAATCGTAATTTTTTACCATTTAGGGCTGATTTTAAAAAAAAAAGTAGCCTAAGTCACTCTCCAGCCCTTCAACTATCCTTACACAAAAAATCAGGCCAATCCATTGCACCGTTTTGACGTGAAAGACGAACAAACAAACAAACACACTTTCGCATTTATAATATTAGTATGGATTTAGAAAACGATAATTGGGGTAAATATATTTACAATTAAGGATATCATAAATAAATAAGAAAAACGTCTGTAAAACTTTAATTATCAATTTATTAATCACTGAGATAATTTAAGAACTTTCTAATGTAATAAACAAAAAGCTTGATTTTTTGACATAACAAAATATCATAGCATCAAAAATATAACAGATATACCTGGTTAAACAGTTTTTTTACTCTCCTGTAAAGTTAGTGTTTTCGTCTTACGCCTTTGTATCCCTGGGTGTGCGATATGTATAATATCATGATGCGGATAAATACACTTATAATATCGCATTAGATCCAAAAAATGCTATCCAGTCTCCTTCATAACAAAATGTAGAATATAAGCACAGTCTAAATATACTATTACTAGCTGTGCCCGCGACTTCGTCCGCGTGGAATAATTATTTTGGGCATCATTTATTTTTGCGGACAACCTCCTTAGCTTTGAAATTTATAGCTGTTACCTACGACTTTGTCCTCGTCATTTTCTGTTATTATTTTAGACAATTTAGTTTTTAAATTTTTAAAAGAACATAATTATTTTAAAGTACCTGCTTCTGCGTAAATTATATTTTTAGTTTTATTTTCTTGTGCCAGAAGTACATATTGGTTTTCTCCACAACCTGATACGTTGATACAACTCTTAACAAATGCATTAATTTCGACCGAATTTGATTACCATAAAAACGGTTCTAGTGAGTTAATCTTAAAAGATAGACATGTACTGTCCTGGACATTTTTTTAGATCATTTCAATAGGAATAATTCTTTTATACGTATATTTTTAGTATCTTGAACCGTTTTCGGAGCGCACGCAACGGAAGCCCTCAAGGATGAATAATTTTCCCCGTTTTTTTCACATTTTCCATTATTTCTTCGCTCCTGATAGTGGCAACGTGATGTTATATAGCCTAAAGCCTTCCTCGATAAATGTTATATTCAACACAAAAAGAATTTTTCGATTCGACCCAGTAGTTCCTGAGATTAGCGCGTTCAAACAAACAAACAAACTCTTCAGCTTTATAATATTAGTATAGATATAAGTTGGCTTTTTGGATTTCATCCGTAACAGCGCCATCTAGGTTCACACATAAAAACTGACACCTATTTCCTAAGGGTTTAAAGAAACAGATATAGTGAACTGTGAATAGAGATGTCGCTACACCAAGAACATCATCATCTTCCTGCCCTTATCCCATTTCACTTGGGGTCGGCGCAACACGTCTTCTAGACGTGTTGCTTAAAGATTTGGCTATGGTTTTATAGTCGGCCGCCTGCCTGACACTAACCCTCTTTGGGAATGCGTTTGTTGATGGCTTACCCGCCAGCATTCGGGTGACCCAAGGTGCTTGGTACAGTGCACTGGGTCTTAAGGTCCATTGGTCGCCTTTTACGACACCCAGTGGAGGATATGGGGTGGTGCTATTCTTTATATCCGGACACCACACGGATTCGCTACACCAAGAACATGTAAGCGAAATACAATGTCTTTTTTTCTTTCTTACTAGGTATATACCTTCAATTCGCATATTATAATAGTAAGTATAGGACTGTAATTAATAATATTACAGACACATGCTATTTAAAACCAGTCAATAAAAGAGCAACTGCACTGTCAGCGACTTTAATACAGAAACAGAAACAACAAAACATTTCAAGTTATAGGAGTGTGCATTACGTAGCAATCACTTAGCCGTAAGTCATTGACCTGGTTGCTGCAAATCAACTACAGTACATGTAAAATTCGCGCTAACTGTTCAGAGGTCGCTAAACTCGCTAGAGTAATTTGATTCGTGCCTTAAAGGACATCAACCTCACCCATGAGGTCAACCCTGTCATTAGCACTGCAGACAAAACACGCCATAAATATAAAGAAAACTCATTGAAATTGTTCATTAATTTATTTATAGTATGCAACATTTTATTTATTAACATTACAAAATTGTTCAGCCTTGTGATGGGAGAAGCCGGTTTCAGCCGATGCGCAGATTGACATGATTTTGTAAATAAATAAAAAAGATATGAGTTTAGGCGCCTGTTAGAAGTGGAATATTAATTCACAAATAATAATTTTCACTTATACTGTACAATTAGAACTTCTCCTCCTCTAGACCGTGTTTGAAGAACATCATGATGGGGATCTGTGTGCCGTCAATATCTCTGTACTCCATCATAGCGACCATGCCGTCACAGTCCATGGACTCTCCAGTGAAGAACTGGAGTTCCTTAAACCTACCGAGGATGTCTTTCATTACTTTGTTCATGTTGGTCTTGAAGATGTCAACCTGGTCAGGTGCCTTCTCTTCCAATTTTGCTACTAATCTGAAATATGAAAGTAAAGATTTGTTTAGTGATATATTGCTGCAAACATGACATTGTAGTAGTTTTAAAAGTGTAACAATTATTTTTAGTTTTATCTCAATAATTCAGCTCTATCACAATGTAATTTCTCATAAAGAAATATGACAGGATCATCTAAATTAGCTTAATAAATAAATTGTCAACCCCCTTTCATGAACAACCATTACAAAACGGATGTTTTTTCACTGAAGTTATATGCTCTTGCATCAATCGCTCCATAGGATGATATTAATGATCAGCCAGTGGTATTAGATGATGCACCTTTGTGTTAGTTAACTATTCATTTTGATAAAAGTTTAAAGGTTTACAGCAGGTTATAAATCATTAATTGCAAATATGTTGATTCAGCTAACATTCTTAAAAACATGTACAATATATTATTAATAATCTAATAATCGAATTCTATGAATTCTAAGGACAGAAAATAATAACTGTATCCTAAGTTGTACGAAAAACACCTACTACTACTAAGGTAACTATTGGATTGCAACATTAACATAAGCAAGATAAGAAAAACTAATATAAACATGTGTCACTTCAAAATGTAAAGTAAAATGCCTGGAACTACCATGTTATATAAAGTACCATGGAAGTTTACAAATTAGAGTTAGCAACAGCAGTGTTTTGTTTTACAATTTCACATAACCATTGCATTTGTTAAATTTGCAATTATATTATTACAGAATGTCTGTTCAGTATGTTTTCAGCTGGAAACATTGTGAACTTAACCTTTAAAGATAAGCTATCTTTGCAAGACAATCCATAACAGATAACAACTTGCTTTGATTACATGAAAATACCATGTGTTCACTGCATGTGTGTGACAACAGAGCATAAACAGATTTATAATTACCATATGTTACTCATAATGAATAATTAGTTGGTGACTAAGTAATGGAATTTATAATTATAATAATTTATATTTGAAGTAAGCATCTCAACTAATAAGTAGAGGAAGTACTAAGTAAAGTCAAGTGTTAAGTGGGACATCTTAGATGACTAACATGTTGGAGATTAATTGAATATGAGTGACACATCAAAGAACAGTGCAGCAATATAACATGTATTATATTATTGCACACTGGTATATTTGAATGTGGAATCAAATCTAGTGACACGTCTTGAAACAGACTAAATCAATGAATCAGCATGTTTTGCATTTGCTTACTAGTACTTAGAATTCCATAAACACCACTTGCTGTACAACCTTAGCACTTTCCTTTGTTAATTCACCAATAATAAAACTAGATAAACCACTGTTACACTCACTTTTTCATGTAGTCTTTAAGGTATAATGTGTAGGATTTCTTATCACCAAAAGCGTATGTTTCGACAAGCCTGTGGTTCAGGACTATGTCAACACCACTTTCGACTGCAGCATCTGTGCCTTCGTCAGCTTCCTCAGCCGAGGGGTTGAACCCTTCGATCTGAATATCGCCCTGTGCTCTCGTCACCAATCTACCGGTCACTTCGTAAATGACTTCGTCGACCAGTTTCATTTTGTAGGTGTCTGAGAACATCTCATCACCTGAAAGCAATAAATTATAACATAAAACATCGTCCACATTACTTCTGATCTCTTATATTGTCGATGTGGCATTAATATTTGCAAAAGTTGATGAGACATCATCATATCACTGCCCGACGAAATGTCAAAATCACAGATATCAAAAATGCACATAATAAATGAAATATACACATAAACTTCACTAGAGAAATACAACAAACACAATTACCAGTAATAATATCTTTATAGATTCTCATTTTGATGGATTAGAGGCGATTAAAAATAATAAAAACCGAAACAACGGCTTCTTGCCCCACGAACTCAACCGGAAAGGACTTTGAAAAGAAAAAAAGGAAGTACTTTGGGTTGCCAATTTAAATTATTTTGCAATGCCAACACTGCCGAACCCTACTTTATTAATTTTGCATGTAGGTACGTAAGCATCTCGAAAAATAAAGACGAGTATATTGTCAATATATTATAAACAGTATTTTTTAACCACACTTGTAAATTAATTTGCTTTATTTAAACTTGTTCCAATGAGGATCAGAAAAAAAATTTGAGATAAACTGTAAAAACTAAACGTTGCTGTCATGTCTTAGTTATGGCAGGATATAGGTGGCGCTTTTATTTGGCAAAAGATGGAAGTATTTCTTTACAATTCCAATGTTTGTCGTTTATGTGGAGAAGAAAATGATAATGGAACTTTGTTATATTCAAGTGAAGAAAATAATCAAAACTTAAGTGAAGTTATTAACACATATTTGCCAATAAAGGTATACCAGTCAAATTATTGTGATTTGTATTGACTTCAATCAATATGAAAATAAAATGGCTGACAAGTACAATTTAACATTTTCTTAACTTATTTATTTTGTATATTGAAATCATCATCTGGAATATTAGATTTTCATATTATCTATTCTACTTAACAAATCTAACTATAAATTTAAAAGAACATATTTTTTAGAGTTCAAATAATTGTCAAACGTCAAAATAATTTCAATCCTTAGAGCCTACAACTCGCGCGCGCCACATTAAATAATATGCCTGATCAATAATACAAAACAAAAACTTAATTTAAACACGAATTTATTACATAGAGGATGAAATTTTAGGTGTCCGATGAGGGACAACTACCTCGCACTATATGCCCAGGATGCACTATTCAACTGGAAGCCACCGTAGAATTCCTAACACTCATTATAAATGGACAAGTAAGTTACCTGATAAATATATTCCCCATAAAATTTATAAGTGATCAATCAACTTCATTCAATAATTAACATTCCAGAAAGTGATTCGAGAACTGTATCTTAGAGAGAAAGAATATAAAAAAACTATACTAAATCCCACAAACGAACAGGATATCATTACAGAAAAGATAATATATGAAGGTAAGATTGTCTTGAATTACATACTTAAGTTTTATGTAAAAACAGATCAGAAATATCCAGAATCCACATAATTATCCTATTCTCCCATGGTGCAGTACATTACACATTGTTTTTCTTCACAGTAAACACTAGTAATGGAGTGTACCAAGTAGAACATCCCATTGCCTTACAAGTAGCTGGTCTGGAAAAGCCCAAACGTAAGAGAGGTCGGCCTCCTAAAAAACCCAAAACTCCTGAAGAGTTAGCCAAGGAGGCTGCGGCTAAAGAACAAGAAGTTAAAGTCACAAAAAGAGAAGAAAAAGATGATGAGCCTACAGGGAAACGTAGGAGGAAAACTCCTACTAGATTTAGAGAAGCCGTTCAGGTAACTTGAAACATAGCTACATAGCTAAAATATTTGCACAAGCCAACAATCTGTTTTTAAATTGTTTTACACATTCAATGTTTTCCCATAGAGTAAGCTAAACAATCAGTCTACAAGGTTGTTCTAGAAAGAAAGAATACATAACTAACATTGCTTGCTATGTACTACTGCTGTGCGTCATAAGTATAAACTATAATAGATTTTATTCTGTTTTATGTCTATGCATTATATAATCCCTCTACTTTATAATAAGTGTTGGTTATAAATAAATAAATAATAGCTCATATTCAAAACTGCAGTGTACTAGTTAATGAAACCTAGTTGATCCAACAAGCTATAATTGCTATATTTCAGGGTAAAGAACTTGAGCGAATATTCAAAGAGGAAGGGGTGACAGATGGCGATGAAAGTGACCTTGACATTAAACCTGATATGGAAATTGAGCAAAAGCCATCAGTGCCAAAGGAGCCAGAGATTATAGGGCACTTGGAGGACTCCGGTGAATTGGTGGTGGTAGTCAAGGGCAAAGGACGAGGAAGACCTAAAGGTACATAGAGTTTATCCCATCACCAAATCTACATAAATGCAATTGTTTTTTTTTGCATTTTAAACAAAAGACAGTCCCGCAGTAAAGGGATGTATTAAAGAAATTTTAAAATAAGTCCGCACTTGCATACACAAGCATGTGTAAATTTTAATGCGCTTATTAACTGTTTTTGTAGTGAAAAGTGACACTCTTATTGGTAAACATTTACTAAACATTATTCATTATAGGCCCAATGCGTCTTACTCGTAAGGAATGCGCTATCTGTGGCATGGAGTTCACCTGCACTGGTCGCTACATGTCCCACGTTGCTCAACACGGACCGGTTCTGTACCAGTGTGGGGAGTGCTCCGAGACCTTTTCCACCAGATTGCAGTTCAACAGCCATCAGAAAGAACTGGCACATAGCGGACAGAACATTATACCCTGCAAAAAGAATGTTGATAGGGCTAGAACTAAAGTGAGTACCTACTTATAGTTATTAAATATTTATGTACATACTCTTCATTCTCTTGCTTACCACATTACATTTGCTAAATACTAAAGAAATACACAGCACCATCTAGTTTTAAATTAACTTGTGTTATGAGTACTAGACAACTGATAAACATTACTTATTTAAATACATACATATTATAGATATACTTACTCTTAGCTATAATGACTTTGCACTGCTCATTACTAAACATTTTAAGTAAAACATGATAAACATGTGTCTCATGTTTAATTTTTATGTTTAGAAAAGTAAGAAGCAAACATTTGGACCAGTAGAAATTGTTGAAGACCAACCAGAGGCTGCAGTAACTACAATTGATTTAGCAGAAACTGTGTCAACAGTACCTGACTCTTTGCCGGACCTTAACCCACAGCCAGATGTTAACAAGAATGAGGTTGAAACCACCATCGAGTTCATAGAAGAAACTGATACAGCAGCAATAGAAATAGTATCTAGTCCAGGAGATGGTGATGTGAAAGTTGTTGGTAAGTATCGTTTAGTAAACTTGTTATCCCATAAAAAATGTTCCCAATAAATTCATTGTTGTCTTTCTTCAGAAACACCCAAAGAAGCGACTGTCGCTGAGAAATCTGAAGAAACAGAGCAAACAGAGGCAACTGCTACCGGGAAAGTGAGACTCAAGTGTAACCACTGTGAGAAGACATTTAGTAACAAGCAGAGCAAGTCCATGCATATCAAGGTCAGTTATTTTACAAAAAAAATCTTTGAACATAATGTTTTTATTCTACCAACATATTTGCAATACTTAAATTAATTCAACAAC
Source organism: Chrysodeixis includens (assembly GCA_941860345.1). Classification (NCBI taxonomy): domain Eukaryota; kingdom Metazoa; phylum Arthropoda; class Insecta; order Lepidoptera; family Noctuidae; genus Chrysodeixis; species Chrysodeixis includens. The sequence goes on from OW796092.1 coordinate 1,963,539, forward strand.
TTTTTTCAATTCGGTGTAGTTTTGCATTCACGTTAAAATTTTGAAATTAAAATCTTAAATCGGGAATCTATTTCTCGGCATCTCCATCCCTCGAAAACTCCATCCTACAGGGACTCGCCCTTGAGACCTCCGACCCCCAGAAACTCTCACTTTCGGGAACTCGCATTCCTCGGGATATCTATATCTCGGGTACTCCATCTCCGCAACCCTCCCTCGGAAACTCCAACCCCGGAAACATTCTCTCTCGGGAACTTCGTCTCAAGAGAAATCTCCCTCGGGAACTCCATTTCCCGGGAATGTCTCCCTCGTGAACACTGTTCTCCGGAAACCTATCCCTCGGGGACTCCACCCCCCTGGAACCTCTCCTTCGGGACAATCTGCCTCGGGAACACCTTCCTCTGGGCACTCCATCCCCCTGGAATTCCATCCTCCGGAAACACTCCCACAGGGACATTAACACCAGTGGCATGTCCTGTAGCTTGTGTACTGTGTGTGCAGGCAGTGCATGCGGGCGAGCGCGCGTACGCGTGCGGTGAGTGCGGCGCGCGCTTCGCGTACCCGCGCTCGCTGGCGCTGCACGTCGTGTGGCACCGCCGCCGCACCAACAGCGGCAAGGGCTACGCCTGCGACCTCTGCGGGAAGGTACACTAACATACATTATATTATACTCTGTCGAATGTGATCCACCTTTTTTCCACAGCTATAACACGAAGAAAGCGGAGAACGGTAGGCACACTGGGCGTGATTCCCCAGTGTAATTGGGTATTTTACTAAAAAAAACCTAATTAGTCCGTCAGATAGATTTCCAAAAAATATTGGATACGTATTTTTTCTTTTATCACGTTAACAAAAAAATAAGGTGATACGGTAAGTTGTACATGTGACGTCACGTACATGTAGGTACACTTTTTACTGGCAAATGACGTTGGAAGTCCCCACTTTCATACGTTTTACCACCTTTGTTGCAATTTATCTTTGTTGATGTAATAAAACTAATTAGTTTTTTTTGTCAAATAGCCTATTTAGTCGTTAATTGAATAAATGACATTTGAATTTTGTATCAGGTTTTAAACCACCCCTCATCGGTGGTGTACCACAAGGAAGCGGAACACGCTGGTCAGCGCTACGTGTGCAACAAATGCGGCAAGTCCTTCAAACACAAGCAACTGCTACAGCGACACCAACTGGTGCACTCGCAAGACAGGCCCTACAACTGCAAGGTAGGTTGCAGAAAAACTTATATTTATATTATTCTTAGAAGGACAATATATCTGAAGTAAACTGTTGTTGCAGTCGTGCAACGCTTCATTCAAGACAAAAGCCAATCTCTTGAATCATTCGCTGCTGCACTCTGGTGTCAAGAAATTCTCATGTGAGATCTGCAAGCACAAGTTTGCACACAAGACGAGCCTTACATTGCACATGAGGTGGCATACTGGTAAGCACTGGAAAGGAATATCTTAGTCTGGTTATATTTATTTTACAAATTCTTTACTGCGTCTGTCGCAGTGTTTCGTCGCGTCGACATCAACAACTTTAAAGCATAAGGTCAAGCCTGTAGGCTAATATTATTTGTTGGTGTGTTTCTAAGGTCAAAAGCCATACGCGTGCGCGACGTGCGGCAAGTGCTTCAGCCAGAAGGGCAACCTGTCGGAGCACGAGCGCATCCACACTGGCGAGAAGCCGTTCCAGTGCGCGCAGTGCCCGCGGCGCTTCACGACGTCGTCGCAGCACCGGCTGCACGCGCGGCGCCACGCGGCCGAGCGGCCCTACGCCTGCGCGCACTGCGCCAAGCGCTTCGTGTCGCGCGCCTCGTGGGCCGCGCACGTGCGGCGCGAGGCGGGCGCGCGCTCGCACCGCTGCCACCACTGCCCGCGCGCCTTCGCCGAGCGCTGGCCGCTGCTCAAGCACCTGCGTCTGCACTCCGGCGAGCGACCCTTCCGCTGCCCGCACTGCCCACGGGCCTTCGCCGACTGCTCCAACCTCAACAAGCACAAGAAGGTACCGCGACCGACCAACACTTTTCATATCTTAGCATTTTTACAGTAAAATCTGAAAATCTGTTCATGAATTCAATAAATCACTATTGAAATAAATTCAATCCTTGAACAACTAAATATCCCATCATCACCTTCCGCCTACAGCAAGTCCACAAGCAGATTAGCCTGCTGGCGAACTCAAACCCGCAGCTAGTACCAGCAGCGGTTCCAGCCCCGAGCCCGGCTGCTGTGGCACTGCCGCCGGCGGTGACACTGCCCACGACGGAACTGACTCTCGCGCCAAAGGCTTCGCCCACACTACTCACGGAGGAAGTGCAGGATGACGAGCTGGAGGAACGTGTCATTTATGTCACTTATGACGTTGATGATACTGATTCCCCCGCCTTCCATATACTGGACCCGGAACAGGTGAAATTACTACCAAACCTTTTGCATAAGCCTTGTACCTATTTGTATTGAATTTATGGCATACACTTGGTTCCTAAGTATGTGACAATGTTGTTCGTGTGTGTGTCAGGCGACGGGTCTGGAGGACAGCAAGGTGTTGTCGTCGTGCGGCCTGTACGCGGGCGGCGCGTCGCTGCTGGTGCCGGAGCCGCAGTACGCGGCGCTGGCGCTGCCGCAGGACCTCGTGCTAGACGACCACGAACACATGCCGGTGAATGCCACTGCTATATGATAACCACCAAGGCCTCTTTATATCACATAGTTTTGCTTAATATTCTAATTTCCAATTTTCGGAATGATACTTGTTTAATTGTTGGGTAATAATTAGATTTTTTTTTTTCAATTTATTGTGAGCCCACTTGATCACTATTTGCGAATGTGTAATGAAAACATTTTTGTTTGTAGGTGACGGATGAGCAAGGCAATCCTCTTCACTTTACGATGCAAGACGGTACGCGGCTAGCTATCACATCAGCTGATGGAAAATCTTTACAAGTATGTTTCCTATTATACTTTTTCTTATAATAATTTTAAATTTCTCGTTTTGGCAACATATGAATAATTAATTGATTTCCAAATCTTCAGGTGATCACGCAAGATGGACAGACTATACCGGTTGAGATTAACGGATTCGCTAATGAAGAGGTATGATTTCATTATAATAGTCCGGTCAAATTAGACCAAAAAATCAGTAAACCCACGACAAATTCAGGGGAAGCTGAAAATTCTTACAATTGTTTAAATTATAATTATAAACATTGTCTTAAAAGTCCCAATCTATCCCATGTAAGGAAAAAAATTTAGCGGGGTAATAAGGTCCAAAAAATTAGATTTTCGCGATTTTCTTGAAAACGGTAAGTTTTATCGCAAAATTACCCCAGACATAATTTGTAGATCAGGGAATTTCCTATAAAAAAGGTATCAATAATTTTTTCCCTAAAAGCCACCGCTTCTGAGATATAACGATGCAAAAAATTGCGAGCGTCATAATATGCCTAAGTACCTCACCCATATACTTTCTGTAGCTGTAATGTAAGTAAGAATATGTTTCTGTCGGTGATTTTAAGTTACATTTAAAATATAAAATACTCATGAGTATTATTCTGAGAATATCAGGTATAATGAAACTCGATCCCTTAATACATACAATAGTGTAACCTTGAGGCAACATCTGTCTCTCTGTTCAGTTGTGTGCGTGGCTACGGTCGTATACCTGTTTTGTCTAAATACTCAATACATAAAAAAATGTCTTCCTCCAACCTCAGTCTCTGCTCATCAACATCTTCTTCGGGTATACTACCAAGTTCAAGTGTGGCTTGGTTATCAACTAAACCCAACAGATTGGGGTTGGAAGTTGGTCGATAATATATTAGAACCAATTCAGACTTTGCTTCCACCTGCGCCGGAAAAATTGCTCAACACTATCTTTTGTAACTGTAAAAAAGGATGCTATGCTAAATGTGGTTGCAAAAAAGTTGGGCTGTTTTGTTCTCTGGCTTGTACGAATTGTCAAGGCCAGTCTTGTTCTAATGTAGAATCACCAACAACAGAGGATTCATTTAATACTGACGAAGAAACATGTGATGCTTCACTTTTAACACAATTCACCTATAGTCAGGATGAAGAAGAAGAAGAAGAAGTGATTGACGATTCCGAATCCGACGAATAAACTATTAATTTCTAAATCTAATCACAACAGACCCGTAGAATAGGCCTATTGGGGAAACCACGTTAAAAAAAACGCGCTAAGTACACTACCTCAGAGGTGGCGTGGAAACGTGTGCGTTTATGACGCTTGCAATTTTTTGCATCGTTATATCTCAGAAGCGGTGGCTTTTAGGGAAAAAATTATTGATACCTTTTTTATAGGAAATTCCCTGATCTACAAATTATGTCTGGGGTAATTTTGCGATAAAACTTACCGTTTTCAAGAAAATCGCGAAAAACTCATTTTTTGGACCTTATTACCCCGCTAATTTTTTTTCCTTACATGGGATCGATTGGGACTTTTAAGACAATGTTTATAATTATAATTTAAACAATTTTAAGAATTTTCAGCTTCCCCTGAATTTGTCGTGGGTCAAATGTCTAAATTGACCGGACTATAAGCAACTATCTATTTGTTTCGAATGGTTGTGCAAATCTGCAAAAAAATATTATCGTGGCTCGATATTAAAAAAATGTTGTTTTTGCAGGAGGTTGACAACCCAGATACAATCGTGCATCAGTTGAACCTGCAGAAGACCGTCGACGCTAACGTGTCATCGCCGGTCACGCATTACTTTACTATCGTCTAATATTATTCTATTAGCTCTTTGTTATGTCGCGGCTTTTTGTACACGCTGTACATTCTACAAACTATAAGTTTGATAGAAGCCTCGCTAGATGGCGTGATTTCGTTGATCAAAATCGCCATCGACCCTCTTTTTATTACCAATTACGTTGAATTCTCTTTTTATTAATAAATAATAATGTTTAATTAATATATGTTGATGTGTCCCCTTTTTGTCGCAATGATTGATGGATCTCTTTTAGATGTAACTGATTTTAATAATAATTAATATACGTAAATTATAATTTTAATGATTAATAGAATTTTCAATTTTAGTTAATACCGTCGCCAATGTAACACTAGTACAATAAAGTCACAATTAGTTGGCCTTCACATAGTTTTAGCCAGTATTATTGTAATTCTATAGAAATAATGTTATGTAAATATAAATACATTTAATTTTTGATGATTGACGATCGTTGTGTTTTATTTAATTAATAGTCATAACTCATTAGAATCGTTATCAAATCCCTAGTACACAAAAATATTTCTTGGTCGGAGGATTAATTTTCTCGCCAAAATAGTCCGATGAAGCAGTCAAAGCATCCGGCCTGAGGCTAACTGCGGCTAATCCCTACCAAAAAAAACAAACAAAAGTATATATTTTTGAGAGAAACCTAACCTTGTCACGAGCAAATCTTACATGCTTTCAACTGTCACTATATGAATTACTTAAAATCCTTTCTTTTTTAAATACTGTAAAGTATTACGCAACAGCTCATTTCTGTATGAGTCCATGGCGGTCTGGTCCTCCACTAATCGTATAACCACACGCGTTTTACATCATCGCCCGCCACGCGGGACTTCGCGAGACAAAGTCGCGGCGGTCGACTGCAAGACCGCCGCGACTGTGTCTCGCGATTTTAGAAATAACCGCAGTTCCTCTGCACCTGGTCCTGACATGGTTATACATTGGGTCTAAATGAGACGTCAGCGTAGGTAATGGTTTTAGGAAATAAAACAAAGGCTTAATATGAAATTCAATATTATTTCGTTATGGTTTTAAGTAATACAATATATTTGCATACCATATACTATCGGTAGTATATTATTGATGACCAATCATTAAACAATGAAAAATGATATTCATCAATTCTCCTTTAACATTCGTTTAATAAATAGCTGTATACAAAAAAAACAATTATTTACAGGATAAGGCAGTACAATTACCACGTAAAATGTGCCTCGTCTTACTTTTAGCTATACAAGCAGTAAAAAAATGGGAATTGAATTAACATTGAATGGGGTCAGTTAAACAAATCTTAGCTCCAGTCAAATTTAACATAATCACTAACGAGTTAAATATTATAACAAATAAGCAATATTATTAGTTTGTGAACTTGTTACTTTATATGTGAGGAGACAGTTCTACTTAACAAAATTATGAATCTAAATTACCAAACGTAATTTGACATTTTGGCTGTAACATTTTTGAGACAATTTGATAAATTTGGAACGTATCGACCATCTCACTAATACATATGGCAAACATTGCGATTATACACTGAGTAACACATTTGGAACTAACGCAGCATCAATCAACGCATATACGTTACCGAGCTCGCGGCTCGGCTCGGCGCGGAACTAACACAACGCGGGCTCGCGCACCGGCGAAGCTAACACATAACAAACTCGATTCGAGCCGACAACCTCCCTAACTGTACAATATGACACAGGCACCGCGGGCCGCGCCTCGTCCGTCGCGAGCGATTACCTACAATTGATTACTATGACTCGAGATTGATTACAGCTTACAGCGACGGGCGAACGAAGCGGCCGGTACAGAACACATCGGTCGACAACACACCTTTACACAAGCAAAATTAACATAATTTTCATGTTCAATAAAACAGCTTCCGCCGAGGAAAACGCACTAACCGACTCTTTAAAATACAATGTATTGGACACTGGCACTATTGCCCTACCATAGCGTTTAACTGAAGAGTAAAAAGGCTTGACTCGACTGCCGCCGGCGACTAGATAATGGATTCTTTAAAATTTAGTAGAACGCGTGGCCGTCTATATGACGAGCGCCATGTCCTTCTTGCTGGGGAGCTGCACCTTCTTGCCCTGCCACAGCGAGTTGTGTATCGTGAACGCGTCGATCGTCACCGTCAGGTGCTTCGTGTGCACCTGCGAGAAGCATTTGCTGCCCGAGTTGTATCTGGAAATTAAATAAGGAAACGTTAAAATTATCGTAAAAGCGGTTGTCAGATCTCAGATACCTATTCCTTGGTAGTTGATACTTACTTGAAGAACTTATCGAACATCCTGTCGTTAACGTGTTTGGGCCCTGTGCCGTAGAGCTTGGCCACCTGCTCGGTGTCGGGGCAGTAGGAGTAGAGCGCGCGGAACTGGCAGCCGGCGTCGCGGAACAGCACGAGGAAGTGCTTGCTCTCGGAGCGCGCGATCTCCTCCAGCACGCGGCGCTTGGCCTCCGCGTTCACGGCGCCCGGGAACACGCAGTACTCCACCGCGTTCAGCATTATGCCGCGGTTCGACTTCGTCGTCGGCTGCTTGTACAGCCGAGGACCTATAATAGTTAACGCGGTTAGTACGTGTGGACATTTAAATTAAATAATTTATGTGGCGGTATCTAAATTGATTTAATATTAAAAAATGTAATTAAAGCTTGAATGTGTATACGAGTAAGTTCTGAATTGTATTACTAAGCCGATTTTTTTTTATTTACTCAATCGACTCATCAAAAAAGATATTCAAGTAATAGTAGATCAGATAAACGATAGGTCGAATTTACGGAAGCTATCTTGATTCAATTTAGTCATGATCTTTTTCAGCTGTATTTTATAATGTAGATTATATGTTTATTTACAACTAAATTAGTAAAACGATGTAAAAATGCACAGTGAACGCACAATAGTTAAGTGCCGTGATTATTATGTGTTAATCTCAAGTCTGGGTGAGGAAGCGAGTTCGAAGCGATTCAAAATGCAGTTCGTTAGAACAAAAACGTTGTTCGCAAAACCATGCCTTATAAATAAATAATCTTCATTGTTGGCATGACATCGCTTACGTACGGTGTATCAAATATTACTGTACTGTATTCGATTACGCTCAACGGAACAATCGAGAATGTTCGACTAGGTTTACAAAACAACTACAGCGTTTTTTAGGATTGACACTAGCAGTTGCATGTGTGAAATAAGTCGACCATTTCCCAAAGAGTCCGAGTGTGATCGATACTTTGATAAATTATAATTCTTATGCGACTACTGTACTGTGTCGAATATCTACGTGTTGGTGGTCTATCTACCGAGTAGTTATACAAGGACCTTTACGGCGACCTCTGTCGGAGCTTCCTAGACGGACAAATAATACGTTGTAAAGTAAACAATGCTGTTAGAGTTACGAAGTCGATTTTGATTATTTCTTACATTTTGTGCACTTTTTGGGTTAACTTTCGTATTTGTGCGGAGTGGATATTGTGTATTATTTTCGTTGCCTTAAAACTAAAGTTAAACATTGTTTTCAAATAATTCGATTCATATTAAAATTTATACACATTCATGACGAAAAAATGTACTTAGATAAAAAAAAACACCCTTTAACTCTTATTTTGGGGTTTATTGAAATTGATTACTTAGAACAAAACATAATTATTATAAATATAGTTTTTATAGTAGTATAAAGTATGTATAGTGTAGTACTCACCAGAGTAGTCCATGATGGAGGAGTGTGTGGAGGAGACGTCGGAGGTGTCGTCGTTGTTGTTGTGATGGCGGCGCTTGCCGATGGCCCCGGGCAGCGAGCCGGGCAGCGAGCCCGGGCCCGAGGCCGGCGAGCCCAGCGCGCGCACGCCCGGGGACGCCGCGCGCCGGGGCGGCGTGGCGCGCCCCAGCCCCGAGTCTACGGACCACGCACGTTACACAACACATACACGCTGCACTAACCAACCCCAAACCCACATATCAACTCAGATATAGACTTAATCTTGTTACTGTTAATAACCTGGACCGTTCTATCTTAGTACCTATACTACCTATTTCAAACTACTATTGTAACTACTCATAGTACTTGAAAATGATGTTAATATTTTACTATCATAACTAGTAGATACGACGTAGAAACGTCTTTTTTTTTACTTATGGCATAACTACAAAAGTTAAATGGCTAAATATTATCAAAGTATTAAATCTAATTGTTAAGTTAGTAAATTCTAACCCTATAATTTCACTGACTAGCTATAAAATTAGTAAATATAGTGAATGACCCTAATTTACTTTCATTAGCAAAAATCTGATTATTTTTTTTTGGCAGAATTTAATCAAAGGACATATTGCAATTTCTTCAGAGCCTTAACATTCAAACATTTGACACCTAAATATTCTGTAAAATAAATGTTTTTTGTCTATAAGTAATAAGCACAATAACCTAACTCTGTAAGAGATAATACTCTTTTAATCCTATAATTTAAAAAGCAGTAGCTATGCCACATACTTACATGCAAATAAATTAAGACCTATTGCTCATAAAGTATGCTCAAGTTTTGATTAAAAGATGACATCAGCTCATTTTGAGCGTATCATGGCATCTTAAAATATGTCCTTCGTTAACCCTAACGCTATATGCGACATAAACATTGTACACAACGCGTAAAATACTAAATGTGTGTAAATATCTAAGTACAGGTGTTCTCTACGGCTGCTAAGCGAAACTAAAAAGGCAAAACTCAATAAAAAGAAGCGTCGACATTTTGTATTTTACGCATAAATATATCATTACACACATAGAGACATCGAAACTAATTTATAATACTAATATATATGGTCTAAAATATAAACACTTACAACCAAATATGGGAGTCTAAATGTATGGCAAGAAATACATGATGTGATATCCCCTTTAAATTTTCTTTTCTTAGACTAATAATTAATTAATTAACCTTAGTTTTATCAAAAAATAATGTAGATATTAATTAAGGTCTGGACTTAGTTAAGAATTTCTACTTTCTTTGTAGAAATTGCACCACATCTTGAATATTCTTGCCATAACTTGAGGTGGATAGTCCAAGGGGTAAAATATATTTTCATGATCTACTCTTGAAAATGATAGAACAGTCCTATACCTATCTATTAGTTTTCTAATGTATTAATATGGGGACATTAATAATATGGATAATTATTTATTCATCTTACCTTGTTATTTTACCTTATACATAAGTACTGAAAGTAATATTGTTAGCAACAATTGTTTATTCTTAAGTCAAGTTGAAGATTGTATTAAGAATCAGTCCAGTTTTTTAGATACTTTAAAAGAGGTATTGAAGAAGATTCATATGCGTTAATTAAGTTAATAATTAAGATCCCTTACATTTGTTTATTGCCCTTTTTATTAAACAAGGTTGTAAAGTGTTTAACCAACGAACATAAGACGATGTCACACCAACACCAAGATATTTAATAGATATATACATATAAACATGCGCTAACTCGCACCGAGTTATACCGAACATATACCATAACCTTATAGGATAACCCCTGTACACAACAGATACACAGTAGAAAAAATTGAGGAAATAGTGGTTTGGAATGTTTCACCTAACTAACCTTTTTTTCTTAGAAATGACTCCATCATCATCATCTTCCTGCCCTTATCCCATTTTACTTGGGGTCGGCGCAACTTGTTTTTTTTTTTTTATAAACATGTTGCTAATGGATTTGGCTATGGTTTTATAGTCGGCCGCCTGCCTGACACTAACCCTCTTTGGGAATGCGAATTAGAAATGACTCCAACGTTAATAAATTATTGCTATAAACAGTTCGTCCAAATATGAAGTGAATGTTATAATAAAGTAGTACATTCTCATTGAAGACAAGTTTTAAACTGAATAATTACTATTATAGGTTTTAATATTTTTTGTATTTATCATGATGAATTAGAACGTGCTGTCTTAATAAATTCTAATATCACTAATTTTTACAGTAATTTGAAGAGATAAAGTAAGTAGCCAATGTGTCTAATTGTGTACAGAAGTAGTAAATATATAGATGAAGTACTTATTATACTTATATATCTCCGATGACCCAAATGAAATAAATGTGCACAAGACGAAAGAACGCGCACCGGCGCGGCACTGCATGAGTAAATATGTTACACGTTTGCAAATATGTATTCCAGAATAGTTTTATATCATTGTGTATATGCCAGTTTTTTTCTTTTTAACACAAAAGAACGGAAGAATGAACTTACACGATTTTTTTTTTTTACAACCACCTATAAATTCCATCCAACATTACAAAAAAGCTTCATATACCTATAATATGATGTATGAACGAGTATTTATTATTAATGAACATATTAAGAACCTCGTAATTAGACTAGCAACATGTAACATGTTCACCACACACGTGAGCGCTCGCGCGGCCGCGGGAGCAACAGAAAGTAAACCCAACGCACCACAAGCGACGGCGTTACACAGCCGCCTATACCAACGTGAGTCAAGCCTTTATCGGGTGTTTACAAACTGCTCTTACCGCACAAATTCATAAGAGAGCTTGACTTCCGTCCCGCCTTAAAGTTACTCTGGTAACTGGAATATTTAGACCTTCCACGTGAAGACTGTGGTTCCTCATTCACGCGCTCTGAAATGTTTCCTATACATGTCATCACGCAACTCTCATGCAATGCGAACTCCATTCTGTTATTTCATATGCAGCATTCGATGTATTGTAACGTGGCGAACACCACGCCAAAGCATGCATCGTCCACACAAGCAGCTTCGATTTCTTTACATAATAATATGGCAAACAAAATTAATGCTATACCGCGATAATAAAAATTGTATCACATCACTTTGTATTTACATATTCGGGAACCAATTTATTAAATGCGCGGAAGGTCTAGGGCGTATCGAAAAATTTGGAAAAAAAGCTTTCATGAAAACTATGGTACCACTCAGATTCAATTTGCAACTACATATATGGCCAAATAAGGGAATCAAGCATACATTTTGCAGATTGGAGTGGTGTCTATAATCTATGCGATGCTGAAATCATACACATATAAAATAAATCGATTATAAATATAAATAATTCAAATCGAAGCGTTCTACTGAAACCAAAATCGAAACAAGCGCCTTCATCACACTAGATCTATCTGGACGTGTTGCAAACCTTACAGCTGGGAGTTCGTTTGTATGACGGAAGCAAAATTATATAGGGTTCACTTGGTTGTGATACAACTTAATAATATTGTAGCTAATAGCTTCATAGTCAAGGAAATGAAGATTCACTACATTCAACCAATATTTGTTACATATCGGTCCTTGTGTGTTCTGTTCATCTCCTTGATACAATACACACTGATAGCATTTTAGTGATTTGTCTTGAATATAAATTAGAATAAGTTTTAGTTCAAACAAACTGGGTACAATATCAAAACAAATCACAGACCAAAAACAGACTCCCGTCTACAAACATCGATATAAACATGACTTAATGACGTTGTAAATAGTGACGTCATTTGTAAGTTGTCGATGTTTGTGGCCGGGGTCTAGTAGCCGGTAGGCGAAGCGTCGGGTGTTAGTGGCGGGTAGTGGGAAGCTGTCGGGCACTCACCTCGCGAGGTCTTGCAGGAGCCGCGCCGGCCCAGCGGCCCGCTGGACGCGCTGCCCGGCGACATGCCGCCGCGGTCCTCCACCGGGGACTCTGTACCAATCGCAACACATTTACAACAGTGCCGCATACCAAACATAACCGTAAACTGGTGTGTTGCCTTGCGTATGTACTCTTGGACACCAAGATCATAGAAATTCAAGTGTATAATCTGTTCTGGTATTAGTGAAAAGGGTACAACAATTTAAGCTAAAATATAATCATGCTTCTAAGGCGTGAAGCGCTTTAAATCACTTGTTGGGACGACCCGTCACTAAACTTTTGCGTGATTTGCTCTCGCCAGATATTATGCAAGTTTGAGATATGTTTAGTGACACGGGTTGTCTCAGCATGGCCATGCAGTGTGTCACGTACCTCTGTAGAGCCCGGCGCGCTCGGCGAGGCTGTCCTGCGAGCCGCGGTAGTAGTCGCGCCGCATGGTGCCGCCCGCTACACACAACACAACGTCAAGCGGGGATGCGATATGCTGGCCGCGCATGCTACTCTATCCTCACTCACATGTCCTCTCGTTGATGGATGTTTAGGATGACTTTTTATATCGATAAAATGATTGCGTATGAATAGTACACAGGACTAAGTGTGACAATCGAAGGGTAATCAAATTTTGAAAAGGCATAACGCCAACATCCAATTGACATTCTTTGAAACAGCAGCAGCACTAGTTTGAAAAATTGCACACGACATTAAAATAAAAAATTGCAGCATAACGCATCCGATTGGTAAACATAAATATGGCGGCATGCCGATGGGCAAATTAATTTTGTAAAAAGGGATTAAGCGGACATGGAGTGCAGCTTCACATAAGTTGTTAGCAAAAAAAAAAAACAAATAAAGTGTTCAATTCGGTAAAGTGTTTCAGTTGTGATAATTTGAATAAAATGTCATATCCTGAAAAGTTGTAAAAGGAATAAAACAGTTTGAAATTTATAACACAGTACGAAAGAAAGATACCACAGATTTATCATTTGATAATCAAAGTGTTGACAATTCCACACGTACGACTTATAATATTACACTAGAAAAACAATCTACAACAATATCGACAATTTGTTTGTTTGTTTCAGCTATTCAATTAGTGACTAAAGCTACTTGCATAGATACTTTAGACGACTTTCACTATCTGGTGTCAGTGCTGGGGTTCGAAATTACCATTGTTCTAAATTGCAATTCTAGTGTGTTTGAGTGTAAATTTTGGGAGGAGAGTGTAGACAAAAGAGAATGTAATGTAGGTATGTGTGTGTGTAAGTCCACCTGCGAGTGGTGTGGAGGGGTGCTTGGGTTCCGCAGCGTGTAGTGCGGAGCTGTCGACGTGTATGGTCTTGGGGCGCGCGCGCGCCGCCTGCCGCCCGCGCAGGCGCGCGCCGCCTGTGTTACTGCTGCTGCTGCTGGGCGGGGGCGCCGCGCCCACGCGACCCATGCCCTCCAGGAACTCCGTCCTGTCCAGTACTTTGCCCTGGAACGGTACAACAGGTTCTATGTATTGAAGAAGTGAGAAAAATTAAACTGTTTCTTTTTTCAAGTTGGCCTTGTCAGGGACTTTAAAAAAAATAAATTACAGACTCTTATTGTGCGCTTCTATAACGTCACTCCTATGGAAAAGAACCCGCAAAAAACCTCTTTAAATAATGATACAACTCTGGTCAGATTCGCAAATGGTGTGGAAGATTTGTCGCTAAAGACATGCATAAATAAATGTGTCGTAGTGCCGTAGTTGCACGTACCTCCCGCTCGGCCTCCTCGATGGCCTTCTTGAGCTTGTACTGTTGCAGGATGGCCTGGCGGCGGCGCGCCTGTTCCTCCTTGCGCTGCAGCTTGAGCTCGGCCGCGCTCTCGTCCCTCGCGCGCCGCGCCGCCGCCGCCGCCTCGGCCCGCGCGCGCGCCTCGTCCGCGCGCTGCCGTCGCTGCAGCGAGAGGAGCATTATGCGCTCTTTCTTGCGTTCCATCTCCTCCGCCGAGTTCTTGAAACAAAGTATATGTGGTGTTAGCTAAATACCGCTATTACTAACTTTAAACATTATCATATGAATTAAAAAAATCAACATACCGGGTCAGGATTTAGCTCGCCGATGACTAATGCCGCTGGTTCAGCATTATTCACGCGTTGGGGTCGTTCTCTAGGTGGCGTTTCTCTGCGCTCCGAAGAAACGTCATTAGATCGTATCGTTTGTTCTAACCCCGTATTTCTATGTACCACGAACTCTTCTTCGTGCGCCGGCTGAGGTAACCGCTCGTTCCAAGTGTTCTCCGGACTCCGCTCCGGACTGATGTCTGTCGACCTTTCCTTTTTCGGTGAGCCCCGTTTCGCCCGCAGCGGAGGTTTCGGCCGCTTCGGCTGATCATTATCGAACGATATATAGAAGCCTTTCTCGTTTGGTTCACTGGCTTCTTCCTGTTCGAGCTGTTGAAAGGAGTTTCTACTGAGCGAGGGCCTCGTGGGCGAGGGGATGCGGTAGGTCCTCGTTCCAGATGAAATGTTCAGTCTATTGATTCCCTGTCGCAGCGCATCGTCCTCGGCGTTGCCAATGAAGGAGATGTTCTGCGGCTCCATGTCGTCGGGCGGCGGTGCGGGGTGTGGCGCGGGCGCGGGGCGGTGCGGGGAGCGCGGCGGGTGCGGCGCGGGCGGCAGCTGCTGCAGGCTGACGGGGTCGGGGCGGCGCGCGTCGGGCAGCGAGCCCTGCCGCTGCGGCGTGCGCGCGCGCCGCTGCGGGCTGCCCGACAGCGGCGGCGACTGGGACACGTATTGGTTGGGGTTTATCACAGTGTAGCTTAAATGGTTTTGCGGTTCTCGAATGTTCTCGGTGCCGTTCTGGTACCGGTCGTTGTTGTAATGTACTTGGAAGGGCTGCTGGTTGGTCCGGTCGTGCAGCACGAAGCCCTGCTGCGGCTGCCAGTTGCGGTCGGGAGGCGGCTGCGGGGACGGAGACTTCCACGTCCGTTGTGGAGGTTCCGGAGTCGACGGACCGAACTGTTGGTGCTGTTGATGGTTTTGTTGATGCTGTTGGTGAAGCTGAAAGCGTGCAATACAAAAATCAAAACTACATAATGATATTTCACAAAGGTGAACTGGACAAGTGATACCCACACCGTAGTGCATTGTGGCAAATTGCCATGCTTGGTTAAGCTTGTGACCTAACCTTTGCATATAGTCATGTATTTAATAAAAATAATTTTAGTATAAATCAAATCTTTGACTAGAGACTTTCGACACATATTTGAAAGACCTCATTTCTTCTAAGAAAATTTTGCCCTTCGCTGGATCAACAGATCAACTGTCAAGAGCGCTTTCGTTATTACTTAATACGGCTGACAAACCGAAACCAAATGCCAAACTTATGAATGGTAACATATAGATGTAATCTAGTGACGTGCAACCGACCTGCCACCCTCGCAGTTCAGTCTCGTGCTGTTGTTGCTGCTGCTGCTGCGCGTGCTGCGCCCACGTGCGGCGCGGCGCGGGCGCGGCGTCGTGCAGGTAAAACTGTTGCCGCCCGTAATCCTCTATCTCCCTATACTGATACTGTGGGTACTGCTGCTGTTGCTGCTGCTGCTCGTAGTTATAAAACTGTTGCTGTTGTTGGTGCTGTTGCTGCACTTGTTGCAGTTGTTGGTGTTGGAATTCGCGCGGTATGTGCGGCGTGGAACCGAAGCTGGAGAGCCCAGGCCGGGACACATTGTGCTGTGAGCTGAATTGGCTGTGCTGCAATGTTAGGCGCGAGTCAGCGATGTGACGGTAAGCACGCTTCACAATGTCTCGTAGGAAACATGTTTTGTATATTTTGCTACTATTTACAAGTAGGTGCAATTTATACAGAAATAAGATTGATACTAAAAATATACTCAGTTTGTATATCTCAGGATTTTAAATGTCGTAAGTCCTGATTAGGAAACTGGTACATGTAATCGATAATTAAATCTGCGCGGACGAGAACGTCATCTAAGGAACAATTAAGTGGGCGGTCCGGCTCCTGCTCTGGGACAAAGCAAAAAGCGTGCCCCAACCACATTTACATAATTACACAGACAATACAAACACTTATTGCGTATACAGTATATATCGTTTACGCAGAGACAGTACATGTCTTCATTTAAATATGTTAAAGGAACATTGTGAAACGCCTTAGTTATTATAATAATGCATGGGAGTGGGTGTCTATCATGGAATGAAGCGCTGAAACTTAATCAGTTAATTACAATTCAAACTGAGTTTAAATCTCACTCCATTATGTTGGTTAGTCGATGTGCAGATCTTTAACATTTTTATTAAATTTTAAATATTTATATGTCAGGATGACAAAAAAAAGATAAGGTTATTCACAAGACATCATTCACACAAAGCTTTATGAATAGTAATTAAAGTTTGACATATGATCGCGTCAGACATTGTCATGCATCATAATACAAATTTTGACAGTTGCTGTTATTGGTTTAAGATTGGTGTATATGCCTGTTAACCCTTTACAGTATATCTTATGTCAAACTTTTAATTCCAAACACATTCTTTGGTATGGCAGCACTCTCAACGTACATACAATAAACTTACCAGTTGTGGAATGTTAGGTTGATACTGTTGTTGATGTTGCATTTGGTAGGGGGACTGAGGCGGCTGGGGTTGTTGCGGCTGCTGCTGCATCTTCGCGGCATTTGCGGCTGCATCTGCGGTAATTGCGGCTGCATCTGCATTTGCGGCTGTAACTGCGGCTGCTGGAACAGCTGTTTGGCCTGTTGTTGCTGCTGCTGTTGCTGCAACTGTGTTTGCTGGCTGGCGAGCCTCGCGATGTCGCTCTGAATGTCCTGCAGGCTGGAGTTCATTCTGTAAGTTTCGTGTAGTAACGGGGTTGGTTCGCGGTGTGAGAGCTCACGCACTTGCTACAAATGCGATCGACTGTCTCACTTCAGTCGATGATTACGTTGTGCCGCTACAAACACACGTACATACATAGCTATAAACATGCTAGGGGCAACTAAATAAAAATATAAGTATAAATTTGCTGGAAAGAGTACCTAAAACCTATAATGAGGAAAGTGCTTGGGAAGAATTGCTGTTTCTGTATCCTGTCACAATGTAGATAAAGTCGTATATTGAATGTGTTTTGCAACTGTTATGTACTGTTTGTTGAAAATCCAACCCCATCCCATACATACAAGGATCTTGGTCATTAATAATATTTTGTTTGTGTGACAGTATTTCTTGAATATAATCTCATCAGTTGCTGTTATATTTGTGTAACAGGTAAAAAATAAGCTGTTCCATCTGGAAATAAAAGTATGTGCAGGCTATTGTCACGACATATATCTATTGTGCAATAAACAAAAAAATATAGTGCACTGAACAAACAGTCCGGATACAGTGCACTGAACAATAAGTATTATATAGTGCACTAAAGGTAATCATACCGATCTTGAATGTTGCCAGTACCTGAAAAGTACTTTTATATGATAACACTTACTTGGCAATGGATTGCTGGTATTGTTCCAAGACAGCGGTGTCCACTGAATCCCTTTGACTCGGCGGCTCCACCACCATATCCTATACACATTTCAACATATAAGTGATACACATTTGTACAATATAAAAGTTAATTGTGATATCAAAACTTCGCAAATCGCTCTATATTATCTGAAGTTTCACAAACCAGTCATTTGAAATGTTAGAAAACATCGTTTTCTAAGCTCAACTAAATGCGAAGAAATAATTTATTTTTAAACAAACGCGACATTCAAATTGTTTTCAGAATCTGTAAATACCTTAAGTAGTCACGTGTAACTATTTCACATGCAATTTTAATCACAAACTCATGCCAATTAATCTTCATTCCATTGAAATTTTGATCCCTTCACCAGTTATAGTATATTAATAGAACAACATTGAAGAGTGGCTGATACAACTAGAATTAACGATTTAACTTTCAACCGTAATCATATTTTTTAGGTAGTATTTTCCTACTAATCCAGGCGTACCTTCCTTATCTGCCCCTTCCTTATATAAATACCCATTTTTTTTAAAACACATACAAAACAAAGATTTGAACAAATGATTGTAATTTAAATCGATCGATGATTCCATGAGTGACAACATACCAATGATTAATCAATATTCCCACTGTGCTACAACATAAAATATCCAACTAAAAAAAGCATTTATGTAGAACCGAACAGGTGATGATTTTCGAGGTTCACTTAAACCTCCAGTGACACACCGATTATCCTTTGTGCGAGTAAAAAAGAAAGAAAATCTTCTAGCCACTGACACTGATAGCCTGTCAAATGAAAACCTTTTAATAAAGGTTATATGGTTTAAATTAGGTTGTATGTGTTTGCACTAGCCGCGTATGTTCTCACCTGCAGCGCGGGCGGGTCCTGCTTGTTGTCGTCGTCGGCGGGCGTGCGCGCGCCCTTGCCCTGCAACACGCGCGTGCAACCGCCACCGTCATAACGCAACTCGTGTCGCAACACAGTACCGAACACATGCTACTGCATGCTGGCTGCTGGTTGCCATATATTATTAACACTAACGAGTTTTTAAACAATTTTAAACTTTCTAAATGAAGGAAATAAAATACTCGTTATTTTTGACGACAAACGGGACTTATTCGCAATATAAAACGATATTTTTACTACCCGTGACCACGATCGGTGAAACTCGATCGAAGCGTCGGGAGACAAGAAATATCGTTTTATATCGCGAATAAGTCTCGTTTGTCGTCTAAAATAACGAGTATTTTATTTGCTTCATTTCAGATTTAAATACCTATGTACAAGATTTTGCGTATTCCAGCCCAAAAAGTTGTACCGTAAGTAATTTTTGTAAAATATATAGCAACCAGCGGAGTCATGCTTAAAATAAGTGTAATTAATGTATGGGACGTTCTTACAAATCTGTGCTTCTTCAAAAAGTGAGTCAAATGTATTGTGACGTGGGATATAGGTTATTTGATATTTCAATATGAATTAATTACCAATTAAGTATCAATTTGAAAGATCTGCAGTACTACTAAGTTTGAGTATTGAAAAAATATGATTGCACTGCAAAATATTTATGAAATCGACATAAGAATGGTTTTAGGAAAAGCTGTTTCTATTATTTAATTCGTCTAGGCTCTGCTCGAAGCTACCTTATTTCGAAGCATTAATTTTAAAAATTACGTATCAATAATGCGAATAATGAAATAAACTACATTATTTATACTTGTAGATATTTAAGATTTCTAGAATTTAAATGGTTGAATGTTATGTATCAAAAAAGCTGTGTAAGCGTGTACGGAACTAAAATCTGTACATAAAACGATAATTGGAATATGGTAACGAAGTGACAATCAAATTAAAAGTAAATATTAAAAAGATCTAAACTAAATGGAAAGGGCTCTTGAACCGGCCACTCACCAAGGAGGCCAACTGGTATTGCAAATACGTATCCTAATGAAATAGAAAGAAAATTATAATTCATATATCCGTTATTACAAATATTAAAACACAAATTGAGAAAGAAGAACATAGAATTAGTAACAATGTGCTGTATCCGTAGTCTTGTGTGTAATTGTTTAACAATAACATAGAATAACAAATAACGTTATTTATTTTATTTATACCAAGTTTATTAGTTTCGTTGGATTAGTTGTTTTGACTAATTTAAAACTACTAAGTAGTCTCAATAATAACTAGCTACGTTAAAGTCTCACCTTAAATTTGAGTCTATCAGTTTCTACATCACTCACACACTCAAACACTACATAATGACTTTGCAAATGTAGACGGTATTCAGAACACAGAATGTATTAACAGATCACAAACATAGCGAACAATATCGACTTGACCGAATCATCTACCTCACAAATAAACATTTTCCGCACAAATTGACATCGAAAACTCAGTAACTTCATGAGAGAAAAAACAAAGAAATATGTATATTCCATTAACACCAGGTAATCTAAATAGCCCAGTCAAATTAGGTAAAATAAGGGGTCAACCTCGGAATGAAAGATAATAAGCTGAAAATTGGTGAGAACCTTTGTTTGGTCGCCCTAAATATTGTCTCAAAAGTCACAAGTTCTATCGTGTGCGCGTCTTAAGATATTCAAGGTCAAAGGTCACGAAAAACAATTTTTCGCGAATATCTCGGTTCGAACATACCGAATATACATATAATGCGAAAAGACTTTTTCCCCGACCTATTATGTACAGAAATAATGGGCATTGCTTAATAGTTATATTTTTTTTTGTCAATAATTGACTTTACACAACGTACTGATAACCGAAACTCACGTTTGAACCTGCGTTACCTCGTAAATTATATGACTGTACGCTGCGCACTCGTCGCGCTCTATCTCAAAAACGGTTGATCGTATAAAAAAAAAGTTTAGACAAAAGTTGTAGAGAATTTTATACTCTACAACTTTGATATTGATGAAAATATCATTTAAGCAATAGGAAAACAATTTTTCGCGAATATCTCGGATATTCGCGAAAAATTGTTTTTCGTGACCTTTGACCTTGAATATCTTAAGACGCGCACACGATAGAACTTGTGACTTTTGAGACAATATTTAGGGCGACCAAACAAAGGTTCTCACCAATTTTCAGCTTATTATCTTTCATTCCGAGGTGAAACCCCTAATTTGACTGGGCTAAAAGTAAGTCATTGATGTAACGACCGTTTGTTTACTGACTAAACTGATCCCAACAAAGAAAATACATTCTGACACATTTCGATTCCGTCTTAGTATCCCCCCCCCCATTCCCCTTCCCCTGGACAGAGCAAGTAAGTCCAACATTGACTTTAAATATTATATTGCGAATCCATAAATTGCTGAGCTTTCGACATCGCCAGGATCCAACCAAATCCAGTCCATCCATCAACTCACCCTAGTGACAGCCTGCAGGAAGGCCTGCTGTCCGAGCTGTTGCCGCTGGCGGTTCACGGCCACTTCCATGCGTCGCTTCTCCTGCTCGATGCGTCGCCGTTTCTCTTCTAGCTTGAGCCGTATGTTGTTCAACTGAGCGGCCATTTGTCCACCGCTTGACGGGTTGTTCACGTCGTCTGTTAGGTCGTCGCCATCTGTAATGTGGGTAGTGTTTTGTTTAGACTTTAATTATAATAACAGCCTAAAGGTGTCCCACTACAAGGCACAGGCCTTTTCCCGTTATAAGAAAATTGGAGCATTGATCATCATACTAGCTGATTGCGGTTTTTATATTATATACCTTTGGACGATGTGGTCAAAATAGCAATGATTCTTTAGACAACATATATTGAATGATATATATTTTTTGCCAAAATGTATAATAGTTAAAAAGTATTCATTTAGTTATTGTTGTACATGTTTTATCAATTTTACAGATTTTTACAGATCATGTTGATTTAGCACTATAATTACTTGGTTGATGTTCTTGCTGCATGAACTGTTGTTGCCACGTGGTCGTGTTGGGGGGCGGGGTGGAAAACGATGTGCTTTTCCGCCTCTCCGTCGGCTCGTCATGTCCAAACTGCGACTGAATACCTGAACATCAACCAATGAACATCAGTCACCGTAAACAAGAACTTATCTTAAACCTTTACAAGTTTCTACTTTTCTTCTACCACGTGAACAATTTAGAATTTGGAAGATGGGAATATGTGGTCCTGTTCAACGACATACTGTAGACGATATGTCTGTGTTATACAAGTGCAGTTTGTTAAATACTTTTACGGAATACAGTGTGCCGTCAAACACAAGCGCAGTCAAGGCAAACATTCAAAGCGGTTATAGTAAAGGCCGAAAGATTCATTACGTGCCGCACAAAAAGCGAAGTCACAGGCTAATAAATGGGAAAACAAACTCGTTACCATACTGGAAATGACGTTGGTAAATCATAACTCATCATAATTGATATAGGATATTTGAACAAATATGTTTTCCCTTGAGCATCAGCGCGCCGCAAACAAACCTGACTGGTCACCGTTACTCCTGATCTTATTGAGGTCGGCGAAGCTGGTCTTGCCGACGTCTCCGTCCGTGTCGTCGCGGTTGTTGAGGAAGAACCCTCCGTCGCCGCCGCCCTTGCACTGGAACCCGAAGCTCTCCTGCCGTTCCCGTAACGTTATTGTATCGCTACTCAGTTGCCTCCGAATAGGGAAGAACGGTTCGTTTTCTATCGTTTGTGGTTGCGAGTTCTGAGGCTGTGAGTTTTGTCTTTCAACTTTTTGTTTCTCTTCCGTCTGAGAGCCATTTTGGTAGTCGAAAAATTGAATCGAACCGCGAATGTCTTGACGGGATGAACGGAGAGGCGGATTGTAATCAAGTACTGGACCTGAAACATACCAAATTTTATTAAAAATTGCTATTTTTACCAGCAAATTGCAGTGCAAATATTAAGTATTATTTCGTTTAACTTTTTCAATTCGTTTTAATAATTATTCAGTAATTTGTATCAGTCCTATTGTTATTGTGACTCACCAGAAGGAGCGGATATTTTCCTAACATTAGCCAGAGTCGCTAGCTCCTTTTCGGGATTCCGTCCCGCGAAATGCAAGCGGTCCTGCGAGCCGCCGAAGTTCTCGACGGTGAGCTGGCTGTCGTCCGTGATGGACGAGCGACGCGAGCGACGGCCCGCGAACGACGCGTCGCGGGACTCCGCCCAGTTGGACGGCCGACCTGCCGCGGTTGTTGGCAAGTCCATTCCTGGAATTAAATACATTCAATTTAATTGTACATCAAAACAATACCTAATCCTTTATCCTATAGCGAGTAGCTCGTGCCGAACAGTGGGACATTAATATTGTTTATGTTTTATTTTACTTCTCTCTGCAACATTTTTAAACTTATTTGATCGCTTAATAATCCTTCCACTTAGGCTTAGGTTCAGAATTAGAAACTAAAGTCTATGTAAAATCATATTAAGCAAATAGAGCGTACATTTAACGACTATAACATGATATATTGCTTTAATGAACTGTATAATTAAACTACAAATTATTTTTATTTAAGTTAGGCTTACCTGTTTTAGTCAGTAAAAGTCTGACACTCCCGCTGCGCCCCCAGCGGGCGGTCATTAGATGATTTCCCACGAAAAAAAAAGTGGTAGGCTAACCTTGTTCCTCCCCCCTGCGCGCCATGGCGGCGAGTGTGGCGACATGCCGCGGGCGGTGCACGACGAAGTCCTCGCGCGCCGGGCTGCGCGCCGGGCTGGCCGAGCGACGCTCCGGCGTGGAGCTGGCCGAGCGAGGCCCGCCGCGACTGCCGCGAGACCGGGCGCTGCCCGACGGGACTGCACGGACAGGGATGTGTTAACTACAGCGCTATGATTATTGTGAGGTATTACAATCGCATGTGAAAACACTATCTTGTATAAAAAACTGTGCTAATATTTTTTTGACAAACTACTGTCACGATTCGTAGAATTATTTTTTTATTATTTTCAGTAAATTGAACACGAGACAGCGAAATGTAATTAGGAGAAAAAAGAATAAATTATACTAACAGCTATAAAGTATTTTTACATGCGATCGTTACGACATAAATCTCACAAAACGAACACACTAGAAAACAACACAACTACTCTAGAAAAACAAAAACACTAAAAATTAAAGAAACATTGACTTACTTGATTAATAGAACATATTCTACTAAATGCACAAAAGGAAATTATTTGTTCTACACTTACCAATCTTATACACATGCTAACAGATGTTAATAATAAGCTAGCCTAGTACTAGTTGTAAACAGTAATAAGCATATCAAGTTTTACTGAGGAAATATCCGACATAAACGTTATTGACTATTGAAATACCAATAAACAGATTTACATAATCAGATCACATGTGTAAGGAAAAAAAACAATGACGGAATAAAAAATATAGTTTTTACAGTACAAGGCACAGACTACTAAATTTGTTAAAGTAAAACTTGATACAAGCCTAGTCTACTGTGCTAGCATTACGACGCCATAGCTGGGAGTCGTGAGGACATAACGTCAATGACTCCAGAGTGCCTTCAAGAAAGCATAAGATATTCATGCAAAAGCGCTAGATTCGAAGCTTTTCCAAAATCACCAAAACCATAAATTAAATATTATATCCCAGTTAATATAAAGCGTAATGCGACCGCCAAATATATAAGTATAACATAAAGGTACACGTAGATATAAGACAAACACAAACACACATTCTAACATAATGCTTTTATTACGACATTTGTATGACACACGTACACACACACGCAAACAGAATTAAAACAAACGGAACACATTTGGTAGTGTTTTGTTTTGTGGGGAAGGCGAGTGCAGGCTAGATGTCTAGATAAGTGACAGTTGATGACTAATTGTGTGAATACATTTCTTGTAACATTTGTTTAGATATCCAGATTCACATGGACACAAAGGTCATTTAATTTTGAAATTATAACTTCATTAAAATTTGTCAAATTGTAATGGAATTAGCCTGTGTACGTAGTTAGCTACAATAGCTACAGAATTGTTTCATTTAGAACATTTTACATCTGTAATCGTACTCAGCAGTTTGAAATGATGTTAAGAGGAGAAGAACAAGTATCCCATCGAAAGGAAATACCCAATCTGAAGGCACGAGAGCTAAGGGATGTGTGGGCGGTAGCTCGGTATGGCCCGTGTGGTACCTGCGAAGGGCGGCAGGTTGGCGCTGTGCGCGGGCGGCGGCGCGGCGCGCAGCGCGGGGATGGGCGCGGGCGCGGCGGGCGCCAGGCCGCGCGCGTGCCGCACGCCGTGCGCGTTGCAGTCGCCCGCCGCTACGCACACACCACGTGTCACCCTGTCCGGCCGCCAGCCACTGGCCCAGAGCCCACGTAATGCACTAATGCGACCAAGCCGACAGGCTCCATTGCGACAAGCGAGACAGGGTGACAAACATCATGAATAGTATCATTCGGCGAAGCGTCCATTCTCATATTCCGATGCAGACTTACCTCACATTCACAGTGATTACACAATATAATACAACAATTTACACGTACTTGAATAATAAATATCAATATATTCATATACACATCGACAATTTTGGTCTTCGTAATGATAACCCCAAATGTGCCTAAAATATAGTATTGCCAGTAAATAAAATAAAGCATTATACGATTGTTTCTGTGAAATTTAGTTTAGAAGGGTTTAATTTTAATTTGTTATATTAGTAGGCAAAAATCATTGATATTATGACCACATACTCCCATTACTATTTAGCATGCAATACGGAGGGTATAACTTGGGTGGACAGGGACGGGGAAAGTCATGTAACTCACCACTTCCGGGGTATTTAACAGACTTGACTGGGTGAACTTCTAGCATATTGAAGAGGTCGGCGAGCATTGCTACTAAATTTTGTCTCATGGACCTGAAAACAAAATTGAACGTTGCGTTTATACCTAAATTAACATATTTTTGATTTCCTTCGACCATTACAGGTCATTTGAAACTTGATGTGTATTTAAGAGCACATACCCTCGCATGTAAGTGACATCCTCGGGCATCATATGGAACACGTCGTGCGGCAGTGCGGTCCGGCAGAAGTCGTGGACCAGCATGAGGTTGTGCAGGCAGTCTTGTATGGAGGCCATGCGGCCGACGCGCACGGCCGCGCGGGGGAGCGCCTCGGGGCAGTAGAACGAGATCAGCGCCGCCAGCGCCGTGCCGTCACACACTTCCTGGAGGCTCTTCAACATCGGCACGTGCGATGTCGAGTCCTCCTACAATACGAAATCACACTCAATGAACAAAAAGAATATTCTTTAAACAAAATTTTATGGTATCATGAATTTAATAAGATCCGCAAATTACAATTACCACCTACAAATGGATTATTTATTTGGTAATAGACTGTTTTTCTTTTTCAATAATGTTCATTTTCATCCACAAAGCGGTATTTAAAAAATGACCGGGGTCTGTTTCATGAATACCAGTTTCTGGAGGACTGATCAACTGTTTCTGCTGTCAAATCAACTACGATCAGCCTTTGAATTTATCGCGTTAGTGGTTACCTCAGCCTTATTAAGCGCAGCACAGGCGGCGTTGATCCAGCACAGGATCCCGTCCTCGTGCGGCGCGGCCGACCCTGTGAGCGGCGGCGCGCCCGCACCGAAGCGCTGCGCCGCCGCCGCCACGCGGTCCGGCGTCACCACCTCCCGCGCGTACAGCACCATCAGTGCTTCTATCACAGCCATATGAGCACTCTGAGGAAAAAGAGAAAAAGAAATATGGAACTGGAAGACAATATGTTTCTAGGGAGAGCTCTGTTTCTTTTTTACAAAAAGAGCAGGGGAGTGGTGAAGGGGGTTATGTTTATTTGTGCTACTAAGCAACTTAATTTGATTAAGGGATGTTTTTTCTCACATGGATCCAATTCGAAATTCAAATTCAGTATCACTAGTTGGACAATCTGCTTTAATGGATAATACAAATACCACATTTTGGCGGACTTACGACGGACATGAGTCATAATACAGATTAGCATAATATATCATAGATCAAAATAAGATGATTATAATTTTGAAGGAAGTATGTATTGATAAGTAATGCAGTTTGAATTAAATTAAAATAAAGCTTAGTAAATAATAACAATAAATAAACGTTAACAATAATAACATCGTATCGTAAATAATTAATACCAATGTATAAATAAATATGTTCATTAGTATCCGCGTGTTAGTCATGAACAATGTTGACATATATTTTGTTAACATTACCACGGCCACTACTTATCCAATCGTGTGGACGAGAAAATAATGGATTACATGTTGTAGCCGTGTTTTCACTCCCATGTGGACATAAACATGAAGTGGTGGTGAACCTGTATACATATAAGACAAAAGGTGACGTAACGCGTGTAATTCCAGATAGAAGCTGTTTATCATTCTGCAAGATATGTGTCGGATTAGCATTCTTTGGAATTGTGTGTATAATCAATGTTTTGTTACGTGACGCCACTTGATAACAACGACTTTTTGCCAATGTTATGCAAGAACTTATCTGGCCATGCAGGGAGCTTCATTGCCGTTTCTACAATTTGTCAATAGTTAATATTCTTCATTGATTTTAATAGCTATTTCGGTCTATTATAATATATGGTTATAGTAAAAAACTACTGGTATTGAAAATATTGGGGTAATCTTTATTGATTTATAGCTCATAATAATTTTATAATCCAATAACTACCGGGTTACGTGGCTACCTAATAAAGACTTGCTTTGTGATACATTTGAATCTTGCATAACTAATATATTCATAATAATATGCAGGAGGCCAAGATATACAAGTGGCTCCAACCAAAGGTATGCGCAGCTGTGTTAAAATAAATTGTTGAAGGCAAAGAATCAAGGACAGTCAGACTGCGTGATCAACGTGATATAGATTATCCTGGCCAACGTTTAGTCTGGAAGCGAGTGTTTACCGCGAGGTGTCGGTAAAGACCGCAGCCGCGCAGGTACTACTTAATGCATAAGTAATGACGGGTCGCCAGCTCGCAACTGGGCAGTGTGGGCACTCGCAAGCCCGTTACCTACAACTTAGTAATCTGTTTACCTCACTAGACCGGCTCAGACTGTTACTACACATACATGCGAGGAATGCCAATTAACTTATATTGAATATTCTGTTTTCCTTTCAATACCAGACGGCTGTGTAAAGATGTTCCGTGGAGCTTGGGTAATGTGTACTATGCCACTGTCTCAGTGTAGCGCTAGTAGTATTGGAAGCAAAAAATACTAGAAAGTATTATTTATGGAATATTTATAGCTATGTTATGACCTATTTCTGGTTATTTAAATTATTACAGTTACATCATAAACCATGAGCTAACAAACCGCTGGTAAATTTAACTGTTCTCGCGATGGTTAAATAAACGTGAGAACATATTTAATTATAGTCATAAGAAAAAGCCACAATATTTACAATAGGTACCGTTATACCGTATATAGCTGTAATAATTTATTGACTAAAAATGTTTCCCAATGCATATTGTACGTCGTGACGAAAGCAACAGTTTAGAAAACTGCTGTCTTGATGACTTATTTTATTTTCACTTACACGAACGACCAAGCATGGACATAAGTCTTCTAAATTTATTTGTTAAGTCTCACATTATTTCGGCCCCTATTTTCATACAAGGATAACTGAAATAACACTTTATTTCAGTCATCGTTTTGTACCTATTTAAAAAGGCTCTTACCATTTTGAGAGGGTTGGTTTGTATGAGCACGGTTTCGGTGAGCGAGCAGTCGGGCGGGTCGGGCACGTGCACGCCCTTCCTCGCGAAGGTCTGGAGAATGTTCCAATGGTTCAGGCTGTGGTAGTTCGGATCGGAGTACATGTTGGCGAGCGCCAGGCAGTACAGCTCTGCGTTCGCCAGACCCCCCACTATAGGCGGTTTCAGGTGTTCTTGTTCCTGGAAGATAGAATTAAAATTATAAGTATATTTTGAATCAAATTAAGTAAGGATAGATCGTTTTCGAACGTTAATCAAAAGGAAATTTAATAATTATGACCTACTGTTGTTAGGATACAAATCTCTACATGTTTACATATTTCTTTCATGTATTCATTGTAAGGTACTATAAAAAATCCAATACAAATCGGAAATGAGACATTCAGAGATTTACCATTTTTCCTATACAAAGTTTTCAATCGCGATAGTTCCAGATAAGCCTAAAACCAACCTTACCATAGCCTAGGCAAACTTTGCTTGCTTGGTTGCTGTTATTATCGATAGGAACTTCAAACTAGGGCATGGGGACAGCGATAACTACGTAACTTATAACATTAACATTTGCCAAACATAAACATGGAAACCACAGACTTTATTTATAGCTTGAAAGATTCCTTAAAAAGTTTTAGTAAATATCTATGTTTGTTTTATTAAGAGAACAAACTATAACTACCAAGTGGTAATTAGTCAGAGAAAGATTCACCAATAACGTTTATACCAAGAATGTTTTTCCCGCTCTGTTCATAGCTTACTCGATAAATCGACTACCCAACACAAAGACATTGGTTTTAATCAATTAGCCAGCAGTTTAATCAGCTTCATAAAATTGGTTTAAATGTACAAGTTACAAGTTTATTTCTACTAGTAACCTGCCTTCAGGAATGCTTTGGAAGCAAGTGTTGACCCAATTTAAGAAAATCAACAATGATAAGTTAGACCACACAACGCTGCTATTATCTAGACATTTTAGTAAACATGAACTGATGACCACATATGAGCATAAATTACTGCAGCTGTTTTATAGCACCAGCAATTGTTTAATAGCTAGGTATTTATCGAGTCTGTCGAGGAGACCTAAATATAACTATGTATGTTCAAGATGTATATCCGTAATTTAAAACGAAGACAACTTTAAGGTTTGAAGAGTTCTAAAATACACTGAAAAGTTTAATCTGGAAATTTACTGATCATCACTGTGATTTATTGTCTAAACGAATAACAGTCAATCCAGAGCTTAGCACGAGGTTTGGCAGATAACTAACTTATCAATGTTATAAAAACAATTGAAGCGCAATTGACATAATAACATTTAAAAGTCGTTGTAAAATAATGTAGCCAGTTCTGTTAAAGTTAGCTTTAGGCAGTCTCATATTCATAACGAGGGCATCATTATGATGTTGACAGGTACGTTTTAATAACAGAGTAATAAAAATGCTCTCAACGCACACAATGTTGGGCGTGCTGTGATGGGACTTGAATCTAGATCAATGTTAGGTCACGTCCTATTTTTAAACAGTGCAAACTATTTTGTTCTCTAGTGCAATCTTGGTACATTAAGATTTTAGAAGAAGAATTTAATTATTGGAGAGAATCGTGCCGGTGTATAAGTAGCAGCTGTCATTTTTTAGCAAAAACTTCGCTTTTATACTTTCACTCGAATGCAATCTTGTAAATGGCTGTTTTAGTTTTCATAACTAACCGCTGCTGTACTTATGTTTTAGTAATTGATTAATATATTTTGACTTGTTAACATATTTTTGTAAGCAACAATAAGAACCGAACGATTAAATTGAAGACAAATGTTAAAATGAAGTAAATAAGGTAAGATTTATAATAATAGTTTAAAACCACATTTCAATGTCAAGAACTGGTAAAAGACTCATAATAATTACGTCAACATAATTATAGCACAATAGATTTGCAAATTATTATTATTCTGTATAATTAACCTTGGTTTGTTGATCGCAGTTCAAGTCTAACTTATAAATAAACGTAGCTAGGGTGTGTTGAGCCCGCGTCACAGAATGGGGTGAAAACTTTGACCTTGGCGGAACAGGAGTGGCTAGACTAGACTATTATGTCATCACAACTAATGGAAATAACATCCCTAACACGTAATCAAGCGTTCAAAGTGTTAATTAAAAACAATTTTTCTATAGACAAAAGGTGTATTAAGATAGATAGGGATTTAACTATTTGGAGCTGAGAAATATGGCTGAACTAACGGAACTTGGATATAATTATTTTATTTCCAAACATTGATAATATGTTAATTAAAAAACTCGTTCTTAAATAGCGTCTTTTTTAATAATTTATTTAAACTGAACTCCAAAAGATTCCACTTCACAGGTCAGTGACATTTAACATTCGTTGCCAAACCAATTACATCAGAACAGTGAGAAGCATCAGTGATGTCAAAAATCCTAGATTGAATATCACAGTTATGTCCAGTGGATTGGGCAAACGGCTGACAAAAACCGGTCGCATTGCAAAATCGAAATATTACAACATAGAATTACCATCTCATTGACCATGAAGCGCTAAGCGACACCGAAATGTGTGAAATATGGCTGACCAACAATGGCCTCAATAGCTCTCACTTTTAATCTCGATAATCTCGTATAGGCTTACACGTACAATGCAATTTCATGCAGTAAATGGGTTTCCTTAACGATTCTGGTCTTGATTTTATGACAGACATTTAAGTTAGTTTGACTGCAAAAATATTGAGCAAGTCTGCTAATCGACCAATTAATAAACGATGTTTCTCAAATCATAGCTGTAAAGTGGAGCTAAACAAGATCTTGTTAACTTATGTAACCGCTTGAGCAAGAAATTCTCGGCATTCTTCATCTACTGAAACAGAATAGAAATGGAGCTCAGAAACTACTCGCTCACTTAATCAATATTCGAAGTTATAAATTATTCAGATAAGGCTAGAACTGCGATCCTATGTCCAGTCAGAAGGGCAGCAAAAGGAATGTGCGATCTAAAACGGTAAAGGTTTTATTCATCATTTACTGTGAAGGAAACTGCCGTGTGCAGGTACTTAATATTCTAAATGATCAACCAATAACATTGATGAATACTCGCTCGGTACCTACAGAGGGTGACGTCATTAAGTGCGGAGAAAATACACAAGAAATCGTCGTGCGTATCCAGCCTTTTACCGATAGCCGAAGCTTAGTAAATAATGATATCTAATATCCCAATGGACAGGAGTTCAGAGACGTTGAAGACGTGCTAGTAGTGACAAGTAAAATATACATATGTCTTTACCCATTACAATTCAGTTTATGTTGCAAGCATTGAAGTTATCGGTACGTCAATCATTACCCGAGCATAGATACATGAGGAACAATCTCCCAGACTTCGTTTGTAGTGAAAGGGTCGGAAATCACACGGCGACAGGCGACCGCAGACACAACAATAACATTTTTATGATATTTCCGACTCCGAAATGAAGAGCTCTCCTAACGACGAGGTGGTCGTATTTTATCAAGCCACAGGAAGTATAATTAGAAACTTATTTAGGGTTGATAATATGACACAAATAGATAAAGCTGATACGTTCCACTAAACAAAGTACGATACTTTTACTTCAACGAACGTGTCGCGGTCAAGCGTGTGTTTGTTACGAAATCAGCTGTAAAATTTACCTGTCTGTACAAATATTATGACAAGTGACACCTCGACTTAGCGGCAATTATTTACATAATTTCAGTTGAATTGCTTGTCAAACTGTTTAGTGTTTGTAAATTGTACAATACTAATGATAAATTGTATTTCTTGTGTAGTATATTAAACTAGGTGTGTTACTGGTAGGTTTTGTAACTTAGAATAGTACTTAATGGTTATGGTATCATAACATTTACAGATCCAAGTGGGCGTAGGTCGGAGATGGTTATGTTCCTTTTGATTTACTACGTTTGATGATAATTTCTTAAGATACAAACAAGTTATATAGCAGTTAAGCAAGTATATTACGTAACGGAAACAGCTAAATCAGTATTGAAGCTAACCCGATCACCGTCTCGCCTAGCTTGTCTCTTACTCTTGAAAGAAAGCTTTCTAGCTTAATGAATAAATTGTTAAACTCCCTGGTTTTCCTATAAAACAAAATAAATTACAGAAGTTGATAGCTAAGAACACAAAACGCACACGTCTTGATTCAAGCCTATTTGATAATAATATATTTACGGTTTATAAACTGCATCCCATTCATAACTAGAAAAAAACATGATCATAGGCCAATACCGTTATGATAACACGATAAAGCAGAATTCAACTATACAATATTATACAGTTTACGCTATTGAAATCAAGTAGTCTTAACTAATTAACTTATCTTCGGATCAGATCATTCACACGCTCGTGAGAACGGCGCTGGGCATCGTGCCATCTACCAAAAGAAACTTCACCGACTTTTTGCCTTTGTGTGACTCGGAGCGTTGAAGTATAGTTTCGCCCGAGGATAGTAACCGAGAGCTCTCATTCAACAAGAGACTAGAAAATCCTGCTTTAAGTGTGAAATTCTTGCAATTTGCGGCCTTACGTTAGTGCTTTAGGAATGACTGTGATATTAAGGCAAAGGTGTGAAAGATATATTATATGTACTACCATTCATGCAAAGCAGTGTTTCAGACGATATCAGATTGAGACAGCACGCTGTCGGTGCATCGGTCCAAAGGTTAAGGCACAATGTCGCGATTGTAAGGTTGCATCTACCATCAATGGATTTAATAGTAACTACCCGTAAATGAAGAAAATTGTTATAACTCTTGTGAAGGAGTCGAAAGATAAAAAGGTCTATCTATTAGTGGAATTAATAGCTTCGTTCGGACTGCAAACTTTCTCGAACATCGTAATGCTTTTATAGATATTATTTAAACTTAAATATTAGTTAGAACCTTGCTCATAAATATACCCATAAATTACTCTTCGTAGTTACAAAAAGAGGGAGCCGATCAAACATCTGTAATCCATGTTTGTATGAACAGAGCCACAAGCGAAAGAACCGTTATTAACGCTTACTTTCAATGACTCCGACGATTCAAAGCATCTCAATTAACAAGAGACGCATACACATAAAATTCTTATTAACAATTCCAATGTAATTCTAACCTGTCGTGCACATAATTAAGCTGCAGAAACGGCACGACAAAAAGACGCAACAAGACGGCGACAAGTCGCACGACAGCGTCTCGCCGCAGTCGCGGGTCAAGGAGAAAGGGAGCGACGAAGCCGGCGACAACATACCACTCTTAAATCTTTAATTCTCACATTTTGTTCGCTTCACGTACACACATGGTTGGAAATGTGTAACGTAGTAGGGGTGTGTAGTCTATTTCCTCTCTTTGTGGTAACTACAAATGAGTTTTCTAATAGCGTACAAAGTATACTGTATTCTGCACATCGATTTCATAACGTTGCATCGAACGTAAAACGAAGTTATTCTTTTTCACATTGTACTCCAACTGAATTATATAATTTTTATTTACTGTTATACGAAATATCTTATTTAAAACTTTATAACAACACCTAAGTAATGCTCTTAGCTAAACTTAACAAGTAAAATAATCTCTAGATCGGTTTGAATATCTTATCTAAGTGCAGCTCAGACATACCTAATGGCATCATTAAAGTATAAACATTTCATTTGTACCTGAGAATGAATCATAAATTGGCAATAAGCTGCGATACAGCCGGCCTCTCGGTACTTACGAATCTGAATCAAACAGATACAGAACAGTAATGGCGTTGACTCATTCATTCATCGAAAACTAAACTTACCACTATCGATAATAAAAACACGTGAGAACTTTTATAAGGACATGTTGGTCAACAAGTCACTTACCTCTTTTAAGCACAAGTCTGTTGCCTCATACAAGCAATCAGAATGACTAAAATATTATTTTTTTTCTTCGATATTTATTATATGTTTGCCAATGTTTAAGTTGAGTGTCGATACTACTTTAAGTGAAAATCATAAGACAACAATGGAAGACGTTTAATTACAACAAAGTCATGTGAACGAAAATATGAAAGGTAATAACTTGCATTTATCATTTCTAAAACAAGATGATTCATTAGATAAACAACGTGTAAAATATAATGACATAAACTGGAATATGTCAATAATGAAACGAATCCTAAAATAAATCCGGAAAAATATCAGTCATGTATAATAAAACCAGCTGAGTCACCGGTTACCGGTGAAAAGAACAAAAGATCAACAGTTTCCTAAAGCCGGAAACGACGTCGACTATTTTTACGTGCAACGCGACAATTTTACCTTTTGCCTCTTTTAGAACAGATGCACATTCCAATTTCAACTTTATGTCCTTGACTATCCTCAAGTTTCCCACTAGTAGTTGCCTAACTAAAAGCAAAGCTATGTTTGTAAAGTCGTCAGACGAATGGTAGTTCATTAGGGAATATTTTCGGCATGGAAATCAGTTTGAAACAATTTAGATGAGCCTGAACACCGCGACTTATATTAGACTAACGTTTCAAAGGGACATTACATTTATTTATATGCATTTAAATTCCGTTTCTCGAAGTATGAAATACAAAACGAGGAAATGAACCATTGATAGTATAGCGATTGTTTAATCCATTGGAAATTGGATTTTGCCGTTTTATGCCTTCAGGAAATAGTACTTTATTGTTAAGTCTTTATTATACAACACTAAACACAGGCCTATAGAAATAACTGCTTACTTATTTTTTGCCATTGTCCTGGCACGGTTGTTGACCTTTGAAACATGGCGATCCCATCCATGCAAAGGTTCAACCAACTCCGTTACTTCTAAGTTTCTATTAGCACCGAACGACGACGTCTTATTATCTTCAGTAAAATACGCACGTACCCAGATTCACCCACGCATTCAATGAACAGTTTATCTAAGATAGATATTAGCAAACAATAGTTAATTCAGATGATAGAATTAAATTATTGCTATTAGATATTATTTTAATGAAGCATGACTTCTTTGAAATCGGATGGTGAACTTCATTCATTCAAAAATGTGTACTTTAACTTGAGGTTGGCATGCTATACAAGTTCTTTTTGTAGTGGAAATAAATTATCACTAAAACCGTTCCGTACGCTTCAAATTATTTACTGTTCTAGTTTCTGGTCCATACATAATTTCTGCGAGAATATGTTAAGGATACAATGTAGACTGGGACACCTGTGAGCCAATCCCAAGAGAACTTTGCAATGCAGTGTTCTCATGCCCTAAGTACCTACGGATATATCTGATCTAAACATAGTGGTCCTTGAACTCGTTCGCAACAACAATCGTTAATGGACATCCGCTGTACCACCAGTGATAAATGGACAGGCTTCTTAGAAATCATCCACGGAGAAAGGTTAACAGACAAAACAAATCATTATCTCGAATGGTTATTTGATTCGCTGGTTTTGGAACACGTGAACAGTAAAATAATAGCCCGTATTCATATTTGATGAAGATATCTACAAATAGAAATTAAAGAAACAAGTATCGATTACATAGAGGAACTAGTTGAAGACTCTACTTTAGGGACATTACGTAAACTCGATACCGAGATAGAAAATCAATTAACAAAACTTGCAAAGGAGTTAATGCACAAATCAGGTGTTCTACTTGACGATTGTTATAAATACGTAGACACAACAGTGTTCTTGAGACCTTGCGACAGTTTCTTCAGTGTCTTGTCAACAAAAAGAACAGTGTATCGCCTTACGTTTCCATTGTGATTCCGCTTCTTTCTCATCACAGCCATTGTGCAGTTGTGCTACACAAACACAAACCAGGACGGGGTCAAATAAACTCATAAGGACGTAATTACAATGGACACTCCTATAAGCACATTCGTTCGGTACTGAAAGTTCGCGTGACACTGTAACCAACCCCAAGCAACAGTGGCGGGATGGTTGCGATCAATATTGTACCATGTTCAGACTCAACTTTTATTTCAAGGGCAGCTTTTTTGAGCTTGCAGCTGATAAATGAGTAACATAGATACCGCCGCTATTACCATCGATTAACGATTAGATACATGGCATTCGAATATAATTTTCGTGAGAAACTGTTCCTTTTAACCTAGACCCCGTTTTTGTCTGCCAGTTCGTTAAGGGAACGCAACCGCTAGTCAGCAGTTGATTGTTGCATGAGTTGTATCCACTGTAATTATTAAAATAATTATTTTTAATACTAACTACATGTTGACGCAATTTATTTGACCTGATTGCTCAAAAATTAAAAGGGTTTAATTTTGTAATCAATACAAGCTGTCTGGAAACCACACGGCGCTAAGCATTACGTGTTTAACCAACCACAAAATATTACATTGCGTAACTAAAGCTCAGAAAACCAGCCTTATGTGACCCCAAACATAAAATTTTAACATTACTGCAAATTGTTTGTTTCAATGTCATAAAGGAAATTCAAACTTATTCTGGTAATTTGATAAAATCAGCTGTAAGTCACTTACAAATGATTTCGATCTGCGAACTAAGTCATATAACCTTATTGAAAGGACACTTACAGACATGTCACTATTTGTTGAGGCACTAGAGTAGCGGTGGGTAG
The DNA here is from genome assembly GCA_941860345.1 of Chrysodeixis includens. Classification (NCBI taxonomy): domain Eukaryota; kingdom Metazoa; phylum Arthropoda; class Insecta; order Lepidoptera; family Noctuidae; genus Chrysodeixis; species Chrysodeixis includens. The sequence goes on from OW796092.1 coordinate 2,000,729, forward strand.
CAAAATAAAAAAGGGTCGAGATGAAAGGTCAATCCTACAGGCGGTCTGCGGGAATCTACCGCAGTAGGCAATTTCTTTTATACGGCAGATACAGCGAGTACGGGCATGGAAACTAATATCCTTTATGTAACATGTCTATTTGTTCAAACAGAAAATGCACTTTTATTAAAAGCAATTCAGTGTAAAGCCGATATGAAATATTCGAATACAAATGATCTCATACCTCGTAACGGTAAACACTGGCAGAATTCAAACAATTGTGTAATTGGACACTGACATTAGCCATAACAGTTATGAAACACAAACTGTGTTTCTATTTGGGACAATATCCGTGATCTAATCAAATACAAGACATCGGCGAGAATGTACCGTCTAATATAAATAATGGATTCTATAAAACCGATCAAACACAATTTCAACATGTTTATTGTACTAAGTCCACATAGAAGGAGAATAAAAATGTAATATGAACTGTTTACAACTCTGAAAGCATCTATTAAAACTGTTTGTAGATGTGTAGACGAAGCCAAGTACGATATACGTAGTGGAATTTCAACTTGAGAAATGTATAAACATTGACCGCGTATCGGGGCAATGCACTTTTATCAACTACAAAGAATCTAATGTTGTGGTTGTAGTAGGTAATGTATTTGAAGAGATAACACTAACGTATCACGTTCAAGTCGAACGGACAGACTTTTTATACTTCTATATAATTAGTCACGCTTTCTTGGGGGTAAACACTGTCCTACTGTTGATACTTTCATATACTATGCAATTTTAAATCTGTGGTTATATAAATGGAGTTATTTTGGTGTATAAGTATATGTAGATTGAAAGACCGGTAAGTGCAGGTTAGTATGACCTGGTTACGCTAAGGACTGCGGAGGTTAAAGGCCGACGTTCTGCGTAACTACGTAGATGTATGAAGAAAATGCTCCATTTCATTTGTATTCAAGCAATAAACCCGTAAGTTATACATATTAACTTATTTTCTGAGTTTTTTAGTCTTAGTACATGTTGAGTAGGAAACAAATAAAAAGGGCATTTTTTTTTTTTACTTTAGCAGTGTGTAAACAAGTTAAATTATTGGACATTTAATAATACTTATCGAGAATTACCTACTTCCCTTATAAGAACATTCGGAACTTTAGGTCAAATAGTAAGGTCATGACACCTTGACATTTAAAAGTCAATTAAATGTATTGCCATGGCGACGACATTAATCCATCACACACCAAACGATACAGAATTACGTGAAATCATCGAATTTCTATTGTGACAGCTCACAGCTGTGTATTAAATAAGAAATGTTGCCAAATATATCTAAGATTACGTCTAGACAGTTACAAAAGCCAAACCCGGCACAAATCGAACTTAGATTTTTCTTCTTATTCTGTTTATATCTTTCTTTTGCATTCTTCATCGACTTTGATTACTAGACATTTCACTTCAGTATAATTATATTAATGTCATCAAATTATATGATTTTTATATCTCTTATTAGAATGTACTAATTCGTACGTACTTTACGTAATGGCTGTGAGTTGTTTATCTTAAACATCAGACCAATATTTTACAGCGATAATGGTCCTTTTCGCATGCTGTAACATTACAGAGGCAATATTTGTGCGATAGCTGTTAGGTCCGTTATTTCAGACAGCGTAATAAATTGTGAGGAAAATGTTATTGTTTCGGATTTCAAAACAATCAGATAGCATTATACTGCGGGAAAATACCTATAAAGTTACTATTAACTTTCTATTGTGAGCAGTACGCTGGTTTTTGGTTAACTGTACATCTTTATCATTCGTATAATGGGAATAGTTGTAACTTTGACTCACCTCATGATCCCTATAAAAGGGCTCCTGAAGGTTATCCGGGACCCTGTTGTTGAACGCCTTCGATAACAGCCATTTAATTGACGCCCGTTGCTTTGACTGAAACAATAAAATAATTACTGTTAGTTTACGAGATCAGAAATGATATACGAAACATAACAACGAAAATATTTGGAGAAATCTTACGTCAATTACCCTAACTTACTCACAACCTCATGGGTATAACGAATGGGATAAGATTGATGATGCCAATACTGTACATGTATCTCTCAGATGTGGGTTTTCTTACAGCCGTTCTCAATATCAATTACAGACAGACTATTGCAGTCACATAAAACAATTAGTTCCAACAAGCAGAGGCTCAAATCGACTTGACCCAATTCTAGTTTCTATTGATCATTTTAACACACGACATGTAACATTATAAACCGGTACACAACGATGACAAAGTATCGCATCTTAGTATCTTCACCAGCTAAACGAGGTAATAATTGCAGATAGCAGTGAGCGCCTATTGAGCCAGTTGTCGGCTGTCGATTGCCACAATTATTGTCAACTGTGAACCACTGCCACGTTATGGCAACGTCCGCTTATTGTGATCGCATTGATCAATAAGTGGAACCGAAGTGGGTCCTTGTCCTAATTTGACAAGTACTGCAATATCATCACTAATAGTTAATGTGATAGTAGATTGATTGGTTGTACTAAAGTTCAATGATACGAACTTTTAAGTATAAGAAACCCATAATGTTAAACGTAATTGAAAATAATAAAAAAAACATTTGGTTGATTGTCTAGTAAGTCACTATAAATAGTCATAAGTATAAAATTTGAATATTCATATCATATGTTTTACTCGCATGAAGCGGCAGGAGCGCCTCGCGCACTTAAACATCATATTTGCTACATTACTACATATTTGCCTGATAATAAAACTTACGTCATGACACAGGGTAATATGATGTCATAAAATATGACCTCAGAAAGGCAATATTCACATATAATATTGAGCGACAATGTCAAGGTCAAACAGGTACATCGAAATCCATTAAAGCGTCAGCAGACGGCGTAAGTATCTGTAATCTGCATATAATGTGTTGTCTCGTTGTGTCTTGTCTCAGCTTCACCCTATTCGTCATGCAAACGAGAAAGCAAGCACGCTACCATCACTCTCTGTTATTAATTTACTGTAAACTAATAGCTAAACATGCAGACGCATCACGATGCTGAGAAATCCGTTGTTATTCAGAATTTTAATAACACGTACGGTTAAGCCTCACGGTACGGAGAAACGAGCCGAAGACTTTCAGATGGTATCAAAGAGACATACCTACATATCTACCTACATACTTAGATCGTGTTTGAAAAGTAACTTGTTTACAACTATTTACTTATTTAGTTTTTACGTGTTTCTCTTTATACTTCAGATGTGGCTTTTACTAAAAAGATTTTATCAACCAGTACAAAATAATAATCATATATTACAAGCATCAGCAAGATTAGCAAGCAGATTAACCGGATCAGTAGTACCAGTCAGTTAAATTTATAGCTCTACTCTTCCTGACATAATTCTAGAGCAACTTTTATCAGTCGATAGCCTCAGCGCTATATTTATGCATGTCATTTAAATCTCTGTCAACAACTCCCAAGTCTTCGTCGTGATCAAAGGATTACATCCAAAAAGACAAAAAACGCCCGAAAATCATAAACAAAATTATGTATGTTCGTAGCGGAAACATTATAAGGAAACGATTCTGAAACATTGGAGTAGAACGAGCAACAAAATGAACAAGATGAGCTTAGCTATCAATAACAGTATCAGAACGTCGACAAATCATAAAACTAAAAGGTCGGGCGCGTGCCGGCGCATGCGGCCACGGTTAAAAATAGTCTAGTGCACGGAGACACTCCCAAATAGGAAGCCACTTGGACGAGCTCGATCAAGAATGTCACAGTAAACAACTGTCGCAACGAACGTAAAAAATTGGACTCTTTTATTTGGTCAAAACAGCAGCCTTAAAACTGGTTGCCAAGTTTAATTTCCAAGATTTGATAAAGCTCCTAAAATAGATCGTAATAACATTAATGCTATTAAGTCTAACAGTAAAACGAGAAACTGGTGATTTATTGTATGAACTATCACTAAGAATAATGTTTTTAAAGGTATATCTAAATTAATTCACTAAATTAGACGTTAAAGAATAGTATTGTAAGAAATTTAATCTGTCCAAATTTATCCGAATGAATATGTTACAATGAGAATAATAGAATCTAGCGGAATTCCTACATAATGATAATGATTAGCTTTTATTGTGCCTCTTTTGCGTAGGAGTAAAGACTTCGCCAAATACGCGAGTAGTTTGTTTGACATGGCAACCGCGTAGACTCAATACATTAATGAGAAATCAAGATTAGATCAGATTTATCCACGGGAAAGTTCCGAAGAACATTATACGAAGGTTTGTTATTATATTATATGATTTTCCCATTATAAATACTTGACACCTAATCTAAAAGAGCTAAGGTTTAGCAAACAATCATAGCTTAAACATGAATAATTGACTGAAACTCATGAGACCGCGGCGTCTAAGTGCTCTATAAAAATAAATAGCCAATTTATGTTATTCTTGATCAAATATTATAAATTGCCCAATAAGATACTTAAAGTTAACCGTTATAGCCGCCTACACCTGTTAAGTCCAGAGAACTATTCGTGAAGTTGTGGGCCATTACAATGTTTAAGCAATTTACCAAATATTTTAAGTTATTCAGGCCACCCTACGCTGTGGTTTAGCTCTTGTGTCTTACGATGTTTTAGTTGAATTTCGCTGTCAAATACTAAACCACAATGTATATTAATGGGCTACATTATTAATAACATCACTAGGCAGTAAGCACTCTTGAACCATATCTACAGAAGAGATTATTAATAACTCCAAGACGAAGCACGCCAACAATCAGTCTAGTTGATTACAGCTGCAAATCTTTAAATTGCAGTATTATTATTTTTTACCGCTGTTGCTATACTCCGCTCGGGCGATATAATTTCACAACTCTTGTGCATTATACCATAAAGAAAATAGTTAATTACTCTTCACAGAACGTACTGCAGCACTTTCTTATACGAACAGAATTCATAAATTTATACGTTTTTGAGATCTATTAAAACGGGCGCCAACTAGGCGTGTACGGACGTTTATTATTTTATGCGAAAAGAGGAAACTTTAAGTTGATCTAAATGTAAATATTATGATGTCAATTAGATATGAAACGACCATTGAGAATAAGTATGCAAATATAATTGTTTAATGAATTTATTATTATCACTGGCTAGGAATCTCGTTACTGTGATATGAACAACAAAAAATGACTACGGTTGGTTTGGAAATGGAATTTTGCGTATATCTGCAGCCATTCTTGTGTGTGTTTTAAAACCTAACTTAGATCTGCCTCAGAAAGGAAAACATAACATTAAGAACCCAAGCAAAATTGTATTGCAGACCCAGACAAACAAATTGAATAAAATTCTAAGCACCAAGTTTACGCATTAAAAAAACATAAACACAGTCGGAGCTAACTCATTCAATTTGCAAACGCAAGGAGAGTTTCGCTCGTAAAGAGTCGACTATTAAGTACTTTCATACACCACGCTATAACATATAGCAAGTGGAGCGGGCAGGCCACTCTCTACACTTAATTCGTAGTAGTTAATTGCTGAGTAATTAGAAAAGTCACAGTGAGTTCACTCTCTCCTGTGGTTCGGGAGGTTCCACGTGGTGTCGCTCCGGCCACTGCTGGATCATTAGTGCCATCGACTTCGCTAACGGAAGAATGCACTTCCTCCGTGGTCGTCAACTGTAACCATCATAGATTTGCATCAAAGCAACTCAGTCCAAGCGGAACTGTAAAGACTAAGCAGGTCGACGACACATCATCGATGCTTTCACGAACAGATGTCATGGTTGATGAATTATTACACGATCGATTAAAGTACAAACACGCAGTAGCAAAAGTTATTTTAAAGAAACCCTGTTTTGAATGCATCGGTCTTAGAGCCTTTATTTTTTATAGGATCAAATGATTTTGCTGGCTTGAAGCAAACGGCCACACTCCTGATCCATCCGTTAGACAAAGGACAATATTTTCTTTTTAGTTTTACTGCTACTACACATGCGCAAATTGACGCGTTTTTAACCTAAATAATGTTTATACACGCAAAAGACTATTTAATGCCTATTTGCAAATACTTGCAGTTGCCACTGAACATGCAATGAATAGAGAAACTTAAATTCGCGGAAGTTGCTAAAGCATCAAGATTGATAGGAAAATAGGTAAATAACGAGATGGAATTAACGAAACGGGGTGAAGGTTCGTTGCAAAACAATCGTAAACAGTTAGCTGAGCCGATTATCGCCGATTCGGAACGAAGGCTTGCAGGTCGCAACAGTCGATGCGTGGAAACTGGAAAGGTGCGTTGGCACCTGCAGCCCACGCGACCGACTGAGGTCGAGCGCCCACGCTGCCCCCCACACAGGCTGGCCGATACTTTACTTATGGCTTTAAGATCTTCCGCTCCCTTTTATACCATGCGTGTAAGGGAGATGTCACAACTATTCCAATTTTAACATTCAAGTGATTGATCAAACCGGTTACTAACAGACATACCAGGTTTTTGGCTATTTTTTTTCGTGTTGACGCAAGATTTGCGAAATAAATAAATAATAAAAAACTATATCGTAGATTTACATTTTCGTTTTTAAAACAACCTAACAAAAATAAAATACAAATTACATAAAATAGCTTGATCCATTCATCCAAAGAAAGGCATCAAGATAAGGGGTAAAACAGGATCAAAAAACATTGAATAACGCGTATATTATAATAGCACACATCGCGTGTCGCATAATTACATCAACTAGTATAAAACACCAGGCATTGCATTCCTTAATCCGCATGTTTTGTTACTCGAATAGGGCATATCGGCGTATTGTGTGCTAGGTACACATCTGTTGGCAGCGGTTGCTTTCCGCGCTCTCAGCTCTTTGTTTTATAAATACGACAACTTTTTTACATTCTTACTAAATAGTCAGCTGTTGTTACTAGCCCACTGAGCAGCTGCATATCAAGACTTAATTCAAGGTCTACTTAACTTACAAACACTAAATTCAGGGCTCAAGGAAAACATCCAAGGAAGTAACATTGCGTACCCAAAACTCAAACATGAATAAACGAATACCATATAAATACAAATAATCTTTGTGGTAAGTCAATACACTTAACAAGTTTGACAAGAACTGATTCACGAGTTACCAAATATGGTAGACATCTCGAATGAACGACGGAGAAAAAGTATTCTTACTGCAAAGTCGTGTGCATCACTACATATTCATTGGAAGCAACTAACATGGTCAAACAACTGAGTTAATTCTAACCACTTGAATGGTATTTGCAAGGCTCCCTTTATGCACGATTAGACTACCATACTTGGTACCAGGAAACAAATAGCTATCACGAAGACTATGATAAATGTATCTAGTTAACTTTTAAGTAGAAATTTTAACGTCAAACGGATATAACAGACGAATAGAACGTGATCTGCATTATTATTCAGATACATAAAAATGCCAACATATTAAAATTTGTAATGTCTTGGCCCTCGAGTCACAGGAAGCAGGAAGTTTAAAGAATTTGTACATAACTAATGATATGTGTGAGTGTGAACTCGCTTGCTGACATGGATGCGGGCAGCGTCTGGTATGGGCACAATCATAGCATAGCTGAGGTTTAGTATCTAGCGGAACTAATAGAACACACAATTAGTTTTGTGGTGCAGGAAATAAATGATTTTCCCTGCTCTGAGTCAGCAACGTGATCGATGATTACTCAAGTTTTTCTAGCTAAATTGTGGTTTCAAAAAAAAAAAGATAAAGCATGCAGGTATATTGTTCTTGGAAAGAACTTAGTTAGATAACAATTTAAGTAAAAAAAGCAGCTAAAAACGTTGGGCAAAGAAAGTAAGATAAGAGTGTATTAAAAACAAAAATAGGAAACATCACTAGAAAGATCATTTTTTATCACTCTTCAAAAAATTCAGCGAGAGGAAACTGAAGGAAAAAAAAGACAGATAACTTTGCACATAATTGAAACGCTAAAAATACAAGGCTGCATTTTTAGCTTTGAACAGTAATAATACCAGCCTGGAAAGATGTCACTTTTTGATAAAAACCTCTCCCTATCTAGAGAAGGAACGAGCATTGATAACCACGTTTGCTGACTTGAGGTTTGGTATTTCAGATTCCACTTTTGGCCATTGAGTTAAGAATATTATTGGTACCTTTATAACGACGTACTGCTGCTATTATTATCCTCTGACAGCAGAACTGTCAACAGATCATTGATGCGATGAAGTCATAACTAGCAAGAACTATAAAATGTGTCAATCCCACGCGGCCTCTATTTATTGTAGGTAACCAAATCGCTGTAGGCTGCTTAAGGACGAGATAAGGATACAGAAGGAACATAAAAATATCATAGAATTATAAAACGTAGGCGAATGATTTATGGATGAAAATAAATACTCGTTCAGGTATAAATAGGACATGACGAAAGGGCATAACAAAAAGAACATCATATTTGGCTGTTACACAAATAACTGTGTGTACACATGAAAATTTGTGTGATCAGTCACCATTGATTAACGAAAATTACAATGGCCTAGAGCCTACGCTAGTATTAACGTAGCACTGTCAAGGTTTATTGTATGTAACCACTGGCATATAGTAGTGGGAGGAAGATACCATTCATACTGATTTAAAATAAAATGAACTTCATAACAGTTCCTTAAGAAATTGAAACTAATGATAGAGAAGCGCTTATTTCGAGTTAAAATATTTGCGAGTTTATCTTCTTTGTTGACAATGATAACGAATGCTACGTTTGAGTCAAAATCATCATATCCGATAAGTTATCGCTCTGCTAACTCCAGTACATTCTATTTTTATTATTTCTTATGATATGGGGTACTTATATTTTACATTTATAACTGATCTAATTTATAACATTGATTTAGGCATCTTATCTCTCTTTGAACTATAGCTATGGTATGACCCAGTTTGAAGGTGCAGAATGTTGAGCAGCGAGTTATCTCGGTGAAAGCCAAGATGTGGCGCTTATATGCAAAGGGAGCAACCAGACGACTACTAATATAAACATTTCGTAACTAACTATTAAAAGTACAAAACTCCGGACGATCGATAGAACTGTCGGTTCACTCGACTGTTTATTAGACATTACATAGCCCATTACGTCAGTGCTCGACCAAAATATTGATAATATGATTACTTGTGTCGAAAGTTGTTTTATGTGAGCAGGAAATGTTGCGAAAGCGAAACTCCATGACGTCTTTAATACAGCAATGTACCTTATTCTCGTTAGATACAGGTTTGTTAAGGTAAATAAGCTTGTAGGTGTATCAGCATTCCACGCACGAAGTCTTTGATCACATTGCTAGAGCACACGAATATTAAATAAATATCAGTATGTTCAGTTTAGGAACAATGGTAGGCGTCGTCTGTGCCGAGCTGCCGACATCTGGCCCATCGGCCCAGAGAGCTTTTTACCAAATAACTTTGCCACACGCGACGTCACACACAAATGTATGCCATAAAATTAAATTTTATACATGCCACTTTTGGGTGTGTTTTACATTTCATTACTTGAAGAAAATAATACTGCCAGTGATTATCGTGGTCAAAACAATTTATTAAAATATTTTCGTCAATTTTAAACAATTACGTGCATGACCACGTAACACACGGTTTCCAAACTCAGTAAAAATTGGATACACGTTAGTAGCACGACTTCTGCAAAAGGATTAAGTAGGCGTCAAGAATTTGCTAATCAAAACAACGTATGCATGCACGTTTAACTCCTCAAGGTTTCATGACCATATAAAAATCGAAGTTCTATATTAGAATAAGAAACGTGGCGTGAAGAGATCATCATGTAAATGGCTATAAAGCTCCTGCAGTCTCGGGTGCAAATATACATTTGAATAGATCAGTTTGATCTCGATATGATAAATTCTATTCACCCAGATGGTAAAATATCAGTAAATTTGAATGATGAACTCACACTGAATACTCATACGAATTTAAAATGGCATTTGTATCTTAACTGCACGTACAGAAATTTTACAAGTATCGAACATGTCATCAGGTAGGATTCTTTTTTTACCAATTCTGTAATCTTTAATATGCTATAAATAAACTCATTTTTTTTCTTATCTTCTTTATATCTATTATTGGAATGTTAAATGTGGGTTCCGTGATTCTTAAGACAATCTCAACAAATCTCAAGTAAGCACAATTCGATCTGGTACACGAAATACCGTAAAAACGTGTTTGTGGCGAGTTTTTACCAAGTTCAAAGTTCTTACAGAAAGAAACATCACCAACAATTTAAACAAAATTAACAATGATGATAATGGTTTTGTACTGTTTTCCTGGTAAGCTTTCGATTAAACATTAAGATAGATTAATATTGTAGAGCGGTGACTGAATGCTTAAAACTGAGAATCCAACATGAATACATAACCAGGTAAATGACGAAACTGCATCCGAAGTAGCCAGGAGCCTGTTACTTGTGTATGCACGGCCTGTTTTAGAGATTTCCCACGGATGTTGCGGCGCACAATACTGGCAGTTTGCACGACATTACCACTAGCCACGGAAGCCGGCCCGCTGAGGGAATTGCACAAGTATCCCTCGCATCTCCCATGAAACGCTTTCTCGGAATACTATTAGAAGTAGAATGGCCTGTGATGTTTTCAGCATTCTGGAAGCACTAAATAATTTTCCGGCTTCTTACACAGCTTTATTGTTTCCTGAGTGTTTTCTGTCAGGTCGCTCTACTTGGCAAACGTAAATTTCTAAGTATATCGTTATGAAGAGCTATAAGGTTGTTAGTGGCTGTAAAGTTGTAAGAATAATCAAAACGTAGGTACGATAGATTGGCATCCAAAGCCTCTATGTGTTACACTCGACTAGAGATGATTGCTTCAAATCACTCAAAGCTATTATAAAGGCATTAGAAACAGACGAAGAACAACTGTCATGATAAAGCATTTTAAGCCTTGATCTTGAAATCTAAGAAAAAAATGTCATTGGCAATCGTATTGCTGTATACTTCCTACTACACAAGAACTAGTAGTACAACGATCGTACACCTTTTTGTAGCATTGATAAAAATATCAAACAAAATTAGCAATACATATTCATTCACAAAACAATTTTATCCTAGGTATATCGAAAGACAACAGTCCAATAACGACGAAAATGGAACTGCATTAAAGATTATTCTAGTCTTTCGGTACAAATGTGAATTGGGAGAAAATACATAATCGCTGTATCTACAACAAACAACAAATGTACACGTATCCAAAATGTAAGATGGGTGCGATAACGATAAAAAGAGACGGTGTAACTCACGATAACACATCTCGTCATGAGAGCTGGTTAGTTTGGAGAAAGTGATGTTATAACCTTGAAACTAAATATATTCAGTTACAGTATTCATACACTTTCTTCATTACTATTTCTTAATTAAATTTAACATAACACTTTTTTTAATGAGAAAGATCATACAGTCCGGTACGGTAGATGTGCCGTGCATGTTTCTTTTGGCTTCTTAGAGACAATAATAAATAAGAGAAGAATATCATATCGAATAAAATAGATTATACGTATAAGGTTGATATCACTTGTTAACTTAGGTATTGAAAGTTATATCTAACTAAATGATAACTGATGTCGAGTCTGCAAAGCCAGCGTTCGTTTTGACGAAAAAAGCTATCCAGTCTGAAAATAACACCGCCATGTGACGCTAACGAATTCGATTTGGTAAAAGTTTAACTATTTACTTTACATTGTGTAATACCTCAAGATTTTAACTTTCTTTTTTATATTTACACGAACACGAAATATTGTCACGAAGGCAGGTGGCCTATTGCTTTGACTTATGTACACAGTTCAACAACGGAGAATAAACTTACAAAAGAAAATCATTCGACTTGTGATTTGTGAGATCTATAAGAAGAAACTCGAGTTCTGTAAAGCTTGTCGATAGAAAATAGTAGGACTGGAGACACGTACACGCAGCAAAAACGTATGCCAATTTTCATATTATTGACGATCTAAAACATTACACTCCATAGTCAGGTTATTAAAGGTAATCAACAAAATACTATAGGTTTTTGCCTACTAATTACATTACGTTTGTGTGCGGAACTGTAGATAGCACGTGTTTTTTCTTGAGCCACACACACACGTAGAGGTACGGTTATTGTTTGTGTGTTACATGTTTTCAGGCATATTCGCTTCAAGATGAACTAAGTCCAAGTAAAATCGATGAGAGTTCACTGACCGTTGGATTTGATATACAGTAAGAACGAAGTTAGTTTTAATAGATCTATACTAAGGTTCAGAAGTCGTTGTTTTATCCCTAATGGGGAGTATAACGACCTGAGGAAAAGATTTCTCCGTTTTTATGTAGTGTTTTAAATGATTACTCTTTTTTATATTGATGTTTTCTTTGAATATACACATATTTTAGTTATAGTTCCAATACAATAACTTGTCACTATCAATTCGGAACTCTAAGATGAATACATTGGACTTTAGACAGGAGTCGTTATAACCAGAACAGCTATGTCATTCAGTTTTTGTGTTACAAATCGTGTTATGTATTTGTATAACCAATTGAGTATTAAAGAGCTTTGTTAGTCAATGGCGTCGGTTCCATTCACAGCTCACGGGTACTCTCAAACATTCGATTGTTGGCATGTGATTTGTACAAACATGTTGGCTTCCGGGACCAATTTCACTTTTCGCAATGACATCATGTTTGTTACCAATAGTTTGGTCAATCGACACGGCCGACCAAACATTGGTACCGAAAATAATATGTGTGCTAAATTATAGTTACAATCAATTGGCGGAAGCATAAAATTAATTGTTAAGACGTTGAAAGTATGGCATTTAATTTAACTTGGATAATAGATATTTAACGATACAATGAGCATAAAGCTTTTACATTAATATAAACGCCCAAGCCAGAAATAAAGTTTTAAACGGCTGCAGCGCAAGTAATTATTGTTTATAATCATAGACGTAAATAGTAATTACCTTTTCGTTAATCATAAAAAGTAATTAAGTTTTCCTTTAATTTTGAAGTGATATCTCTGAATCGATAAATGCTGTCAAATAGAAATTCATAGATACCTAGATATAACACGGCCATGCACAATTGCACACGAGTAATCCTTGTGCAATGTGCAAAACAAAAAACTATATTCATTCGTTTGATCACTATATATAAGTTACGGACTAGTTGTAATTTATAGATGTTACTCTTGTGAACTACAAAATACTTACAAACTTACTGATATTAAATAACATACTGGTGATTAAAACGATCCACAAAATCATCAAAATACGACGCAATTTGGCCAGGATGAGATCTAAAAAATGAATAAACTTATTAAGAACTCGTTATAATCACATTAACTATATTCATAATAAAACCTCTTTAAGATTTTTTACATCGTGAGAAGTTTCTTCGGGGCATCGTCTTCATAACTGAGGATAATAAAGTTCGCGTTGTGTGGCGTTTTATGTGCTAAGGACGCAGGCCAAGCCTTGCATATAATCACGTAGTTACTTCTAACGACACTTGTATACGGGCTTAATGCGCATTTCTAACCCAAGAAATCTAATAACTCGATAACAAATCAAGCAAGTAACAACATGGAGGCAGAGAAATGGTCAATTTTACTATCTAAAAATCTAAACAAACAACGGGATTTAAATCTGAACTAGTGAATACAGCTTAATCGAAGCACCGCGCCGCTAACAAGAGCAAATGCACAACAACTTTCCTACAAAGTGCAAAAAGTCAACATGAGCAGTTAACAAGCAATATTCTCACAATAACTGCAATATTGAGATTAGTCTGAGTGAGAACCACATGCGGCTATTTAAGTTCTATCGCTATGATTTGAACAGACGTTAGACAGTTTATTCGTAAAGCTCGACCACACGAAAGTAACCGCACGAAACATTCCACCGACAGCTTTCTCTGATCGACGAATGTTTTGTGCTTGAACACAGGTATCCAAGCTGGATTGTTGATACGTAATCGCATTCCGTATTAAGTAATAACACTAATACGTAATCACTTTTATGACATTCGGATTCGGAAGTTAAACAATTAAAAAAGCAGACATGTTGGATTTTTATTACTTCATATTTTATTCACTTCCGAGACTGGGTGGGTAACGAGAATGGGCGCGTATGTTAAAAATTAATGGTCAAATTATTTGTCATGGGATAGCATGATGCATTTTTAAATTACTCTCTTTAGATAGCGTCTGTTATGAATAGTCAGTAAATTACGCCAATATGGAAGCAGGACAAAACGCCGACATATGGTATACGTCAAGGATACCGACCGTACAGAGACCAAAATAATATTTCCCTGACGGTTTGTTTGGCACCGATGATTAATGTTTGAATTGCCTATTTATACTTCACATTAATACATACATATCGAGCATTTAACACGTTCTCTGACGCCAAATGTCATGAATCTAAGCGTACACGACATGTAATACATATTTAATTTCACAATTTACCTTTAGATCTATATTGAGGTAAACGTTAATGACAAGAAATCAGTAAGACATTATTACAAACTTGATAAAAGAAATCAAAAGATTTCTCGACAACATTAAAATTTCCCCTCAGATATAACACTTAAGTAGCGAGTGTGACGAGTTTAATTAATATTTTCTTTGACACCGCGATTGTTAGACGTTGCATACGTGCTATAATTATGAAGAAATTCTTAAGTAAACTAATCTGGGAACGAATCTTTACAGCGGCCCGTACTTGTTTTAATAGCGTTTCTAATCTTTGAAAGACGTCCGACTTCGATTGTGTCTGCTTCAGATTAATTTCGTTTATTCATTTCACTTTGATCATTTTTGAAAGTTTTAGTTTCATTAAAGGCTTCGTAAGTAATAAGTTTTATTTGTGGAGCTTCCATCTTACGCAATGCTGACCATAGCTGTAAGAGTTATTTCACTGGACTACATGTAATACTTAAATTGAAAGCCGAACCGAGTATTAAACACTTTGAACTTTGATGTATTTGTCTTTACATTGCCGCACTCAGATGCACTCCATCCCAAAAGGCACTAACCAAGGCTTGATCAATTAAAACATAGCAAACAATTAGGATAAAAATGTAATCTAGCTATAGATGGAATTTAACTAATTATAACCTTCCGGAAAGGGCGACTAAATCGACAACATTGCAAATCGAGTCTTGTGGATGTGCCTACGTAAGGCAACCGTAACAAGGTCCGCACCATATATGAGGATTGTGGGCGGAAGCATGCACTACGAGGTGACACCACAGCATTGTAGAGTGTCGCAAGACCAGCACGTCCGGCTGCCTGTACCGCCACTTACTGGTATGAATGCTACTAATATCGTGCTATTGAAATTGGTACAAGTATGGTGCAAATACAGGCTCTTAAAATAAGGTAAAAATATCGTCCAGCTGTGGAATACATTAAAAATAATTAATGTAACACGTAAACTTGTTTATTTTTCGAAATACTTCCATACTGGTTTGAGAGACGTTCTTCGTCACCTCGAGGAAACTTAATTAAATTCCAAATCTAAACTTGCCGGTTCAGTTTTCAATAAAATTGACATTCCAATAACTACTTTAATAAGGTAGGCCAACTAGTTTGTGTGCAATGGATAAATGGATATTTTCTCATTATTTGAGCGTGAAATAAATATTTTTCCTAATTTACAATCAGCATTATTACAATTTGACGTTACATTTCTCTAAAATATAAGGCGAAAGTCTGACATCAACATTCAATAGCTTATTCAAATTTGTTTTATAGTAGTTTTAAAGAGCGGGTGGGAAAGGAAACCACGTCGAACAATCGTGGTGAATTACTAGGTACTCTCGATCTCCATTGACAGTGTATTATTATTGAGGCGATCGTATTGGATTCGTGTGCTGTTTTCTCTACGCAACGGAGCGAACTAAGAAATGGAAAGGGTTAAATGATATTCAAGCAAGTTGTTAACTAACACAACTACAACATGCTGAATACTTTATAACGTCATGAGTGTAAGATAGGGGGCATTTGTTTCAATTTGGTATATTAAGAGGTGAGGTGAATTATTTCAGTTTAAGTGAGGTAAAGAGGCAGTAAGCGCTAGCTGTGATCTGGGTCGGTAACCACAGAGTGAGTGATGCGCTCCTTTCGCAGATAGCCAACGAGCCGTGATCTGCTAGAGATGCCACGGTCTGTTGGCCTAACCTTGGCCGTAACCATCCTGTATATTCCCCGAGAGATCAGAGTGACATCATCGATAGCCAAGAATTGTTCTAATGTTGAGTGTGAGGCCAAGGCCGGAATTTCAATCGATGCTAATATTACACAGTGGAATAATAAAAAGGAAAGTAAGGTTGATGACCCCCCCGTGGACGACTACAACTTACAGCTACTAGACTGATGGATTTGTCCGGATTCTTTTTTTAGCTGCCATAATGCGGATGCCGAGCCAGTTTAAGAAATTTAGGTAATATTGTCCGCAGCAACGAAATAAAGCAATAGTCGTCAATGAAACGGTCCAATAAAATTATAAATTTCGTTATCCACTCACGAACACAAGAGTAGTTATTTTTTGCACAAGTCTCGTAATTTTAATAGGTACACACGTATACATTCTAATGAAACTTGTAGAGCGAAACTTTCTACAGCTTTACTTTTTTGCTAAAATTACAGTCGATTCGATACATTTTGCGCACATTGTAAATTGTAATCCATTATAGTTTAATGTTCGTTTGAATCGAATAATCTGGGTTCTTTTACACCGATAGCTCTTATGACAGAAGTACTTCAAACAGAGGACGCTTTATCGCCAGCAGATTAACTAAACAGTAATGCAACGTTAAGTCATATCGTATCGCATACAAACTTATCAATTTAATCGATTCAGTGCGAGGATTGTGATACATTGCAGTAACACCTGACGAACGATAAAGTATAACGCATCAACTACTCATTATCATCGGCATTCCAAACGCATAACGTTATCATTGATCGTTATGCTTAACTGTTTCTAACAACTGGGATCTTACCGAGACGGCAACGGAGTTGCTCGGTCCGATCCCTGCCTCAGCGGCGGAGTGCTGGCCCTCAGGCACGCTTAGAAAACGGCGTAAGGTGCCATATCCAGACGCTGATGCCACCATGGCTACCATAGTTAATTCACAATCACAGCACAGTAACCACTAGTTCTCTTTGTGACATCACTCGCGCGGGCGTGTTCGGAAATTTCGCGGTTCGCGCGCACGGCGACCTGCGCGCGCGACGCGTATCAACTGCGGGCTGAGCAGAACGAAGGCTGCGGCGCGCCCCCTACCACGACACCGCACACAACTTGCGCTTCAAACGAACTTCGATAAGCTTCTTGGATTAGTTTATACTTCCGTCGTTATTTGTTTTACTAATAAAAGTAAAATTTGTAAGCATTGTCTCTGCTGTTGTACTTAAAAATTAGATACTTCTGTACTCAGTACAGGTAAATTTATTTGAATAATAACCTTTATCAAGGTTTTAGGTTTTCTGTTATCTTATCACAGTAAAATAAACATTTAAGCAGAAATAGTGTAGTAATAATGTGTGTAGCCTAGCCATGTTACACTTTTTCAGAACTTCAAATAAAATTTGAAAAATATGTCGTTTTTTTTATAAACAGTTTGTATAAAACCAATATTGAATGACAATAGCCATTATTTACTTAGTACAGGTTTTTATACTATTAATATTCATTTATTCAATGTGTTTTTAAATTGATTAAATAATCAATGGCTTGTAGAGATATTTAAATAATTGTTTAAAACATATAAATAAAACTTACTGCTCTTCAATTGTTTTTTTTTTTTTTATAATATAAAATAATTATATAATATGATGAATGATGGATATATATTGACTATGCATAAAATAATTACTCCATAAGAGATCTTTTACATATAACTCATAAGTTTTCCATGGTACACAACATAACAACAATTGGTTTATAAAATAGGTATGTTTTCAATTTAAATTAGTGATTAGGAAATTGATTGATTACATACATTCAACATTATTTCAACATTAATTTCAATTTAATGATTTATATAGTTTTCAAACAAATTACTGAACATTTTGTGTTTACAAACACCATTTAAAATTTTTTATAAAATCTATTACGAGTGATGTTCATGATGGTCATTTCTGAATCATGACCAAGGAAAGATTTAATGAATGTAGTAATATTTACATAGTTTGTACAGATTGCTAATTATATTTGAGTACTAGGATCAGGCATAAATGTAGTAGTAGATAGTAGGGCAGGCCTTTATTCAATAAGATTTTACAAAAAAAAAAAATATGATTAAGATAAATGAATCATAATCCTGTAGTTGTGACTGTTCCACATCACGGTAAGTGATTCTGTGAGTCACAGTCAAGTCACACAATGTTTAAGAATTTATATAAACCATATTATTTATACTTATTCATTACTTAACCTTTATTAGGAATATATGGGATTATATTTAAGTACATAACATCATTACCCTGGTAAAAAACTTGGCGCAATAAAGTGTGGTATTTTTTCATAGGAAATTTTACTTAACTGTAATTCACAACATTATTATTTCAGCATCAGTGTAAATAAATATAAATGTTTCAAGATAAATAATTCATTGTTTAGGTGTTCCTCCTGCAAAAACTTTCTACATTTAAAATGGTCCCACTTCCAAAATTTATATTCAAGAACATTCTAATGATAGCAAGACTGAGACATATAAAAGGAATAAGACAGAGGCACACACACATAAAACTGTGATATGACAAATAAGGCTCATAACAATGTTCTAATGCCAATAATTTATTCTGTTAGTGTGGGCAGGACCTCCAGCGCCCACTACTTGCCTTGATTTGTTTTTACATCCATAGAACCATGATATTTAATCACTTGGCTCTTTTAAGGTTGAACCACAGTAATTTTGAAGCTTATTAAGGCCATATTTACATGAAAATTGATCTACATAAATATTTCAAGTCCAAAACAAGCATGAACAAAGTGCATGTTTTTCCAGACAACACAATGCTGTAGGCACATTCCAATGCAAATTTCCCGAGCACCAAGGCGATATGAGTAAGCCAAAGGTGAAATTATTAAAAACCGGCAGTTAGCCGTGTAGGGCTCACCTGTTTGGTGTCCACACAGTCAGTGGCCTCCATGTTGGCATGTGATCTCTCCTGCCGCTCCATAACTTAGGAAACATCAGAATCTCTTATACCATTTACAGGGCGTTATAAAAGCACACAATAGAATACTAAACATAACAACCGCGATGGGCTCAACAATTTTTAACGAAACAATGTCAGCGATTGCACTTAACACGTACTGCACTGTAGGTCCGTTACACCGTTTCGTTTGACATTTAACTAGCGCAACCACTCTTATGAACACATTTTAATCCTCTTAACATAATAACAAAGCTGTAGACTTGATTTTTGTGATAATTATACGAAAAATACAGTTGATCACCATCTTAAAATTTTCACACATTCCGTCATCGAGGCCGACTGACGGTCGCTGCCCTACGTGTTGTCCCATTACACGCATCAAGAACTTAAAATGTCATAAACACTTGGAAAATAATCTTTAAATTGTATCTTCAAGTATTTTGATCAATATAATTTGGTAATACTCGCCATATGAAATTCATTGATAACTCTCTAGTTAATTTGTTCATCCTTGTATTTTTCTTATAAAAATGATACATTTCCACAGGAAAAATCAGACGTAGAATGAAACTACAACTTCGACAGTATTGCCATCTAATGAGTTTATTTTGAGCTTCGTAGTACATTGCATTTTTTGAAAATACTGGTAAATAAATGATAGATACTCTAGTTTTGCAGATTGTTATAAGAAAATAACAACCAAGGTAACGTTTTTATCTCTATGAATACAGTCAATGTTACCTAGAAAGGGCAATACCCATATGGTTACAATACAAAAGCATAAATTAACTCTGGTTTGAAAATCATAGTTTCCTTAAAAAGGAGGGTAAGTAAACATAAGCCAAATTATTGTTCTTATTGTCTAACAGATTTGGTATGGTTTTGGGTTATTTGTTGATAATTTTAATATTTTACTCGCCGAAGATTTATTGTGATTTGAATCTGTAAAGCTACTCGGCCAGTTTTTAATCTCGCAATATTTTTCTCTTTGTATCGAAATGCCTGGTAATTCATTTTTAAAATTATATTTCACTTTCAATATTTTATTTAATTGTTGTACAATTCAATATCTTTGTTGTGTATGTTATAATAATGGAACTCTTGAAACGGGTTTAATAATCTGTATTTTTTTTTATTTTGTCACAGATGTGAGAAAATCCTTCTGACAGTGACGTTATACTTTTGTAATTTGTGGTTATAAATAAATAATAGCTTATTTTCAGTTCTTAGTGTTAGTATTCTATTATGCCGCGAGAAAGAAGTCGGTATCGGGATAGGCGGAGTACTTCATATAGTTCTGAATCATCTTACGAGAGAAGGAGATCAAAAAGCAAGCACAAACGTAGATCAAGGTCCCGAGATAGATCAGAGTCGAGTAGTCACAAAAGGAGGCGATCGTCATCCCGTACTAGATCTAGAAAAAGAAGTTATACCAGAAGTCCTTCCAGGGACCGTTACGAGTCTAGGTCTAAAAGACGTTCTACATCGAGGTCTCGCTCGAAAAGAGATCGATCGCGATCGATGTCGAGTTCTAGAAGTAAAAATAAGTATAATAAAAAGAAGTCAAAAAAGCGCTCTTCAAGCAGCCGCAGCGGCTCTTTTGATATAGGTATATTTAATCATTTATTACTAACGGGATTATAGAACACAAGCCCAGTAGACACATCCTTAATTCCTTTAATTTATGTTTTCAGAAAAACCAACCCACTTTAAGTCTTTTGATGACACAGAAACCAAATTGGAGAAGGCAATCAAAGCTGCAGAGGCAGTAGGGTTGACTATGACAAAAATCCCAACTTATGAATACAAGGAGGTTGAAGTCAAAGAGGATATGCCCACGATACTTGACAGAAACTTATTGGCAGAGTTGAATAGTGAATCATTTGTGCAAAGGACATTTACTTCCTCTAGGGCTAAGAAACAGCCACAAAATATTGTTATAGACTTAAATTCCCAAACTGTTAAAGTACCTGAAAATGATATGAAGCCCCCAGCTGAAGATTCTATTATCAATTTTGATGTAAGTGTTGCTGTATTTTTAATATTTAAGTCTTTGTAAACCTTTTGAACGCCACGCTAATAATGAAGAACCATGCTCCCTACGCCAAACAATAAATAGATAGAACTGTATGCTTATTTCAGAGACTAATTGTTACATTACTTCATAAAATTTTTAACACAAAATGTATTCTAAAAGTTATGTTCATCTTCTAAGAACATTTGG
Organism: Chrysodeixis includens; assembly: GCA_941860345.1. Taxonomy (NCBI): domain Eukaryota; kingdom Metazoa; phylum Arthropoda; class Insecta; order Lepidoptera; family Noctuidae; genus Chrysodeixis; species Chrysodeixis includens. The sequence continues at coordinate 2,022,189 of OW796092.1, forward strand.
AAGTCCATTAACCATGTCCATTAGTAAAAATAGTGTTTTTAAAATACGAAATGAGACAACTTCAGTTGTCGTGGCGTCTCAGGCACGAGATCGTTGAGCAAGTATAGTTGTCATTGGCGTGCAAAAGGTTAATAAGTTTATCTTGCAGCTGTCATAGCCTAGTGGTAAGATCATAGAACTGCTAAGTCCGAGGTCTTGAGTTCGATCCACAAAGAGTGCTGTGACTTGACTGTGGCGCACTGACTATTTGAATGTTGTGTGCAATTAACAAATAATCGCACATCACACAGCTCCCGTGCTTCACACATCACAGCACACACGCTTCATCACAGCTTCCGTGTTTCGGAAGGCACATAAAAATGTGGGTCTTGCGCCTGATTTCTTTCCGGTCATGTCGGATTGCCATCCCATCAGGTTATGAGAGTAAAGGAATAGAGAGTGTTTGCGCACACGCTTGTGCATCACTAGCTGTTGTGGCCAAGCTATCAGTGTTTGTTTATAGTTTACTTGTATTTTTTTTTATATATAATTATATGCCTATATTACTAAGTTATAGTAAGCTAATGGCAGAATTTGATCCCATTTTTTTTTAATTGATGCATTATTTTACAAATGCTGGAAATTATTGTTGCAGGAAATTCCAAGTGAAGAAGAGCTTAGAGAAATGTGGATTCAGAAACTTTTTCAGTATAGGAAGAAAATGTTAGGTGGAGGTGAATTATAAAGGATAAAAAAAGTTAAAATGAAAAGTTGGAATCTACCTCATTACATAATCAGGATGTGGTCAGGACACAATTAACTAACAATTATTGTTTAAATAACTTATAATATATAAAATATTCCTTACTCCTTTACATGTATTTTTCTTCTATTATATTACTTTAACCTTGGACTGTGACTTAACTCATACATCTCAATTGTTAAGATATGTTGCATAAGTTTTCTTAGAAACTCAACATCATTTTTTCTATCATTACGGTGTTATGGTGTAAATTCATTATGACTTTGATTAAATAATCTGCAAGATTCTTTCTTGTTCATGTACAAACATAGTATAGGTAAATGTTCTGGCACCAAAGTAATTTAAGATTTTAACTTCAGTAGGGTTACAACTATTACAAAGAGTTTAAGCCCATTATTCTAACAGTTTATTCTGATAAAACTTCACATTCAAACAACATGTTAATAGGTGCGCTGGAGTTGAATACAACAGTTAGTAACACCAGCTAAGTAGAATCAATAAAAACAAGTAACAACCTAAAGTATTTTTATTGAACACATTAACATAACCGGCAGCCGCAACTCACAATTTGAAATGCTTTTGTAACTACTAAGTCGTCTATATTTACAGTGACGCGATGGCATGCAGCCCTTAGGTCCCCACGATCGCTTTCACATGTTGCTCCTCTCTCGCTGGATACGACTGCTGTACGTCCGCGACACCAGGTTCCATGCATCCATATATCTGTCCATACACATTGCTATACATTTCTGTTCAGAATTGTCTAAAGCAGTACCCGGTTTATTGATACACTTTTTGAAACATTTTTCCGACATTTTCGTCAGGAGTTCTTGAGCATTCGCTATGGCAATCTGTTGTTTAACCTGGTCCATCAACTCTTCTTTCTGTGCTCCAGAGAGCGATCCCGTAGATAACGTATCCATGGCTATTTTAGCGTTTTTGAGATTTTAGGATGATACAATTTAAAGAATTTTGTAATATTGACAGTATAACCTCAAATTTCAATCTGTCAGCGAGCGAATGGAGCAAATTTTGGATTTATTTAAGTTGCCACTGTATTATTTTCATGTCCCTTAAAAATCAATCCGTCTCAACGTAACAAAGTTAACAAATTATTATATCCTGTTCTGCTAAATTTTTCATTTATTAGACACATGTGTTGAATAATATGTACTGTTGCGCTCGTAAATCATTTATAAATGAATATTATAGAACGGGGACTCATCAAATAGATTAAAATCCCTTATTGGGGTCCCTACAAACAATAAATATACAACTATAAGATAAAAATATGTTGTTTGAATATATGTTGTACGAAGTTTTTTATTTTCTTTGGTGAAATGGATTGGATATTTGTATAAAACATAATAATCAAAAATTTAGATTTATTCACCAACAATTTTGCAAAAATTTTGAACTGGTCACACATTAGAAGAATAAAAAGTGAGTTCTCTATGAGTTTAGTGATGCGAGTCCAACGAGTTGGACATTGGTTTACGATTTTTGCGGGATAGTAAACCTATCGAGAATACAATCACAAAATTGCTAGAGGTGAGCTCACTCCTACATCTTATCGATATTTGTCGAATGCCATTACAAACAAGACATACCTGTCATGTCGTAGGTGACAGTGACATCTCTTCAAATTGTTTGCTTGTTGGTAAATAAAATGTCCAAACTGCAGATTTGCCAAAGCATTTGATTTGCAATTTGATTTGAGAAGGCAACGATGAAGTTGAAAGAATATGTACTTTTGATTGGATTTCTGTAAATAAGATTAGTTTCTAGAGTTTTCACGGTGTTCAAAATACAGGTTGTTAAATAATAACATTGCAATGGAAACCGCAGATATTACAGGAAAAGATCAAGAAGATATAGTTAGTACTTTATCACACGATGACCTACTGGAGATCACACAATCCTCTCTTGTTACATTGATGAGTACAGACGAATTACTAAAAGATTTGCCAAATGATATTATCATTGAAGAAATTTTGTCGCAGGTAAATAAATATAGCAGGCGAAAAATGAAACCTTAACGTTTATTGTGTTTCTTTTTTAAAGATTACAATGCTTTTTTAAAGGAGACTTTATTTAACTTATTTTACTATATGTATTAACTAGTTAGCAGTCCTGATAGTTTAATCCTAATAGTTTTATTGCTGATTTCTCTTAAGAGCAAAGTATGAAACATGCCTGTACTTTTCACAATATAATGTTGTTTTTCTTTTTACAGATAGCAGTTGAACATGGTCAGTCAATAACTATTTTTATTTCAAGAGAAACTGAACCCACTCTAAAAGTCATAGTAAGTTACTGTTTTCTAGTATTTTGAGGAAATGTTTCTCTCAATCCTAAGATTATACTGTACTACAGTACTTCTGTCTATGCTTTAATCATTTTTTTTTGGTATCATCTTCAATACAGAGTTAGTCTTATATTGCACCATTCAACCATGTCTTCTTAAAATTACAGGTTCCTCAAAACACAACTGTAAGAAATTTAAAGAAAGCCATACAAAGGCACTTTGAAATATACATGAAGCGATCAGGAATGAAAACAAAGATCTCATGGAAATATATCTGGAAGACATATATACTAGACTTTGACAGCATCCTTCTAGATGATGACAATGCCGCCATACAGGACTACGGAGTAACAAACAAAGTAACACTGGCATTCAAGAAAAAAAGAGGCCAAAAATTATAGTTTGTAAAAGCATTTATTGGGGTTTTATTACCTAAACAAAAAATATACTTGCACCGCACAATAACATGTATTAATATTTGATGCTTATCATACAATCTACATTACAAATACGTAGATAAATTTAACATAATGGAACTATCGTCTAGTAAAAAATATGTATATTAATTATGTATTCTTAAAACATCAATTTGTAGCTTATAATAATGTGTACATTGTGTACATAGTATAGTATATTACATATTGCGTTTGTACGTAAAGTACAGTGGATTTTTAAGAGGCTTCTATAGTTGCTCAAAGTCCGGCTGTGGCGGAGGCTCCTGTGGCAGCGGCTCGAAGTCTCCGAGCGTGTAGTGCGGGTCCTCGTGGCGCGGGGTCGCCAGCGGGCGGTCGTACGCGTCTTTTAGTAGCTCTTGATCATGCTGGGAATGAAATATTATTATTGTTAAGTCAAAGTGTGAAAAGAGTTGATAGAAATTTGTAAGGTTCAATTGCTTTTTTGTTACATTTTTTACAATATAATTTTGAGTATTTAACATGTTTTTCATTAAAACTTGCAAATGCTTGTACTTTCAAGTTCTGTCTTATGGTAGATGAGCTACAAATAGTAAATTATGAATTTAGCTTTAATAAGCATAGTAATTACCTGATCGGACTGCAATACAGAGGGCGGCGCGAGATCATCGAGTGACAGCTGCGTGTTGAGAACTGACGGCGGGGCGTAGTCCGCCAAGGCTGGTACACTTTCAACCGGCTGTTGGTACAAATATATTATTTTATAAAAAAAAAGTGTTTTAGTGATCATGATTTTGCAAAAATATTTATGGCGGATGGAGGATTTATCTCTAGGATCACCACAGAATACTAGTGTGTTCATCTACCGGCTATTTAATAACTAAATATCATTCTTCCTCATTCTCATCATTCTTTTATACGAAATCGAGTCATATACGACAATAACACTGGTGAAAAAAGTAGTATAATAAGAAAAGTGTTATCAACTCACGGGGTCTGCATTGGTCTGCACGTCCTCTTGCGGTTTGTGCGCGGGCTCGCGTTCGTCGCGCGCGCGCAGCGTGTTGGCGCGCGCCTCCTCCTCCGAACTGTACGCAGACTTGTGCTCGCACATCAGCAGGTGCGTCAGCATGTCCGTGCCTGGATATACGACAATTTACTTCAATTTAGTTGGGTTAATAAGAAGCTATATCGTCGACGCAGTGTAAGATCTTGTTGATTATACAAAGCACATGTAACCAGATATTTTATAAGACAGAGGTTTGGACGAAGAAGGAGGAGCCTTTGGCCACTCAGTCAAAGTCGTTTCGCCATAGATTGGGGTTTGTGACCATCATTAGTCTCTGACAGCATTGATGTTGGGCCGGAACAACACTTCGTGCAGCGGGTCGTGCCTCTAAACATAAGTGAGTGTGTGACTTACCGACGCTGGTGTTGTACCCGCAGACGCAGTGCGCGCGGTAGGGCGCGGGGCGCGGCGCGTCCTCCAGCGAGTGCGGGCCGGCGCAGTAGCCCGAGTGCCGCAGCATGGCGCGGTAGCACGACGTCGCGTACGAACACTTCGTGCAGCGGGTCGTGCCTCTAAACATAAGTGAGTGTGTGACTTACCGACGCTGGTGTTGTACCCGCAGACGCAGTGCGCGCGGTAGGGCGCGGGGCGCGGCGCGTCCTCCAGCGAGTGCGGGCCGGCGCAGTAGCCCGAGTGCCGCAGCATGGCGCGGTAGCACGACGTCGCGTACGAACACTTCGTGCAGCGGGTCGTGCCTCTAAACATAAGTGAGTGTGTGACTTACCGACGCTGGTGTTGTACCCGCAGACGCAGTGCGCGCGGTAGGGCGCGGGGCGCGGCGCGTCCTCCAGCGAGTGCGGGCCGGCGCAGTAGCCCGAGTGCCGCAGCATGGCGCGGTAGCACGACGTCGCGTACGAACACTTCGTGCAGCGGGTCGTGCCTCTAAACATAAGTGAGTGTGTGACTTACCGACGCTGGTGTTGTACCCGCAGACGCAGTGCGCGCGGTAGGGCGCGGGGCGCGGCGCGTCCTCCAGCGAGTGCGGGCCGGCGCAGTAGCCCGAGTGCCGCAGCATGGCGCGGTAGCACGACGTCGCGTACGAACACTTCGTGCAGCGGGTCGTGCCTCTAAACATAAGTGAGTGTGTGACTTACCGACGCTGGTGTTGTACCCGCAGACGCAGTGCGCGCGGTAGGGCGCGGGGCGCGGCGCGTCCTCCAGCGAGTGCGGGCCGGCGCAGTAGCCCGAGTGCCGCAGCATGGCGCGGTAGCACGACGTCGCGTACGAACACTTCGTGCAGCGGGTCGTGCCTCTAAACATAAGTGAGTGTGTGACTTACCGACGCTGGTGTTGTACCCGCAGACGCAGTGCGCGCGGTAGGGCGCGGGGCGCGGCGCGTCCTCCAGCGAGTGCGGGCCGGCGCAGTAGCCCGAGTGCCGCAGCATGGCGCGGTAGCACGACGTCGCGTACGAACACTTCGTGCAGCGGGTCGTGCCTCTAAACATAAGTGAGTGTGTGACTTACCGACGCTGGTGTTGTACCCGCAGACGCAGTGCGCGCGGTAGGGCGCGGGGCGCGGCGCGTCCTCCAGCGAGTGCGGGCCGGCGCAGTAGCCCGAGTGCCGCAGCATGGCGCGGTAGCACGACGTCGCGTACGAACACTTCGTGCAGCGGGTCGTGCCTCTAAACAACGACAAGGAAATGTCTTGTAATACATAAATATGGCTTAAGCGCAAAACGTCTCTTTCGCAAAATGTCCCCTGGTCGTAAAACGTCTCTTTCGCGGAATGTCTCCAGCGAAACGTCTCTTTCGCAGATTGTTTATTTCGCAAAATGTCGCGTAAATCCAGCATAAGGGGGGTTTACACGGGTCGATTTTCGCCATGCGGCGAGTCGCTTCACAAATTGCTTCACCAAGCCGCATCGCTAGCCCATTTACACATGTGACTAAAATCGTATGCGATCGATCATTTCAAGCATGAATGCCTTTCATAGCATTCCAAAAACTGTTTAGTATTATTTTTATTCATGGTTTTTTAACCAAACTATCTATACGTAAATCCCCACTACTGGAACAACGTGCACGAAACACTCCTTTATGCGGCGGGCGATCGCCTGCAACCGATCGTTTACAAGGTCGATTTTAGTCACCAGCCGCATAATAGTTTGACCATTACCGCTGTACCGCGCCTTAGGAAGGCGCGGGGCGAGACGGGGGGAGCACCGGCCGATGCGATTCATCAGTTCGCCGTCAAACTCATGGCAGTCGCAAGTCTCGAATTCGAATTCAAATTCGGATCGAACTGTCCATGTCAGAAACACGTGAGATTAATATTTGAAAATAGGTCATGCGATATCTCGTGATGTTAAGACATATTAAATAAATTGTTTACAGAATTCAATAAATTCAAATTCGTAATAAACCAAGTCCTGATTTGAAATAAGCTTAGTAAAATATGATTATAATTCATTAATATTTAATTAAATAAGTAAAATACATAATATACATATAGTAAAATTAAATAAAAATACTTAGGTATTCTTATTTAATTAATTTCAAAGTAAGTAATTATCCTCAATTAAATAATTTAACTTTGTCGAGCCTGGAGAACTGTAAACTGATATCGTAAGATTTATCTGACAATATCGATCTCATGTAAACTCATGCAATTTTCTTTCCGGCCCCCACCTCACCGCGCATTCTAAGGCGCGGTACAGCGGTATTGGCCAAACTATACCCAACTTTGGGGCTTGCGGCTTAAGTCACCTGCGACCAAGTCAAATTGCCATTTAGACGGTCGATTTTCGCCGCACGGCGAAAATTGTGCGGCTTTAGTCACCCGTGTAAACCCCGCATAAAACAATGAAATCCGTTCCGATCCAAACCGGCCAGGGTTTCTAAACAGTTTCTATTTCGCCGTTCTTCTCTGAAAGGTCACATACTTCACTTGAAATATAAATACTCACAAGAAATGCTTCTCCCTGTCGAGTGGCGTGTCACACTCCCTGCAGAGCACTCCGTCCGGCAGCACCAGTGTGAGGCCTTCGAACGTGTCGCTGATCGTGTGGTTGGCTGAGTCCTTTACAGGCGGACGCGCTTTGTTCTAGGAAAAAAGGATTATTGAATGTTCAGTATACGAACTAAAGAATAATTAAAATGATTTTGACACATGAAATGAACGGTAATATTAGGTCCCAGTTTGATATATTGAAAATATAATTAAAAACATACCGTCGAATTAAGAACCTCCTCCTTTTTGAAGTCGGTTAATAACATAAGTTACTTACTATGTTTCACAAAAAATAGTATCACGTATCGCCACTATTCGAGCTTTTAAGTAAGATTTAAGATATGGAAAATGTTTCTGAGCATATAAGAACTACTTACTCTAGGTTTAGTGATCAAATGTTCTTCGGAACACAATGGAGTGGCGCCCTCTACCGTGATGTGGTCTCGTACTTGATGCTCCTTCAATTGTCCTGAAAGATACAAGAGCTTACTTCATTTGTTCAACTCGTTCCCGTGAGCGAATATTTTGAGCTTTTCTTTTATTTTGGCTTAGGTTTTGCTACAAACTTACCAAGATGCACAAACTTGAGCACGCATCTGTTGCAGCGCACTTCCAAGTCTTTATCCTGGTGTTGTTTCAAGTGATCCAGGTATAGCACTAAGTTTGCGGTCAGCTCGTGCCCATCCGAATATATCCTTATGACCTGCGAAGACGTAAAAAAATACGTATACAATATTTTTTTGAAATCTACCTGACGGACTAATTAGATTTTTTTTTGTCAAATAGCCTATTGTAATTTTCAGGCATAGCTTGATTTTGATTTTCGTCTTCCTTCCAATGTTTTCCAAAGCGTGCAATTTGAAAGGAAACTTTCACGATCATGCGGGATAACCATAATTGATGATGGTTGTGGAATATAGTAATTTCTACCCTACTAAACTGTTATACTTAGTATATACTCGTACAATGTAGCATCTTAGAATATTCTTTTCCATCAGTCTGCATAAACATAAATTTTATGACGTGTTTACCTTAAGACAGTATGGACAGAACACAGTATCAGTGTGGCTATGCTGCGTGCGGTAGTGGTCGGCGGCGGAGCGATGCGCGGACACGCGGAAGTCGCACGCGTCGCACGCGTAGGGCAGCTCGCGCGGGCAGTGGCACTTCTGCATGTGCGAGGCCAGCGTCAGGACTGCCGCGAAACGGACCTAGGGGGGACGGAATAATATTATGATTAAGATAACTTTATAAACTCTTAAAGAGCAAGCCCTATTTTGCAAGAATAAAAGTAGTTTTGCAATTAAAACTATTCGAAAACTAAAAGTAGATCTATATATATCCAGTAGAATACTCGTCATGCAACTGAATACGTGTATACCATGGACTATCGGTGTACTTTTACACGCTAAGTCGCTAGGCTTTTAAAATAATTCGTGTCGGTTCTGCACAGTTCGTTTGTTTCATCGACGCATATTAATTATTCAAAAGACCCGGCTTCTTCTAACCTGTACAAGCATTTTTAATTAAGTAGTATTTGATAACTTCCAGCCAGGGTCACGCAGAGCATGCGCGAGCGATCCCGTGACGCTGGCTTAAGTAGTAGAAGGGGCCCGGGGTGTTTTTAGTCGGTGGGTGTCCGACATATCCCCACGCCGTGCTCTCTGCGTGGGTGTCATTAGTGTTTCACCACGGAAAACAGAAAACAAAAGAAAACTCACCTCACAAATAAGACAGGCATATGTAAACAGTTCAGGTGACTTAGTATCAGCGGGGTGGTTGTGCTTCAGATGCACGTCCAGTTCTTCCTGCGACGTGAACCGCGTGAGGCAGTACTGGCACTGCGCGGGGTGGGCGCCGGCCGCGTCGGGGACGGCGTGGGAGAATAAGTGCAGCATCAGGGCGAAGTTCTCGTTGAACTCTACGTGACATACTGGGCACTGGAAGATGATATGGGGATTATTTTTGGAAGAATGTTAAGTAGGCTGTCTCATAATATTAAGGTTTTTGTTAGAGCAAGTTTATGTCCTTAATGCTGTAACATAACTATTATTTATTTGGTTATTTGGAATACAAATAATTTGTTATTGAACTTTTTATTTGTTATTGTTATATTGTGTTATTGAATTCTTAAAATAAACCAGGCCATGCCCTTTTAAATTAAATATTGTCTATTTTCATAAAAGGGGTATTATAGTCCTACAAGGATCTTTTGGCTCATGACTGAAATCGGAACTAATGCTGTCATATTTGAAAACCATTGCTTCATAGACAGTGAAGTTAATTTATTTACTTACCAACGCCCTTGTTAATGCCAAAAGATCCTTGTAGCATTATAATAAGGTCCAAAATTTACTATTTACTTTCATCAAATCAAAAACTTCACAAATATCCCAAAAAAGTCTCACCTCAACAGCAATAGCAGTCTTCTTAACCTCCTCATTCCCACCGATCTGTCCGAAGTAATACCTCTCCATGGAGACCGTTTCCTCAGGCCTGACCTCTTTCTTAATGTTCTTAAGTGGTATGTCGTCTAGGTCGTCGTCGACGTACGAGCGAGCTTTGTTGTTGCGGCGACTGCGGGCCGTTGGTTCGTCTTTTTTGTCTTTCGGTTTGTCTTTCTCTTCCTTAATTTTTGTTTTACGGCTCTGGGCTAGAGGAATCTGTGGAGTTTGTTGTTTGTAAATTTTGAATGGATTTTAATAATTTAAGATGGGTTTTTGTAAGTATCAATGTGAATTTGATCAGTATAATTTTAGTATAAATTCTCAAAAAAAAAAAAAATCTTTGAAGGCAGTGTCCATTCTCAGTAGTGTTTAAATTTTTATATTATGGTCTTTCTTCTGGTTTTAGAACAGAAATTGTTAAAAAAAACTATCAAAATGAACCTTATTATCTGTTATAAAAGGCTTATATCAAGTCATACGCTTAAGTCTAGTAAACTATGGGTCCGAACAAAATGCCCTACAGAATAGCTGCTTGTAGCTGATTGATGTTACCTCCTCATCATCATCTTCGATGTAAGTGGTCTTCTCCTTCTTCCTCTTCTTAGGCGGTGGCGAGGGTGACGGTTCCTTCTTCTTGCGGCCGCGCTTGCCGCGTCCAGTCTCCGGGACTTCAGGTTCCAATTCAATCTTTTCCTTTTTCTAGAAGTAAAATGGAGGGCCTTGTATAATGTCGTGTGTGTAAAAATCTTTGGAGTAAAAAGATGAAGTAAGGATGTAGTGTAGTTTTGTCTACATTGAAGAATAACATATATAAGATACTAGAAATAAAACTTAATTGATTGTTTAAAGAGGACTAGTAAAAAGGACAATAATAGCGGGTTATGAAAATAATATAAGTGGCAGGCGTAACATGAGATAGAAGAAAAACAAAAGAAATAAAAATAAGCAACTAGGTTTTCTATTTTATTTCTTGATTGGAAGCCCTAATATCATCTTGGTAAAAAGACCGGACTTATCAGTTTTTAGAATATTATTAATTTACTGTTGTATACCCATTTGTTGAATATTTTAGCCAAGACTATTTTAACCCTTACTTTTCCAAATCAAAATATACCGTAAACATTTTCCTTTTTTTGGCGAGGACTTAGTCTTTCTAATCTATTTTCTTTTTTGGACCCAATTACGATTATTACATCAACATGTAAAGAACAAGAAATCATTAAAGAGAAAGAAGTTAACTCAAGTTTAATGTAACAGTACCTTGTCGTTCTGAGTCTCATGACTCATACTAGAACCCTGTAAAAACATAACTTTCAGTTTAATTCCTCTTATGAGTGTATCTATAAGTATCTATGTTATTGCTTCATATCGATACTGCCACATCAGCTTATTAAACACTAGGCGATTTAGGAATTGACATAAATCGTTAACACTAGTTTATGGCCGAAACATATTCAACTAGTAACTTTTGTTTCTTTTTATTTTGTCGTTCTAACAAACTCGAAGTCTCTGGTGTCCAAATGTATTTCAACATTTATGGTTGAAAGCTAGGGACAAAACTTAATACTTTGTTTAGTTTAAGACTGATATCAGAATTGACCCTGATTTCAATTGATTCCGATAATATCACCCTACTTGACGCTACTGTATATAAAGTACTGAACAGATTTATCAATTAAGTAATCTAGTACTCATGGGGGAACGTTCACATGAGTATATCTAATAAAATGCCCTACCTTGCCGCCAGAGGGGTATTTCCAGTTCTTGAATGGATTCGCAGCTATTTTGTTGAGGCGCACTGTGATCGGATCCCTTGATTCCATCTTGCTTTGCTCAGCTATGTGGATCACTATGTTGTCGAATGCTTGGCCGGGAGAAATTCCGTACCTGAAAATGTTATAAGTTTTAATAGTTAAGTATTTTCTGCTGAGTTCTCTTTTTAGACTAGTCGAGCTGCAAGCATTTTTCGCCAAGTTCCCCAAGGAGAAAGATGTATAACAAAAACCTTACGTTACTCACTGGTAATGTACAAATCCACTGAAGAAATATTTCTTAAATACTAACTTTGGTGTGAAACTTGACAAACAAATCCATTCAAAGTAATAATACTGTTGGGGTTACAAATACCTCAGATTGAACAAGCGGTTCCAAATAAATTACTCAAAAAAAAAATAGTTTAACTTTACCTTTCTCTCCAAACCAATTCATCTAAGAACTGCTGTATAATCTGCCTCGAGAGCAACGACAGCGTGTTCTGGAACATCCTCGGCACTATCCTCCTTAGATACTCCATGATGTTGGCATTACTGTTCCGTGCCGTCTGGTCCGAGTGCGAGCTCGCTTGGTGCACGTTCTTAAAGCCCATGGCGACCAGCGTGCCCTTGTCTACCGTCAAGTCGGTGAGGATGACAGATGAAGGATGTACCCAAGCCGATAGAGGCTCAAGAATCTTCTGGAAACGCTTTTTGTAGTTCTTTTCGTGTTCTGCTAGAGGTTCCACGGCACGGAGGCGGATCTACAAAAGAAGAGTGATAGCAATACTCTTTGATTTCTAACTGAATCAGGAAAATACTTGATCTTATGGAACCGACGGGCCTGTTGATCTAGTGGTTAGTGACCCTGATTGCTATACCAAAAATCTTGGGTTCGATTCTCACCTAGGACAAATGTTTGTGTGATGAGCATGATCATTTGTTCTGTCTGTCTGTGTCTGGGTGTAATTTATCGTATTTAGTTGTCTAGTACTCATAACATAGGTTACTCTCGTATAATTAATTTGAGACTAGATGGCGTTGTGTGAATGTTGTGAGAAATATTTATTTATGAAGGTGAGACTTACCAATTTCTCCACAGGATCCAGTACACCCAAGACCTCAACTTTGACCTGTCTCTGCGTCCCATCATGACTGGTCGTCCCCAGCGATATCACACCGACCTCCACTTTCTTACCGGACCCGCCCAACAGACCCATATGCTGATGAATAGCTGACGTACAAATCGCTCTGAGCCAAGTAAACAATCCTTTCACATATAGATTATCAACTTTCACCCATTGTACTACATTCTGCACGTTCGTTTGACAAGCCCAGTGGTATATTAGCTTAAGGAGAACGCTTGGCGGGAATGTGGCGCCTTCGAAGATGGAACTGGAGTATACCGAGACGAAGCGTGTTGGACAGCATTCGGATATCCACACATAGCCGCCTGAGTAAGGGAACTTTGATACGTCGGAGTACATGCCTGGAAGAAAAAAATACTTTTTTTTTATTTAAGAAATTTAGTCAAATACTTAGGTTTAGCTAGGCTTATTACTTTAAGCCCCAAACTTTTGAGATGGAAATTTTCAAATGAAAACTTTAGTCAAAATAGACCATGTTCATAACTCTATATATGTATATGCTTGTTGGTTGAAAACAATTGAGCATGTGGTATGTGCCTACTTCATGAATACAACATATTTTTATTCACTAAACTTACACAAAGACATAAAAACCTCAACCACTCACCAAGCTTGAGTTTATTCCCGGCATGTATAACGCACCACTGCTCGGACCGCACCAGGCCCTGCTGTATGAGCCACTCTGTGAACTTCATGGGTGTGTGCATGAGCACGGACTTCACTTTGCTGTCCAACGCCGAGCGGTCCGAGGGCGGGGCGGTGTCCTTCGCGCGTAAGTAGGGACGGGCCACCACTACTAGTGACGGGAATGTTTTGCCTGTTGGAGGAAATGGGGATATTTAAAAAACTCTATATATTTCGTTTTTTGCTTAGACCGCAATAGTCAGTTGCTCACTGCGAGTGAAATGCAGTCAGACATAAGTACCATAAAATACTTTGCTCAATTTCTGTTTGAGGGATAAAAGATTATTCCTTAAAATTAATCCAATATTATTCATGAAACTATATGACTGACATTAAAAAGAAAAGTTGTCATCATCCCTATTCTTTCTTATGCTACAAACTAGTTTGAACTCACCTTGTAGTTTATTGAAGGACACCTCCCTGGAATCTGCGACGTTCTTGTTCCCGTCTTCTTTAGTGAGGTCCACAATGGCGGTGGTTTTAGTGGCGCTGCCGGTGAGCAGGCCTCCAATGGCGGTGGCTTCTGACGGTCGCACGTTAGTGACCACGCTGTGCACATCTGTAGGGGGTAAGGTATAAGTTAAGTGTTATAAATTTTTCTATAGCTGAAATAATATGGGTTGTGTTATATATTTACAATCATCATTATCAGTGGCCTCTAACATCTATGGCAGATGATTGAAAAAGTAGTCGTGTTAATTTATTTGCTTTTGGCACTTGCACTAACAAGGCCTATACGAGAGCGACAACGCCGGTCGCAAAGTCTATATTTACAATACAATTTTAAATTTAATACTATTTTACCATTACTTTAGTCATAAATATAATTATGTCTTACATTACAGATCTAATCGGTAAGGTTAGTTACTCGTGAAGTTTCACATTCAATTGTGTTAATTTCATGCAAAATAATGTAATATTTTATTTCAAATCTTTGTTTGAATACCACTTACTAGAAGGAGCCAGTGTCTTATCTTTAGTCTTAGTATCTTTGTCTTTATCCTTGTCCTTCTCTTTCTCTTTGACCTCCTTCTTATCTTTCTTCTTCTTCTTATGCTTCAACTCGGGAGTCTTGGCTCTCTCAGGGGAAGGTGAGTAATCACGGTCATTCTCATTGCGTACATTCTTCTTAGGGCGACCTGGAAAATATTGGGTTTGTTTATGGTAACCAGAAAATTTTAATTTTGTGTCAAAGGTACACAACATTTGCTTCATATTGACATACAAACTAGACTTTTAATTCGTTAACGAACTGAAAGTTGAGTAGGTATACTAATATTTTGCCTACACAGGGATGGGAATCGTAGTACATTTTTGGTAATGGTATTTGGCATGAGCTAACCTGCAGCTATATGAAAAATAAATTGTGGTTCCACTTATTACTATAGATTTAAAATTTTACTTATTATACATACCTCGTTTTCCAGGCTTTTCCTTAGTCACAGACAATGAGCGTGATCTTGACCTAATGATATCGGCACTTTGCCTCTCCAAATCTTTAAGAGTCGGTAAATAGAGTCTGTAAAGAAAGGAAAAAAAATAAGTAAAGTTGTATACTGAAAGTCTATTGACAATCTAAATTTATTATTATAGTCATTATGTTTAATAGCTCTAAAATAATTATTGTCTGTAATTCAATTGTTATAACATACATTTGCATAAAACAATGTCATTATTATCATAAGTTGATTATAATACTTTGTTGTTAACATTGTACCTCATCATAAACAAATTTCTTAAAGCCACATTGTAGTGTTCATTGCAAAGATACTCATTTATTATGAACTGTATACAACCCAAACTCTAACTATTCTTAAGATTTTTTTGTAATATCCTTTTGATGAGCCCATTAACTACATAGTTCTATAGTATAAATAATTAGCCCAGTCACTTACTTCCCAAGGAGTTGGTACGCCGTGAACTGGTTTCCATTGTACACAACCTGGCCACCAGTATCCTTGACCATATCATCCAGTCTGTTCTGGATGCTCTTGAACTCAGTGTCAGCATTCTTGTAGGCTTGGAGCTGGGCCTCCGATAGTTCTTCCTCCCAGCACTCAAGCTCAAGAGTCGGTACATCAGGCCCGAAGTATGATCGCTTGTAGAGATCCGCTTCTATAATCTCCGCCTGAGGAGGCACCACAGGCGCCACCTCCTGAAATACACGTACATTGATCGTTACTACAGATTTATATGTATTCAAGCGATTGCTTGAGGATTTGAATAACAAGAAAATACACACAAAATCGGTGCCGTAAACTCGGCTCCGACTCGCATGTAAACAATAGGTGTTATGATGAAAACTTTACCTCAGTATCGTTTTTAGGCTTTTTCAGCTTCATCCTAGAATAATTCTATACTTTTGCATGTAAAATTATTTTGATTCAAATTTTATTTTAAATATAAGTGTAAAAAATTGTAGCCAAGCTACAAGGCAGCGAATGCCAATTGCCAAACACGAGTCCCATAGACTAGTTGTTTATTTTTATTATCTAACTCATTAGTGTTGCATTAAATCGAAAGGCTTATATAGCTTTTTCTTCTGGATTTTATTAATTATTACGTATTACATTTATGAAACAAACTGTAATTAAAAAAGTAGAAACTACAATCAGTAAGTCGTACAAAGTTCAGACCCAATGTACTGATTAACAATATTATGCCACCAATTAGCGGTTTTCTACACCACTCTCCTTCAGTTATATAGCAGAGAATATCAGCGTAGCAAAAACCGGTACACATCGATATCTCGATAAACTGCAGATAGCGTTACCCTAAATTAAAACACAAAAAAATGACAGTGGAACAAATAAGCTAATTTGTGATGAAATTGTTTTACCGAGTGAAAAATTGTTGAAACGGGTAATATCATCTTTGGAAAACATGGAAGCCGTTCCAAAATTACCCATGATAAGTTTTGAGTTGAAAGCGAGTCACGAGAATACTCATTTTGGACCAAAATTAAAACAGGTAAGTAGGTCTCGTAATCTCTGATTAAGTTACTTTCAGTGTTTCTTTGTGACAATAATACGTTGCGTTGTTATGTCTAGTACATTGCGGAAGCTTATAGAGAAGATCCAGACAGCTACAGCAATGAGATGCACCAGTTGGAAGGTCTGCGGTCGGCCGCTGTCCGACCTACAATTGATTCTGCGGGGCTCAGCGCGATGATCAGATATTACTGCCAGCTGCGTTCGTTGCAAAGCCGTTTCCCGATGGCTAAAGGTCAACCTGCCGCGTGCCCCTTTAGCTGGTAAATCTAATTAAATTTCACCATAATGGTTTCACCTTTCAAGTCTGTATGAATCATAATACCTGTATATACCTATCTTGTTTACATTACATGTTGATAAAATCCTTGTCTACAAGGGTCATTATACTGTTGTTTTGGCATTTCTTCTTTATGTTTGTAATCTTTTATCTTCAGCTATAAGGCCTAGACACGGTAAATAAGATTTTGTTTTTATTGTTTGAGAGAAAATGAGTACTTGTTGAATTTTTATAATTAAAAGATGAATCAAGTTAAACTGTTATGTTTCGTGTAATATTTATAAATTTACAACTTCATTGACCTAAATTAATGATTTTTAGGAAAGACCTATATGCAAACATGAACAGATCACTAGCAGATATTCGGTTTGAGATGGCATGCATACTGTACAACATAGCAGCATTACTGACACAACTCGGGGCGTCCGAGCCTCGTAATACAGCCGACAGCCTCAAAGCCGCTTGCACCCACTTCCAACAAGCAGCCTGGGCTTTCCAATACTTGCGGGATCAATATCCACAGCCCTCCGGAGTGGATGTATGCTCTGAGATTGTGAGGATGATGCAGGAGATATGCTTTGCTCAAGCACAGGAGTGTATTCTCGATAAAAGTATACAGGATACCAGAAAATCCAGTGTTATTGGTTAGTATGAATGAAATGAAAATATTGTTTAAAATAGTACTTTAGTTATTGGATGATTTTTGTGTGATAATGCATTTCCTCTTTATTATTTCACTTAACAAATGGGACTTTAATACCTGTTTAGTTATTTCAGCTTGTGTAGATTCTATACTATATGAGACTGCATTACCTAAAAAAGTTAGTCAATCAAATCCAATAGGAATATGCTTGATTTAACATAGTAAATATCTATTTGGAAACACTCTAATCAGGTGATTAAGCTTAATGAAACAGACTAACAGAGAACTTTATCTATTATCCAACAGGTGCCGTAGCTACTCAAGTGATGTATTTCTACAAGAACTCCATTGCTCTCCTGGGCCCATCAGCGGGCCAGGATATAGTGCATGAGATCATTGGCACCAAACTGTGGAACCACTGGCACAGATATCTCTCATTCAAGATGTCCTATGTTGGCTGCATTGTTTGCTTGTACCAAGGTATGATTCTGAATATTTTTAAATTATGTATTATACATAGTGGTGTGCAATATCAGGTTAAGTAAAATAGGGTTTTGTTGCAATCAATTGTCACCTATCCCATTGGCACAAAGTATTTTAAATATAATACTGAGTTTATCAGCCCCTTACAAAAAGCCTAAAATTCTATAGAAATAATAGCTTAAAATGCCTTTTAATATTCTGAACTGTTATCTTGTCTGATTAAAAAACGGTTGCATAGTAAATCCTTCAACAAACTACAATAACAACACAAAACAAGACGTGAGTTTCAGTTTTACGAAAAAAAGACTTACACAAACATGATAGTGTGAAACACCATTGTTATACATATTAGATTGTAAATAAATGCGCAACAATTCACAGCCCCGCGTAGAATAGATGACGCAGACACAGATCATTGATCTTGTGTAAAGCAGTTACTTGCGACTCCTTAATAGTTGTTTATTGATTTACGTAATGAAAATGTTTCGACGATACATTGATTTGTTGTGGCGCTTGTCACGATCTTGTACATTTCGTACAATCATAATGTATTTTAGTCACCCTTTTGTTTTAATCCGCTTTATTAATAAGTTGAAATAGAGTCAATTCTTTACGTAACTAAATTTACCTTTTCATAGCCGTTCCAACCAACCCAACCTTATTTTATAGTAAAGAAATCGCTATAGTTTATTTGAGAATTTGATGTTCACTTTTCTTCGCACATTTACAACTTTAAATTGACACTTCATTTCAAAGACATGAATACAATTTATCAATCCCACAACACAGGTATGCACGCAGAAGAACAACAGAAAATGGGCGAACGTGTCGGCTACTACCAACTCGCCGTAGAAAAGTTAGCCGAAGCCAGAAAGCTAGCCAAATACATAGAACCGACGCAAGTGACGCAGGAAGCGCTCACATTCACCAACGACGTGGTTGAAGGGAAACGGAAAGCTGCTAAAAATGAAAATGAGTTTATCTATCATGAAGAGGTTCCGGAGAAAGAGGTGCTTTCTGATATGAAGCCTGTTTGCCTTGTCAAAGCTTTGCCGATCAATTTTAATGATCCTGAGGTGAGTGAAACATTGTATGTTTCTGAAAATAGTGAAGTTGTTGGATGTTAATCTACTGTTATACATATTTGTATTGTGGTTTTTTTCTGAGATGACAAGCATGACTGAATTTGACCTTTAGTCAGAGAAATATTCACTGCTTTATAAGCACTGAATTTTCCGTTATTTTAGGTGACTGCTATATTATGAGAATGAGGTACCTTAATGTTACTAAAATTCAATTACCAACGACGAATATACTTTTCCTTGAGCGCCTAAAAAAGATATTCCTATTTTAAAGGTAATATCGATAACTAAGGCATTTACTAAAGAGTATTCCATTGTAAACGCATTCTACTACCGTTTGTTTTGTTATTCAAACTTGTCTATTATTGAAACGTGCGGAAGTAACGCCACAATGTTTCTGCGACTTATTTCCGCGCGCAGCGTTATCGATGCGAATATCTCTTTGTTAGTAAACAGATAAAAATGTAGGTTAGTAAGGAGTCACAGAATACGCTAATTTTGCTTTCAAAATTGAGAGAAATAATAACTAATAATTAAAATGTATTGAATATAAACTAGGTTTTTATATATTTTAAACTGACATTCTACTACAATACTTCTTTGTTTTTATTTTCCTCTTCATCATTAACATACTTTGTTTTCTTTTAGAACTGATATTATTTTTTTACATACCGTACGAATTGCTCAATTTAATCAATTGAAACATACAAAATTGTACCTTATTCTCCAGATATCAGGCCACGATATCTTCTCCCGTCTCGTGCCAATGAATGCTCACGAGGCGTCATCAATGTACTCTGAGGAGAAGGCGCAGATGCTGCGGAATATTGTCAGTCTAGTGGAAGCTAAGAATACGGAGCTCAGCGAGTTCATGTCGTCGCTACAGCTGGACCAGTTGGATGTCATCGATTCTACACCTAAGTAAGTAGTTACAAATTTGAGTTATTACTAGTTGGAAAGATGCATAAATCACCCTACTTGTTTATTCAAGGTTGGCGATTCCAAATTGCTTATTCCTCTTGGTATGGTAAGCCTTTTCGTACGAGAAAAATGCAACCCCTAAACCAACTTGTTTTTAGTCTCATACATAAAGCCGAGATTTTTGACTTGACAAATTACACATTAAATTAAAATTGATTTGTAGAGGTACAAATAAATTTCAAGATATTTGCTATTTATAAAATCATTAATTACAAATCTCTTGTTAAGTCCTTATTCTATTGTTATTAGGGCTACGATTTTTTCGTCCGTTATCAAAGCTAATATATAGATGTCGAATAGTGATTCGTTAACTACGTAGATAAGAAGTTGTTAAACAATAGATATAATGACTCATATGTAAACGCCAGCGATTAGGAATGACGGAAATTTAATACCTATAATAATAAAATACATACGCTAAAATGACAGATCGTTAGTTTGGATATACCTACGTTGCTTCTTTTCGGTCTTTCCGAGAACGTGAAATATTTCTTATTTAACCAAATGCACGACCTCATTTTTTTAGTCCTATGTTCCCATTTATTTGATATGCCGGTCGCACATGGATAGAAATCGCAAAAGTGGGGGAGGCCTTTGCCCAGCAGTGGGATCTTACATAGGGTTCACAAAAAAAAAACCATTTATTAAGTCCCTTACCTACCACGACGTGGAGATATATCGGACTTGCACCAACGCATACAACACTAGCCCTGTCTATTTCCTCCAAGATATTTCTGTTCCAGTAACTTTTAACTGCATAAAACCTGACTTATATGTCTCAACTTGTAATAAAAACATTTTCTTATTTCAGAGTACCACAAGAGATAGTAGACCGTTGTGCGGCTATGAACGCTAAGGCTGAAGTCATACAGTCGCTAGTAGACTCCATGAACAACCTGGCAGAGACCATCAGCGATGTGGAGGAGTCCTTGTCTGAAATCAAGGAGATAATACAGGTATATCCTTTCAAATAATTTACGTTCTTATTTTTAGTTTCTAAGGTTCGTATTTGAACAATGAGGTGTTCAAATACGAACCTTAAAACACAGAACAGTATTACAGTATTTTTGTGTATTTATAACCAAGTTTTATTCAGTCAATAAATAATGAAATGAATGGGTATTTTTAATGTTTTTTTAATAATATAATAAATACAATTTATTGTCTTTTACTTCCTTTTTAAGTCAATTGTAAATCTGACTTGAAATCGACCACACAGCACGCCATACACAATTTTTATTGGCTTGCTAACAAAAATCTCTTGACTATCCCTTAGATACTGTTACTATACCATTATGCGGAGGACATAATGTGGAGGCTTGTTATTAGCAATATTTAAGTTTATCTCTTCACTCATAACTGAAATTAATCTGTAAGTTTTCTTTAAAATAAATAAAAAAAATGATGTTTTTCATATCTCAGGAGGAAACACAAAAAGAGAAAGAATACCAGAAGGTGATGGGTCCCCGGCCTCCCTCCATCGTGCAGACCGAGCTGTCTCGCGAGTACCACAAGTACCAGGAGGCTCACGCCCGCACCAACGAGAGCAACCAAGTGCTGCACAAGGCTATGACGCTACATATTGCTAATTTGAGACTGCTGGCACAACCGCTTGATGTACTGGAGACCAAGATACCTAGTATTGATAATATTGGTAAGTTTATACATGTATTTTTTTGTTTTGTTTTGATTGGGTTTAACAAAATGTGCAAGCGACAAACAGAAACTATATTGATGAAGATAGAAACATGCTTTTTTTTAATTTATAAGCATTTTCAAGGTTGTGGCGTGGCGTTAATTATTTTCACGAAACTTAGTACGGAAGTATCTGATACCTTGGCTAACCCGTAAGCTACTTTATGTAGCGATAAATGACTTCCACGTTCCAGTACTTGATATTTAAAATATTAACCTAAACAATTTTTGAGGAGATTGTGTATGCTTACCTGTAGGTATTCTGTACGGGTCTATATATTTATTTAAGAGGTTGGCTCTAATCGGTGCAGCTCCCTTCATCTCTTTTATCTGCCAATTTATGGAACTCATTGTACGTCACGACCTCAACCTTCTATTTAATTTGTGTGATATTACTGTTACATAGATGCCTGTGCTTAATAAAATATAAATCGTCGCTTAATTACATAATTTCAGACTGTAATGGTGTTATATTATAAGAGTAAATTGAAATAATTTTGTCGTCTGTATCGCACAGTGGACCTAGACCGCGAGACGATGTTAGAGATGCGTCGCGTGGTGGGCAAAGTGCACGAGATGCAGGCGCAGCGCGAGGCGCTGGTGGCGCGCCTGCGGGACGCGCTCAGCGCGGACGATATCACCGCGCAACTGCTGGCCAGGAACAACGAGCCTAAGGAGGACATATTCAAGCAGGAACTCAAGAAACATAACTCCTTGGTAAGTCCCAGTAAAGCAAGAAAGGTTAAATATTGCCGGGGGCGCGCTCAATGCAAAAGTGAACCCCAATCAATCAATCAAAATTCATTTATTCAAATTAGGCTACAATGTAGCACTTACTCCTTGAAGCTGTGATAGCCTAGTGTCAAGACTGCCAAGTTAATAATAGACAGCACCCCATCACCCCGTACCAAGCGTAGGCAGATAAGGATGCTCCAGTGGTTTTAACCAGTAAAAGTCCGGCACATCCCCCTCGTCAACCCCCTGACTAGAGTAGTCCATGATTATAGGATAGGATTTTATAGATAAGATTTCATAGGATTTCCACTGGGATACAAAAAAATAAATAAAGGGAAGGTTAAATATGTTACATTTATTGTTATATTAACTTAAAGATTCGTTTTCACCCAGCACTCCCATTACGAAATCTTATTGCACTTTCAAAAGTTAGATTCCAAAGTCTTGAAAAAAAAGTGTCTAGTTTTGTATAAGATACTTGCTGTTGAATAAGTTATACTTATTTATAAATACGACAAGGACCGTTTTAAACTACCGATTAAAAAATATAATTTGTTACAGATCCAAATAATCGAGACGAACTTAGCAGCACAAGAGAACATAATCAACAAGCTCACATCAGTGTACGCGGCGTACGGCAACTCTCGCCGTCTGCTCACCGATGTACTAAGGAAGAGAGAGGGACTTATAAACGGTAACTATTTATTTTAATACTTATCCATCAATCATTATGGTACTAATGCCAGCTTATTCATAAGCTAAACTAAACTTTATCTACTTTACATTAAGGGTGCACATATCTAGAGTACCTAATTGGCCTTTGCTTTTCTAGCTAAATTGTATTTTGAGCGCCAATCGTTAGAGTTAATAGGAAACGCTTAAAGAAGAAGAAAAGATTTCAACATTTGACTATCTCCATACAAGATAACAGGTCAAAGATAATGGACTTCTTGAAACTAAATGTCATTTCCTACATTAATGTATCTAAATCAAGCATAATTATTTCAAGTCTTAAGTTTCTCACTGTATCATTTATCCCTGACCTAAGACCTACTTAGCTAATATAGAAGCTAATTTTGCGATAGTTCAAGTTTACTAGTTAGTTGAGATACACAGTCTATCTACTCAATACTTTATTAGCATTCCATATGTTATACAGGTGGTACATTTTATGGTCTAGAATCAATATGAACTCTATAGGACACAGCTTAAAGAGGTTGGAGAGTCTAGCAGTAGCTTATTACTAGATTAATCTAACACAAACTACAGTCGGCTCAAGGTATTTTTTTGTTACTAACACCACAATTTCCCAGCGTTGATAACGTCGTACGACACGTACGGCGAGTTGCTGGGCAAGTCGCAGAAGGGGCAGGAGTTCTACCGCAAGCTGTCGCACAACGTGGCGCAACTGTTGGCGAGGTTGCGGGCAACCTGCCAGGTGCAACACGAGGAGAGGGCGCAACTACTCGACAAGCAGGCTGCTAAAGGTACAACACAGAAATATACATATTCATTGCTATTACAAGAATACTATAAAAAGTAGAATAAACGGCGAGAGGAATTAGATCGGTCAGATATGTATCGCGCTTGAACGATTTGATCAGGTATCGTTATTTTATAAATACCCAACATTTACTTATTATGTATTTTATACGCCACCGATGCTTTATGAATCTTTTGTAATATTGTTTTCTCATGTAAATTCTTATGAGAAATAAACGTATTTCAAACCTCACGTGAACTCGCGGATGCTAGGGTCACTTGCGTTACCCACCCAACATCACGGTTGTATTTACATTACCTACATAACTTTGTAATAGTTAGTGTTAAGGTTTCAGTAAGTGATATTTAATTTCAACCTTACGCCAATTTTATAAAGGCGTCTTATTCTTGAGTTATTTTTAAATTGATTACCATTTTAAATATAAAGTCGCGAAAGTTTAAAAACATTTATAGACAATCGAAACCCACCGAGATACTTCCCACTGCTGGGCACGGGCATCTTCCCATATTAGGAAGGCTTGAGCATTGATCACCACGCTAGCTCACAGCGGGTTGGCGATTTTAGATTCCAATATTTGGAATCTAGGTTTCCTCACGATGTTTGCCTTTACCGTTTGTCAGTAGTGTCTAAATATGACTAAAAAAGTACATATTACTTTGAAAAAAGTTACATTGGTAACTGCCTGCGCTGGGGATCAAATTTGTATCTCGTGCGTACAAAGCCATATATTTACGCAAGGCCACCACGTCAATTTAGGAATACTCGACAATCAATTTAGTGTCACAACTCACAAGTAAGGCGTATTCCCCCAGCGTCCCCCCGCAGCAGCGTGGAGACGTCCCGCTCGTCGCCCTCAGGCACGCCCCCCGCCGGCACGCCGCCGCCCGCGCTCGCCCTGCCGCCCGCACTGGCCGGCGGACAGCACAAGCTGAAGGACTACCTGCCTTATATGAAGAGCAGGTCTAACAGAACTCCCACACCGCTAGGTACGTGTATATAGATGGTATTTTTAGTAATTATTAAATTATTATACTAAAAGTAGCTGTTGCCCGCGACTTTGTACGCAAAAAACAAAGTAGGGATGAAACATAGATGTTGGCCGATTCTCAGACCTAAGTGCATATAAAAAAATTCAAAAGAATCGGTCCAGCCGTTTTGGAGGAGTATGGTAACTAACATTCCATTAGATCTAATAGTAAATATTTATATGGCCTAATTTATTGATAACATGATTTTCTTAGATTTTTAAGGTTTTGAAATATTAAACAAACCTATATATATTATTCAACTAAGGTTAAGCACTATTCTGTAATAATAATAAATAAATAATGACAAAACATGTAATCTTGTACAGAATTTGATTCCAGCTTTTGTTTCTTGATCAACTATAATTAGACTTTTCGTAAAAGGATTTTAATAATTTTGTATTCCAGCCCAAGTGGAACCCATACCGCAAGATACGTATTATCCCGAAAGCATATACCCGACGTCTGTAAGACCCGCGCCCGTCGGATCTGAAGGTGGGTTACACAACATACACTTATGATGTCATCGTTTTAATAAGATAATATTGTTATTCCTTGAATACTCTTTTTTCAAAATAATTAAAATTTCGAATTATTTAAATGAGTTTCATCAACCGATGACACGATACGTTCTTAACAGATATTTTCAGAAGTGTCTTAATTACAGCTTCAACGCCGTCTTACCTGTAACTAACTGCAAAGAACAATTTAAAAGTTTTTTTTTTCTACTTTTGTTGTTGACGGCTGACCTTGTCCCCAGCGACGGACGTGTCCCAGCTGTCCCAGGACGGCATGGCGGGCGTGGCGTTCTCCCGCTACGCCCAGTACGCGGGCGCGTCCAGCAAGCACGAGGACCTGTACTCCGCCTACACGCCCGCGCAGTTCTCCGAGCACTCCTCCGACCAGATCTACTCCCACCCCTACTACTCCAGCTCCTACACCCACCAGAACAACACCATCGTCACCGACTCGCAGAACTTCTCTGCCCACCCCATCGCCATCAACCAGGCCCCCAGCTACGACCCGTACGTAAC
The DNA here is from genome assembly GCA_941860345.1 of Chrysodeixis includens. Taxonomy (NCBI): domain Eukaryota; kingdom Metazoa; phylum Arthropoda; class Insecta; order Lepidoptera; family Noctuidae; genus Chrysodeixis; species Chrysodeixis includens. Next base: position 2,048,153 of record OW796092.1, read on the forward strand.
CCCGATGGGAGCCATCCCCGAGACCAACATATCCCAAATATCCGCGTACAGCGCCGCGAACCAAACTGACTTAAGCGCGGACTTCGCACACATGCATGTATCTGCGCCTAAATCCGATGCGATGGGTTATCCGACGGACTACGCGCACACGTTCTACAACGCTCAGTACCCACAAACGTCGACGCCTGGTTCGGGGGCTTACACCAGTGCGCCGCAGAACTCCAACACTAGCCTAGCACCTTCACAAATACAATCGGAATACAGTGCGTTAAACTATCCATACAGTAACGAGTCGACGCAGTACAGTCAGCCGCAGGCAGTGACCCCTGCGCCTTACAGCGCGCCCGATCCTAACTATTACGCCACAACATTCGCGTCCACATCTCAAGGGTATACCTACACTAATGCCATCACATCAACTTCGAGCATTGCGAACCCAAATGTTTCGCCATACTCGTATTCTTCAGAAATGGACTCGACCTACAATTCGTCTCTGGCGCAATTGGATGCCTATGATAAACCTATAAAATCCCACGTAACTGGAGAAGCGCTGTCGAACTTGAGCTTCCAGCCATCTTACCAGAATTACACCTCGACGGCCGCAAGTTATTCCAATCAACCAGAGAGCTATATACCGACTAGCACGTATGGCTACGCCGACACATCGAATACCTACGGGCATTCATACCAAAATCACCCGGGATACAATTTCAACTCATCGACAGGAAACTATGAGTACAGTTTTGGTTCTCAGAACTCGTATTCAAGATACGATGCAGTACCAGATAATCTGAACTCTCAGTCTGCGGAGAAAGACCATGGTTTTACTCCACATGGCATTTATACGAACGCGGGATCTCTCGGGTCGTGCGGTACTGTACAGTCCCCGACTGAAACCCCGCAAATGATGACTCACATACCTGCAAACGAAGGGAGCAGTAACCAGATTTACTACAACAATCCTTATGGGTATCAGAATGTTACGTCACCAACCAGCGAAATTGCGTCGGTCGCACCTGTCGCACCGGTCGCGCCGGTCGCTCCCGTCGCGCCTGTCGCACCCGTCGCGCCCGTCGCACCTGTCGCTCCGGTCGCACACGTCGCACCTGTCGCGCCTGTCGGGTACGTCGCACCGGTCGCACCAATCGTTCCTGACATGCAAGCTATGTCGAACATGTACGGCATGAACCCAAATCAGACGTACATGCAACCGACTCAAGATCACGGCGTGACGTATATTAATAACCAAGGTAAGTTTTTATGATCAATTTGTACCAAAAATAATGTATAATATTAATTAGTAAATAAACGAATTTCAAGTAAACATGATATTTTATTCACCATTGCAGTGTCGTCACCGACTGAGAATGTCAATGAACCGACAGTTGAGAATGATAATAATGTAGATAATGTGAATCAAACAAATGTAGAGGTAATTAAACAAGAGACGGTTGAGATAGATAAGCCTGAAGAGACTAAGGCGGAGTTGACCGCGTTTGACCTGTTGTCTGATATCGACTTTTCTGTAGAGCAAACTCCTTTAATGCCTGAAATTAAAGTTCCGCAAATTTCGGAAAGTGCTATTCGGAAGCCGGTGGTCCCTAAAGTGGAGCCGGTGAAGAAAGTGGTGGTTAAAGAGGAGGTCATCGAGAGGCCCGCCAAGAGGGACCTGTTCTCTGACCCTAGCCTGCTGAATCAGTTCACTCAAGAAGTAAAGAACTTGCAGAAACTCACTGACTCCTTGACGAATAAGGCTCCGAGTGGTTTGACGGTTTTGGATGATAAATGGAAGACCTTCCAAGACTTTCAGGTAGATATACCATTTACACATAGTTATATCAATTTTTTAATTAATAACATTTTCTTATTTAAATGTTATATTGTTTTAGACCAAGCAAAACATGACGCGCTCGAAGACGATAGCCATGCAGAACACGAATGGGAATATAGTGACTGAAGTTGTGCCTTTTGATGACTCAAGACTTATCCTAAAGTCTGACCCCGATGCGTATATTAATGCCTCGTACTATAAGGTAAACAATTTATGTGTGTAATTTATCTATAATATTTATGTATATAGAAGTATATCACTATATTTATCAGTAGTCTATTACTCATAATCCAACATACTTAGTATGATTAGTTTGAAACTAGATGGCGTTGTGTGAATGTTGAAAGATATTAATAGTACTATTTTGAAAAATATCCGAAAAAATTGTGTTGTTTGAGTATTTGAGGAGACTTAATATCATTGAAGCTGTTATATCAATCTATTTATTTATTGGTCTTTTAAAAGAAGCCAATATTTGCTTTAACATTCATTGACGTTGTGAAAGGTCTTTCGAGATACTGTAAAGAAAGTTCGAATGTGCTAATTACGTGAATCTGATAAGGCTGAAAAGTGACCCAACACTTATGCGAAATAGACTAGGAAAATAAATATCAATCATGTTATCTGCCTGAACCCGTTTGACCTTTTAAGAATTCCTCCTTTAAATTCGTCAATTTCATCGTTAAAATTCTAAACAAACATCTTTTTTCAGCAACTAGCGCCGTGGTGCATTCCCCTAGTGATATCCAAGAATCCGAGCGAGACCGAGTACAGCGTGTTCTGGAAAGCCATATTAGAATATAAAATAGCTTGTATTGTGTGCTTACTCAGTGAAATCGAGGTAAGGAACTATTTCTGCTATTATTCCGACACTAGCATTGCAAATTCAGTCCTAATATGTCAATTAATTGGATCCAGATTTTTTTATGTACTTAATTGTTATCTTACTGCAGGACATAGGTGTCTCCCATTTGACTTTAGACTGATTTTTCTTCAGCCACACTTCACCTGAAAAATAGCCTTTATTTTTAAGAAAATCGTTCTTTGTTTAGATTTTATTAGTGTGATCGAATTGAAAAAGTTATAATTTATTTTAACAGATGCAAGGTAAAACCTACTGGCCTACAGCTAAAGGCCAGTCCATAGAGTTCTCTGGTGGGATAAAGGTGCTTTTAGACGACGTGATATGCACTGTGCACTGGACTGAACGGAAGCTGACCGTAGCGAGCGGCAAGACGGTGCTCAACGTCAATCATTACCAGATCAATGTCTTCCCTGCTAAGTGAGTGTGAAAACCTATTTATATTATACAGCGTGTATATTTGAACGACGGACTTATTGAAGGAGGGTGGTCAGTATTCGATTCTCATCACAAATATGTCAAAAAACTATGACCTTAATTTTTCATATAATTATCCGATAAAATGCAGTATTTATGAACAAAGAGCGCAAAATGCCTAATATCACGTGCCTCTCCTGTCACTAAGGCAGCGAGCGCGCAAGCCCCGCCCCTTTCCTTTGTGATGTCGCCCCCGCGCCCCCCGCGCCCCCGCGCCACCCGCTCTGCTGACCGAGTAACCGCCAGTCTATGCGCACGCGCCGCTGCTTTCGTATTGCGTAATCATTCCCGTTTATCAAATTCGCGTAAAGTGCATTTCCTAGTGTTAGGTACCTACCTAGTGGGTAGTGTAATAATGTCGTCGCAGTATTCTAATGAAGAATGTTGGAATATGGTTCGTGCTTACGCGCTATCAAATGATCGTGTGCGAGCTGCAGTCAATTTGTACAGAGAAATGTACCCCATGCATGAGGAACTTGGGGTTAACGACCACGAACCTAGAGTGAATATTTGTCTAATTTAAACAAAAACATTTTATTCACCGACGAAGCCACATTCACAAGAATGGGGATTTTTAATGTGCATAACGAGCATTGGTGGAGCAACGAAAATCCCTACGTAACGCGACAGGACACTTATCAACATCGCTTCAGTGTAAATGTGTGGGCAGATATTTTAAATAACAATTTAATAGGCCCTTATTTTATTGATGGACGATTTGACAGTGTATCATATTTAAACATTTTAAATAATGTAGTGAGTGAGATGCTGGAAGAAGTGCCATTCAATATCTACCGGGACTTGTACTACCAACATGACGGAACGCCCGCGCACTATCAGGTGCGCGTACGTGAGTACCTAACATTACATACATTTTGGTGACAAGTGGATAGGTCGTGGCGGGCCCGTGCCATGGCCCGCACGCTCTCGCCAGATCTCACTCCGTCAAATTAATCGTCGTAAATACTCAAATTATTAACCGTTGTAAATAGGTGTGATTACATTTTTTAAATACGCCAAAAATACGATAGTGCGTCACGTCTTATGAAATTTTACATTGCAGAATGTTTATAGTTTGATGTACCTAGATATTTTTGCCTGTCCTAAGCCAGATTTAAAGTATGAAGGGAAAATGCATTCATACCTACGTCGGCGTCGGTCATTGACCGCGCATATGTTCTGCGCTTATCGCAAGGTTGTTAAAACGTTGCGATGTTTTTAGGACTTTTTTGGAACGATTTTGTTCGTCATTAATCAGGGTTTTTTTATTGTTTATACGTTTATTGGTGAAGTCTATGCATAAACTATTGGTGGTTTGAATAAGTCCGTCGTTCAAATATACATGCTGTATATTAAAGTTGATTTTTGTTTATCTTCAGAACAAAAGAGCAAATATCCTTGATCTACAATTTTTGAGCCGTATTAAACAATGTTTTATAACTTTTTTGAACTACATAAATCGGAACTTGCAGGCCCTACTCCTTTTCCTTACAAAAATTATCTATGCATAGAAAGCATTTAATTGTTCTGAATAAGAAACAACATACAGAAACGAAAGAACACCGCGATGGTTACAAAAACATGATTTTCTCTACAGAGTCGTCTGTTCACCCCTGGTGCTATTGGCAGACAAGATCTTGAGCCAAACATACGACAACAAGCTGAGCAACCAGTTAACCGGCGCGTGGCTGCAGTGTAGCAGTGGGGCGGGCCGGAGTGCTGTACTAGCTCTACTAGTGATGCTCATGTGCCAAGTGCGGGCCGGACAGATGGAACTCTGCGGTAAGTACCTAGTAAAACAGGAGACTACATATTATTATTATTATACTGGGATAACAAGCTGACGGGATTGAAATAAAAATCAAAAGGTTTTTGTTTCGAGTAGGCCTTCTCAGGCACTTATAAAACGTTACTGATTCTAGTTGCTTAAAAAAAAATGTCCAGCTTAAAGTAGCCACAAAATTAGTCGGTACCTCTGAAGTTAGCTGCAAGTAAAGTGTGCGCAGTATTAACTGCCTGTGCGTTTACATAAAACATTTAAAGTGATTCTAACAATACTTTAAAACTAAACTGTCTGTGAAACAGGCAATTTCGTTTTAGAATATTGACTTTTTTGTGCCTACTGTATCACAAATATTACTAGGAAGTTATTAACAATACTGTGTTCTTTCAGACATGCTGGATGCTGGCTGTATAAACCTGTACACTCACAGAAGCAATGTATTACAAGACACCAAGTTTTTAGCCGACGCCTACAGAACCGCCCTGTTTTATGTGCAAGGCGTACTCTGTTCCGGTAAGAATTCTAATTACTTCAGGAATTATAATAGAATAAGAAAATACTTAAATTCTACCTGGGAAAAAAGCTTCGCTAGAAAAAAGAAAACACTCAAAGGCCAAAAGCAGATTTACGAATGTGAATAAAATATGTATAATGTTGATATTCAGCAGGTTTTTTTTATGTTCTCTGCTGTTTTAATACTAAGTTTGTATTTAGTTGTATTTGGTTCTAAAGAAGAATCTTGTAAAATGGGTAGTGGTCACTGGTCAGTTATATTTGTTTGACATTGAAATAACATTTATTTTGCTATCGCAGTTGCGAATATTGGTGTTACCCTTTTTGGTTGCGCTAACAAACCGCGATAGGACGGGTATAAAAATAGTTTAATTTTAACGAAAACATTAAATGAAATCAATGTAAATTATAACTATTAATAACTTCTTTAATCTATTAACACGTTTGATTCACGTTGGTTAACTCGATCGATCAAGATAATTTGATAAATGTATGTAACTATAGTTGTTGCTAAAAATATCCTGTATTAGATAATGCAATATGAAAGTGAGATACGATATCTACTCTTGAACCACTAATGGACTCGAGTGGCTTTATAACTGTTTTAGCACTCAAAGTCTTAATTAGGTAAACATTAGATTGTCCTTTTCTACCATTAGGTAAAATCTACCATTAGGTGACACATTTTTTATACGTACATATTTGTATCTTAGTTTCTAATAATTCTGAATGATCAATGAAGAAGCAATGTAGCGAACGAATTGTATATTAGAATCAGTGTTCAATATTAATTGCGTCTATTTTGTAATTTTCAATTCTCAATTTTGGCCAGTAGTGAAATAAACTCTTATCTTAGGTTTAAATCGATAATACTCATAATATCAATAAAAACGTGACTTGAAAAGCTAATAAATCGTTTTTGTCCTCAAAGGTACAACGATGTTCAACGGCGAGGCAGTTTCCTTACCTTCCGGCGCGGCAGTGCTGCCCCCTGTAACGCCGACCCCCTCTCCCAACCCTTCTAACGCCGCGCAGAAACTGAATAAGTTCTCCCGCGAGTCATTCGAGGAGATGAAGCAATCGCCAGGGCTAACCAGCGGCGATATGAAGGACCCCCTCAACTTCCTCGACCCTCTGTGGAGCTTAAAGAAAAAGTGAGACCCAAGTCGATCGGTACTGGATGGCCGATGACGCAGAATACAGGGATACTCAACCTTTGGTGTTGAAGCAGTCTAATGTAGCCCACCGGTATTGAATGCCAAGTATTATTGTTCTTAAAGATTCAGGATTTAAAGGTTTTTTGTAAGAGGTTGAGTATCGCTGGTGAAGTTTGAACGTCGAACATTTTTATCAAAATTAATAACTTTGCCAGACATGTTTGGCGACCAAATTATAGATGATAGCAAAATAATCGCCGTTCTGTCGCAAATTGAAGCTATTATTTATTGCTAAGTGTGGGATGTACTGTAGCACATTCCTGTATATTAAATATTGTTATACAAAATTATAAATAAAAAGTTGCACTGAAAGTATTAAACAATTTCACAGACCGGTTTGTTTTGAGTTTATTAGACTATTCACAGAAAAGACTTAAGAAGTATCAATAGAATTGAAAACATATGAATTAGTTGCTCTTGCGATGACGAAGTGCCGAATATGTATTTAAATAGTTATTTTAGGTGTTTACTTAATTATAATTTACATGTTTAATATAATGAAAGTTTTGATCAATATTCTAGTGTTATTAATTTATATTTACTTGTAAATAGATTTATAAATTGCTGCCTTTCGTTGACATTAGCCAATCAGTTATCACAAAACGTATCACAAATTATAATATTCGTAAAGGATGTCGATAGTATAGCAATCAAGAGATTTCCATTCCATCGGTTGGTCCAACGTTATCAATATTTCGTTTATCGGCTATATATTGTAACAATGTGATTTTGCGGAAACGCCAATTTTATTTTATACATACAGTATTGTGTGAAAAATGCCGTGAATTCGTTTATTATTATCTCAATTAGATCTGTGTGTTGCTGCCGTCTAGCTTGAAATGAAAATTATAGTTTACCTTTGACCGAGACTTAGCTAAACTAGCCCAGTACCCTCTAACCCGACTGTTTCCATTTTGAGAGTAAGATGGTACTCTAAACAGCTTGTAGCGCCATCTCGCTTTAACAACAGCATTAGTTCGGCTTTAAGTGCTCATATTACAGACACAGGTTACTTTCACTGATTGTTTAGCACTTGCATGACAATTTATATTTTACTTTCTTATAAATACAAAGATATATGAATACCGCAGTAGGTCAGTCAGTCAAAAGGTTAAACTTCAAGAAAAAGGTTACATAAAACTATAATTTCTACAGTTATCACATTCGATAAGTTTCTTTACTGTATTATCTTGTTACTCAAGCAGTATTTATGAAGCAAAAGACAGTACGCTAACAAAAACTTAACGACATACAGCGTGCGCGAAGAATGCGAGTTTTTGTACGTATTACGAACATTCCTGTTTTAAACTATAAAATAATGTTTCTGAACAATGTCAAGTATGTAAACACAGGCAGATGTTTTTTCTTTATTTTACTCACACTATTTCACAATATTTATCAATGTCACAAATTGTAATATCAAGATAGTAAGAGTAATTATATTATCACTGATTATATTATGCGTGTAACGTAGCTATTATTAGATCCTGTTGAATGTAAAGAGGAAATACCAATTTTTGGAAAAAAGAATAATTAAAACAAAATAACCTTTTAGCTAGATGGCAGCAAAATGATTTCGGATAATAATTCTAATAATAAGGTGCTATATAAAAAATCAAATTTTTACCTAAAAAAAGCCGAATTCTGCCTCACTCACGTTGCTCTCATTTTATTTTAAGACTGTCAATTGGCAACACTCAGATTCAAGTGTTGCCAATAGCAAACAAGACAAGGTGTAAAGTCCATTCAAACAGAATAGACTTTACGCATTGTCTATTAAATATGTTAATCTATATGATATTAAAAAACAATTTTATGAAATTGAGTAGTTTGTAACTGAGAACGAACTGATTATGTATTGAACCTACATTAAATTCGCATGTTTGCAAATGTGATCAATTTAGTATTAATGTTTTCTGCACGACGAAATTTATGAAAATTATTGTAATAATAAATAAATTGTTTTAACTTCGTGTGGATTTAATTTTTAATACTTATATTAAGTCATATTGGTTTTATTTAGATGAAAAAAATATGGACTGTTTTCGATACTCTCGACTGCGGATAATATATAAATATTCCGATTTTACGCCTCATTCTCATTTTATTTATACTACATTCCTTTTAAATTTCAGTAATTATTTGTAGGGTATTTAATATTTAAAAAAGGTATTTTTATTATCAGTATTTCATGTTCGGTTTTTCCCTTTGAAATAATTTGCCGGGTACAGACGGCCACAGTAAGACAGAGGCAACAAGGCATTTTGTACTCGTGATATGCGCTCGACTGGAGTTTTTTTTATCAATAGGTTTATTCAAAATTATTTATGTTATATTAGTTTATGGTAAAATAAATTTCATAATTATAACGAAAGCGTCTAAATTGATACGACCTTCATCGTAAGCATGACACATTATCAAAAGTTTCAAATAAGCGTTATAATTAATTGTGTAATAAATAAACGGTTATTGTAACGTATAACGAATATTGATGAATTTAATAACGTGTACCTAGTTACTGATATTCATAGCATACTCAATAAATAAATTGGACTGATATACTGTTGTTTTATTTCCGAATGTATCGACAATCGTCATACTGATAAGGTGTAATCGCCAATCGGTCTACCGGTAGGCACCCACCTATCTTATCTAGGGTACCAATTTGCGATCGCCGGTATCAACCATTTATGACTTACCTACTAGTGTTTGCCTATTACAAGGAATAGTTAAATATTCCTTTTGTTAAGCGGCAAAAGGAGAAAAATTAAAGGCAACTAGGAAATAGTTCCGGGGCAGGGCGCATCTTATCGCGGAGGCTGTGCCGCGCGCCGGGCGCCGCCAGTCCGCGCCGAGCCGTCGACGCCACACTACGTGTCACGTGTTGCTCTGCCGCAGCGCGCACGCGCGAACGCGATCGCGACGCACCAAAACATTACAAAATTTTCACGCCACCCACTTGACAAAAAGTGACAGTGACATTTCGGGGGGGAACATGGTGACAATAACAAGCATTCGTATTATGTAGTTTAAAAATTATTATTTGTGAATCAGTGAAAAAATTTCAGTGGTACAATCAACTGGTGAATTCTGTGCGATCGATAGGTGTCGCAGTGGTTGTGTTGTTATTTTCAAGGATGGATGGTGGTCGCCCTGAGGGTTAGGCGCGATGATGCGCAAGGAGAACGCTGGCGCGCCCGGCGGGACGGAGTTCTCGCTGGACGCGTCCGACTGCATCACGCTGCAGCAGATCCTGCAGGCCTTCAACTCCACCATCAGCGAGGAGCACGCGTGGGCGCTGTTCTACCAGGCCGCGCGCTGCTACCAGAAGTGCCTGGCCGACGGCGCCGCCTGCTACCTGGTCACGGAGCCCAGGCATGTGCTGCTGCATAAGGACGGCACCGTGCATCCCTCCACGCTACTGCATCCAGGAGGTCAGTACACATCATAATCTATATTATTATAGTGTGACCACTGGATGAACTTAGGAATCATGACGTTTAATTTTATTGCAAACTTAGATATCAAATTTGTTAAGTACCTACCTAAATGTATGGTTGTCGGGTAGTAAAATAGACGATAACATTAGTGATGTATCTATTATTTTAATAAACACTGCGTAACAATAATATGGCAGCACTATTTACACGTTATCACGTTGATCAGGTAGGCAGAAAATCTTTTGGCTCATTGTTTGCGACCTTGTGTTATCAGTGAAGTTGCATCAGCATTGTGAAGTACCTACCTAATGTTGATTAATTAATGCTCACAGCGCTATTTTAATCAGACCGTTGTGTGAATTTATTAATTATCAAGTTCACTAACAACTCATCACTGATAAAACTGCTGAACATGATAGATAACTTTGAATAATTTTGGCAAGATATAGCAACCTAAGTGTAATGCATTGACAGGGATCATTTAATTTGCTTATAGTTCATCACCCATAACACAAGACCGCAATCTACGAAAGCAGCAAATTATTTCCTCGATCTTCGTATACGACGTACCCGGAAAGATTAGCAGCCGATACCCAATACTGTAGCATGCTAATAATCATTCGCAGCATAGTTTAGATAGAATAGCCGCGCATAAAATCGCCATAGATGTTATCTCACATTCTAAGACCATATCAAAGCATTCATCTATACTTTACGTAGAACTTTAATAAGATAAGTGCTTTAAGCACGATGGAATTCCTATACGTGAAGAAACTCATTCATTGGATTAACGTCGACTAGCAATAACTTACATTGTGCAGAATGCGCATCTGTTATCTTCATTACGACTTATGAATGAAGGGAAACAAGGTGAAGCTCGCAGGTCCGTGACCTTCGCTCGTAAAATTATTAATAAGTTTTAATGTCAACAGAGAAAGTCTAGGAACGGGTTCTTAAATGCTGTCTAGACCGATCACATTAAATTAGTAATTAGTTGAGACATAACCATGTGGAAACTGATATGATTAGCCATTTCTCGTTTATCAACTGCTGCCAAAAAATATTCGGAGACCAGTCTGTCAAACTGACGAAGTAATTAAAGTGTGCCATAGGAAACCTTAGAATAAAATCAGGCTAAAACAATTGAACTACGTCCAAATTAAGCTTTGGTATAGAACCCTCTAATGTAGAACAAATCAACCTCTGAAATAACATGATTACTATGTATATGTGTCAGCCATCGCTCCAGTTCTTATTGGCACGGCTTCATAAGGTTTTACATCAAAACTTCACTCGAACATCCACATAAAAGCATTTGGTATCGACCCGCAGGCCGCATTCCCTGCTCATATATTCCTTGCTTTTATGAATGTTGCGTACTCACGTCCGTATCTCCGCATTATTATTTTAGTACCCGAACTTCATCTATTATGTTTCATGTTTACTCCGAGTTCCTTGTTTACCTTGGATGGTACTTCTCAATGTTTATTGTAACTTTTTCGAAGTTTTGAAGTAAGATGATCACGTTGATGAGTTTCTCGTAGTTTTAATGCCGTAAGCCGTAGTAATAGAAAAATGGCAATAAGCCATGCGGAGATATTGGACCAGAAATAGATTTGTAAGTTTGACAGTTAGCGTAACTCTCGGAATACTGATTAGTTTAGTTCCGAAATGTCGAGGGAATGTTTGCTAACTAATTTATATTTGCGTCCTCGTAATTGGTTCTAAAGTTATGGTACATAGATAATATTAAAGCCAAGTCTGAAAAAGTCGTTATTTTCAGAAAATTGTAATTACTAGTGCATGGGGTCGGTCAGAATTAATAAAATCGTTTATTTTTCATATCACATCATCACAGCAAATATGCAATAAGATGTAAATTTTGACCCAAGAACTGCCGTGTTTGGGTCAAAACTTTATTGCAATTTAATAATAATAAATGGTGTTTTAAATCCATGCTAAAACAAATATAACAGTAAATAAATCTGCACGGTATTAAATATCAAAGCTTAGTCAAAATCTTATGAAAACGAGTCCGCATCTCATATGTCGCGGGTAGCATTTCAATAACGCCTTAACACAAATAGTCGGTTCCAGTGATTGCTGGTATCGTGTGACTATTTCCATGTATCTAGACCGAATGCCGCATTGGTACTGAACCTTTTTATAGCTGGACTTGTTCTAGCTACTCTGGAGATTTACTTTCTCTATTGAATACTTATGTGATATAACGTTTTGAACTTTGTTTTTGTGATAGGACATACTGGGTAAGAAATATTCCTGAATAGTAACAGGCACAGTTTTAAGAGTAGCTGCTGTTCCAATTGCTTGTAGATACGTGTCTGAGTAAAGCGGAAGCTTACTATTATCCAGCTTAAAAGACTAACAAAGCGACCCCGAGATCGAGGCGGGAATACGTCAGCGCAAGCCAGCCATATTTCATGGACGACCTTTTTCAGAACAATACAGCTTCGCGCGGCATTATTCCCGGATTAATCATATCTACTGGCTATCAGGCAGACCGTACTTTACCCACTTTAGTCTTCACACTACACTGTATAAACCACGGAGTAAATAGGGTGGGATTTAATAAGGGAATCCTGCTTTTCATTTGTTTTAATACTGCTTCAATCTGTTGTGCATTTGATTGTCTCTAACGTAATGCAATACGTTACATCACCTTTACACTGTTCAAATTGAAATACCCTTCCGAATTCAAAGCTCTGTTCACATTTATCCCGCTATCCATATTCATCCGATTTACCGCCAGGCCGCAGGTTGACAGCCCCTGGGCACTCGCTGTCCGGCCGCCACCAATCACTGCTGACATCGCTCCGTCTCTATTGCCTCGCAACAAACAAGCGATTTTGCATGCATGTTTCTATTAGACTTTATTGCTGACCCATTTTCTAACAACGTCGGCTAACAAGGTTAACTTTACAGTGCATAATTTTTCGTTTTCTTCTTGTTACGAGGGTATATGCGCAAAACGTCTCTTTCTCAAAATGTCCCAAGGTAGAAAAACGTCTCTTTCGCGGAATGTCTCTTGCGCAAAACGTCTCTTTCGCAGAATATCTCTTTCGCAGATTGTCTATTTCGCAAATTGTCGCGCAAGGGACTTAAGAAAAAAATAATGTTTTTCAAAACAAGAAATCATTTATAAAATTATAGTGCAATTGAGATGTTTTAAACATTTTGGTACTTATATTTACATAAGTTTTTATTTCAAATAAAAACATGTGAAAATAAAAATATATGAATCAAGATTCATATATTTTTATTTTCATTTTATCATTTTTATTTTATCTTATCAATTGTCATGTTAATTATTTATGAAAATGATTTACAATGCTATGTTAATGTTTAGTTTCTAGTAGTAATAGCTCCTATTATTTTATCTGTGGATATGTTACTGAGAGTATTGATTCTTTTGACCTAAATTTTGAATGTGTGTAATCTGTTTGATACCTATATACATGTTTTTATTTGAAATAAAAACTTATGTAAATATAAGTACCAAAATGTTTAAAACATCTCAATTGCACTATAATTTTATAAATGATTTCTTGTTTTGAAAAACATTTTTTTTTCTTAAGTCCCTTGCGCGACAATTTGCGAAATAGACAGTCTGCGAAAGAGATATTCTGCGAAAGAGACGTTTTGCGCAAGAGACATTCCGCGAAAGAGACGTTTTTCTACCTTGGGACATTTTGAGAAAGAGACGTTTTGCGCATATACCGTTACGTTACGAGTCCTAGTTACTTCTAAGTTTGTCGCGTTAATTGATTTTAATTATTGCACAATGTTATAATCAGCTAACTGACGTTAATATTGATTTTTAATGCATTTTGTTTGTAGGTTAAGGCGTTAATGTAGTATTGTTTGTTTTCTCTCGCGACCTGATTGTAATGAGTGATTGTGTTGGGTATAAACCTGTCGTTGATAGTAATGATTGACGAGCTTTTAGCAGAAGCTGCTTTCCAACAGCTGGTAGCCAACCTTCATTAATTGGAGAGGTACTCACAGAAGATAGTAAGCATTTCTATTTCCGCTTAAAGTATTTGTGCAACCTATTGTTTTAGATACAATCACACAAACATTTCTATAGTCACTGACTTTAACTTTAGATTATAATAAAACATCGAACTTGGTATTTCCTTTTTCATCGTAAATTATCCTGACTTCACCTGTATATTAGTACCTAACCAAATAGCATGTCTGGCGTAACGTCTCTTGTGTACGTAGCCCAATTACTTTTACTTACATTTTAATAAATAAAAAGTCACGTATTGCGCATGTGCCGAAAGGGTAGGCAGGTAATTACGTACCTGAGGCTATCGCGTGCAGAAAACTGAAGGACTAACGGCAGTTCGATACCTCCACACCACTACGTTATTAGTTAGGTACTCTAAATAATGTTCCAGAATAGTCTGCAAATATGTGTTTTTTTAACGATAATGGCCATGTGTTTGGTGACTAATGGACAGTCATAATAATGATGTTTCTGTAGCGTTTGAAGTAAAACAATCGAGTTACGTACAAGTATTGATCGCTGTTTGGCGGTCGTTGGCTAAAGAATTTCATACTGGTCACGGAAAGGACGTTGTACGTCCGAACGAGCCTCTGTTAAAGTCCGATAAAACCTGTAGATAAAAATAGACTCGGGGTACTTTTTGTAAGTTTCTAAGTAAATAAATGTATTAGCTTAAGATGAAAAGAAATCGGAATAAAGAAAGAAGGCCATTAGAAGGAGGAGATTTTGAGATCAGCGTAGAAATACATTTTTGAAGCAAAAAATGTTTGTTCTAAATTGAAAAAAAAAAAAGGTTCAGCTTCATTCTAGCAAAGAACCAGTTTCCTAAAAATAGCGATCTAAATTTAATAAACACCCATTACTCCCATTTCCATCCGTTTGAATATTCAATCCGCGTGTTTCCTTTCATTAATCATTACTATTATAATTAAGTACACTAAGTGTATCGTATCGAGACGCGCAGGCAGGTGACGCACGCTAGCCTATGTAAAGCAGACAGCATTTCATTGACACAGTATTGTGTATGACAGCGGTTCTCAAAGTTTTGCCGCAACGCCCCCCACGCTGGGTTTGCGCAGTCTCAATGAAGGGACGTCTTACAAATAACTGTTTTTAAGTCTTAAGACACGTGCTTGGAATAGTTAGAATAGATGCCATTTTTTTGCGATAGAAGAATTTTCTCATTCAGATTGTGTCAAAAGTTAGAAATTACCAGGCTGTCGAATAATCTAGTTGACTTCTGGAACATAATTATGAATACTAATCGATCTTGTTTTGCATAATAATTACAATTATTGCGTATAGGAATCGTCACACGTAGTAGGTATATTAATTAGGAAAACCAGATGCCGTACAATCGGTATGTTTTGTAACAGACTTATTATACCTATGTGTATTTCCCAAAAAAAGTGTTTTAGCATCAACATGATTCATACACAATTTTTGTTAAAAAAATATTTTGTCACATCTGAAACCTCTGCTTGTATTCAACCAACTCAACCGTTCAGGCTAAACTAAACATTAACTTTTCATACATAGCTTGCCTTCATAATTTATTTTTCCATCACATAATCAATACTTACATTACTGACTTTAGAACAGTTGATCACCGATCACCGGAGTCAAGTGCACCGCTTTTTGCCGCGATCCATGCGTTGTATTGTTCTGTCGGGTTCTCTCTGCGCCGGCGCACGTGGGAAACAGGTCTCGGTCCCGGAAGGCTGTATACTATAGCTATCAATCGAGACGTTTTTACATCGCGTGTCATACAAATTACATAGATATCACTCTGTGCTGTTAGGTTTGTTGAACTTTTATTATGAATTAGTTTTTTGTTTGATTTAATTTCTTTTTTTTGATGAAGAATTTGATTTACCTTAAATAGGTAATCAGTCGACAATTGACTGGTATTAATAAGACACTTCATCGCAAGAACTTTTAAATTAAACACTTCTGTAATATTTTGTCAAACAAAACGGGTCAGAATGTGTATATTTTTTACTAAAACAGACGGTCCATTCATTTCCCCATTTCATATGTCATGTTTATTTAAACATGTCACAATACAATAGGAGTTAACCCTCAAGCCCAGAGTGGGTCACTAAGACCCTTCGAATGACACCAAAAATTAACCGGATCATTGTCATAAGAGACGTATAATGTATTTTACGATCGTGTAACTGTATTACAACGATTTCTATTTTATTAGTAGTAGTTCGTACTGTGGACTACATTTTTCTGCTTAAAACCGGATTTTTTCGTTATTTATTAGTATAAAGCTGAAGATAACGATATGGCCTCAAAATTAATGATGGAATGTGATAAAATTGCAACAAAATACGAAACATTGTATTGTCAATTAAGTTGATTGGCTTTTAAAATCTGTGTTTATATTTATCTGGAACTAACGGGGATATTCCAGTATTTTCGGTTACTCCGATACAGTAATCGAAAATTATTTACATACCGATATAAAATCTCGGTTTATCAATAAAATGTGATAAGTAAACTGTATTGCAAAGCTATATTCTTTATTTGTTCGGGAAGTAATCTGTGGTTGTTCTGTATTTACGCGGAATAACGGTACCCGCACTTAAGTATTTCAAAGAGATCGAAGATTTATCGTAAGGCATAGAAATGAATAAAATCTACTTGTATTAACATTCCAGTAGCTTCAATATCCAATTGAGAACGCATCTTCTACTCTTAAATCATTGAAGCAGGCCCATAAGCCATTGATAGCTTCAATTAAATTATTCGTTTTGTAATTTATTTCCCAATCGTAAAATTAATTTCATGTCGCCGATAAATTACTAGACTCTATTTCAGCAAAAAAAATATGGCGGTTTCTTTGACTGGCCGTTATAAAAACCGATCTCCATTGGAATCCTTTTTGTTACTTCAATAAATAGCACTGCCTTCCTAGAGAGGCTTCCGTAAAAAAACTAACAATAAGATTATGCCTTAGGAAAATAAACCTTATTACGAAAGCCGTAAAACTTATGTTTTTTCTCTCAACCTGCCCATTTTCCAAGAATCGTCAGTTCTACAGGTAGGTTCTCAAGGGAGTGAATGACACCTAAATATACTCGTACGCACGTAAAATGAATTGGATCGCGGCCAAAATTATATTATGAATGACCACGCATTTCAATCGACGATCAAGCAACAAAAAATGCCTGCAAAATAACGTGCGTAAAAAGTAATAAAGTATTCGTACCTATAAATAGATATTCGTACTAAAAGAGTCAATCTAGAAAGAAAAAAAATGTTTTAAATTACCTTGCAACTTTGTTTTCAACCCTTTAAACGTGCACGTAATGGCCTTTTATTGTCTTGCATCGTGCAAGTGCTTACAAAGTAGCAAAGTTAGTGAAATTTCAAGAACAGGACAAACACGCGGACATACGCCTTTGAGTGTTGATATTTCTGAACGAATGTTTAGTTATGAAGCGTCTGCGAATATTCTGTGAAGTTGTTATTGAAAGGAATTCGACTTCGCTCGTTTACACAATTACTTTTAGTTTTCTTTTGCAGGTTAATATGCAAATATACACAAGTTAAGTGTTTAAGAGAGTGCATATAGACTGAGGTGTTTAAAAATACTTAGTGTTCAGTATGTAAGAAATAGCATAAGAGACTTGCTACAAATAATGTAACAGTGTAAACGAACAAACTGTAATTTTTTGTGTATAGACCTTGTACCTAATTGAAAAACAACGATCAAAAGAAGACGCACTAGAGAAATGAAGACTGTGTTAGTTGCCTAGTCTCGACATTGCAATTTCATTGATTGTCGGCAAATGCTGGCTTTGATAGTTCCCAGAAATTGCATTATCGATTCGACTAACACAGCCCAACCTTCGTCCACATTGCTATGTATGTTAGTGTAACAGCGCCTGCCGCCTACCCTTTTTATTACTTGACTGTTCGCAAACATTTTTCACGTACCTAACTAATTCAACCGATCCTAATCAAATATTTAGTGAAGGCTGGCCTGAAATAACTTAAGTTATAATGGAATTTTAGGGCCTGTCGGATTTTGATGAATCGATGGCGTGGAACATCGTACCTAAATATTTAATGTGCACATTTTGTTCCATACCTATTGATGAAATGAAAAACAAAAGTTCGACCTCTTTAAACAACTCCACCTTTCTTTTCCTCGAACAGCCTCATAATTAAAAATCTCTCAAACAGCGAGAAAGTCAACAGGGCAGTGAGTCTATTCAAGTCTATTGTAATGAAATTCATGTTTGCTGGTGTCCACAATGCGATCGTGGTCGCACGAAGTCGTGACCCGACCTACGGGGGCGACAGCGCCATCTATTGTGCGAAGATGTACAATTCCTTGGCATTGAAAACCGCGCATCGAAGTTTCAATGGCTACGCTTCAGGTTTTGTTGGCAATGCAATATTTTTGCGATACTGCACTGATTTATAGTCGTTTTGTAATATTAACGAGGTTATTAGATCAGTAAGAGTAAATCATGCTGAGAGTAACAGATTTAGAAAATTTGTTTTCGCTGCAAAATTGAGATAAATACGGAATTAAAATTATTTCCGTTTGTAAATTTACTTGGTATTGAAAACAATGTAAGCAAGTAGTATTAAAAATATGTTTAGTTTGCTTGTTTCGTCAAAACAAACACAATAACAGTTTTGTCTAATTATGCTGGCAGTTGGTAAATATTGTTGTTTATGTAAAGTATTCAAGGGATCTTATATTACCTCTTGAAGGTAGACTGTTGCAGTTGTGGAAGCGAGACGGTGCATTACATGGTGTAGAGCAACATCTCTCTTTCACACTGCAACGGTTCGTCCTCCTGACCATAATAAAACAATGAAAACGCTCGGGGGATCAATTGTTCTAAAGCTTTTGTTTTAAGTAAAATAACAACTCGCAAGTTGTTTTATTATATTGTTTTGTAGTAAATTTTGTTTGTACATTCAAATGAGAAAACAAGCAAACAGAAAATTACTTAATTAACGCGGAGTTGAAAGTCACTTTCTTGTTGGAGTCATACATTTAGCTACAATACAAACAAAGACTAAAATTTTCAGAACTGTACCTGTCTATTTTCAATATCAACGCTAGGTTGAGCTTTATAGTGATAAAATATTAAACATTGGACTTGATATTCAAATGCATTGCATAATTTTGATAACACGTTTTGCACTTTGGATTTAATATAAGAATGTACTTAAATAATATTGACACATACATGATGACTTTTTATTTAATTTACAATCAAGAAAGTATAAACATTTTAGTGAACAAATCATGTCATACAGTTTGCTTGTTTTATCAAACTTATTATTTATAGTTAGTAAAGCTAATTTTTAATCACTTTCTGCCTTAGACTAAGGAGAACCACTTAGTTTATTTGATAACATTCAAATTATAATTTATCATATGATTTGATCACACATAATATTCATGAAATCGATAAGAAATTAAAAGAGTAACAAAAATAGCATTTTCAAATTTGAAAATCGAATCCGCCAATCTTTTTTCTTCTAATGAATTTACTAACCTAACCTGCCATTACCTTGTATCTAGGGAGGTACTTGCATATTCAAATCCTCTTTGCTAATCTCAATTGTATTCATAAAATGCACCAAAAAGGTTTTCTTATATCAATGGCCAACGATTTGTCTGTAACAAAACGAACGTTGCATCCAAGATGGGGTGTCGACGTCCTTGCAAAGCCAAGGTCGATCGATAGCCAGCTCGTGACGTCACGTTCCGCCATTTCGCTGAGTGACGTCATTGTTCTCAAATACACGTATTTCTGGGTGGGCAAGGGATACTATTATCGTACTAGTGTTTACAAGCTAAATAAGTACGTAAATGTTACGTATGGTGGTTGGATTTATAGTAGAAAAAACAGAAAATGACTGATTTATTATTTCCTTCTATAAGTTTGTACGATAATGTTTGTTGATCAACAAAGTTAATTGTCTGTAGTAATTAGGTACTAATGTCTGGTGTTTAACGTAAAGGAATCCATTCATCTGTCCATGTACGTACGCGCGTTAAGATACTCAAGTGCGGTACTAAATGCGAAGTCCCGTGATCTCACCCACTCAGGCAATTGGATTACACGATGTAAGGGTTGACAAACACTGCGTAGACAAGTATTAAGAATATTTTTATACAATAATAATATATTTTCACTTTCTTTAGAATATTCTAGGGAGTACATTGTCGAGCTATTAATGTAAATAAGGATGAGGAGGAGGTAAACGTTTTCTTACGGAAACTGTATTAAAATACATTGTTTGACAATACCCAAAATATTTCAAATATGATCCTTTAATTGTCCAAATTTCTCTTTACTAGAGTTAGATATTTACCCCTAAAAGCCTGAAACCATCTGGTATTTAACCTAAGAATTCGTCTCAGCATCCACATTTCATGTTTCACTACAAAGGCATAATGTTTAACGACCGGTGTTACGCGACTCACTACACGCGGCAAATGACGCGGAATGTCGCGACTCGCGATGACGTGCGATACGATTGTAAGGTCACTAGTTTTAATCCACGTGAGATGCACTTCATAATTTTATCGAGTGGCCTGTCGGTCTAGTGGTTAGTGGCCCTGACTGCTATACCTGAGGTTGTGGTTTCGATTCCCACTCAGGACAAATGTTTGTATGATGAGCATGATCATTTTATTCTGTGTCTGGTGTACATATGTATGTATTACGAAGTATATAAGTATGTTTATCAGTTGTCTAGTACTCATAATACAAGCTCTGCTTAGTTTGAGACTAGATGTCGTTGTGTGAAGGTTGTGAAATATTATATTACTCTTAATAGACCACGCAAGGACTGGCGAATCTCATTGACTTTTATCTCATTGACATTGAAAATGTTGACAGCATCATCACAATAATAATTTTCAGCATAAATAATAATGTTATACTGCGTTATTCAATAAACTAAATAGTAAATACGCTACGTTTACTCCTAACGGCGTTGTAATTACAATTAGTGTCAAAACACGGTACTGCAAACGATTGCTGGTACAAATTATAGTTTGATAGTTGATAATATTGCTGTTATAGCCTGACCACTTCAGCGAAGACTGGAGTGTACATTAAACAAGTATATAATGATGGGTATTACGTTATTTTCATTTTGCCATTCTGCATAGATGATGATAAATCGCGTTAATGTGTAGCGGTCCTTAGCCACGCGAGCGACCGGTCGCGGGCCTCGCGTCTCGCGTCGCACGCAATTACACGATCGATCACAACTCTTCCTTATTTGCTGCTGAAGCATTCCATATAGGCTCCATAAAACGCGGAGAAAGCTATTTGCACTCGGTAATTGTTGTCCTAAATGTTTTGTTATAAACTTTTTGTTGTAACGGATTGAAATTGAATTATATGCCTTATGTATGGACTTTTAATATAAGCATGGAGTATGTTTTGACCATAGTTGTTGAGTTTTAATAGTATTTATTTCATTAATCACTTAGGTATATTGATCTGATAATTTTGATGTTTCCACTGAACATTTCCTTCTCCAAGTATAAGTAATATTATTTTTGTGGTTGTGTGAATCTTCAAGACTATCTTTGAATAGAATTCTTTCAATTGAAATGATACTTATGTCGTCAGGATAAATATCGTCAAAGGAAAACATTTCTATGAAGAGAAAATCTATTAATAGCGGACACTTCAATGTCATTCACACACTTTATCTTTTGCACGTGGATACCGGATCTACATATGAATATACTCGCATGTATCTGCCTAGTTCCTTTTCTCATTATCATCCTGTTTCTTAGTATAGGTCTGCACGATTCCTATTTTACTTCATTAATGATACTTCCAAAGTTCTCAGTGTTCTCTCCTTCGTCTTTCTCATAGCATCTTTAATATTTTTCGGTCTGTTTCTTCCTTCCTTTTACTCGACTTTTACCACGAAATTATTTCTAACCGCGATTGTCATGTAACCACACACACTCACACGTAACGTTTTTCTTAGTAAAGCACCAGACAAATTATCAATTGTAAAGGATGATCTATCAACTTTCTAATGTGTGTTGTGTAGGTGCCATTATCTAGTAGATAACGAGTCGACCTTTGATTGAGTTAAACGCTTCAGATTATCTGGTATGCGTCATACCGGTGCCATGTAATGCCCGATATCATTTTGATTATAATTGAGATATGATTTTTTGTTGTTTGTAATTTCTTTTCGATGAAATTGTTTCGCAATTTTTACCTGCTTCATGCTCTGAGCATATGTTTTTACCAGTTCTAAGTTAAACTACTTCTGCATCAACGAAATAACAATACTCATTCACGGCGCAAGACGTGCCTAATTATGTGATTTAGAGGCATTTTTTGCCTGTTTCCATCAGAATCTGATGTCCGCATTGCCGTCAGCCATTTTTAAATGCCCGATTCCGCCACAACATCCGCAGTTGTAGCGTCAGTTAGAATATTTCGGCTCACACTTGTATTCTGTTATTTTAATTGACTTGCGATCTTCCGGCGCGGTTCGTTTGGCCAGTGGGAAACAATAAACTTAACGGTTGACTGTAATTGAAGTTCAAGGCCCGTAAAATGGCCGGCCGTAGTAACATTTACATAATACGTTACGATTTATGCTTTGACTCACTTTCGACAGTTTCGTCTGGAATCAGTGCGTGCGAATCAAGGTTTTTACTTGGATAATTAATTTACGGATTACAAAAGTTTCGTAAATTCGGATTGATTGTCATTTACTTACAACTTGTATTACAATCTACGTATTTGGTTATAACATTTAGGTGATGCAATCAAACATCATGACGTGATGTGTTTTCCGATATTACAGGTGGTGTATTACAATATCTAAAACGAGGAACGAATTATTTACACAAAAAGTTATACAATATTAGGTCACACATTCAACGACCTCTGTAACTAATTAATTACACTAATCTAATAAACACCATGTTTTGTATGAACAAATACATGCAACATGCCACGTTATCGTACATCTACAATTCGTCGCAGGTTCCATGGCTGCGCTCGCCTCACTTTCGATTTTGACAGCTGACAAATTGCGTGCACCTGATGCTCAGCACAGACTAGATACATGTCTGAAATGAAAATAATTAGGAACAGAACATTGCTGATGGCTTTTTAGACAAAAAAAACCGTGTTTTAAACAATTTATGGCTTTTCTTAATCAAGCCTCAGGCATTGTCTCACAACTGACTATTTAACACTTCCCATAATTAACATAAAACATGAAGAGTCGAATGAAAAAGCATATGTTGTGAATACATTATTATACAGTATATCGGTAAAAGGTCTATAAATTATACTGAGATTATTGTCTTTATATTCTAATTAGGCACAAAGTTCCGAGGGACTCCACGGCATGCCACAAAGCAGGCCTCGACTGTTGATGTCAAGATAACATTCTCAGTCTAATAATGAATGAACAATAGATTCTCACATTTAAACAAGCCAATCCTTCTCTGGCTTACTCTAGGGAAATCCGTTGTAAGCTAAAGAATGAAATCATGTGACGATGTATTTTTATAAAGTAAATGCAGTTACTGTTCTCGCTGACTTATGTAATGAAATGCATTGGTTAAAAAACAACATTCTTCTTTCTAAGTAATTTTGATTAGAAGATAAGGTGCGGGCGAAGGTTTTATTTATCACGTCTGACCAAATACGGTCGTGTATTCTATGAGCGATGCACACGTTCTTATAAAGCATTTACCGTCTTAGGCAACACCCATTATTTTACCATAGCCATCGATATATTAAGTAATCCGGAGATGCACTCGCCACATGCCGTCGAATTAAAAATTACGCCCTGCATTGAGAAATTCAGTGCGTCGAACCGGAACTCATATTACGTAAGTTTGTGTTTACCATGTAATGAGGCATTTATAAATTGATGAACCGGCCTCTCTCGATTGTCGAATTAAAATGAGTGATGTTCGGAATGATAACAATGACATATTTATGGAGCCGTCTTCTGAGGAAATCGTAACGACTGAGTTTCCCATTCCCAATGGCATTGCGTGAATGTCGAATGTCGATGGCACTCGGTTTAAATTACTTTTTATTGCACCATATTCAATTGCTGTTTGTATAGCCAGTATAATTATGGAGTAGAAATGTATTGATGTTTGCGTCTGCTAGATTAAGATATAACTCCATGTTCATTCTTGATCTTGAAGATTGTATGAGATTGAAATATGAGGAATGCTATTTAAATACTGTTCGTCCTACAGTTAAGTATTTAAATTACCAGGGTATAATGTGGGAAATAGACATTTTCCTATGACATTTTACACATAGTATTCATCTAGTCTAAGAACGATGTTAAAACTCATAGTAAAAAGTTATTTGTTTAACAATATTTACATGTTAATGACTGGAAAACTATTGTAGCCTCGGGTGCTATCGGTGTATAAGGGAACCAGTTTTAAATCTCAACTCGAAGATAATTTAATGAAATTGTGAGTTTCGTAAGAGTATAGTATGTACCGTCTAGATGCGCTGCCCATCCTTTGTGGCATGGGAACCGACCGCGGCTAGTGAGGGAAGCAGTCTCGACATCTCGCTATATTCTTTCATTATTCAAATTTGCAACAATAAAGAAATCTTATGTTTGTGAATGTCTCATTATATCATTTGCTTTGTAAAAACCAGTTTACGGTTCTTAGGTGCATCTTAATGACCTTCTAATCATGTTGGGGTTTTTTACGTTTTTCTTTTTTAGTTTTAAGGCTAACGTTGTCTTTATCTTCGACTTTCATCTCTCATCAAGCTATCTCCGTCGTTATCTCAATTCTATAATCACATTTAAAACGTCGCGGCTCAAACAACAGCAATTAAAATTATTTGTAATTACTGCGTCTGAATGTTTATATCCAAATGCATCTTTGATTATAATGTTTACTATCTAATTAATTATTAATTAACACAGTTGTTTACTTAATAGTCGGTAATATTACAAGCGTTAATAGTTTAATTACGATTTTAATTCTGCTACTTTTTATTTTGTCGAGTTTAATTAGCGTTTTAGTCAATTGTAATTGCCCATCACTAGTTAATGGTCATGCTGTAGTCTGTGGAGCTCTTTTCTTTTTCTAGTGGATGTAGCGAGCCTGTATCGTGGGAAACACGATGATAGGTGCAAATTTCTACCAGCGCAAATCGTTCCGATGGTAGATAACAAAAAAGTGCAGTTAAACTATCCTAAATGGTGTTTGCTCTTTTGTTTTCTTTTAAGATCCGTATCAGCGTATAACGCTTCGTTTCCTTTTACGTAACAATATCTTTTATTTATTCTTCTTTATATAATGCATGCAAATTTGGAGGCATCGATTTGTGAAATCATGTAATAAGCTCTGTGATTTCTTAACCGTTGTTTGATTCTATGATAATGGCGTTGGTAAAAGTTCTCGCTTTGTTCATTTGGAGAGTGAAGGATTTGACAACTTGACAATATCAAGCTTTTCTTTTTCTTCCATTGTGTCATCTTCGGTATGGTCATGTTTGATTTATGATAACGTCAAATGTTTTGGAACTGATACGTTTCAAGACATATTCTTATTTAGTCTCCGTTGTCTAATGTTAAATGTCTATTGAGGGTTGATTTTATTACCTCGCTAAAATCTTTCTCAAATGGAAACCCCTTTAGCAAATATAACAATGCCTGGATGGCAAATAAAGCACTACCGTTATGACGTCACTAAGTTAGCATATCTACATTTTGTGACAATCCAGTGGGAGGTGGTTTTTGACCGTTTTATGGTTTTGCCTCCTTTATCGGCCAGGTCTATTGTGTCATAGATACAATCTGCGAGCGACAAAAGAGTTTTAATTTGCCATTCGTGGTGCTTTTAAATGTCCAGCTTTGTTATGTAGCCATATTATATGGTCCACATTGTTCTTTTCATGTTTAAATCTAAATGAATGCTATAAATAAGGACGGACGGACCAATTTTCAAGTTTAATTATTTTCCTAGAATGGTATTGAATTTTTATAAAGAGTTTTTGTTTGGAATATGTAAATTATTTTATGGTCTAATGGATTTTATTTTTCAAATGTTTGGGGTGAATATTGATGGCCTCACGGTGCATTATCTAGGCAGATAAAAACAGCGGTATACGCTTTAAAAACTGATGTTACATAAGATATAACAGCGATTTATCTTTTCTATATTATTTTGCGCGACTCAACATGATTTCAATTTACGTTTTTCGGAAAGTAATTCAAAACTCAATGTGCATTGATGCTCCTCATTTTTGTGCTAAAGAGTGATTTGATTGTGTTTTTTTTGGTTAAAAAAAAAAAGTCTCAATCAAAGAGTTTGGCGTTTAACTCGATTCAGTGACTTCTGTCACGGTTCACTGCATTTTAGCAAACAATTAGATACGCCAACTATATTTACATTTTTTTGCGAATGCCAGTATAAAGTAGACTAAGATTTTTATCACGTTTTTGTTATACTTTTTTGGCGAGAATATTATTTCTTTTTTTATTTGGTACGAGTCGATTGAAGTGTCTCACTTGTAAGATGGTGAACGAAATTCTTTATTGTAGAGTATCAATATTCTGAATTAAATTGCTTTTAATTCAGAAATTATAAATTAGAATTATTTTTTGCCGGATTGGTAACTAGCAATTTAAGTAAGAGCTTTTTGTTTAGCAAAGATTAAAAAAATATTACGTAACATTAAACTGATAATGTTATATTTCTATATCTCCCTAGGTACAAGGTACCTAATAGAGACGTTTGATTATTTGATAACCTCTCAGGTATCTACGTCTGCAATACAGTCTGACGTATGTTTATTTCCATGCAATGTCATATATTATCAGAACACCAGGTTACTTTCCCGGCTATCTCCTTACGTCAACCGATTCGTTTCAATCTCTTCCTAAGCTGACAGCTTGTCGTTTGATCATTATGGATGAGTTTTCAAAACTGCGATATTATATACTATTTTTATTACACCGGAACACGCTGTTGGATTATGTAAATTTCCTTAAAATTAAATGTCGGTTATAGTTGCAAAAACACGATCCCCCGTTTACGCAGTCGGTTAAAATCAAGCCTATGTGTTATTTCAGGGTGTCAGCTAACTCCATAACTACTTTATTTTACAAGAATATTTCACGAAATTCTGAAGAGTGTGTGACCTATTTTCGAGGGAACACACAAACTCACGTGAACACATTTTGCCTACCAAAGGCTTTAATCAAAATTAATCTAGCCGTTTAAGCATGAAAGAGTAACAAACATTCTTCCGTACTTACTAACTTGCGCGTTTATATTATTAGTAAAATAATTATAGGTACTGGCCTTTAATATGTCCCACTGCCTGGTCAGTAAACCTCTTTTGATATTGAAAAAGGTTGAATTAATCCTTAAAATTATTAAAAACAATTTTGGAATGAAATCTGAATAAACTGCACTGTATTCGAGCTAATAACACCGGTTTATGTAATCAGTGCATTGAGTGGTCTGTTATTAAAATTATACAAAAAGTTACCGTTTAAAAATAATTGGAATAAACGCTCATTGTGTAACAACCACGAGATGAAAGAAGCTTTGTAATGCGAGGACTGAATGATGTCAAGTGTTCAGATTTCATTTAAAAGTCTAGATTTATACGTGATTTTATATTGACTGGATTTTTATACCTATTGATGGCCTTTGGAACTGTTAAAGAAGTAAAATGGTTTTCATTCTGGTTACTACGACAGAATTAAATATAATTAGAATTTAATGAAATAATATCTAGTGTGTTAACTAGTTCATCTGTTTTTTGGTCCTATTTTGAGAAACCTTACCGTTATCATCTTCTCTGTGTTATAAATATTGCGCATTTGTTTTATTAATAAAAATCATACGATAAAAATATCACTTCACGTACATAATGAGGAACGTATTGAGATATTTTTGATGTTAACACAAGGACGCTCATAAAACTGGGGTTACATAAACATATTAACCCTATCAGTGCTGCTGATAAAGTCGGGAGATATTGACGGGGTAACATTGATCCTTAGTTATGGAATTATGGTACAACGTGACCTTTCACAAACATTGACTTGATTTAATTTGAGTTAATGCTGAATACAGTAACTAAATTATTATTGATGATAATATAATTTAATTAAATGTCAAAGTCGAATTGATTTTAGGTAAAAAATTACGTATTTTTGTTGTTAGGGATAATTATAAATTAATAACTGATTATTTAAGTCAGTAATCAATGTCGCAGGTGTGATGCGGGTTGATTACTGAAAGTACAATGAACCTTATTAACCAAAACATAATTAAAGGTTTTGCTATATTTAGTTACAATGGATGCACACCACAAACTAACTTTGCCCTATTACTATACTATCACCAAAAATTCTGTTGTCAAAATTAGAACGCATCATATTCCTCTTTCGAGTTTGTTTAATGCAACGGCAAACAGCGCATGCAAATAGAATGCATCATACAAATAGTCAAACTTATTGTGTCATGCGCACCGCTCGCGGATCCAAGGCCGCGCGAGCTGTCAAACGTCATTGAATTATGATGTGTGGATGTGTGTCAAGGACAGACCACAGCATACAGCTACCGGATACACCAGGAGGAAGAGGGAGAATAGAGGTTGTAGAAAGAAGGTTTTGTGACTGCGTAAAGAAAAACATCGATTTCCCATTTGTTTGTGTGTCGGGTCTATTGACCCAAACCGTTCTGTAAGTAGGTCAGCAAAACGTACATTCACAATTGTTGAATATTGCTCTCCATTGAATAATCAGGTTTCCAAAAGCACAATTCGATTGAAGCTCCGCGGTATGCGCTCCACATTCGTGACAATATACGTAGACGCAACAGTTTTATTCTGTCACACGTTACACAACCTAACAAGCCGTGTTACGAGTTCATGCCTGCACAGGACAATAAGGCTGACAATGCAAATTGTGTCTAATAATAGCGACTAATAGCAGACACATGATTCAAATCGTCACAATAGGTCCTTTCTCCTAACTAGAGCGTAGGTGTATGAACGGCCTTGGAGACCGGCGCGGTGGGCGGTAGGTTGACATTTTGATGTGTTGCATTCTCGCGAACAGTCAGTGATGTCCCGTGCGGGGTACATTAGACCGGCTATCAGTGTTTTCCGGGTTAATGCTCCGCCTACGGGGTAGGTAATGGAGTGTAATTTTTTGTCGTTGCCTAATCCTTTGTTGCGGATTCATGATGTGATCGCGCTGTGGCTAATAGTTACATGTATTGTAGGGTTGTCACTTTCAAAATCTCTATAATAGTTTCTGAAAATGAATATGGACGCGACGTGAATCAATTTGTTGATCGACGATACGGCACGATTCTTATTGAAAATGGGTCGACTTCGTTTCGATCGATAGATTTTCACTAGGCATGATATCTCATACACTTCAACAAGAATTCTTAGTAATTCTATGAGATTTTACGTGGAATTACATGTTAGTATTTTACTTCATAAGCCGCTTTAATAAGTACTTTAATAAATTACCTAACCTAAAAATCCTTATTTTCCCGGAACGTACGAAAGCTGCAATATTGAAGACTGCGGCGTCCGTGCGAATATGTCACATGAATGCAATTAAATATTCATTTCCTTGAAGTTGACTTGTGAACTGCTTTTTCCTTAGTTTCCTCGCGTGAATACATTTGGATTACGGCCAACACGATTCCACTGTTAATCTTATTCTTAAGGCTTTTGTCCTTGACTTAATTTCACGGAAATTGCGGAAATATGGCTTTTGTTATAACATTGTTTAATAGAAGAAATATGAGGCTAGTAACATTTTTGCTGACTTTGCTGCTTGTAGATATTATTTTTTACAATTTGATTTAAGTAATGACTTTTCTGATTTTGTGAGCTATATCGAATCTGATCACACTATCTTATTTAATCAATCGATATCTGATTCTGACGTCATAACACAAACAAACAAGAGAGAACATATTTATGAATACAATTTATTTTTTAATCGACTGGAGGCTTCTAGTATAAATCTCCGAAATATTATATATATCTATAAATTGTACTGTATATGTATAACCAAGTCTATCGGCTTAATTCAAAGAGACAGTTAACACGTGATTCAGATAGCTATAACTAAGGGAAAAACATGATAATCCGTTGTATCACGCTGCGTGGTAATGACTTCCGTCCACCGCAGATTAATACGCAACTAATACGGAGTTCATTTCTAATCGCGATCAGAGAAATTGTTGGAGTTAGCGGTTGTTTAGTTAATTTATGTTAATAGTATTAATTTTGTATAATATCGCGACTAATCTACTTACATAAGTGTTTCGAGAGATTAGTAGAGATGGTATTTTTTAACACTTTAATTGTTCATCAGTATCGTATAACCGAAAGTGATTTATTCCTTTTTTGTTTTATAATTCGAATTTTATCACTGGCCAGCGAAAATACTCTGATCAGATTCGAATTTCGAATGAATTTGACTTGAAATCCCTCGCCCATATGACCCCAACTTTATCCCTAACATCAATGTATAGATATTTAAATTGTCTTTGAAAAAAAAAGAACGTCTTTCAAGTTTACACTAACGTAAATTGATGTTCGGTTGTTCGCTAAGATCAATAACATTTGTGTACGTGATCGCGGCGCTTCGCAACCGGGCACAAGCAGGCTTCTAAGTGGTTGTAAGTTCTTGAAATTGCCGCACGTTGCCCATTGGTTAGAAGCAAGACTGAGGTTTTCGCAGACCACGTGGTAGAAAATGTGGATTAAAAACTGTAATTAAGGAGTTTTGTTATGGTTTGAATTTCACGAGTTCTGTATGTTTCAGAGGATATCGTTTACGAATCAGAAGTTATTCTTCCATTCAATAATAAAAGTTCGGTGATAGTGGCGTTTTCAATATGTTTATAAAAGATCAGCAATGGCAATACATTCAGGTTAGGATTATGAAGAAACGTACAAAAAACATGGTTGTGGTTTACATACGCACATTTTATTAATTTACTACTTAGGACATCGATTGATGGATTGTGTGAAAGATATGGCTGCAAAAAGTGTTGCTTGCAAGATGACGTCAGATAGGAACGTCTGGAAGAAGAAGATAATAATATGCTGCACCGACCCCAAATAATAATTGGGATAAGGGCAAGGGAATGATGACTTGGAACATCGATTCACATAGATGTTCGCATAACATGATTGGCGGTGGCATCGCTTTTCACAAGAAATCGGACACAACGAGGCGTACAACCGCCGCGCGCGGCCGTCGCGCCAGTAATGCGATACCAGCGACCGCAAGGACGGTGGAAAATGCGCATCTCGGGACTATCGTAATCTAATAATAATAAATAGACATCATACTACACTTATACAAATATTCTGCAACTTACTTCAATCGCTTCAATCCAGCTTCAGTCCTTCAGTTCCATAAGTTAAAGTGATTCCTCAGCATTAATGGTAATTCAATCACTGAAACTTATAGTAGTGACTTATAAGCTACGTGATACAATGATGAACAACAACGCCTGACTCCGGAGACTTATCGAGATGTAATTGAAATTCTCATTGAGAATTGAGAAAATATCATCTCCACTTCTCCATGCTGTCATTTGGATATCAGAAACAGTACCTATTGCCTGTGTAGTACAAAAATACGATGTGATTGTATGTATCTAGATAACGCTGAAGCAAATCTATGTACTTATTAACTGACGAAAATAGAAGATTTTTATTTATTTAAATACAAATACATCTAAGTGACTACTGCCGTCATTAACGCTTGGGGAAATTACACTTGTCTACGTAGCTTGAGTTCAGATGTTTGGGTTCTATGCGCTACAATGCACCACTATAGTTCAATTCTGCATTGCAGGTTTATTACGTGCTTCCTAGAATGAGTTAATCATCTTCGTATTAAACTGTTCAGACCAGCCACCGTGTCAGTTCGGATATAATTACTGTACATCGCTGTACACAAATATTTTGCTTCATAAATCATTTGAAATTGTAAACATGTCAGTTTTGACGCGCGTTAATTTATCAATACTTAGTTAATTATATACAAACTACTGACTGCAGTTTCTCGAAGTTTTTTGCTTCTACATTTTAGATTGCTGTTGAAAGACTATAGAACAATTTAGCTACGTAGGACTTTTAAATGTTGTGTTAGGAACGTCCAGTTCAGTGTCTGTTCATCAAGTTACATTACTCCGATATATTTTTCTTCGTCTGTGTTTGTTTCGAGGCTATTTTCGTCGCGCCAACTGACGGTGTCTCACATCCTAATCTCCAGTTTCATCGTTTTGTTTCATGTTTTTTCCACAACTAACGTCCGCTTTAAGCTCTTTCTTAACGAACTCAAGTGATTTCGATTTGTTAAACGTTTAATTGTCAATTCAGTAGCGATCAGTTTAACAACTGTCTGAGTGAGAATCAAGTGTCACATCCTATACACAATTTCTTCTCTTAGTTCTTATCAACCTTTCTGGTCGGTTGTTTTAACTGCAGTTGAGTCATCGACAAACAAGCGAACAGCTGATCATTCTTCCGTAAAATTCCAAGTTCAAAATTCAAAATCAATGTCACGTGGATGGTTTGTTTTTTTTTTTCGTCCGGCGTCCGGCGACCGTTACGTCATTGAAGCCGCGAAGGTAATCTGACGGACAGCCACCCGTGTCGCCCGCCCGACTTGTTCCCTCTTGCGTAACGTTTACTTACTCCCCTACAACGATCCCACTAAATGTGTTCATTAAAACATGTTTTAGATTTTTACGCCTCATCGATTTATTTTAGGCGGAAATTATAACAATCGTCATTTCATTGGGTGATGTTGATAAGTTTTTGTATTATCTGTTGTTACACGCAGATAAAACTTATTTATCTTTTCTATTTTCTTTTCATTAAGTAAACGT
The DNA here is from genome assembly GCA_941860345.1 of Chrysodeixis includens. Lineage (NCBI taxonomy): Eukaryota > Metazoa > Arthropoda > Insecta > Lepidoptera > Noctuidae > Chrysodeixis > Chrysodeixis includens. The sequence continues at coordinate 2,081,246 of OW796092.1, forward strand.
TATATGTTTTTGTTCGCTTTCAATGTTTGTATAGTAAGGTAAGGTATCATGATTGTCCGGAGTTTTTTGTCTATACAAAATCGGCCATGAAAATTGATGGTGTCATGTTGAAGAATCGAAAAGAGGTTTTTGTCAATCGGGATGTTTGACGCTATAATATCAATAGATTACACTTTGATTGATCGATGTTTAGATTAGATTGGATTTTGCACAGGACCTGTAGGTACTGTGATTGCAAGGCAAAAACTACAACGAAACCTATACTTACGTATTTCTGGCAGTTGTTAATTATTTTTCGTTAATTAACGTGTTATACACAAGGGACAGTACTGTCAAATAATTTGTATATAACATGAAACCGCCATGTATATTTAATTATGTAAATGACTCCGAATGAGATCATTCCTTCTGTTAGGCTATAGTTACTTGTGGACACGAATACAAGTTCTATTTTCAGCCCTAAAATGTTTTACTTGTTTGAATAATTTTACACTGTCATACTGTCAAATTTGACTTCAAAATTGTCTTCTGAATTTATTTTTCCTTTTTATATGACACCTAATTATTTCCAGACTTCATTTCCTGTGTCAGCATGAAAGCAAGTTATGTCGTAATACTCATAATTTACAAAAATAGCTGCAGTTCGGCCACACCAGTCTTAACTGGATATAAATTATCTAGACGTAATTTAAACACTGAACATTCAGGTTCGTAAAATTAAAAAAAAATGCGTAAATTCGGTCCAATCCGAAAGGGAAATTTCTCTTTCGATATACAGGTGTATAATAATAACTAATTTACTTGGAATGGCCGCAATTAACAGCCGCAATAACTCTCGTTCCACTTGTGTTACTTTCGGCGAGGCGTCGAGTAACGGTGCTCAAGCTTTGTCTCAAGATGCTGTGTGGTGGCCCTTACACTACACAGCCACCTCAAAAGGCCCATTCGAATAATTCTGTCACATGTTTTTGATGCTCGATTTGGAGGTTAAAATATTGAATGGATAGTTTGATGCTGGCAATGTAAATTTTTCGGCATCCAACCGTGAAAGATGTGTTCTTATATTGTTTAACCATAGTCTATTTGTACATATATTATTATTATGAATTCTTATTATTTGCTGTTTGCCTCGTTAATTATCAGCTTGTAGGATACAAGCGAATAATTAACTTATGTTAGGGAGGGGTTTTTAAATCTAATAAGACGGAATCATGCTTGCATGCACATGCTTCTTTCGTTTTTGTTTCCATTTGTCAGTTTATTTCTCGTTGAGCCGAACCTTCTGTATCTGTCTATTGTGTGACATTAGTGGCTGATATCAAACTGTAACGGTTTGATTCTAGATGAGTTTTTAATTCGTCGCTCGCTGTACCTTATTTGAGCTTTAGCGGTGCTTTGGCTGATGATTCGGTTCAGTCACTTGGGCCCGAGATTGGTTCGTGGCAAAAACTTTCTCGTCTAAAGATTGTTATTACGTGTTATATGATTTTTCGCTATCACATTGCGTGAAGAACTATCATACTACTACATGTCGACAAAGAATCAATAAGACAGTATAATTAACAAGCTTCCATATTACTTGTCATCGCGGTACTCGCTGGGCAGCCATTCTCTTTCGCCTTTAGCTCGTCTCTATAAAGCTGTCAAAGAATTGAGTTCATCTGATGACAGGTGATAATTACAAAACACCCGTTGCCGTATAATATCCGACTTTTTTCAATGTCAATGTCCACGTTGGTTTTACCGCTTCGAGACAGCTGGTCGCGGCTGTTGCGCGGCTCGCGAGCTCAGACATTCTTGTCCCGATATCTGTTTAGCTCACCTCATTTATTCTACGACAAGGCCTGTTTTAGGTATAAGTATAAACTACCTGTTTTAGATCGGCACGCTTATTAATACCTAATTTTGTATTATATTTGATATTCTCGTTACACCTTTCACTTACATTAGTACGGTTTATTATTGCGCCCGTAATATTGAAATTGATTCTGCTAACGTTTAACGTCATCACCCAACCCAGTTTGCAGAACTTTCATGCGAATGATCCAATTTCACTGATATTTTCACTTATATATAAATAAGTTGTTGGCGTTACATCTCTAATTATGATATGTATTTAGACACCCACTCGGTGGAGTTCTGCCAATAAAAGTCTCACGCTCTCATCGTGAAACCTGCACTTGACATTGTTTGCTTTGTCGGAACACTCAACGAAATTAAAAAGCACTTCCTTGGTTACAATGATATACTTACTGGTAATGTTTTTAAACTGGTCGTTTTATACTGCAGTTTATCGAGCGGTCGGCTCGCGTGAGGTCTGACAGAAACATTGTCCAGTCTGTCTCCGGCGGTGTCCCAAATACCGATTATGAACGTAAAACGCATGGCGTCGTCGACTGGAACTCGATTGTCATAAATCACGAAAGTGCTGTAAGTCAGGTTTAACTTTTGTAATTAGCCGTTGCGTGTTCAGATTTTTTGGAATTTTCATTTCTATTGTTCACGATATTTTTTGATTTATACGTTTTTGATAATATCTGTTGCAATATTCGGTTGAAGCGAATTGTTCCGTGCGGGATTGAGTAATATTGTTTTACATTAAATGTTCGTTCATATTTTTGCAGATATCATGATCTTTATTGTATACTGTAATTTCCCCTGGGTTCCATAGCTAATAAATTAGTCCTAACAGCATTATTATTTTATTGCGTCGTTGTAGGACAGGTCAAGGTGTAGCTTAGTTTAGTACCTCGTGTTAATTAATTACTTGTAATTAAATATAAATTTGATGTGAATTCCTACGGGAATCATCGTCCGGAGTTAATGGAATGGCGTTCCGAACGTTACTGTCACTTTCGTCATAGCATTTCACTGCCACATCATCGTCCATTATTCATTGTTTTCCCTTTCCTACCAACTTCGCGTATATAATCTTTAATGGCTTACATGTAAGTAGAGTAACCCCATGGTACCGCGGTGGTACCACGGTGCCCCGTCGGGCATGACGCCTGTGTCCTGCGAATGTTCCCATGGGACGCAGGTGCCATTGTAATAAACTTCTTTTGAATAATTTATGGTATCATTGTTCGCCTTTTACGGTCAGATGATGTTGTAAATTACTTTTCGGATGTTAACTTGGACAGGAACTTCGTTGTTTTGTTTTTTTTTTTCTTAAAACCTACTTACTTTAGTAGGATCAATGGCTTTGAAAACACCTATTAAAATAAAACAAGTGTTTTGTGCCTGGTAGTTGTTGTACTGGTAGTTCCTACGGAAGACAAGTTTTTTTGGACATCCTTTTATTGTAAAGTTTTTAAAGCAATTTTATTATTCTAGTAGTTTTCATAAACATGCCCGTATTTTGCATTTGTTTATTTATACCTTATACCTATTCTAGTTTCATGGTAGTTACCTGGTTCGCAACTAGCTCTAATAAACATTGAAGATCAACGAGACATTTAATTGCATGACTTTCAACATCTTTACGATTCTTGAGTACACATAGAGTTCGTGTTACCGTATCCACAGTTCTCTTTAGTCCAACAAATTAGCGAAATTACTCTCTTCGTAGATAAACTTTACGCTTTAAACCTACCAACTTGCAAGCATGTGAATTTCCAACTATCATCTCATTGTGAGATGTAACTGATTCAAATTAAGGTTGAAATTTCAGTGGCGTTTTATTTGTTATTAGAAAATGTAATTTGGTTTCGTTCGGTACACGTTTCACGGATTACCATCTGTTTACTTTCTGCTCTTGCAATTGTTAGTGTAGGTCATGTCATAGCATTGCGGGATCCAAACACATGGGGTTCCAGGGGTCATCAGCTACGATCCCGCTAATTAGCGTCTTCCATAATTACGGCGATAAATACTATTATTAGCTGATTTTCTATTTACAGTTAGTTATCTTCTACATTCCTAAGAATGTCATTAGTTGTTTCATTTGTTCCAGTGAAATTACGTACAAAGTCAGATAAAATGTGTATTTTTCCATTTTCATTTCTAAAACTACAAAAGTTACTTGTAAGATGAGCAAATTTAATCCTGGATTACGCGCCACGAGAAGGTGCTATTTTGTTTCTTTGAAAGGGAAATTAAAAATACATTTTCTGCAGGAATTTACTGTAAATTATTTTTACATAATTTGTACCCTGTTTTGGAAATTATGAAAGTTAAATAATATTTCCACGAAAGTCCGTAAGCAGAAAATGATGTAATAAATAAACTCATTAAATGTACCTGTTTTTAATGGGAACTCTCGAAATGGGAGAATGTTTACAGCGTGAATGTCGTATATAGTGTGGTTGAACAACACCAAGTTATTCCGAGTTTTCTCAAGAAAATTAGATTTTCTAATTTCTTCACACTTAAGTGTTCGTGTAATTTCACCGTGTTTTAGCCTTTTCCCTTATTTGTAGCCTTCATTAAATGTGGTTTTAGAAGCTACTTTGTTATGTAAATGCCTACATCTTTACAGAATTTTCCAACGTTCCAAGCCTAATTAGTAAGCTGGTTTCTCTTCTCTTAAAGTAACAACGCAAAAAGCTCTACTGAGAACAATTAATTCATTTTAAGAGTTAACTTCAACAAAGCTCTTGGATATAATATTAGAGTCAATTTAGGAATTTCATAACTAGATGGCAGTATTTCAGTTACTCACGTTTTATAGTAAGACATAAAAACTTTGACTACTTAAAATGTTATTGACGTCACGTTATGGCCGCGATTTTATTTTATTACATGTTCTCAAAAGGATGCCTTTATTAGAATGCATCTTTCAAATCCATACCCATATAAAGAAAATGAATTCTGAATACTTGCTTTATAGCCGCTTTCTCGTTACTTTCAATAGACACATGTAAGTTGATCATTAAGTGGCGAAAAGAAGAGAGTAATTCAAAGAATTTCATTTGTTTATGCTTTAGAATAATACGTCAATTAATGTAAAGTCTCATTAGATTCGAGGTGAATTGTTTCATCATCACCCTTTCTATTTCGAGACATTCTTCATGTGTCATTGTCTTTTTTTTACTTCTTTCACTTGTTTTATCTGTTGTCAATAACAACTTTTACATCAAAAGCAAGACTTGTCTACTTTACTTTAAATTAGGTAGATACTGTTTGTACCATGTCTTATGAGAATATGTCTTGCTAAAGTAAATTTTTTTCATCTCACAAAACAACCTAAAGTGAAACTTTGAAAGACGCTCCCCATCTCTCAAAAAATATGTAGAACTCTGTACTAGTGACTTTACCATGGTTGCAAAAGATATTGAACACTAAAAAGTTTTACATATCTATAATGTTCTTAAACGAAAGTGACCGTGAAATACGAACGATCATTTTTGTCCATTCAGTATCTGCTATCAACCATTGTTACTAATGTTCGGACTCTCGTTTTAATACTGACCTTCGTCTGTACCAGTTTAATGGGTGAAATTTTAAGATGCCTTGACTTCGCATGATTGACTATGTTACTGTTACTTTCATTGTTGTGATCATTGTATTTATGTACTTTTGTTTAATGTTCAACACGATGAGTTGCTTTTAAATAGTTTTCGATTTTCTCTTTGGTGTTGAAAGGAGAGAAATGGTATTATAGAGTTATATTTGTATTTTTTTTAGAATGTAATTTGATATTTCTATGGGTTTATTTTATTCACCATTGACAAAATATTTATTTACAACAAAGTCTATGATTAGGTCTGAATTGAAGTGTTTTTAGTGCATACTTAGATTATAAAACAGCGTTCGCTGGGATCTAATATAGCTTACAGTAAATCCGATATAGCTAACTGTTCTCTCGTTCAGTTGCGTGTACGAAACAGTTTGTATTTCAAGTAATGGTTGTCAAGCACGGAAGCGGCCGATCGTGGACCTTTAACCTCTCACAAAATTATTGGTATTAATAATAAAATTACGACTTTCTAAACGGTTATTAAGAGTCACTTAGCACAGTTTTGGACAATGTGATTTGAAGGTAGGTTAGTGGCGTCTTGTTTAGTGTCGTGATGCGAACGCGCGCGTTTTTGCGTCCGATCTCACTTTCACGCCATGTCCTTATTAGTTCGATATTGTACAAAATTTCGTTTTCGTTTGGACGCCGCCGGCTGTTAGCCCGATTATGTTCCAAAATCGCTACAGTTATAGTTTCTTTGTGTCTTGTTACGGTTGAATGCTTGTAACACATTAAGACTTAAACCTAGTCTTCTGACACGCGACGCGCGCGTTTTTCTTTTGTTTTAGCGTTTAGCAACCTCAGATTCTTTTGAAGTCATTAACTCTGTTTTATGTAGCCGCTTTGCTAGAATACGAGTATCTTACATTTTTGGAACGAAACTAAATTGAGGTAAAAGCAATTTAGAAGCACTTTTGATGAATGTTTTAATCAATACATCATGACCAAAAATAGATACTGTCACCAAACAACGTTTTAAAATGTGTCCCCAATACATAACTAATTATATTTATGTAGATAATAATGAATTGTTATCTCTTTCGTATAACGAGGAAGCCCAGCGTAACAGTCTTGACCCTGGCAACTGGTGATAATTCGCGATATTTTTATCTCACCGCGTAATTATTTCGTAACATTGTTTTACACATAGCTTGCTTGCCACTGTTGCTGCGCTGTTAATTACTTGAATTATGATATAATCATCGGTCTAGACGAGCAGGCTCTGATGCTAGATAAAAATTATCACTTTAAGTGTTTGTTTCTTCTATATTTTCATTTTCTACTGAAGAACTTGTATGTATGCCGATAATGGTTCCTTTATCCATGAAACCTCTTTAGAATGAAATCGAGATGTAAGCAGGATATTGAATGGTCTCCATACTCGTAGATGCGTAGAGAATCCGTGTGGTGTCCGGATATAAAGAATAGCACCACCCCATATCCTCCACTGGGTGTCGTAAAAGGCGACTAATGGACCTTAAGACCCAGTGCACTGTAATAAGCACCTTGGGTCACCCGAATGGTGGCGGGTAAACAACCAACAATCGCATTCCCAAAGAGGGTTAGTGTCAGGCAGGCGGCCGACTATAAAACCATAGCCAAAACTTTAAGCAACACGTCTAGAAGACGTGTTGCGCCGACCCCAAATAATAATAATTGGGATAAGGGCAGGGGAATGATGATGACTCGTAGATGCGTTAATATGAAGCCTCTCATGTGTGCCGACAATCGTATGTCTTTCAACTTGTCCGTCATTTTCAGTTTAATGTTCAATGTCATAAATGGAGGTCCGTTTAACTGAGGGCGTTTATTGCGAGTCTGTAAAACGCGCCTCACTTTAATGTACAAAGATACATATATAACAACATATGCATCAAGAGGGTTAAATCTCTCTTCAAACCCAAAATACTCTCTGAATTCTGGTTAAATAATTCGGTTGTATGTATTATATAAAAAAAACACTATATCTTTTAACATATATTGTAGGCCCTGAGTTTAAACGGATTCTTCAAGTCAGATATTACACTGTAAGTATTCTTCTTACTCTAACTAATAAACACTTACTTAAAGTGTGAGCTCGCCTCTCGCCGTCGCCACCTCGCTGCGCCTGCGCCGCCGCGTCGTCGCGGTCGGTCAGCCAGGAAGCGCGCGCGCACGATCACCCAGGGCGTTTGTTTTTCGTGACCCACTGCTGATCTTATTATTGCCTCACTAAATGAAATTACGTGCCGCTTAACCTTTACCGTATAGAATGAACTTTTCTAATCAGTTCTCTGATTTCGTGTTGCAAAAGTTTTGCCGGGGAGTTATAAAACGATGCATTGCTTACGAAACTGTAATATATTTTAGACTGCTTTTGCGCCGCTAGTTAATATAATTTAACACTCCAAGGTTGTGATTTGTTAGGGTTATCTTTGCATTTGATCAGTGTTAAATATAATCTGCTGTATTCAGATACTGTAAGAAGCAAGACTATAATAGCGTTACTTCAATAAGAAGCATCGTAATATCTAGCATGAAAGACATATACCATCGCTACAACAAGAATTTAGTAAACCGAGAGACAAACAAAATATTTTCAGTGATTGTGTTAATGTATCATAATCTTCTCAAAGAAAATAAACATGTAAACATTCGAATCTTTAGAAGATGTCGCTTTCTCACCTTCAATGTAATGCCCAAAGAAATTATAACGCTAGCTTAAGTGTTGATGAAACTGTAATGAAAACGATGTACGATCGCACTTAAACTTTAAGTAATCGCAACCAGACCCATTCATCCCGCGGATACTGCGCATTAAAACTGAAAACGCGCACATTTACCTCGAGCTGTCGCTCTCACCGCTTTCAACAAGCGCATCGAATCACTGATATATCTGTAAATTAAAAATATGAATTTCTTCTCATTAAAAGCGGAACTGCGAGGCACCGTGGAAATTGCACGCATTTTCTTTAAGCGCTGTCTTAGCGGCTTTCCTATCGAGATCGGGAGAAAGCATTTGCCTGGCGGCCTATTTCTGTCCATATCTCTGTCACATTACAAATTAACTTTCAAGCTTCTGCTTCGACATATGATCAGGCAGACGTTGATAACCACTCATTGGCTTACCTTGCCTAGAAACTGGAAAAAGTTGTTTTGAAACGGTGCTCAAGAAACGCGCTATTAGTAAAAAACATAGTAACCTAGTGAGTGTGAATGGAAATTTATGAAGTTTCATAGTTTTCTTGAATGTTTGATCGTGAAAGTCGATTCCGGTAGCGAAGGCTGTAAGCTTTCGCTCTATATTCCACGCCTTCATAAATAAGAGCATGGCTTCTAGACCCGGAACAGGCATCAAATGTAGGCTGTGCAAATATGTACATATTGTTTGATCGGATATCGGATCTCTCGCCATGGCTTGCACTCTCTAGTGTTATTCTTTCCCACGCAAAAACTCGGTCTAAAAAGGATCGTAGGACGAAAGAAGAAATTAACAAACTCGTGAAAGCTTTGACGTAAGGTTTTTTTGAACATGTTTCATGTTTCATGCCCATGTTTCCATTAAATATTTGCGTGAGGGAGACAGATAAGCGGACATTGACGTTTGTTGATTGTATCTGCATGTCTTGCAAACTGCTGATGAAATCACATGCCTTGTGTAACATATTTATCTTCTGTCTGTTGTGATGCTGTTTATAGAAAAACCAAAGAATGAGATAGATAACACTGTATTGATAAGAAGCATTTAGAGAATGTCTTTGATAGCTGGTGCGATAGACCTTTTAGGAGTACTTTGTACTGATATTTACATAATGGTAAAATACTAATAATCAATTACGTTGTTAAACTAGAAGCCATACTTAAAAGAGGAACTCATAACAATATTATAAGCGAACAATTTATTGACACGCAAAACAATAGCCGAGGGATTTGCTTCGGATTACCGTCTTAAGTGTAAATTACATTTACATAATCACCATTCTCAAGTAGAGCCACTTTAGTTGGCAGTAGCAAACACTAAACAGCTATTAAGTGATAAGGATCAGTCGATATCTCGATAACTAGTGAAACTGTATCGAGTATGATGGAAATAAAGTTTACGAGCGATTGTTCTATGATAATCGATTCAAAGATAATCGATTCATATCTGATAATAATATCTTTTGCTTTGACATCAAGATTAAAAGTTTTAGTTGGTAGTGCTTGATATGATTTTATGGGACTAGTTATTTTTTTATGATTACTACTGTTACTGTTTAATGTATTGCCTATGCCTATTAGGTTTACAATTTATATCGCCTACTTCAATTCCGCCAACATATCTATACTTTTTTAACGCATTTTTTTCTAATAACAAGCTCTAACCAAATCAAGCAAAGTCGTTCCGTTAAAAAATAAGCTTCTAATAATCCCGTGACAAAATACAATTGAGTACAAATTATACCCGATAAAGAGTGTTTTATCACCAAGGTCACACCTAGCCTCAACAACGGAAATCTATAGCCTCGCACTGAAAGTGCTAGAGAGATTACGTTGGCGTTACCGCACTTACAAAGGTTAGTTCATATTTCACATAACATAGCTTCCGGCACGCACACCTACCGGCTTTATTACACAAATCACTTTTATACAAACAAAATTAAGTTCTCGAAACACCTGTCAAAAGTTCAAAAAAAATTTGAGGTTCAGAGTTCAGAATTTCGAAATTGTTTTGATGTTGCTGATTGTTATCTAATTTGAGGAGTAATTTTACTTTCATGCTTATTTTTGCAACTTAGTCAACATCATAACTTTACTTCATTAGTGTCGACGTTTGATTTGATACAGGAAACCGCTGAATATCGGTCACTGGTGCTAAATTGTGGCAAAAATCAATAGCTTCCATTAGTCAGGCAGGGTCGCGCGGCCGACCTTGGGCCACACTATCAGACAAACACACGCGCCCCACTATACTTATCTTATCACCATCAACAACACATTCAGGTCAAGTGATGAAACGCCCTGCTTCGTTTCTGTGTCTCCTAAACCGATTAGTTTCAGATTTACACGTTTTTTTGGATTATCACTGTCTGTGCCTGCTCCAAATAGCTCCCAAGTTTCTCTTTCGGAATGCCTGACTCCGGTTAATTAAACTAGTGAATATTCATGTTTTTACATTTAAGGGGTGAACGTAAACGCTTACTTATTCTAGATGAGATCGTAATAAATTATTCTGGTAAATGAATTCGAGATTCCAAGAATTTTTCAAGCTGAAAGTAGTTTTATTTTATTGACTGCCGCGCGAGAGATTAAAAGATACAACGAGATGAGGAAGACGATGACGGCTGTGTTTAAATGTCTTGATACAGACTGTGAGGTGCCTGAGTCTAGGCCGGTTATCGGGTCTTATGTAATGACATAACCGTTACAATCACGAGCTGGTGTACCAGTAGTTTCACGTGACGATAAAATTCCCGCAAAACAATGCCGTGTTTAATTTCGCCGGTTTGTTTTGGTAAACGCACACGCCTACAACGTCTAGCCGAAACGGGACAAACGGTCTTGTTCAATTATTGTTTGGACTGCAACAATGTTGTGCACAATATTTTGAATACAATTGTTTATTGAAATGTAGCTAGTCCTGAGGATTGTTTCGCGGCTTACTTAGCAATTTGTATTAATGCTTACAGAAGTTAAATGAATTAGTTAACTTGTGTGTTGTTAACGTGTGTTGTGTATTAATGGTAATAATGGTGTCTTTTTTCCGATAAATAATAAGCTTATTCAGTTCCTAGGTATTAAAATAACGAATTAATTTGATAAAATCTATACTACCAATAGTAATTAAGAAGTGAAAGAAAGTGCTTGATTCATCCACGGAAGCTATTTTAATATGTAATCTAAATCGACTATGAAATTATGCAATAACAGTAACATTTTATTCTTGTTTTTGTTCTAATAGTTATTAAAATCAGTTTTTTGTATTAGGTCTTCAGAGCAGTTGCTTTCTCTATCAATATTTTAATAACACTTAAGATAATGGCTAGTAATAATATTTCTATCTCATCTCAATGTACATTCCAGTCTGTACGGTCGCGTCTTTAATGAAAATTGTTTAGTCAAACGTGAAACAATTATGAAATGACATTACATTTCTAAATAAACGTGAGCTGATATATCTAAAGTTTGTTACACCGATGATATTGCTGCACTGGATCCTAAAGTAAACATGTGTGCCTCTCAGAAGTGATAACATATCTCATAAACAAATGAAATGCATAAGACAACTGTTTGATTTGAAGCAACTAGGTGATAAAGAGCACGCAAACCGCGTATGAACATTTGCATTCGCGAAAAATTATGCGAGTGATGTCATCAAAATACGAAATGTGTAAAGAGCACAGTTTGAGATTCCGAACTCCGTGCCCACGTCTTATTGTTTACTGTTCTCGATTTTATTGTGTACATAGGAAGTGACACAGAAAATTGTGTGAATATATTTTTTAACAACAATTTTGTGAGATCGTCCGGAAATGGGAATGTTGGCATAGAAGTACGACTTGAAGATTTAGAAATTCGAGATAACGTTGAGTAAAACAATTTGCTAAACAATGAGAATAATGATCAGGTTTCCTTTATCTAGCTGGGAAGTGAGCTTTCCTAGAAAGGTACAAATTGTGGCGGTAACGTTACGAGCTAGAATGTATGTGTTAAGGGGCATGAAAAGTGATGACAGCCTGCTAATCTGAGGACCACGACCGTAAGCGTAACATGAACCCTACACGGAGCTAGTTAACATAGTAAGATATCTCTCGAGCCTAGGGAGTTAGATAAGTTGCTCTGTCATTTGTTCCAGATGAAGATCTAAAGGAGCAAAAACTAAAGGCAGTAAATTAGTTTTAAATGTTGTCAATTACTAGTCGCTTACCTTGCCAATTAAACAACAAAAAATGACTATGGGCATGATTAACAATCAGGAAACGTAAACAATAGCTGAATACTCATACTAGATATTTTGTTTATCATGAACGTAATAAATAAATACATTTTGACCGAACTTGAACAGATTTCAATGCGTATAACATTAGATCACAATTACGTATTTCATGTAAACCTTGGTCAGCTAAATCACCCACTGCATCAATTTGGCACTGAACCGATCTTAGTCATAATACTAAACCAAAGGCAAGGTGATCTGGAATTAAGGCACCCAGTGGGCGAGAATCGAGAATAGGTAAATAAAAATCCCGATTGTGAAATCCAACACCAACTGTTTGACACAATGCCGTCAGCATTCGATAATGTGGGCTAAAGTTGATAACCACACATGTAATTCTCTGAACTGTATGGCTTATGATAAAGTGTTATTAATCCTACTAATATTATAAATGCGAAAGTTTGTAAGTATGTATGGATAGATGGATGTTACTCTTTCACGCTCGTACAACTGGATTAATTGTAATGATATGTGGTGTAGAGTTAGATAATTCCTTGGATTAACACATAGGTTACTGCGTCAGAGGGGGGGAGGCGTATAATGTTTTTTGCAGCAAGAAACGGCATTTATGTAAGCAAAGTCGCGGGCAGCAGCTAGTATTTGATATATTCATTGCAGAATTGGCAAATGATGTCATTACCAATGTCAGCTTAAACGAAGCCAAAGTTGGAAAGATCAGGGCTAGTTATGACAAATTTTATCGTTATAATGTGTGCACAAGAGATTAAAAATGAATTTGTTTCTTTGATGCTTTTGTAAGTGTAAATATTACACGCAATTGATGTCGTTAACCCTGACCGATGATAAAAATGGCTGTTTATTCTTACATGTGTTTTGTTTATGTAACTATTTCGTCTTTCAGGCGTTGTTACTGTTTTCTTTTTGTTTTTATTCTATTCATAGCTTATATTACTTAACCTACATGAAATTTTAGGCCTCTAAGTATAGAGGCCCGAGATGACAGGTAGATCAAACTTTCTAGTTTTTCACTGTTTACAATTTGTGATTGCCTTGTAAACGCCTCTAATCAAATGAACTAAACATTGTATTTGAATTATACAATGTATTAACGTGATGAACTTAGGCGTCTTTGCAGTTTCTAATTTACAAAATTTACATAAACTTGTCAGCTAAGGTCGACGTAGTTATGTGACAAATGTACAGATGTAGAGACCCGTTTTAAGTTTTGTCAAAATTAAATTAAATCCAATATCTGTACTGTGGGTATCTCACAATGTACGCGTTATAATGACTGCCTACTACGCTCATGTTCATTTGAATTCAGTTAATAGCAAAAACAGTTTTTAGTCCATGGTAGTCACGTCAATTAGCTACAGTAATTTCACAGACGAGTACAGTCAAAACCAGCTGTGTTGCACCTTTCATGTCAATAACAGCTTAATATCGCAAATAACTTAGTACAAAAAATGGACCCAAATGATCAAAACTTGGTCCACAAACTCATTACGCCTTACGTGCAGTCATTTGGTCTCGTCTGTCGGCGTCGATCCTCGATCGGCTATAAATTGATTATATTCATCATTACGAGCGCTCGGTACGTGCCAGCTAGACATCTTACGTGTCGCCATCTTGCTTTTTGCTTGCGGCCCCTGTGGTCCGTCACAGGTTTATAAATCCCTTCAATCAGAGGGCAATTTATGTAGGCAGCTCTGAATTGCTAATTAAATGTAGACGAATGACTTTTATGTATCATGTGGTTGTTAAATAACTCACTTTAATGTGTAGTTAGATGGATTCTCATTTCCCTCTAACTCCGGCGTCATCTTGTCTGGAGCTGGCATAAAATAAATTGCTGCCTTCATTTCTGCAATCTTATATCTCAGCATGTGATAACGTAAGTAAAAATGATTTGAGGGCAAAAAAAAGCTACTGCTGGGGAAGCGGGATGTTCGTGAGAGTTACCGCCACTCTGGCTCTTAAAGGGCTCCAGGTGGAACTTGGCCACTGCGCCCACAGCGGGCGGGGTCATTTGATGATTTCCCACGAAAAAAGAAGGGTAAGAAAACTAGTCGCACGTCCTTACGAATCTGAATAAAATATCTTTACGTTGTTGTTTTGAATTTTAAATGGAATTCGCTTGTATTTTCGCTTTTTGCTTTTTGCTCGTGAGCGTACCTACATGATATAAGACAAGAGCCTGTGAGGTGCACAATGCGGCTCCGCGTAACAAATGATGCATTGTTAGATTACATTAGATACAACCCGAGCAACCTGAAGCTGCTCAACTCGTTTCACCTCAACACCTGTGCGTGGCCAACAATCGCCTTGTTTCAATCCAACTGCTATGCTAATTCACTTTGGCACTGTTACGTAATTAGTCACAGTAAAATTGAAAGTTTAAAATGGAAACAGGGATAGCATAATTCAGTACTATTACTAAGAACTGGACCCGGAGGTATGTTATTTTTTACTTAAAGACTTTGCCATCAAAATAGAATTCCATTGTCAATAAATTTCAGGGTGCGTTATAGAAAGAAATTATGTTTTACAGTTGTCTATAGAAATAGAATACTTTAAAGAATCAGTTTCTTAGAACTAAATAATAGTTTCATAAGCCGTTGAACTATTGTTACGTTCCGATGGAACGGCATTAACATAAACGCGAATATTTTTTGCATAATCAAGGAAATCAGATCGTGGAACGAGGCTCCGGGGCCCCGGCTCTGTGGACTATCTCCGCCACATATTTGTCGGCGCCATTTACCTTTTACAGTCCGCGAATTTACGACACACAGAAATATGGACACGTTTCCTTCAAGTTTACTACTGCCCAACTGCACCAACAAGGTTGTTGAATAAAAGTGTAATGTGTTATAATCTCGTGTTAGGATGGGTTTGTCACGAGCAGGGTGAATGCCCCGCGCAAATATGCTCGCTCCGCTAAAATAAGTCTTTGTACATTTCATTATTTTACATTAAACGACCCGTTGGTCCTACGGTAATTTGTTATTTTTTTGTTTAAAGTTTATTTACGTAGACTGCGTGCCTACAAGTAATTTTTGACGCTGGGTTGAAGAGATCTGAAGATACGGCTAAGGCTTTTGTTCACTAGAGCGTTTTGCTCATAATAACTGTTCCCACAGCAAAATAGTATAGAATGTGTATGAATGTATCTACACTTTAGTGTATACGTTGAAAGAGGAAAGATTAAAGTGAAGAGCCAGGGCATTAAGCATGGTCTCTTTCCTGTTCAGGTTTGCGCACTTTCTGCTTAAAAATAGTAACTTATTGACTGAAATTGTAACTAATGAAAAGTCCATTACCTCTACAGTACTGTAAAATTCCAATAAAGCTGAACATAAGAAGCAATATAAAGGAAAACCGTGTGATTCATCGAGTTTTCATATTTATAGAGATATATCTGGATAGTTAATTCTGGCCTTCCTTATTTGCTAGCAGTAAAACATTTACGAGCGCACTGATCATACTCTTTTAATTTGTATGAAGTGAAACGAGTGTAATAAACTAACATGTTCATGGTTAAGTCCAAGTTATCTGTGGAGACAAGAGACGGCACTAAGTAAAGACACTTCATCAGAAAATAACCTCTCTTTGTCGGCTCATCATAAAGCAGTTATTACTTATTTGAAAGGGTGAAATTGGCTTCTCATAATTGTCCTTTGTTTCTTCCTTTTCTTCATATTTTCTTTATCTTTATCATAAAACTCGAGTGCATTTAAGTTAGTCTATCCACGTTTACAACTTTAATCAGTATGTTGCTGCTTTTAAAAATGACCTCCGATATCGCCTGGGAAAGCTGTGAATTAACGTCAAGTTACTTAATTGGTAGATTACCTTTCTTGGTAGCTCAGGAAATGTTCGTCGTTGCCTATCCGTTTGCAAATCGCAGTCACTAATTAATAAATGTTTTCAGGATGAAATCTTCGGACTAATCGTATTCGAAAGACTCGCTACTAATTTGCTACCTTCAGCTTTAAGTTGATGCTTATTCGCATTGAATGGCATACAAATAGCACCTAAGCGAATTACTGTCAGATAATTTTTGACTTGCTTTTTGCTAACATTTTTTTTAATGTCTTTTCTATCACTAGAAAAAGGAGTAAATAATACTGTGACGTCTGATAGGGAAGAATGGAAGAAAAAAACGTGTTGCGCCGACTAAAATGGGATAGTTACTTACAGAAAGATGGTGATGATGATGATGTTTGACATAAAGTAGTACTACTTTATATCTTTCACATAAAGTAGATATATCAGATAGCTACCGTACGGAATTCTGCTCGTCATTGTAAGGGAAAAGCGTTAAATATAGATTCAGCTTTTGCTTGCTTTCTGAGAACCAGTTCTCATAACCCAGATGTATTAGCGTTATACAGTAACGATACTTATATCTTAAAAGTGAGGCTTGTAATTGCAATAGTAAACACTACACTATGTTCAATATCATATCGGGGAAACGTACTTTTTGTTAGCCTATAGTAAGTTGTTATTAATGAGTTTATAATCATTTGCTTTAGTATCGAGAAAACTTTTTTTGAATCGAGTTTTCGTACAGCAATTAAGTCTGTATAATGTCTTGCTTAACAGCAGTTTTTCTATATTGCAACAATATAACTCCCTTAATGTTAATATAAATAAGATAGCGATATTTAGTGAAAAGGTTTCCGAGAGTCCTATGTATGTACTGCCAGTTCATAATGTCTTAGATAATTTTCGCCTGTTACGAATTTAACTAAACGTCCGATGCGTGACCGGTCCCCATAAAGCGAAAGGTCAATAACATTGGCACTGGATTTATTAGTGTACGAAATTGCAAAAGTATTTTATTCACGTATATTAGAGAACATCTTGTGTATTATACTTTTTTTGATTGTCTAATGTTGGTTGTATTGCGCCGAACTTAATATTGTAAGGTTGGTAGAAGAATGTCGATTACTTTTAGGTGTATGTCTCACAAAATTGCGCTATTAAGATGAAATATAATAATGATACAAATCTATATGATACCTATTGTAAGTGCTCTACTTGGCTGGTATTCATTTGTTTTTTTTCTTCTAAAAACACGCGAATACATACCAATAGTGGACTCTAATTAAAGACGACCAATGTCTTATGTAGTGACGATAAGTAGGTGAATAAGATAGATATGTACGTTATCTAATCCCATGTAAATACAGAATTCTAAGTAAGAGCGAATTATTTGCATGAAGTGAGTAATATTGTCATATATTGTTGTCGTTGTTAGTTATGAGAAGTAGTGTTGTTTATTCAGCTGTAAACAGTTTACTAGAATTTCGAATTGTAAGAAACCTTAAAACAGTTTTGCTATGGCAGGTGATATTTTTTGCTTCTTATCAAAAGGAAGTTTATAAGTAAGTTATTCCTTTATAATAACATTATAGTTAACTGCATTTTTGATGGTTTTCATCTTTTTCAATCAAAGTTTTATGAAAAGAAGATACCAATGCTAAATACTTTGCGTGTATCACTGACAGCTTCCTAGAACGCATTTTTTAAACTAACAAACATTTATTTTTCATACAATATTTCGTGCAAATAATTCGCACATTCACCTGTTCCGTACAAAGTGGACGCGTCTCGTTAGCGACGCCTCGTAACTGGAACGCACCGCAACTCTTAGATACGGCTCGAGTTAACTGCGGTGAGCTTTAGTTATCTGTTTATCTCAATATCTAGTGAGTGTATAGGCGATTATTATGGTAGATAGATAAATAGAATATTCTTTATTGCACACCACATGAGAAACAGATTTGACAAACATAAAAGTTACATGGTGCCACAATGGGCGGTCTCATCGCTAAGAGCGATCTCTTACAGACAACTTTGGTAACAGTTTTCAGGTTTTATTAGGGATATTTTTAAAGGAAATTAAGTGAAAAAGTAAATTATGAAATGATTTTAAAAGCACCTAAATTTAATATATTCCTACGTTTCTATCAAATAGTGTCTACATCGGTCATTCAAAAGATTTGACACAGCATCTCACATAGCATTTTTGAAGCTACTTCGCGGTACCTTAAGCATACAGAATCTAGTTAGGTGGGCGGAAGTGACGTGAAAATTGACTGAAACCGGGTCGGGCCGGGTCGTTTCGCTAGTGTAGGTGCATGCATTGATTGTGTTATGTGTGCACCGTGAAATTGTCGCTAGGTCGCTCAGGTCAATGACCCGCGGTTACTGTGACTCAAGTATTCAAGTAACTAAGCTTTTGACTGCTTTTGATTTTCGGATTAGTTTTACGAACTGGTCGGCGAGGATGGTACCGTTTGTCTAGTCATCTAATCTAATGTTTTTGTAGAATTGTAGTCTAATGTCGACCGGTCTTACGATATCAAGGTCAGATTGTACTTTTTTTTGTGTTTTCTGTTATTTGGATATCCTTTATGTTTTGTTGCCGGATGTGTTTCCTGGAAACGGAACTAACAGGATTTAGAAGAATCTCGGTCGAAATAATACCTGAAGCTCGAGCTCTCTTTGCATTTCCTGCAGAAGGAAACTAGTTACTTAACTGCTTTAGAAATAAACAAAATTGTTAGAATGAGAAAATATTTTCTCAAAGGTTACGTAAAGCAAGCAAGCATCCCGCAAATCACAAATTTATTTACTTAAAATTCCAAAAATCTTTCTTCGCCATACTCTACATTTACTTCTTATTTGTATTGCTCAAGTCCAAAACACTATCACAAAGTATGAATCTTAGACCCAAGCTTCTTCTAACTGTGGCGACAAGGATCTTTTAGCTCGAGGTCCAATTTGAAAAGAATGCCGTCATATTTAAAAATCCATCATATTTGACAGTCAGTTTTTAATTCTTGTTGCGAATGCACACCAACGCCCTCATGTTAATGCGATCCACGTGCCGAAAGATCCTTGTAGCTCTATACTCGGCCAAGTAGACAGCATCTCATAAGCTGTCAATTGACAGCGAGACATAACAGGTAACCTGTGTAACGAGCGTGACAAATAGAGTGAAGCGATTGTCACGGTCCGCGGCGTGCCAGACGCTGGGACAAGTCTTAGTACTTTTTAGGGCATAACGTTGTTACCTAGAATGTCATCTTATCTAGATTAAGATTGAATTTAATGTCATGATATACTTTCTTTGTCGGTGTCTTGAGAATAATGAGTATTGTCTTCTTTTCAATCTTCATTACTATTTGTTTAGTTATAAATATTTTATCGTTATTCGTGGATATGGTTTGAAGCATGAATTAAGTTAAAGACTACACAGATATTCATAATGTATAATCGTTCATTTACCAATCCTTGGACTCTTTTATGACTTGACTGTAATTTCACTTTAATTATTTTATTACAACGGTTATAAAAACGAAAAATAAGATGAAATTTATAAAAGCTAAACACAAACGAATAAAATGTATAACAAAAGTACAAAACATGCCATACTTTTTGCCTATTTTTCTTTATAAAATAATTTTCCTTTTTTCTCCAAATCTATAATATGACAAGACTTTTCTAACTAGAAATCTTTATTGTTACAGATGACAGCAGCAGACAGGAGGTTTCATCAGAACAACAGGTAACAGGCTGTAATTTGGTACTTTAATTGAAGCTGTGTATTATATCTTCACGGTACATTCACAATGGGTGTTATAAGTGCCAATAAAGTGCCAATTATCTACTACTATTGGATTTTATGTTCAGTAGTATGAGGAGTGATACTTTGCTGCTATTTTTAATTGCTTATGTTCAACCCCGTTCCTGGGTAGAAGCCTCTATGTATGATCCTCATTTAAACGAGTTTTAGCGACAAGCGATACTATATGTTCTTATTAGGAACGTATAAGAGACGAAGACATGCTGCGCCAACCCCAAATAATAATTAGGATAAGGGCAGGGTAATGATGATATGTTTGCGAATCTCTCTATATTCTTAAAATTTCATACACCCCTTTGTGATATTTGTCACAAAGGTCAATTGCTATAAAATTACATAAGTTTAACTAAAACTACACGTCATCTATCACATTCTGCATAAAACTGGTATCTCAAAAACATCGTCTTTAAAAGAAAGTGTACCGCAATAATTAATGTAGTGTTAACTGTTTATTACTCTTAGATAAGATAGAGCAAGTTTTTACGACAATGATGGTTATCTAACCTATTTCTTTACTATCGCTTGATATCAAACGACTGCATTTTAAAGCATTGTGTATTGGGTGTGTTGTAATTTGAAAAACGTTTACGATTTTGTAAACAAATGTTAGGTAATACTCAGATATAATGTGTCACATATTGTACTCGTATTTTATCAATTGCGGATTTATTTTTTTAGGTGAAATGGATTATGGGGTTTATGATAAGAAAATTTTGTATTTTTACTATTTGCTACCCCAGTAACTTTTTGTGCACCTGTGTTTGCGCACTCGCTTGTGCACTGATATATGTTTTGCGTAGCTGGCTGGTGTCATAGTAACACTAGCCGCGAAATCGGTCAGGAGAGAGAGACAACTTTTTGTATTTATAGAATGTTTTGTTTAACTTTAAAGTAATATCTTTTATCGTAAGATAGGTGGGTGTTTTGAAGGTGACTGATTTTTTGGGATTGGTTCGTTTCGAAGATAATTGATATCGTTTTAATACGTGTTGGGATACCGATAGCTTGTTAATGGCAATACTTTTCTGTTGTATACATATAGCGCAAATTATTTAATTAACCAGACCATCTCTAGCTGCACTAATCTACCCGAGTCTGATCTCATCTGAACTGAACGAATCTAGCTCACAAACTAGAGCACAACGAACCATCTATATGTTGAATATAGATAAGCTATATCTCAATCCAAGAACCTACTCTACTTACCATAGTCTGATCCGATTTTCCATTGATAATACACGTACCAAATTCAAAAAATGAAGACTGCTGTGTGTGGAAGCGAGATACCGTGCTATACTCCGTGTAGTGTCATCTCGCTCTCACAATGCGAATGTCTGATGTTTTAGAGGTTTTAGTATCATAGTAGTGCGCAGGTAGGACCACCGTGCGCGGGACCACGGTTGTTACCCCACACGATGGCTTGCTCCCCATTTGTGAACATGATAGACACACAACCCATATTGTGTGTGGATCTGTTACAGATAGCCACGGGTAATGGGGATAATATACGAGTGTGATTGGGACAATAGTTGTGGGTGACCCCATTAATTATACACTTTATGAATATTTTTGATACTTTTTTATAAATGTGTATGTGATGCGTTTATTCGTTGTTGCAAATACAAGATTAAACAAGTACCTAGTGATGTCTGATACTTTACCAAACAAAGAAGTTGCTTCAATTCTTACGTGAATTAACTCATAAAGAACATTGCATGAATTAAAACTATTGCACTCGATTGTAAAGTTACTCAAGGACGCGTAGTACATAAATTTGCACGTCACTGTACAGTGTAGTGTTTGCGCAACGTATGAATGAAATCGCTACACGTTCTCGTATTACGAAAATTCACAAACGGTTCCGAATTAAGATTAACATAATTATTTCTGGGCTGTTAATTTTCACGCAAGTGTAAATGTAACTGTATTGAAAACTGACGTTTGTGTGATTGCGTGAAATGGTCTTGAATACCGTCAGCAACGTAGGTGCATGTTTACAATTAGAATTACTGTGTTACAAGTACACGATTTTAATGCTATAAGTTGTTGTTGCGTAGATAACAAAATAGCGTCGACATTAGAATTTGGAATTAGAAAAAAAATTGAATAAGAGATTCTAAACGTCACAGAATTTCTGGTAGCTTTTTCAATTTTGGTTCATTGAATTTTATTGCGGACTGTACCTAAGTACGGATGGGTTTAGGAGAACAATGGACTCTTACGGTTTAGCTGTTCGTATAATGATGTCAAGAAGGGCACATAATATTTGATATGTGTCGGTTCAGTTATGTCAGTTTTTATAGCGCTGCGGTAAATGGAAATTCCCTGAAGGGACGACGCCCTTTGTGTTACAGTCATTAATCCTATTACCCCTACAAAAAGGCCGAGCGGAATATTTGCAAAGCGTTTTTGTAGAGGTACATGCAATTTCGAATATGGTGGAACTGGCTGGCTATAAAGCAGAAAAGGATAAAAAGGTTTATATGTCTAATAGTGAATAGAATTCTGTCGTTAGAGCAGCGGATCTTTAAATGGTAGTTTGGATTAAAGATATAAAGATACGTGTGCGTCGATATGCGTTTGCTGGATGCACAGCAAACCAGCATTAGCCATTGAGTACAAAACAAGCCCTACTTAAGATACAGCACACAACAAAATAACAGTAGATACTTGTCTTCCGTTCATAAACCGTCGATAAGGTTGCTCTAACAAGTTGCAGGCTGCTGACTGCGCAAGCGCGTTGTTCCCGTGAGTTAGCGCCATCTGTTACCATCCCTCGGCATCAATCACCGTGATCGATGCACTCGAACTAGGCCTGAGAAATCCGCTCCGCTCTATGAAAGGTTTATTTCGATACTAACTTTTATGGCGGGGTTCGTCTACTTTTTCTCGTTTTATAGGTGATACATAATTTATGAGAACTGTTATTCTGTACGTTATTGCTGACGCTCGTAGGTAGGCCAATTCGTTCGTAATGTGTACCGGGTAAAGGAGGATTTGTTGTGTAGCTTTTTGCTTCTGGTTTTTGAAAAAAGGTTTAACATCTCTTAGGCTGCTGGGCTGATAAAAGCTTTGCATGATTACAAAAATATGCTCCTGATGCTTTTTCGTATAACCCTTTTTACCTAAGTGCTTGGCAGAAGCATCTTCTTTTATCCTGATGCATAAAACCTTTAATAAAATAAAACGACTACACTAAGAGCTCCTAAGCATTGACCAATAGCTGGCTCCTGCCTCAGACCTATTTAATGCGACGTTGTAAATTGTGTGTGAAATCAGAATGCTTACTGAAGGCGAGACGAAAACGATTAACGTGACTGAATCCTACGTGATGTCTGTGATGTCTACATCTTATATAACAGCAATCATTTACAGCTCCATTAATGTCGTTGAAGATGCTGTACGATGTGCAAATGTAAATATTACATTTTTAATTATTCTCTAGAAGTGCAGACTAGAATCCGTTAGCCTCAATTTCGGCGTTTCAAAAATATTCAAATACGTAAAACTCATACATAAGCTTCAAAGGATAACATCTTAACCGTTCACATTCGTGGGAATATCCGAAACTTTAGTTCCACATCAAAAGAAATAACCTGCGCAAACTTAAAGAATTTCACGTTGCTTTATATAACACTATTCAATCGCGACCAGTTCTCAAGGATACTAGCGAAGTGGGTTCAATCACATCGCTCGCGGTGAATGAAATACAATCCGACCAAAACATGGAACACAATACATTTGAAAGCTTGTAATGTGCGTGTATTACATTTGAAATTAGCAAGGTTATACAGGAACCTCAGGGACCGGGGCTAGTGTTGCCCGGCTACTTTTTGCGATAAGAATCGATAGCAGCGAAAGTGATTCGATCGTCGTTATCGATCTTGCGGCTGCAATCTCTCACTGTCCGACGCTTGTGAGAAAATATGGAGAAATATTAAAAGTTATTCGTATTTAATGATCAAGTTGATAATAATTTGAATGAATAAGAGGATAAGCTAGACATCTTAGTTAGATTTGATGTATTAAAGCTGTTGTTAATAGCTAACGCTTTTGCTAAGTCGCTTGCGTTTTAAAAGACAATAAATAGCAACTATGTAGGAATTTGTCAGACGCCTGTCAAAAGCTTTTTCTTTGCATTCCTCCTTGTGTTAGCAGCCGTATCACAAATTAAGCAACTTGGCCACAAATGAGATCAAATAATTATAAAGCCTTTCCAAAAGAAATTCTACACACCGTATACGGATAAAGTACCAAACACAATGATAATAGCATAATACACGCTAGCGCGTCGCACAACTCTCCATATTTCCGCTAATTACATTTAATTAATACATCGCTTCATGCTTGTCACTGTATATCATTATTTTCGTGTCCATTATCATTAGCTCAATTATAGTTGTTAACCTGTAATGGAACAATTTAATTTCGAATCTGTTTAGCTGACCTTTTCAAGCTTCATTTAGTTTAAATTAGTTTTTTAGTATTTTGTCTTTTTGTGTCGTGTTTACGGCATCTTTATTATAAACTTGAGAGACTTGATTAAAGTCTATCCATTTTTCTTCACCTACTTGAGGTCTATGAGGCGTGAGAAATGGCTGAACTTCATCTGAGGCTGTCGCCTAGATATCGGACTCAATGAATTGGATAAAGGTGGGACCTGTTAGATATGAGAAGATTTAGAGGCAAGCAGTTTATGTGACAAGTTTTAATGAAGATGTTTTGCAAGGTTCTATATAAACGTTTGTGCTACAAGATATGGATATTTGTTGCTGGATATGTAGTGATTGGTAATAATTTTATGGGTTGTATCAGACCAACATTCACAACCCATTTATTTCTTTTTAGTCTGAAAACTTGTAAACTGCAATATACCGAATTAATCTTTATCAAAACGAAAATGCTGAAACAAGACAAATGTCCTAGAGAATGCTGATGCCCATCTTTTAACTGCTAACGAATGTCACCAATTACTTCAAAAAGGTTTTACTTTTAGCTCTAGCCTTAGCTGTGAACTCTGTTTCGCTCTTTTTGCATGTAACTTTTTAATGGTGAGTCGTTAGTCGAGTACGGAGACGAATAGACTGACCTGATGTACAGTTAGCTGGCGTTAAAATTTTGTAATAGATTCGCAAAAGATTAGAAGAGTTTAATAGTAGATAATTTATATCGCGATAACAGTTGCTGGAAATTCATGATTCTATTAATTTTGTTTGTTGTCGTTAGGCTGTTTATTTTTAAAGTAATTAGAATCAATGAAAGTAAATGCAGTACGGTCTATATTGGTTTACCAAAATCATTTCACATTACGACATGTTTTTAATAACCTAACATTTCCAATCGAAATGGTTACAGCGGCTACTGTATTGAACTTATATTTGGTCAAAATGTCGCGTTATCAATTGTGTTATAGGGTAATAGGCTCACTTCAATACCATAATTGGTTAATGTTAGTCGAGTCACAATCCCCTATTAAATATTAATAGGATATCATGTTCTGTCAGATAATACATAATTGGCATGGAGTTGAGCTTGTCAGCCGCGAGGCATTCGCGATATCATCCGAAATAATCCATCTAAATCTTGTTCGATCTCTGTAAAACAAATGAGGCCTCTTTGTAAAATGCTGCACAAAGACCAAATAGACGATACACATAAATAATCCCTATTTGAATATGCAGAAGGTCGTAAACTGAATACAGCTCATATTAACATATTTTGCTTTTAAACTTTCGCAACACACAGCCCTCAATGCATCTTTTCAAGTGTATCGCCATATCATTACTCGGAACCTTCAACAGAAGGGTTTAATAACTCCACATATCTACCGTTATTATTCATCAGCTAAGCTTTTAGTGTGGAAATTATCGGACCCATAGCAAATGAGGAAGATCATAGATTACTTAGGAACCTGTCCGAGACTGGTTTGCGCATTAGCTTTGACATAGAAGCCTTATTAACAGAATAAATACGTTGGCTATGTTACGAGTTATTATGTACTCTTAGCGCTGTCTTGATCGATGACTATACACTGATTATTAGCGAGATAGTGATTAATATCATCGAAGACGCCTTCTTCCTAGTTTCTCGTACTCGTAACGATGGACGTATGTTTACAATCTAATTTCCCTAAACTTTCCGGAAATCATTTGCTTAGTTGTAAGGACTGGTGATAAAATTGTTGGCTGTATTCGGACCTTCTCTTCTTTTGACTATAGTACTTTTTCTAGGTATTTATTACCAAGATCGATCGCTACATACATTCTGTTCATTTATGATTTCCTTAATTGTTTACTTCTAATCGCATCTTCGAATGATCTTAAACGATGTTATCTGATTTGCCTTTTATGGAGCTGTCTGAATCATTACCTTGCCTTAACGTTTTTTTGTATAATTATGTCCACGTTACAGTAATTTCTGTTTTTTATTTGACATTGCGATTAATGGGACGTTCAGATGAGTTAACATTATGATCATCGTGCTTCCGCTGTTATTTGTGTTTCCTGGTACCTATGGTTGCCGGCCAAACTTGATCTAGAAATTGTGTATTTTGAGATATTTCTTGTAAATGGGATTTGCGGTGTGACATACTTGTTGTTGACATTTTGCTTCTTTATATTGTGTTTTCATTTTGTTTTGCAATATTGTTCCAGATGCATCTGCTTTACACTAAACTGTATTTTATAATGCTCTATCGGAATTCGTGTCGCGAATCACAAATACTGTTGTTGTTCGTTCATTATTTTCTCATCAAGTCTGCATTTGTTTGAAGCAGTCATCAACTACTTGACATAAGATTAAAGGTTGGTTGACATTTGTTGTCAAATTGGTTAATTATTTCAGACCTTTGTTCACGTGTGTTGTATTTCTCATCATGGTTACTTTAGCACGGAATTCCTAGTGTCATCTAATTGTTCGAAATAATTGTAGGCATTATGTAAAATTAAGATGTAACTGGTCATAATCATGGTATTCATCGTGAAGCCTCATTCTGCTGACCCCAATGAGGTCTAAACGGCTTGAAGTTATTTATTTGAGTTAATACGACAGTTGCATGATATGTTGCATTACGCTTACGGTTAACGAGAGTAGAAATGTGGGTGTTATATCATCTGTTACGGAGGTAACTGTAAAACCCCGAACCGAGGCTTCGTGCGAACATTTACTCGCGTGTCTTTTCAAAGTTCAGGCTATTAGGAATTGGACATAATTACCTACATTATATATGATTGGGTGCTATAATACGGTTTTCACTTCATCGCTCATAATGTGTGATCCAGTTAGGATTTATAGGCCTTGATACTAATATGACGTAACAAGCCCGGTAGGATATTTTTGCTCCGTGAGATGACATACGAAGAGTTTTACACCTTTTGACTGAAGAAAAAATAGACGAAATCCTAACCTGATTTTAGAATTAATTTTACTTCGTACAACACCACCAAATCAATACAAAATTACCATGTATAAATATTAATCAAAGAATTATAAAGAAACATCTAAACATCTTAGTTAAGAGCAACTAAAAATTCTAAAGGGAATATGAGTCAATTAATATAATTAAATTCACGTTTATAATTAACAGTATAACACAAATTTTATGAAAATATACTGTCATAGTAGAAAACCAGTTGAGGTGCTCAAATTTTCGACTTTATTAGCTTAAAATGATAATTTTACCAACTGATTTAAAGAAACCAAAATATGGATATTTGTGGGAGCCGCAGTAGTTAAGAGAATTACTATAATTAATAGTTAGGATGATGTCCTCCGTAAAGTTTAACTATAGAATAGTATAATATACCTTATTAGTCCATCTCTTAAACAGATATCTGGAATATGATTATGAAATGCTTATTCAAAACCGATTTTCCGAGCGCCTCTTCGAATTGAAAACATTAATTTTGTAGACCATGTCTAGAAATATAAATGAATAGCAAAACATTGAATACATGTTCGTCGACATTTTTACACTTACGCATATGTTATTCACGAAAAGCCCCGAGGTAGCTTTTAAAGCTTAAACTTGACATAGTTTCTGAGCTTTTAAAGCGCACCGCTATCGTAATGGTATCATATGCTTGACGAGTTTTTTTAATGAAACCTTCGCGGCGGAGACGAGGAAACTCAAAGTAATTCAAACTGGAAGTTACGGTTTTTAATGGTTTTCTAAATAACGCGTATTTGTTAAGCATATAGTTGAGTGTAAGTGCATATTTTGTTGGTTGCATACGGAATTACGGATGGATATGCAGGTTTCAAGAAGATTTTGTTGGAAAATATTTATTTATCTCGAGAAGTAGGGGTGGGAATGTCCACCACTTTTCTTTTGAAAAAGAAAGTTTACGTTACTTTTACGACTTATCAGTTCATTTACTTAATGCCTTTTCATCCGCTCTTAATATCTATGAAAGTTTTTCAATTACATTTTCATATCGGCGTTCATTGGCTTATCATATAACGCATTCATTCACCAACTTTCATTTAATCTTCTGGGATCTCTCACGGCGGCTATACAAGCAACAGATTATCAGGTCCCGATATCGTTTGATAAGCTTGGAGTAAACTGTGTGGTGTTCGAACCACCGTTACCCGTTGATAGGAAACTCTAATGATTTGCAGGCTTCGCATGAACAGTTAGATTGTTCCCATCGCCGTGGCGGGCTGAGATCACCTGCAGGCAATCACTGGATCTCCGTAATGCCTCGATAAGTTATGGCTACTGTTAAAGTAATTATGGGCTTACGTTGTAAAGTAATTTAGAAATTTTTGCGAAAGAAATTGGGTCGCTTTTTGAGGCCCGTGAAATTCGCTACTCTGATTGAACTTTAATATTTGATGAAAAGAAATCAAAACGTGAGAAACCAACGAAGAAATTAATTAAACTAATACAAATTTCCGATAGGATAATAATGAATTTAACAGACCAAAATAATACACACAATACACAATCAATCGAGAAAAGCAGACCGCGAGCATTCAATAATAATAAAGAATCGTCAAAAGACACCTGATCTTTATTTAATTACAATTTTATGAGTAATATATAAAAGATCTCCATAAGCGATTAAATTAAATGTACGTTTTCCATCTAGCCATTAGAATTGCTAAGCCATAGTCGCTGGCACTGCGGCCAGCAATGTGTTAATAGAACATTTCCCAGCATGACCACTCGTAATGAATATAATACATAAAGTATCTGAACAAGACTTACTATTATTATTCCTGTCAGGCTTGCTTATTCTGATTTAACTTCATTACAGTAAGCACCTATTTTAGCATCGTTAAATTTTGCATCGGCAACTTTAGATTTACCCTCATCAAGATTCATAGCTACAGGATTTTGTCCCTTATCATTATGTAGATTAGGGCGTTCTGTGACTTCTACGTATGCATGAGTAGTGTTATCGTGATCCGTACTATTAGTATTGTTAGAATTTAGTCGAATGTTCTCAAAGATCACTCCCACGGTAGGCTGCGTTTATCATTGTCCGTTTGGTCCCCTGAGACAATTTTTGACCTTGTTCTAAATATTTAAGTGATGTGGTTTTGGATTGAGATCATTTTTGTTATTTGTAGAACATAATTTGTGTTTGTTTGAGTTGCATAAATGTTTACTATTGCAATATCTTGTTAACCAGTCTTTAATTTTCTCCCTTCTCTTAAAACGGATGTTGCAACGGTCAAGTGTAATGTCATGCAATAAAAAACAAAGTTGCTTTTACAGAGCGCTCCATTTTTACGAGATTTTAATTTTCACAATACAGTTCTATGACCTTAGATTATCCATGAAATTATAAGTAGTAAACTTAACCAACATTTCCCCAATTATACACACTTCATTAATAATAATAAGTTATCAAAGTTTAATAGTTTAATCGTCGGCTTCCGTTTGCCTCATTATTGGCATATCTGATGCTCTATAAACATTAAGTGAGTCGGTGCATAACTTAATGCTTGATTGCTCAGATTTAAGACACGATTAACGCTAATGCAGCCACGCCGATGCTTGTGGCTTTCATATGCTAATTAAAATGTTTGTTAAGTAACTGGGGGCGTTCTACTGTTTTTATTGTTGGGTATTTGAAATATTTCAATATCATTAAGTTGGTACATACTTTAAAAGATTATTGACTGACGGTGAAGGAAAATCGTAAAACAATTTAAGGCAATATACTGAGGTATTTCATAAGGAAATGGACTTTCCCTAGTTCGGATGAATACTAGACTCGTAAATATTAAGGAAAAGCTTCAACCCAGTGTTATTATAGTCTATTAATAACACCCCTCATTACGTAACACGATCTGCACGTCCAGTACATGCACGGACATGCCGTCATTCAGCCGTAGTAAGGCACCCACTGTAATACTTAATTCTGTTCATCGAGAGCGCTGAACTTTCGCGGCAATCGCGGCTTATAAAAAGCGAGCGGCTAGCCTTGACCGTGCACTGCGCGCTGCGCGTGCGCACCGTAGCTCATTCGTCCACGACGCCGTAGCAATGAACTTATTATGCTAATTAATTGATACGTATTAACTTCGTTTGAATTTTTCGTATGGAGATTAGTTTTATGGGTTTTATAATATTAGGGAATTGAAAGTATGTGTGTATTCTTCCCACGTGGAATGAATTAGCGATGATAAATGCTCGTCTTCCGGAGCTCACGAAATATCCGAAACTATAGAAGTGTTATGATATTTATGATAGCATGCATTTCGATGTAACCAATGCATGTGATTAACAGTAAATTTATTATTAGCGGGATAGGGGATAGTACCTATGCTACTACTTTAAAGGGATATTCCCTGAATTCTACAGCGATACTTACCTTAAAATCAACTTTTAAAGGTTTGTCTGGAACTATTTTATGCCTTAGTGCTTCACCATGAAACTCTATTACCTCT
Source organism: Chrysodeixis includens (assembly GCA_941860345.1). Lineage (NCBI taxonomy): Eukaryota > Metazoa > Arthropoda > Insecta > Lepidoptera > Noctuidae > Chrysodeixis > Chrysodeixis includens. Next base: position 2,112,188 of record OW796092.1, read on the forward strand.
TAAGATGTATGAATATCATCTTGCAACATTGTAACATGCTATTCCAGACTAAGCACAGAATGTCAGATACAACCCAATAAATTTTAAATTCTATTTTAGTTTTCCTTTACAAGGTATAAATAGCAGAAATATTAAAGGTCAAAATGTGGGCGGACGGTAAAATTCATAACAGAACTGAGTGCACTACTGAAATGGTTATTTTTAACATCAAAGCTTTCGGAAAATGGACACTTTAACGAATAACATTAATTTATTTTGCGATGTGTTTTTATTAAACTCAATATATTTGCATAAATATTACCGATGTTTATTATTAGTAAAGGTCACATTTTTTTAACATTTAAGATTGTATATTAAATAGATCAAATCGACAATATTAATACCAGTTTCAAATTAGTATTTCATATCTCGTTTTTTTTTTCTTCAAATCAGTTATTTATACACTCTAAGCAAATATTCATGTGTAATTCTACCACATCGCTCCTCTGCCCTTATCCCAATTATAATTTGGGGTCAGTGTAGCATGTCTTCTACTTCCACGCGTTCCTATCTGACGTCATATCGCAGGTCACACTCTTTGCAGCCATATAATCTTTCACACAGTCCATCTATCGTTTCTTTGGTCGTCCTCTTCCTCTATATCCATCCACATTCATGTGTAATTCTACCTAACAGTAATAAAAAATATGTTTATTTGTAACAATATACCTAAACGTTGAATCATAGGGGGAGTAACATAAATATCACATTCTGGTTTTGCCCTTGCAGATAACGTATTATCATGATTCAGAACTAAAATGTATTTATTACAAGTTACAAAGGCATAAATTCAAATTAAGTCGACGTAATTAATTTGTAACTATTCAATTTGATTGTAATTGTTTTACAATAGTTTATTTGCTAGATGTTCCCACGGTAGTCTAGACGTGATAAATACTAATTGATGGATGTCATATCTATGTTTTACACTTTATTGAACTTTCGATAGTATACTTATAAGCCCACCTTTGACTTGAGATAAGTGCAAATTTATAGCGAAAATCGTCATACAGAATCAAAATAAAATGTTATCTATCTTTTAGCGTAGTCGTGTCGAAACTGCAGTAAGAAAAATATTTCGTTTCGTTTTTGGTCAATACGCATTTGCTGTGGCTCCGCAAAAAAACGAGATGTTGCACGAAACTATGGACATTTTTCCGCATAGAAAACAATACCTCAACGCTACATTTTAGATAGGTAGTGGGCGTCACTGTAGCAAATAACATTATTAAAATGAAACAAATGTGTAGGTAATGAGTGGGTGTCTTCTAACCTAAACATCATCACTGATATTAGAAAACAAATGAATAATATCAAACATGTCGATATGAACCTAATATAAGTAATATCCCGTATTACGCCAATTGAAATCATTGTTCAGTTTCAAAAATCTAATTTACTATGATAATAGTCAGCGACTCTCGCTTTCATACTTTGCAACTAAGTGAGCGTACACAAATAAGTGGGTTTCAGTAAAAGTATTGCATATTATGGTATTTAAATTTCACCTGTCCTTGGAAACAATGAAGTTTCTAATATTGTTGTTGCACTAGAAATTGCACGTCGACAGTACGCGGATTAGAATTTCTAGATGAAATTCTTGAAATGGTTTAGTATACACACAAACTTAACTAATATTTCCATTTTCTCGGAGCTATCTTTGAGGCAGAGTAAGTTCGATAGCAGTGAAGTGTAGTGTATGCGGTTTTTCATACAAATAATTAGTGCAAAATAAATCTCTATCGTTTGCAATAGTGAAAGTGAAAAACAATTATAATTAAATCACATTTTGAAATTAAGAACAATAAGTCAAAAGTTTTGCAGCAGAAATTTACCTATAGAGGAAATCATTTAATAAAATAATGGTCATTTAATCAAAACATTAATAGATAACAATAGCAACACACTCCGAGTGCTGTTTACCGATTACACGGGAGCGGCGCGTGCGACCCCGCGGCGCGCGGCGCGTTGCGCTTCTCAGGCGACTACCACCACGACTTACAGTGATATTATTGCAGAAGCGGAAGCGTGACAACGCAATAAATGCCGTATAGCAGCGTCTCTTTTCCACAACTGCAATAATATAACTTTAAGTCACTTTAAGGTCGGCCTCATACACTATAAAATTCAGAATTTGAGAGTCGGTTCTCTATTGCAAATATACCAAAAGTGCTCACCTGTAACTTATAGTGTAGTGGTTTGGATTGAAATAAAGAACAGACTTTCAGATTCGGAATTCCGGAGTGTATGAGGCCGGCCTAAGAGGTAGTGGGCCCTCTGGCGCAGCGATTTGCACGCCCGCGCCAACGTTGGTATGCGCGACCGTTGACTTTGAATGCTGATTGCGATTGACGCGATTCAATTACTAAGCAGATTGGAGATTTATTGATTGACACTCTTGACACTATCACTGGGCTTGACTGGTTTGTAGTGTCGTGAGAATAATTTTGCACACTGCCAGGTGGCAAAAGCATGTACTTGCTAATTTAAATTCATAACTGCATAGTTCAACTGTACAACAACGAACTCCAATTGAGACTTGCTATAGTATATTTGGATTTAGATAAATGTGATCAGATATATCAAAAGCGTTGCTTAAAGACATCACAAACAACATCATACAATTCTAACATTAGTGCCTGAAAAGACAATTTTACTTATAACTTTTGTCTAGACAGGTATTAGTATAGCAGGGTCGTCGAACATCTAAAAAATACAATTAAATAAATAATTTTAATACCTACTCTATATAATCTGCAAACCAGCCTGGCAACACCCTACCAGTGTATTTATGTTTTGCCCTCAACTGCTCAATCCAGGTTACATGATATTATCAATTCTCTTCGTGCGCGATAATGTATGATAATAATAAATATTTAACAAAGAACCGCGACCGTTTTCCTAGGCGTGATAGTTACTGCCCACCGAGGAAACTTTATTGTGTTTTGAGCCAAGATATTGTTAAAACTTTGCAGTTGAATTTGTAATATAATCGTATCGTTCTAATGGTCAAAAACAGCAAAAGAAATAAATTAAATTCATGTCGCATCATAAGTTTTCCTTTAAACAGCCTTATAGAACAGTACGAAATAACTGTGAAAAGGCTTACTGAGAGGGTCCGTGTATGAATACTAGACCTAACATACACATAATAATGACCGCTATATCGTGGTCCCTTAGGGCTTAAGAGGTCAGCAAAATATCTGTGTAGATTACTAGCACCCACATACATATCACAAACACAATTTCTCCCATTATTTACATTAAGCTAATCAACGTAAAGCAAAATCGAATCGATTAAATAATTTATAACCAATAATATCGGAGTTTTGTTTAATGATCTGCGCGCGCGCATCTAATTCCCTCGCGCCACTGACACGGTGAACCGAGGTGACCGGCATCACAGCAACGTCCTAGGTCACGCTAAATGACACAGAAAAACAAATCCGGACAATTCTTCCAAAACCAGTTTTTGATTCCGAAGAAAATTAGAGAAATTTTGCAATTCTTGTGGATTTAGATCGTCTATGCAAATATTTCCTCATTTTAGAATCGTTGTAATTTACTTGATAGTTTAACGACTAGGTTTCGACCTTCTTACTGGATAATAATCCAGATGCATGTTGATATGGTTTCAAGTTTACAAATTCTTTAAGAGTTTACATTTTGTTGCATTTGAAGTTGTTGGACATTCAGTCCAGTTTGCAGTGCGTGGAAAAGGAGTGGGCCTTTGTTTAAAATAAGATACTTCGGAGACTAAACTGGAATTGTTAAAGATAATAATTTAAATGTTGTTAAATGAGTATAATAGCATCATATTCTGATATACTCGTTATACTAATAAACCTTCCTTTGAAGGAAAACAAACGTGCCCCTGTATTAGCAAAGATAAATTCTGAAGATATTGCAGTAGGCCTTCTGCAAATTTCTTGATATTCACATCGAAGCCGGTTCCTTCCGGATGTATTGCAATTGTTCTTAATAGACTTCTCTATATTTGGAGTGTTGTAGAACAGTTGTTGTACTAATGTTTCATTATATCATTATATTTACATTATTCTCTTCATAATCAGTTAAATTGCTACTTCTATCGTTAATACCGGCAGTTTCGCATTCGTTTATGTAATGACCATCCATTTCATATTCTACTAATTGTAAATATAGCTTATAAATTACAATAATTATGACTAACAATTTTTTTCTTGTTTCAGGTAAAGCTCGTTTCTTTGAAGCCGCATAGATAAGTACATTAATAGATTGATCATCATCTGTTTCCTACATCAGATTAACAGATTTATCACAGAGCTCAGTGATCTACATTGCCGTCATCAATTATGCAATACCTATCTGCATCATTCCTTTGAAACAAAGAATAAGGCATAAAATCCCAAGTCCGTGACGTGTTTCACCTGCCCCCAATGATTCGCTTATCGCACGTTCTAGCCGAACCGTTAGGCTCCCCATAGTAGCAAGTGCACCGCGATCGACTGGTTTATCAATAAATATAAATTGAACACCATAAAAGATGACCGACGGACTTTAATTAGGGTTTACAACATGTTTTACTATTGCTAATGCTTATTAAACATGAATCGTAATGAAAGACATTTTCATAGAGGCATCCGCGGATAACAATTATAACTTTTTAATCGCGTGTTTGAATTATTCGTAAGAGCTTGCATAGTTAAGTTGTTGCTGTATAGTCGTTAGTGGTAAGTTGATGCTTTTTTTATTCCCAATGTTTAATTTCTTGATTACTTTATTCTAATACAAAGCCTTTACCGAGCAGGTGCGCAATTTGTTATATCAATTTTGAGTAATTTACTTTGTTGTTAACGTCTGCCTTTTACATGTAGTCATTTCCATTTATTAGAACTACAATTGTTTCCAAGAACAATTTTCTTTCAACTTAACATTGTCCATAACGACATTCATACGAATGTTGCTAATTAAACATTGAATACGTCCTCATTTCACACCGTGGCCGGGGACGCTCGTGTCTCGGGTTATGGCTCGGATTGGGGCCGGCGAGATTACTTCGTTAACGGTGTGCGCCGCGCCCTGCCTTCGTTTGTTGCCTTTACTACCTGCCGACTAATTAATGTACGACTCACTTGAATATTTGATGGGCCTTAAAAGCTTAATAATGTTTGCTGAATTTTACAATAATTGTTTCCCAAGTAAGTCAGAACATGTTTGCCACCCAAGTTGACCTTAACCGATGGGCTCAATAAGCTACTCCGGTAAAGCAGGAATATTTTAGAGAAATATATCAAATATCAGAACATCTCATAAATATAATTAAATGCCAGAAACGTAAAATTCTACAATAACAATCCCATAAATCAATTTACTTAAAGGTCGATTAGGACTGCGATACATTTCACACCAAACGACATTGCTACGCATTTTGCCGAACTGGTATACTTTATGAATATTAAAATCATTTTAGGTAAAGAAGCAAATCAACCTTATTGAAGATCCGCAAACAAAATTCAGTCATAAATTGTTGTTAATTCGAATGTAGATGAGCCATTTTATAATGATCAGGTTGATGTAGCAAGTCTAACGTGTTTAATGATGTCACATCACGTGTGTTTTTAATTAGTTCTCGTTACTGATCCGATAATTTACACTCGCTATTAGGTGTCAAGTTCTAGCTGTAAACCAAGTTTGCATATCTAAATCAATCCATCGTTAAGTTTATTACAAACTTGGTTGAGTTTTAGTATGTAAGTAAGGATGGATAAGTCTGGATGTTTGTTACTGTTTCACACACTCTACTCTTTTCACTTCAAATAGTGCTACATTGGAGCCTAATTTGAATAAATTACTTTTGATTGTGAAGCTCAAACGGCTGGAGCAATTTTGATGAAAAAGATGGAGTTAGCTGAGACCCTGAATGTGCCAGGCAGGAGTAATGCTTTTGCTACAACAGACATTCGCACGGGCGCAGTCGCAGGCACAGAGTAGTTACTTGATAATTTCTGAAATTTAAATTAAAACTACACATTAATTGTCTGCCTTTAACCAACATCTGTAAAGTAATTTTCATCAGTCTCGAAAATCGATTTTATGCACTGCTCAAGTTATTATACATGTAACATAATACAGCCACTACATCTATAGTATTCATCTCGTTTGAATTTCTCAGCGAAAGCTTCAAAACCACTATTGCATTACATATTGCTTATTAAAGATTTCAACCTGGCAATAACACTTTAGATTTATGGAAATTGTAGAAATTTTCTTATTCACTCGTGCAGTAATATTATGTCAACTGTACTGACACGCGAACAACCACTTGTAATGTAAATCCACAATATTCCAATCGAATCCTTTAGATAAATTTCTAAAGAACATTCATTTAGTGACATAATATCTAACAAATTGACTTCCTTTTACTCACCTTTGCATGTAATGTATTGATAGTTGCGTACGAGTGTCTTTCACAAGTGATTTTTACAGAGAAATGTTATTATGTCTCATGGTAACAAAGGTCATTGGGCGCAATCCGACCCAGTTAACGAAAGTTTTCCTACAAAAACCAAATTAGTTTTAAATTGTTAAGTATTAACCTACATCAAAATTTAGATAGTTATTTTTTTTTGAAACCATGGGAATAAAATGTTAAGGATAAATAAAAAATAGGTTATAAATGTATTGATAAAATCTAAATAGGCAAAGAGTAGCCTTTATTTCAATTGATGCAAGTAATGCAGCTTTGGATAACTTCCCACGCCTAACTTTTGAAGATTTGGTACTATTTACATTGGGCACCTACCATTTAAGGATCGCTAGATCATACGTTCACGAACACTTGCGACCAAATGGTCTGTATATTGTTGAACTATACCGGCACAATGAATTGGTTAACCACAAAATATTAATACGGGGAAAAATACAGTCGCGACATGTCAGGAGCAAAACATACTATACTTACATATTGGTGAACCCAACAAGACAGGGCAGAGTTAGTATCGAAGATCACTACTGCTCTTGTATCCACGGTCGCCGCACTATTGGATGCTGTGCGCATATAGCCAGCATAGTATATTTTTTGTCTTGGGCCCGATATCAAAATCAAATTGATGCGCCTGCGGCGTTTTTAGACGACACAATTATTTCTGGAGACATTGATCATGTCGAATAATACTTATAAACTCTTCTATACTTGTTTTATTTTACTTTTAAAATCATGTTTACTGTCAAGAAACCAATAAAAATGTACTAAGCCTTGTTATAATTAACCTTATTATTGTATTTTATTTTTTTAGATTTCTGTATTTTTCCCATTGTCTGCGTTAATGCGACATATATATTCGTAAACTAAAGAGGTTTTTCTAAACATACTACCTATTTTTTTTTCTGTAGGCTGTGGGTATAGTTTCCATACTTAGGTGCCCAATGACCTTTATTTTGTCCAGATTCCATCACAATGATAAATTGTTGTAAACGTTTGACATTTCCTGGACAATATGTCTTGTAATAGCATCGAATTTCATTACAACCTTGCAGGAGTCCCACAAGGTACACCCCTAGGTCCACGTTTTCAGCACGTGATGGAAGATGATTCGTACTTACGTGGCTACATCAAGTCGCGTGTTGGAGACGACAGTAACCACAATATTAACACCGGGCGATACAGATCGAGTGATATCCCGACCGCAATGCTTCCTTGTTACTTCTCCATAGATATATTACAAGTTTTCCGGGATCGCATGATTTAAGATTATGTAGCTTGGTAAATAAGGATTGGTCACGCAATTTTATTGATACACGTTATACATGTTTCTCTGCCTCATTTAATTTTAATTAGTACTTTAACCATCCTTCTTGTGATAAAATTCCCAGTAAAATATACTTGACTTAGAACCGTTAGATTAGGGATTAGATTTATTTTTCATTCCAGTTTAGCTGGAACATTGTAGCAGTGTAACGGAAATAAAACGATTTCTTAATTATTATTGATTGCTAACATCAATTTGAGGCAGTGCTACGAATACACAGCCGAGGCAATCAATAAATTGGTAGTACGTTACCAATTTGCATAATTTACCGTTGCCGCTGATCGGTTAGTACCTGTTAAAATGTGGTAAGTTCATTAATAGCTTGTCATCCATCAAGAGTGCAGTCTTTGCGAGTTTACACGGAGGTGCAAAAATGTAACAATTTCTCATAAAGTGTTCTTGAATCACGAGTGGGTAAAAACTGGTTGTATTTGCGCGAAGTAATTAGGATTGAGAACACTCTTGCTTTCGTTGCGGGCTGCAAGGTGTAAGTAAAATACTCGCGGTTCAGTTTTATTCTTTTGTAATTTTGTTATAGCTAAGTGTAATTTCGTTGATGATGTGGTGTGGGAATTAGCAGCAATAATAGGCTGGCAGTTTCATTTGTGTTCGCAAATTATAATGGTCTAAGTTTTATTGAGCGGGCCTTGTTGCGGTTCATAGTTTTGCATGATTATCGTCCGAAAGCCTATAATATGTCTAGTAATGATGAGATCGTGAGTACCTAATATTAGACTACAACTTTCAGGTAATCTGCCTTTCAGTTTATTCATTTGTTTTTTTACAATATTCCTTTTCTTATTTTACGTATTCGTGACCTAGTCGGCAGGTGGCAAATTACCAAAATGCAACAGTAAACCTTTCCCGAGACCACAGCACCTACAGCCTTTTTTAACTCTGTTGTCACACATTTCTAGACCGTCGTCACCCAAATCGTTGGTTTAACACTATAACCGACTTTTTTCTGTATCATCTTCATTTATAATACCAACTTGTTCCACATACGAGGGGAACGGGTTTTCGTATCGAGTGTATCTTACTACGGAGTGCGTTAGAACTATGATTTGTGTGCGCGGTTTTTTACTTGAAAAACGAATCTACGTAACCGGTTATGGTCATTGATAGGTATGTTGGCAATCTTAGAATGTCTTATGACAGGATAGTCATTAGATACTTTCGTGTTAATTTTATTTCAATATTGGTAATGTTCAAAGAAATTGTATTCGGTTCATAAAATATTCTTATCGATATACTCTGGCCACGGCCACTAAGGCCGTCGAAATTTTTATTTAGATCAATCCTAACTAGAGCAGTATTTAAATAGTCCCCACCGTAGGTGGTAAATCGTATCGTTTTTGTATCACATAGCCTAAAGCTTGGTCATTTACCCATTTAATCATAACTTAAAGGCTATGAAATTAATAGTAACAGTTTCAGACATAATAAATCCAAAATCAATGTGACCACAAACTCCACTTTACAATATTAAACTAACGGATCTGGACTCAAGTTAATCGACTAATCCATTTTTACCTGTAATCAATTAAGTGAGGTGGCAACAGTTTATCTAATCCTCATCAGTGTGATCTAAGATATCGTCGGGATTATCGATGTTTGATAGAATAACTGGTCTTGGCGACCGTTAAATTGATCAGTTTTTAACGTATGCCTGATAAGTCTGACCGTTTGATAGATTTTCGCGTGTATCTGGTAATAGACCAATATGTGCATTCGGAGGTACTTCATTCTACTGTTCAATTGTTTGTTCACTTTTGTCAACGGTTATTGTAACTGTTGCTGCTCTTGAATAATTAACGTCATTGAATTTGAAATGTTTACTTTCCGCGTTATAACGCTTTTAAACAATTTCCTCTTGGTGCATGTTTGTTGAGTTTATTATTAGAAAAGAACTTTGTGTTTATGTAAGAGTGACTCTTGGTAGCTTTTGCGTTGATGTTCTTTTATTGCGACCAAACCACCCTGTAGTCTTTTCTCAATTTCATTTTCATCCGTGCTATTGCGAACGTGAAAATATAAACAAATAAACTTACCTACTTAAGCACTTAAACTATTAAAACTTATTGCGATTTTATGTCCGACTGATTTATTGCAATATTTAACAGTCTAGAACGATTTATGAAGCTATAAATAAAGTACGTTGAATCAATGGAAAGTCTAGTAAAGTAAAGACAGTCGTCAATATAAACAATAGATCAGCATAGAAATCTCCCCAAAGGCCACATAAATGTCACCCGCTAGCCGCAAGGGGGATGTCTCGAGTGAGGTTAATAAAGTTTACCCATCCATCGATCGTTAGCTTTCCATTACTTTGCATTCTAAAGGTTGTTACTTTCCAATGCGTTTGTTGTGTGAGATCTTATCGCCCTGTTATCGCTTCGGACGACTATTTTCGCTCCTTTGTACGTTTATCATTAGATCTACGTGTGGGAAGTACGTTACGTTAGATTTGTCTAGTCGGTAGTGATTGTCTCGTCTCTTGTATCTGCTGCAGATTGTGTTTTTTTCTTATGTGTCGTCTATTTTTTAGTTGTTCTTGTCAATCATGTTCACCTGTTTCATGTACCTAAACATAAATTCAAAGAACTGCAAATTGTGGAAAGTCGGATTCAATTAATTATTCTGTTATTTTGTATAATTACATACGCTCTCAAGTAATTTATAAATTATTATGAAATATGGAGCTGGCAGCTTCCAAGCTTGTTACAGATTGATCTTGTTACACATCATTATCATTGGAAGCTTTACACACAGCAGCACAATATTTATGAGGTAATATCTCGCTTCCTCTGTTATTATTGCTTGGTGCATTGATATTTGCTGTTATAACTCATGTGAGCACCGTTAAACCAACATCAGGACATGGGAAAAATTATCACGTTTGTGCTGTAGAGTTATGACTGGTCGAAGAACATTAGTTAGGGTGTAAACGGAGTTACGATGAGGTTTATGATGTTGTCATTTGTCTTGTGTACTTGAGTTTGCTTACAATTGTTTGTTTGGAATAACAGTATGTAATGTGATTTCTGATTACTGGTTGTTTAATAAAAGTAATTACAGGTAAGTTGTAGATGATGTAGATTGTAGATGTCGTAGATGATGATGATGAACGGTGATGATATAAATACAATATTTCTTAAGAAGATGAAGAAAGCAATCATTTTGCATATAAAACACGCGTGAAACATAGCTATGTGGGTAAATAGGGTACCTTTATTAAAAAATGCCACTACAATAAAACCTTACATAAAAAGCGAACATCTTTACGCAACAAGTGGCAGTATTGACAATACGATCAACAATAACAATCACAATAATACCTCTATAGTCGTTAATGCTACAGCTGATACACATTCCCGCAAGAAACAACACGAACAGTTAAATAATACTGGCAATACGTAATTCCTACGGGTAGGTTCTGTAACAGACCATAAAATTAAATATCGCATTCCTTGCAGTAATGACGATTACAGTTTTTGCGACTGCAGGTGACTCTGACGACGTGCGTGGGCACCTGCCCTTATAAAAATAGTGTCATTTGGTCTATATTTAGTGTCTCATGTGTGCTCTTCTTTATGTTTTAGTGATGTTTAATTGTTAGGAATGTCCTCGTCCCACCTTTAGCAAGAGGTATTTGTACAGCTTTTTTTATCAAATTCTTGTGCGGAATGACATATTGCTCTGACATTTTTCATCAGGTTGTTTTTTTGTTTGGGGTGCATTTCCAGGTGAGTCATCTGTTTGCCATCTGTAAGTCGAAGGTGCCATAAGATCCCACTATTTATGATCAGCTTCAGTTTTTTAATTCTTGGGTTGAATTTTTCTTGGGACTTAACTATTGCGATTTCTAATTTTATTTGGCATCAGTCATTAGACCCACCCATCGGCACTTACATATTTCGCCAATATTGTAGTGTGTTAAGAATTCAACTAACGGATGTCTCCTGATCTGTTTTGTTTAGTCTTGGTTAGCTTATAATATTGTTCGTCTAAACTAAGTACGAGTACATATTATTAGATACGTTTATGATGCTTCGGGCAGATTTTTTCGTGACAATCACCAAAAAAATATAACTATTTTAATAACGCGAAAATGAAACACTTCGTACTTATTGAGTAACGTTACCTCTGTCATCGTCATTCCAGTCGCGATTATATACATCTTTCATCTACGTTTTCTATATTTCTAGATCTTCGATATCTGCCTTCATACCTTATTAAAGTTCCCTCTAACCACATAGGGAAGTGATAACTCCTGAATGATTAATGTTCGCTACGAGCGATCAATCTATATTTATCCATGATACAGTTGGATTCCGATGCATCAACCCTATCCCGGTACTTTCCTTCCGTGCGGTTCAAGAATGTCAATTAACAATTACAAACAGTCGCAGTGATCGCAAGCGCACGCTCCCAGCTATCATTAGCCACATACAGTACCGTACGACTGTCTCTTTGTTCCGACACTTATTGATTTGTATGGCTTTATGGTTTCATATATTTTTCCGCTTTAAGCGAAAGGGCATGTGGTATGGTTAGGAAATCTGCAATTATGAATTATGCTGTTTCATGGGAAAGGGCACCAAACTCAGGTTTACAAATTGAAGTATGACTTCATTTGGGCAATGCTAGCGAATTTAAGAACGCCATTAGTACGGAATAACAAAGCTACAGTATCCAGCAATGTAGTATCTAAGGTACGTAAGCCGGTCTCTTTTAAAAAAATATGGGGAAGTGAACCCATGCGCATACAATATAGTGCAAATAATGAGGTTTCATGAATATCCGATGGTTTTGCATCAGTCATTCTGTTGAGAACGCGACGCCGGCCATTTATAAATAGGGGCTGATTAGTTCGTTTAATTGGAAAACCTTGATGCTAAGTGCTGACAATATAGATAATATGGAACCTCGCTAGTTTGCTTACTTTGTTCCTATCGTATAGGGCTAGCCCTTAAACTGGTCGGATATAGTCAAATTGATTGGAAAAGTTCTTGTAAACTCAAGACCTTTTCATGCATTGTTCTTTAATGTTAAGTGAAATAATGGTCTATATTTTCTGTTCAAATGTAATAAATTAATTTATCATTACATTTCAAACTACTAAATTATTTCATCTATTTGTACGTAATGACTCAGAGCCTGTTATTAATCGATTTATAGTATAATCCAATCACCGGTTGAAGAACTGTTCTCCTTCCTGTGAGTGATGAACTGTTATATTTGGTAATAAATTAATAGCTGTAGTAACTGAACCGCGTGATGACGTCATTGCACATTCAAATGGATTTTGAATAGGAAAGTTATATGGAGGCTCTCAAACGTTTACAGTAACGGTGTTTAGAGCTCTCGCGCGCAAGTATCGGAGATTATGAAGCTCTTCCTTATTTAGTATTTTACGTTCAAGTTACAAATGTTCATAAATATGATCTATGTAATATAAAGTTACTTATTACAGGGCCAGAATACAGTCTTGAATACGATAAAATGTGTTCAATTTGAATGTTATATTATAAATCTGTTATGATTTGTGTCTTTAGTGATAGTAAAATATAAAAAGTATTTCATTCATACCTAAATGTAACCAGGTTTTCTCGACACAAACTCACTTGGAACTCGACAATAACTTAACAATCGGGATCTTTGTACTAAGTAATAGGATTGAGGTGACTAGAAATTGACGTTGTACAGCCTGTTAATATTAGCAATTGTGCTAATCGTTTAGAAACCTAGGAGGCGTGCGAGCTGCTCTCAAATTGCCTATAAACATTGCTTTTAATATTGACGCGTGCGCACAAGACGGTGTATTATTGATATTAAGAGTTGTATTTTGATTCTAGTCTATAGTTATACACTGTCACCTACTTTCCTAGATTTTGTAAAGTAATCGCTTGTTATTATCTTCACGGCTGGTTTGATGATTAAGTTGTAAGGCTCCATTACGCATGTAAAAGCTTGGCTTAAACGGGGCTTAGTTTAGTAATTCTATGCTTTTAGGCTGATTCGCTTCCAGTTATAGAAAAGCAAGTGGGTATTCGATTTTGAATCTTATACTCATGGAAATTAAAGTTCTTTTCAAAAGACGTACCGACAATAAGACAGTAGGCCTATACTAGTAGGTCTGTACTCCGCTACAAATAACAAGTCTATTGATTTGAACGGTATATGTTTTGAATACATTCTTATTCTATTATTAAACAGCTATATTAAACTATCATTAATGGACTACCTTTAACCTCTATTGTGAAAACAAGAATGCTCGCAATTCTGATGAAAGGAAACTACTTCAAATTCACGTTTTGTAACTATGACATTACGTTTTTGTAACGATAGTAGTAGGTATTAGTTTTTTGAATAATCTCATTGAGGTTTTGGGATTAAATGTTTTATTAAACACTTAAAAGTTACTTGTTTTTAATAGCGTACATTTAGGCGTATGCAACATTTTAATACAATCAATTAAATATGAGTTTTAAATTGCGTGATTGCGTACTTTCATATCTATAGTATTCATGAATTATTCTTTTGGTTTTCGTTACTCCTTCCTCGTAAAATGAGGACCTGCTTGTTATATGCAAATATTTCATTCACTCTCGTGTTTTATTACACGCAACATATTCGTGTCCGCATCGCTATCGATATTCGGCGGTTCGGCGGTAGGTCACCGACCGTTATTCCTCGGTAGCCAAAACCCCTACTATTTGTTAAACTCGGATTAAACTCACGACCGTCAATATTTCGACATTAAACAGATTACTGACAATAAAGTTAAATAAAAATATTGCAACAGTAAATAATCCACAATAAATACAACTGTATTTTTGTTTTCATTACGATTCCGCTTGGAGAAATTGAATTAAAAAGAAATACTTGAGTTAATTTTATTGCTCACATAAAATTTAGATTGATCGTATCGTGTAAACTACTAACTGAAATCCGATTATTTCCATTTTGTATGATGAAATTTTCTTTTTACTGTAAATAGTCAATTTTATTACTGTTAACCAATTAGGCTTATTTCTGCAATAAAACACATTTTGCCTTTTTAGTTTTCTTAAATAAGAAACTTATGGAAATTATATTTATGTACCTACATTTACTTATTTTAGTTTACATCTAAATGCCGAATTCCCACGAGATTTATTATGTCTTATATTCGCCGCACATTCAGCCAATTCAATTTTCAAAACTTTAAATGGATTAACTTTAAGCCGAGTACCGTTTTTACATAATACTCAAACCGATATTAATTTTACCAACAGCGAATATGCAACAGGCAATAACTTGGTATGTAATCGGCTTAATATAATTTATGCAAGATTAAAATTGTTGTGGTTCTTTATCGGTCGATAATTATCGCCAATAAAGTCGTAATGTGCAGTCTTGCCTGTCTTGTCGCAACATTTTTTCTGATCGAGAACCGGTGGTAGCGGCACGCGGCGCGGGCGCAGCGCCTGCGTTTGCGCATGACATGAGATGAGAATTTATGGCATAATTTAGTGGATAATGTGTGTCACCCAGTCAATGAGCGCCGGTGTATTGCACGTACAACACTGTGAAAGAAAGTAATATTTTTAGGTAAATATAAATTCGTTTGTTATTTGCGTAAGTAAATAAATTTTATACGAAACGTGGTCATAGACCATTTGTAGTTATTGAGCATTCTTTTTTATTAAATTTAACGACACCTTAATGAACTAGATACCATTGTGTACGAAAATAACGAATTCAAATAAACTACTTATTATCATGAATGATAACAATCTAAAGATAAATAAAGACCGCGGAATGTATCAGCTGTCTCGTATACTTTAAAAGTCAAGTGAGGTAATTGTTGTAGGTAATTACCGTTGGCCCTTCAGACATGGTGCAGTTTTATGGGGGTGCGTGGAGACAGACTGGCGGCGCCACGCGCCACGTAATGATAGGACTTTGTTAATTGGCTAGCATGTGCGTTTGAAGTTACGACAGGTGGAATGGAACTTTTGATAGGAATAAGGTGCAATGATGTCATTCTATTTTTAGTATTGGGGACTTACTAGATACTATATGTCATTGTGCCGTTGTTGTGATATTTGTTTTGTTAGATATTTCCGTAATTAATTGATGTGTGTCGAAAAAATTGTTTTTACTACATTTAGAATAAAAAATAATTGGATAAAATCATATAATGTGCCAGCTACACGATTAAGCCAGCGCAGCGCTAACCATGAATGAATCATTCATTCTCCAACCTAAAACAAAAGGCGGTCTAATGATCCTTAATGGTCAATACTTTTTTACCCTCAAAGGATAATAGGCGGAACAACTAGTTTAATATTTTAACAAAAAATATTTCTAACGAGAATTCCTTTGGAACTACCCATATCAAATTAAATTATACGTATTCCAACCGAATTGAGGCGTGGGAATGTTTTTTGCAGCCGTGGCCGCGATTAGGAACATCGTGATAAACAAAAAATTGAACTAATTATATCATATCTTAACACCTCTATTTTATGTGTGTTTCGTCATGTTCAAGTGGAGAGACTGAATATTTGAATAATTTAAATACAATTATTTTATTTAAAAAATAAAATGCTTACGTTTTCATTTTAATTAAATTATGATTACAACGTTTCTCACTTTTACATGTGCATTTTTTTGTAAGAAGTGCTCTTTGCCGTCAATAGCAAAATGTACTAGAGGTAGTCTTAAATACACCAAACCTTGTTATTCAAAGCTACCATAGATCCATACCATCACTACAAACTACTTCCAATTACCCAATAACCCACATAAATCTAGATCAGACCCATCAAATCCCTAAGAGTGTAACATTAGTACAAGCTCTCGATGACAGCTTCGACCACCATTAATTACGGAGCACAATGACCGTGTACCCTGTCCATTATATCTTGGACATTAGACTAGAACAAAAAACTGGCCAAGTGCGAGTTGAACTCGCGCACTAAGGGTTCCGCACTATCATGAAACGTCTACCTGTTATCGTTTTTAATATTGATCAAAAAAGTACGAAAAATCACGTTTATTGTTTTTAGACCCCCCTTAACATTTTTTTTTACGTATTTGTTGTTATAGCGGCAACAGAAATACATCATGTGTAAAAATTTCAGCTTACTTGCTATTACGGTTTATGAGATACAGCCTGTAGACAGACAGACAGACAACGGAGGCTTAGTGATAGGGTTCCGTTTTACCCATTGGGTACGGAACCCTAAAAACAACTGCCTCAAAAGTTAGTAATTATGCAGACTGAGTCGACTGCATATATTTTGGGAGTGACCTAAATCGCTCGCTGTGGTTATGAAATGGAAAATGGTATGAAAATAGATGCTTATTTTGATATCTGGATTCGCTTTCGGATGAGCTTTTGCTGCTTGTTCTTTTCTATTTTAAACGTTTTTCGAATAATAGAATATTTTCAATGTTTACATCATACTTCAAAGCGTTGACGTTACTTGACAAGTGTTTGTAAATAGTATCCTAATCAGCGTAGTCGTTCAATGTTATTTTATATCTTCTACAATTTATTGATGATTCCTTTAATTTAATTATTTACCTTTATAATAAATATACCCACCAACACCTAAATTACCACGACCTATGTCAAGAGATATACAAAGAAGAAGTTTAAATATAAACAAGCCCAGTAGGCCAGACTTTATAAACCTTATTCATGAAGGTAACATTGTGTGAATTAGCAGCTTCAATGCCTAAACTAAAAAGCTCCATCGAAAGTAAAGATGTGATTGAGGCTGAATAAGTTAGCGTCGGTTGTGCCCGTTCGATTCGCACCACGACATTCTTGATTGGCATTTTTAGCGTAATGCTATACAATTTTAAAATAGCGTTGTCAATTACAAATTGGAACATGCCATTAATGTTTGTAGACTACAATTATATTTGGAAGATCTAGGTGTCGGAAGGCACGGGCTTTGATAAGTAGCAAAGCTTGCTCGGCTTGGCCAGGTTTTTGTGAGTATTAATATTTAAATGGTGTTTTGAGTTGCTGTGGTTTTAGTTAAGTAGTTAAGACTTCTTTAATAGGCTGTTCACAGTATAAACTCAAGGATCGTTTTACAGATATGTACCTTCTAAAGATAAATAAATACGACGAATAATTGATACTTACAGTAAGATCAAAGTTACGGCTTCCAAAGTAGGCTTATGTTTTTGTCCTCAATTCTTTCAATCGTCACCTACGGCGTCGGTTGCCGGTGACCCAAACAGGCGGTAACCGGGTGCCCAATACCGGTCAGGTCCCGGTAGGCAACCTGCCGGACCACTCCACACAAATGTTTTGTCATGTTCAATGAATGAACTTACCTGTCTAACGGTGTTCGCTAACGTTTTTGACAGCCGTATTGTTGGCCGTGGTAATTTGTCAAAGCTTAGAGTTCCGATGACATTGAACTTGGATTTTACATAAATCACGATGATCGTCAATTTATTTATTTGGACCTAATTGGCCTATAGATAAGGAGGACGAAGATAAACACAATTTTGGCAAATCATAGAACAGCCAAAAGATTATAACGGGTTAGCTTTGAGGAGGTGACAGCTGACAAACACAGATATTCCAAGGAAATGATTGCGGATAGATGAAATACGGGACGATTAACTTTGACCTTTATTTGTATAGTCAATATCGTTATTATTAACAACTTGAAGAGTTTCATGAGTCGTCCAAATGTGAATGTATTTTCTGAGATGTGTCAACTTAAGCAATGTTTGTTTATTTGCGAGTGCAATAACACTTATCGTCCATTGTGAATGTAAGAGCGATTTATCAACGACATTTTGCAATATTTTGACTAAAATTTACTGTTTATTTGATACGTTAATTTTACACAACTTCTAACACCGTTTAATTATGCATTCGGCAGCCGATTATCAGAGAGGGCTTACATACTTGACACGTGTTTTTAATTATAATCGTCATTTGAACATGACATTGTGTTATCGTTTTATCGGGCACCCACACATCAAGACCATATCCTTTCATAAACAGGCTGATAAATTAAATTTAAAACAAAAAAATACTCGCAAAATTTCAGCATTTTTGTCAAAGGTTTACTGATACGTAGAACTAAATAGTTTTACGTAAGTACCTATAAGGAAACGGGTATGCACGAGATTCTCGATAAAAATATCGTTGAGACAAATAAGGACGGCCCAATTGGTTATTAAGCGCCTCTCGGAAGATTACTTTCCATATTTATTGTGAGTTCGGTATACTCTCACCGGTAGGATGTGGGTCATTGTGCCATGTAGCTGGTGCAATTCGCGAACCACCTGATTCGCCAGAATTCGGACGACCCAATTGCTGTGTATGGAAGGCGCATGGTGGTAATTAATTACCACTGCATTGCACTGGTTTACTTGATTTTTTTGTTATGATACAAGCCAATTTTATTATTTGTCAATATATGGTATTTTCAAAGCAGTTTTTTGATTTTGTTGAAAATAATTTGATTTGAAATTGTTAACTTTTTTCCGGTCGATTGATCTCAACTCAATTGTTTTCAAAATTTCGCCGTAATGAGATCAGCTACTTCCACATTTTTTATTATCATAATGTGGTGATAAGATGGTTAGATTGGAGCAATATCGTAAAGACTGTGGTCACATGTTGTGGTCACTCGTAATATAAATTAGCAAACTTTGGAAAGCTGTGCACTGAGATTGAAGTGTTGATAAGTTTTTACTGTTAATTTACTTTCGCCATTTCATATAGATGTCTTATTTTTATTTTACAAATTAACGAGGTAATTAACAATCGATTTGTTTTATTATTGATTAGATAACGATTGATCGAGACTTTTAATCGATAATACTAAATGAACTTTTAATAAAACTTATAGCTATTGTGACGTAGCACATGTAAAAATGCCTTTAGAACACAGGCTATAGTAAACAAGCTTATGATTTTATTACATTACTAACCTTAACATATATCTCGACTTTGCTACGGTGAATAGTGACTTCCAGGCTTTCTTTAACCTCTGGTACCTTAATTAACTTAGAAAGTCTTATTAAGTAGCGCCATTGAGAAGTTCATACAGGTGCATCATGCTGTGCCCTCACCACCTTCGGTACACGGGATCCAATACACGTGGTGTAATTGCTTTTATTTATATCTATTCACCACTTCGTGCACTTTGATGTTAACCAAGATATTTACTATTCTGGTGGCAGTAGCTTATAATTATGCAGATTACATTAATTTGTGTTTTTCTTTTGTTTGAAAAATCTGTTTATTTTAGCGAATTTTTTAAGTAGTTAATACATGTGTGACAAAAGTTTAAGTTAGAGTTGAGTTCGTACTAAGTAGGTAGGAGAAAAGGGGCATAGGTTTTTAGGGGCTTGTCTAGGGAAAAAATTAGACAAAAAAAAATGCTATCAATGACAAATAATACGCGACATGAAATGTATCTCTGCAGATGGCCATTGGCTATCGCAATTATAGATGTATCCGTTGCTCATAAATCGTGTATAATTTCCTAGCACATGTTATTTAACTGGTTTCATACTATGATTGACACACATATGACTCACTCAGCATACTATACATTGTCACACAATCGGTGTCAATACACTTTGGTGCGCCGGCGCACGCATCGATAGATCGCTACTACGGTTTCTTTTCTCGATTTAATATCAAATGAAAATATTTGCTATGTGTTTAGTAGGAATTACATTAAATAATATTTGCATGAAAATGTAATTCATCGATTTTTTATGCATTGAAATTCTTGTTCATAATTAACGTACATTTTTGCAAGCCGGATGATCAAACTATGTCCATAGTTCCAAAACTCACAGTAGTTAATATAAACTAGGTATCTGTCGGTTTACACCTTAAAAGTAACAGATAACACGGTCAACATGAGACTTAACGTCGGCTTAAAATTTGAAGTTTCAGTATTCGGCCAAAACACACGAACGAACTGACCTCAATGACGTGAGTCGCACGTGAGTTTGCTCTCCGTAGTAATTCTATAGTCACATTTCGGTGCGCCCCCAGACCTTGCGCATATCCTCTGCTTTGTCACGCAATGCGTACAAATAATTATGCAGTTTTTGCATATGTTGGAACACATGTCTAATTGTCTACATATAGATCGATATTTCTTTCCAATTAGAAAAGTTCTCTAGAAGTATAGAGCACTGAGGACCTTCCAATGCATCTTCGAAAAAAATTTGAAATTTGCGAAAGTGGAGTGCCGCTCGACGCCGTATACTGCGACTTCTTATATCCACATTAGTCAGCCTTACTTTAAGAGGTAGTATAAACTTCCCGAAGAATTTATTTAAATGCAATACTTTCTTTCTCTTCAGTTTTATCTCACCGATAGTTCAGACAAGTGAAAACCGTTGCATACCTACCGCATTCACTGGTGCGATTGTTTTTGATCAAAGAATGACTGAGCATAATAAAACTACACGACGCTCTGACATTGAAACAAGTGAAATTCTAACCTCCTCACGATGTGTCAATAACTATTCGTACATCGATACAAAACATTTGACCACAATACAAGAAATAACGAAGATTCACTCTGTTCTAGTTTGAGAAACTGTAATATTTATGTTCACTTGCTTGGCTTGGTATAATATTCTTCTTGACGTGTAATGTGAATTATGTCGACAAAAATCTACGGCTGGATTGAAACCTCTTTTTTGACAAGTTTTTTTTTGTTTTTTTATACAATGTAAATATCTTATACACCTGTCTATTATATAACTATCAATGATATTAGCATTAATTATCATTATTTTACACCACATATTCGCAGGTCATTGACCCGAAACCCGCTTGACTTCATAACGAACCTTCTTCTTACACCTCCCTCGTGACGCCGACCGTCACATGAAAGCGAACTCAATCACTTTCATCTCAGCTTTTTGTTAACCACGTAATGAACGACACAAAAAGATATTTTGCATCTATGTGGTACATCTTTTTTTACTGTCAAATTTGGGCACCTTGAAAAAGTTTGGTTTAGGAGCGTGGTGTTCAAAAAGCTATAAGATAACATTATTGATGGATTACAAAGTTTATGTTCACTTTCGCTTCATAAATCGAATGCCACCTTTCCATTGGCAAGAATTTGTATTGGAGCATACATATCAATTCCGCATTATTCTGCAAGTCTACTTTTGGGATTTTCCACAATCGGGCTAGAATGTGGAAATGGAAAAATCTTGGAGCACTTCCTTCAAGTTGCTATGACGTCATGTGCTATAATATTACGAGTATATCACCAGCTGTCAGTGTGTCACATACACATATCGGAACCAGTTTTCTCTCGGACATGTTGCGCGGACTCCATTAATCAACACGATGTATAAAACATTCATTTCATTAAACATCATTTTACGTCAATTTATTAACGTGTAGTATAGTGTATGGTTTACGGACGGATGTTCTTACCATGTATCGGATAGAAAACATAAGCTTTGATCTGTAAACATAGCACAGCTGTTGTGATAGTTTACAGCTAGTGTAGTTGTTGCCCGCGACTTCGCTTGCGTGAAAGTCTGTTTAAGCTGCAAAACATTACGATTGTGACGTAATCGTTTAATAAGTGTGTAAATCTAGGATGTCCACTATCTCCATACCAAATTTTAAATCTGGTACAATTGACAGCCTCTCTTACATAACCTGGGAAAAGGCTATAAAGAAATGTATTACATTTTCAGTGGAATTAACTTCCCATACATTCCAATAAATTGTTATATTATAGTAAAATAATAAGTTGTCTCATGAGAAGTCATACGATATTTGTTTAGAATTCCGAACAAAATGTTCCGTACATTCTTAGCATTGTTGGTTGAACGGGATCTAGAGAATAAAATCAAACAATAATTGGAAATAAAGAAAGTCTGTGTTATAAATTACGTATAATGCTTTGTTATCAAAAGAAAAATCTCAATACTTCCAAGCGATAGGCCTAAACACATAAAATGTTAAACATAAACATATATTTACACCAAATCATACGGTTATTTGTTCAAATGGTCTTATAATATCCCATTAAGAATTTCTAGAGAATCATCTCAATAGTCGTTCAATAAATCAACATAACGTATTGTAACAACAAAAAACTCGTTTACGAAAGTTGCCAGTCACACTAATCATGTTATTTTCAAATATTGTATACACAAATCGTTTTGAAAGTCCAGCATTTGGTAAAATGCTACAGTTTCATTTTTTTCAGTCAGTTTGTCCCTAGCCAAGAGCTTATATTATGATGTTAGTTATACATAGTTCAGAACCGGATACCTTTTACTCACCCAGTAGGATGCATTTCTCTATTTACATTACCAACAAAAAGTGGGAACTACCAATCGAGATAATTAAACTCACTATTGATCGTAAAAAAATAAACAATCGAAGAAAGTGACATTCATCGTATTATTGTAGTTCTTCCTCTAAAGTTCGTTCACTAGCAGATATCGCGATAACACGTCATTGTGAACCCGAACCGAATCTTATTACAGCACTGACACTTGAAAGTTTTTAATTATCACTGCCAATTCCATCTCATAAGCTAATACAAAGATAACTTTACCATTCTATAACAGATATTTCTATACATTCGTTGTCTATTTCTAGTTTGCCAACTGCATTGCGATTGTTGTGATCAAGCCTTTAGTAACGCGATGAAAGCATAATACGTAACGTTACGAATTCGCATCGAGACTGTTACTTTCTTCGTACTATTGTGGTGGCTGTATAATTAATATGGCGGCCTCGACACTATTGATATCCCGAGGAGCCCTCGGGCTGTTTGGGATAGAATTGATAAAATTTCACTCAGCTTTCATCTTCTATTCTTCTGACGATAGTACCATTGTGTCTGGTATGATGTGCCGTCGTTATAATATATCCTTGAGGTATATTTTATAACGCATTGTTATAATATGCGTGTTACGTAAAACATTTAGGGAATTCGCATTGGAATAGTGCTTGCCAAATATTTTGATCATTTTAATTAAGCTGCGATTATGATACCTTCCTAAATCTGTCAGTCAACTTTTTCAATTTCCGAATAATTCGCTAACAATAAATAAAGCAACTCTTTGACCCGGAAATCGACACAAAAAACGATCTACCTAACTAAAAACAAATGGCCGATTAACTGAACAAAGACGGCAATTACCAAAATAAAATATGCACCCAATTAATATCTCTTTCGTTATAAGGTGTCGTAAAAATGTCATACGTAAATGGCAAGACATTCATTACGCGCTGGAATGGACGCCACTAATAGTGCCGATTATAATCGGACACAAAGGGAGCATTAGAATGAAGACAATCCAATCTGTCCGTGTCCACCCACACTTAGTCGTGTGCATAATTTGACAGAAATTCTGACATTTGCACCACATATTACAGCTTTTCTATCTGGTTCTTCTGAATATGCATGATGTAATTTTTGAAATCGAGTCGACAAAGCTATCATCATTTTGTATAAATGATTGTTTTCTAACAAAATACTTTAAAAATAGTCAGTTTTAATTTGATAGTATGAAGTTTACAATAGTCCAGCCTAGTCCATCTACGAGCACTTTTTGTTTATCTTAAACATAGTTCAGCTCAAATGCCGATTCTATCCATACGCAGTTTTTGACAAACATCGACATTGATTATAATATCCGCATGTGCAAGACTTAAAAGACTTTATCGAATACAAAAGCGAACTTGTGGGTGAAAAAGCCACAGAGAAACTACTTCAGTTAATTGAATATACACACAACCCAGAGCTGTGTGAAAACGGTTCAATTTTAGCTCGACTCATAGTAAACATGGTAGAAAGGCCGCAACACGCGATCCGGCCATCTTTTTACCTAATTCAACAATTTATCTTGTAACAGTATAATTTAGGAACGTTGAGGTTTCGAAAGTAACTGTCGTATATGAAAATAAATTAGAGGAACTTATGAAATTTGCAGGAAATAATTTACTAGATTTTCAATTGACAATTTGGCTATAACGGTTTACTGAACTTTGGATTTCTCTAGCTTTTTTGTGAAGGCAAGAACGTCTTGTGGAGCCATGCAAAATTTTACTACCTATTGGACCAACCTAACTTAACATGCTAAAAATAAAAAGAAAACATTGATTAAGGCGATGATGGGCCTGTAGCTTTTGATGTCTCAGCAGAGCGGGATCCTATTTCAGCAGACACTCTCCATATTCTCTCTAAACTTCACTGTACGCTTGGAGAGAATATGAAAATATTGCCCATAAAACTAGTCTATTATTCAACAGTCGTTTTGTCATTCCATCTTACATAACAACAAAAGACAAATCAATTTTCACTTTATCACGAGCAATTATAACATGTATCATAAATCCACATATTGTGCTATTGTGGGCGACACACGACACCTTATTGGTGCAGTGCCACCCACAGTGCGATTCAAATTGTTTTCACCGCATAATACCATGGTTAGAAATCAAGAGTCTTTCTCCACTTTGACCACTTTCCCTATCGATTTGTTATAATTAATTCTTAATACATATAAATGCACTCCTGAGAATAGATATATTATGTTGAATTTTAATACGGTCCGATGAGTCCTTTCACGGTTTTGAAAGCGTTTTTGTGTTTGTTTATTTTAGTGCGGATTAATTGATGTTGTATCGATTAATCGGATGGCTACGGATGACTTTTTATTCGATTTTGTATAAATCACTTTCCCGTGTTTGGTGAATGAATTAAGTTATTAATTTTTCGAGCAAAAAATGGTGGTGACAGGTTAATGAACTAGCAATTTAAAAGCAAACTCTTAAATGGAGGCACGAGTTGAAAAAAAGTATTCATATTGCTGCAGAGCATTTTGCATATAAGTACTTATTCTACAGTTATGATTTGTAAAGTTTAAAAGGAAGAACGTAATTTAAACCTGCCTTTAATTGACATGTTATCGGTGACAAGTTTTTGCCTTTTAAGCAATGATTACGAATATTGACAGGCAGACACGTAATAAATTTAAAAGTTCGACGTGGGTATTGCTTACTTTCAGATTATTTTTTTATTTATAGCTTTTTTTGTTTCTTGAAAGTTTAAACATGAATTAAGGTAACTGCCACTTTTGTCCGTCCATTGTTTTTGTAATGTCTCCGTCCATCTCTCATATATTATTAATTTTATTAAATAATCAACTTTCTTAAATTGGAAGTAATTAATAAAGAGCTTGTAAAGGCTGTAAAACTTATTTAAGACAAGTTAGCTTTTACTATTTATATAGAGGAAATCATTGATCTCGTATTTTACCGTGGGAAGCCAGAAGCCTGTATCGCTGTGATCGCAGTCATTAATGATGAAAAACTTACAAGTAATTTTGTTGCTTAGAAAGTGTACTGTACTATTACGAAGGGGATGTCGTTAATGTCTATTTTATTACATTCTTGACTAACTTTGGATTTGTAAGTTTATATCTATGCTTTGTCCTTTGACTTGACTGCTTCTTTTAACTTTTTCTTAGGTTTTATTGGTGCCGGCTATCTGGGGGCGAATTCAGTTGTTTCCACAACGGCTATAATACAGACTACGTATTTTGGTTACATTTCTTGCATTTCTTAAAAATATAAGATCTATCAATTTATTTGCTGCCAGTAACATCCCACCTATTTCTTAAATGTTCCGAAAGACACCAATTACCAAGCCTGTTGCAAGACTTTTTTTTTTGTAAAGCGGGGGAATCCTCATGGACACCCGCGACCCCGGGGGGAGCCGCGGGTAGTGTCAGACTGTTACTGACTAAACCCGAACCGCTGTGCTACGTCATCCGCTTTTGGTATCGGTGCATGGCAGCGCTTAGCATTACTTCATGCATGCATTACATCATGTTGCAAGACCTACACATAACCCAATTGATATCCCCAAATATTCTTAGAACACCGGATATAGATTAACAATTATGTACACACAACACAGCCATTATCATCATCTTCTCGTATCGGTATCAGTCTTGATGACCCCTTACGTCATCTCCAAATTGTTTGCACAATGCTCGCGTTATTCGATGACATTGCGAAACGATGCAATCCGACGATATTTTTGTGCCTTATATTTGTGACCGCAGTTCCGATACGTTGCGACATCGGAATTCCGTTCAGGCCCGTTCAGACTTATTTAGGTTCCTCTTAAGTGTTTTGAACTAGATTTGCGGGTTATGTAAGGAAGGGATTATTTCTGTTACTTTAGTATCAATTTTAAATGCGCTGATTGTACTTTGTAGGTGCAATATTCGAAACATCCAAGCCATTTGGGATCATCATTAATTTGATCATTCATTGCTATTATATTTTTTTTTACATAAGCCGTCGTAATCTAAAGCTATTTCTCGATAAATATTATTTTAATTAAAAAGCTGATTTAAGTTATGACGATGTTCCAAATTTCCTCCACTTAGTAAATCACATGACTGTTACTATGGCGCTTGTCTCAAACTTCTTTAATTTTGCATATCATAGGACACATTTCGATCACTCTCATATTAATGTATCCTATAGATACATATAGCCTTCCATTACGAAAGTGCACGTCTATAAAACATGTGTACCTTATAATGTCGCCATTGTTTACAGCTGTCAGTCAGTCGCGACCGCTGCTTCCGACTTCCGTCCCTGAGGTCTGCTCGTAATTATATTATGTGTGTTTAACATGTACCCCTGTTTGTCCGCCGTTGTTATTGTATTTAAACTTCACAATTTGTTGTTAATTGTTTGTTTGCAGAAGGTAGGGCTTGGAATATTGTATCAATCTTGATTTGGTAAACGTTTTTCTTTTTAATGATTATTTGTTTCTTTTTGGGCTTTTAACCCCCTTCTCCCACTTCCTTTTGTCTAACGTTAGGCAAATGTTCTTTTTTAAGTTAATCCATAAAACCGCTGGAAAGATTTCTCCTCGAACCAAAATGAAAACAATACAGTTTAAATATACAAATTTAAATTACGTACGAATAATAGTCAGCTGATTACTCTCGGTTAATTAAAACAGCTCACCGTAATAACTTATCTCAGAAAAAAATTGTAACAATTACAAACAGAATCGGTGAGAAAGCATTCCGCGAAAGTGTTTGCTAAGCAATTATGACGTTGGAATTCAAAAAGTTTCAAGTCAAAAAAAGTAGATTTAGATCTCGATAAGAGAGTACTTAGTGCGAATTAATAAAATATCACCTTTCCCTTATACATTGTTGCACAATACAGGTCCGTGAGAACTGAATAATTAGATATTGTGGAAATTATTGCTCTGGACGAGAAAATGTATTCAAATAGCCGAGATCTGATGATGTTTGATGACGGCCAATGAGTTTTCTTCTAATTAAAGTCATGCCTGTAATCTTGGCTTTGCTTAAGAGATTTTAAAGTTGGATTAGATAGGATTCAGTAACGGAATTTCTTTTAAACTGTAAATAATCTATAATGGAGAGGAAGTGCTAATGAGCTTTTAAAATGTATCAAGCTATTGCCACTAAGACATATTATTTTTATTTTGTGCTCATCTTTTAGCCTAACATAAATGTCAAAACCAAAAAGGTTTTATATGTGAGCAGCAATTTTTAAACACCTTAAAAAATAACAGTAATAAACTTCATGGTTACAATCGTTAACTATATTACAATTTCAGATGTAACATTGTCCCACGGTACAATGTTCTGTAGGAAATAACTAAACTATATTAATTTCTGTAACATGTCATCACAAACATGATATTGTTATCTATCTGACAAAAGGGTTTTCAAAACAAAGAATCTCAAATCTATTTGTATCGATACTAGTGCACGTTTGCTGTCGCACGCAATTGTTTAATTAACAATAGATGCCATAACGAAAGCTTACCTGAATGTACAGACCATAAAAGGAAAATCATGTGTAGATAAACAAAAGGGTTTCAGGAAAAGAAAATGAAATGAAAATGCTTGATTGTCTATTAATTATACGCTTTTAAGACTTAACCGTACGCCGGTTTTTCATGAAACTTTAGCCGGTATTAGCTAGGAGTTCAAGAAGATACTTTTTTTGGGATTTACTGCTTCTATACACATGTTTATGGCAAATAAATGATTCTTATTCGTATTCTTTTTTCTCCTTTCCTAGCTTAAGCTTATCCGTAAAAGAAGTTACCATTTATGTAGCCGTCTAGTAACCGAAACCCAAGCAAACCCGCGGGCGAAAACTATGTAAGCTAAGTACTTCACAATATTGTTTCTACAAACAGTTGCATGCACATGATGGCGTCGTCACGCCTCATTAAAATGAGACGATGGTACCAACGAATTCTTATGACGGTCGCCGGTCGCCCGGGCATAGGAACGACCCGATAAGTGAATTTATTCTATAGCCAGGAAGTGATTTATCGATTGAAAGCATACGAAGGGTTCCTCATGTTTTATGCTCTGTATGGAATAAATATTAGCTAGTGGAATGATGTCTGAGCTATGTTTTATGAAGAGAAAGTCTAGAGGGTCTTTTCAGGGAATGAGAGATATTTTTCTGCTATCTTAGAGTTGTCTCTTGGTGATCCGTGAAGTTCTATTCGCGTTAGGGTGTGTTTATTTACTCACTAAAATAGCATAAGTTGTACTCATATCTAGGATAACTGTTTTTTAAATACTTTTCAATAAGGAACTTTGTCTTTCACACCCTGCTTACCACACACAATTTAAAACCACTATTAATATTGTGAATACACTCAACCACTAGCCATATTTTCTGTCCAAGTATCAAAAGAAAAACAAAGAAAAATATACCGCCTCAAACAAAAACAAAAGCCTATCACGGCAGAAACTAAATATACCGTGGTATCGCGCGTCATACCGACATGAGACAATACCGTTGTATTCCCATACGCAATGTGAAAGCTATTCAATTACCGGGGTGTCAGTACTGTGAACTGAAGGCACCCCCCGCCACCCTACACCCCTCGCCTTTATTCCTACCCCCCTTAGGTCCCTACAGGATTTTGCGGGGTGCGGGGTGGGACGAGGGGGGGTGTTCTATTGTGAAATGTTTCGCGTATTTTGACGGGCACGGGATTAGGTTCAGATTGGATCGGGATTAGTTCGAATTCACTTGTTTATTTGTTTAGGAATTGTTGTCAAATTGTAAATGTTTTTGTTTTATATGCGTGGGAATTATGGTTTTATTAATTTGATGAGGTTGAAAATGCTTGTGAAGTGTTCTGCCTTAATTTGGTTGACAATTTTATTTGACTATACACAGATGAAACATCAAAATTTCAATGTTTTTTAAAAGTAAATCGATTTGATGTAAGACTACTAGCCTCAATACTTCATAATATGAATTCAATAAAAAAGCTTTTAAGGTCATTGAACCGAGTTCTGTTTACAGTGTTTACAAAAAAGTATGACAAACGAAAAATAAATCAAACATTCATAACCGACAAGAAAGATTTGTTGATAGCGTTAAATTGTTTAACGGTAATACTTATGATAAACATTTTTGTTGTTGACAGTACGTGTGAATGTAACGGAGCTTTTGTTCATTTTCAGCGCAATCAGCATGTACAGACAGATTCATAAAGGCTATGAACTAGTTAGTTTTTTTCACATATAGAAGATTACATTTGTCAAATTTAGTCATACTGCCCAATAATACAAAAAATGGAGACGAAATTCTTCGATTAAAAACTAAAATAAAGCCATACTAGGCAAAATTGCTTTCCCTTTTTCCCACGACTAAAATCAAATTCATCCTAGTCATATTGCCTTTAACTATGATTTCTGCATTCTTTCCAGAACTGAAAAGAAAAACATTTCCCGTGTATATTATGTTCCCATGTAGACACCGAATAACATAACTTACAAATTCGCACGCCTATTATCTACAGCCGATACCATTGATATAATATATTACATACTATATTATAATGTTCTACGTCCCATGCATATGTAAATCGCGAACGGATACAGAAACTGTTACGCAACACGTCTCGAATAGAGTTCGCGCTGACAGCGGGTGACATTCCTGCGCACGCAGTATGCACTATCATTGTTAGAGTAACCTATAACATTGATAGTAGTTCATATTTGTTCCCCGCGAGTTCGTATGCAAGAATTTCGGTTAAAGCTGAACAATCATAACCACCCTGTAATGCAGTCGGTTAAAAAATAGCCTATAATATATGTTATTCAGGGTGTGAGCTAACTCCTTACCGAATTAAAGTAATCAAGCTGGTCGAGCGTAAAAGAGTGTCATACATCTATCCATTTACTGATCCATCCATACTTACGAATTTTCACGTCTATTATATTAGAAAAATGAGAATGAATTAAAAATGGTGTATGTTGATACAAAAATATTATTTAACTTATTTCCTTGCCGTCAGTGGAATGTTATTGAACTGTTAAACGAATTTGTAGCTGCGGAAGTTTTGTCCACGCCCCACGTTAGGGCGCCAATAACAGTAAGCTTAACGACTTGACGTGCCCTAGTTCAAAGTTACTTCAGTACCTTAATAAGGAGATAAATGAAAAGAGACATATCAAATGGTAAATAAATTAATTGTTGAAATCTATGTGGATGAATATTGTTTGTTATAGCTGTTATAAGTCAGTCAAGTGACATCGGCCGTAATAATAATATTAGTATTTTTATTCTGCACCCTTATACAAAAAAAATAAGTAAATCAAAACTTTTATTTTACAAAGTAGCACTTTTTGAGCGTCACGATACAATAGACCTAATTTATCTGTCCTTCATTAGTTCTTAAACATTCGCTGTGGGGGAAGAACCGGCAAAGTACGCTGTTTCTTAGTTTTAAATATTTTTATCTCTCTTATTATGTTCGGTGTCGTCGTTTTTCTTTTCCTGCTTGTAGGATATAAAGCGATATTTCGACTATCACAGCAAGGGCGCCGTGGCTTAGTTGGTTAAAGCGCCTGTCTAGTAAACAGGAGATCGCGAGTTCGAATCTCGCCGGGGCCTTCTCGACCGCGACGTCGTTTTTGTCATAATTTAAATTATTTACAATTAATTTTACCCAATTTGATAAAAAAAACTAAATTTGTTGTGTTATCTTTAAATTTATTTAAATACAGAAATACTCTAAAAGACTTAAATTGGAACACATTTATTGTGTCTATTAAACAATATTTGCGTTCATTGAATATTTAGGTGCGTACAACAACCAAGTAGTGAATTTTGGCGATGTATTTCTTACTATAACTTTATGTAAAATACATTTAAATGTAGTGACTAAATATAATAATCTGTCAGTTATGTCACGTTAGCGACACGAGACTTGCGAGTCTCCTTTCTGCCGTCTGGTGCTCGGTTAACGCTTTCTATTGCCACTAGATGGCGTTGTACAGACTACCTGTTGCGTAACTGAACACTGAATAGCAAAGTTTACGCCTATTGTTTTTTGTAAACAATGCTGCCTATAATTTTATTATGGTTTCCAATTTGCATACTGATCTCGGTGTGAATGGGAAATGTATCTTCTTAGCCTAATTGTATGGGATGTTGTTACAGCGGATATCCATAGATGTTTCCGTTACATTGCATGTTAAAGCACAGTATATCACTGCCTGTACATACGTATCGATACATTTCAGTTCTGATTTACAATATTTCGCATTCAATCATTCGTCTGTTGTATAAAACATTAGCTTCTTCAGGGTTGTCACTTGCGAACGAGTAGCGCGACAGCTGTGAGTTATGTTGCCTTTAATATTTAGCAGTCGGGGATATTGAAGGTTGGTGGCGGCCCTACAAGGGGTATGCAAATAAAAGCCGCTACCTAGGCACGAATCGTAATGTTGGTACACAATATTGTCATTTTTGTTGGTAAAACAGATTCATATTTGAATTTCGAACGTTTGCTTTTTGTTTTCGAAATTGAATAGTGTAGTTATTTCTTGAACATTTTGTGAGAAAATAGTTTCATATTACACTACCTGAATCTCGTGGTATCGATTGCTCTTTTTGATCTTAGTGTGATTTTACGCAGCCTTATAATTTTTTCTCCACCATTAGTTTCAAATGAGCGCATTAAACAAAAAAAAAATCTACTTTATATTTCATTAACCCTAGAATACTAATATAGTTTATATACTGTTTAATACTAATGATCGCTTGGGAGGCTACCTTAAGAAAGAAAAGAAAATTTATTCTACATTTTTTATTACAATTTAACAAATTTGTATCAACATAAAAGGCCAACCTCTGCCTTTCTAAATATATTATAGAATTATATAAAATAATACAATCAGTCTTTTTAATTGAGCCTTAAACTTAATAATACTCTCACAAATTTTGACGACATAGACATTTTGTATCCAAATAAAAAGAAAATTAAAACTAAGTAATTATTTAAAAAAAAGTAACAATCATATAGTACTTGAAGTATTCTTTGAAATTACAACAAAAACAAATATTCTAATAATCACAGTTTTATGGCACACAAGTTCAAAGTCAGTCTTTTTTTTTCTTGGCACAACTGAAGCAGTTAGGAGATCGATGTTCCAGACAATAAGGTTTATTACATTTGGCACAATAATAAATGCTCATACGTCTTTTCTTCGCTGGACAAATGTTGCACATGCTTCTTTTGCCTTTTTTTATTGAAAATTCATCATCATCCTGTACATTTTCAGTACCTAAAACGTCTCCTATAGCTTCTCTGACACGTTTTCTCATCTTTGGTCTTTCTTCGCAACGTGTAATGCACCAAGGACGACACAAATCATCGCTAAGTGTTTTCATAAACTGTCTTCTATTCATTGGCTTATCTCCACGTTTTTGTGAGTTGGTAACATGTAGTATGTAGCTATTCAGAACAGCCATATTTATCATTCCATAAAACATGCAAAGTGGCCAACGTCTAGTTTTACGGTTACAAGACAAATGGCTACACATTTGATCAAAAGTATCAACTGCCCCTTTAGTCTCATTATATGACATTATTATTGCTGGTTTTTTCGACACAGGATCAATAGCTGGCTTGTCGTGCATTGTAGATATCAGCAGCACGGTTTTTTGTGGCTTTGGTTTGTAACTTACAAGTGTCAGTTTATCGTGAAAGCCGAACATCGATGTACCCACGCGACGGGAAGAATTATGCTTGAATTCAGATGGTATTTCTTTCTTGTTTGCTTTTATAGTTCCTAGAAAAGTCAGTTTATACGGTTCAGCAAGTAGTTGTTCAGCCAAAGGCACAGACGTAAACCAGTTATCTGCAGTAATATTCCGATTACTGCCATGTATTGTTTGTGTTAATAATTTACAATAATGAGTTCCAAGAGGTTCAGCTGGGACTTCACCGTTTTTTCCAAGGTATGGACAAGCATCGAACATATATTTGCTGTTAACATCACAAGCTAGTATTATCTTCAGTCCATATTTCGCTGGCTTGTTAGGGATATACATTCGAAAAGGGCATCTGCCTCTAAAACCAAGTAACTGCTCATCTATAGTGACATAGGAGTTTGGCTTATAAAGATCTCGACATCTTTGTATAAATATCTCCCAAATATTTCTTATTGGCGCGAACTTATCATTTAGTCTTCTGACTTCTCGGGTGTTCCGATCATCAAAATGGAGACAACGCAACAAAAATTCAAAGCGTTCTAAACTCATTGAAGCTATATATTTTGATCCGCAAAGCGTGGGATCAAAGAGTTCTTTGGTTGGTAAATCATTATTGCCCATAGCACCACTAAATATGATTAGACCAAGAAGGGCATGAAGCTCTTCTATTCTTGTCTGTGATGTAGTTGAACATTGTTGTTTATATTTGCAGGCTTTGAGTGAAATATCTTCATTCGTACGTAAAAGAATCTCATCTAACATGGTTGGTGTAAAAAACTTTTGAAAGCATTCCAAAGGTTGTATTACATCTCGTCCATCTTGTTTTGGTCCAGGAGTAATATGGACTACGTTTCTTGAGACAGTTCTATTTGACCTTGATCTATTAGAGCTCTCGGTTGCCCATATGTAATTATTCTTACCTCTGACAGATGATGTAGAAGGAAAAACGATAAGAGATTCTAAATTCGTTTCTGCTGCTGAAGAGTTGGGTTGTGAAAGAGTTGATGTAATAGGCACACTGCTGGTAGACGAATCTTCTAATGTTGGGCCTCCATCGGGTTGTTCAGTGATGAGCGTAGTAAGGCTTGATAATTCATTTTCTTGCTGGTTTAGAATAAATGTAGGATCAGCTACACTGTCATCAGAATCGTAATCTTCGATTTCTAAATGGTCTTCGATTTCACTACCGGAGTCGCCATTCATTAAAAAATCTTGTATTTGACTGTCGTCCATGTCTATCTGAAAATAAAGTATATATTATTATTACCTAAGAATGTAATATTTCATAATAAAATTCAAAAAATAAAAAACAGGCAAACATAAATAAATTACCTTTAATACTAATGATCGCCTCCCAGGCGATCGAGAGGTCAATAACTCGCCAACGGAAAGAGCCCGCGGGGTGCACGTCTGCTATCCACCGTGTCGCGGGGGGCACTAAGTTGACACGAGCGTACGTGTCGCCACCGACGCGCAAATTTGAATTACAACGGAAAAAGTAACTGATTGCGGCCTCCCAGGCGATGGTTAGTATTCTAGGGTTAAATCTGCTCTGAATCAAATTCAACTTGATTACAGAGCAGTCACTGTAACAAGTCAGTTCCATTAACACTAAATGCGGTTAATAGCTGTTTATTAATCACTTATCGATGAAAGTTAATATTCTCGTGAACAATGGACCAAGTCTGTCTGCAGTATGCAAGGAATCTTAATTGCTATTCTGATTACAAACGTGAATATTCCAATTTTAATTAATTGCTGTTGCTTTGCAATGCTGTATTGTTCTAATATTAATGAATTTGCATTCACGATTTGAGCTTGCAACTTTGACAAACAAAGACTTGTCGGAATGTCAATGAGATGACAGTTGAGCGCATTCTGCGTTTTAAGGAACGTTCTCGCGTTTGAAGTCTTTGAAATATTATTGTGCATGTTTTCAAAAAGTAAAACAAACATTTGGTATTATGGTTTTTCTTAGAATATTCAACGTCGTCAGTCGCTTTGCCTTTGTGATGCAAATTGTCCATCCGACGCATTCATCTCGGAAACAGAAGCATCCGTGAGTTACGACCGTGTTATGCTCATGTTGGTAATATTTGTTTTGTTCGTCACGTTCCTTGTGTAATATACAGAAGCTGTTTTTGTTTATAAGTGTTCAGAAATTAGCTATGGTATGCGGTAATTGACTTTCTAGGTTCACTTGTTTAAAATGTAACAGGTGACTGAAATGTCACGAGTACTTGTCTTTAAAGGTTGTTTACACACATGCATTTGTTAAATACTCATTAAAATCACAAATTACTGCCGAATATAAGCCTTATCTGTTGTGGAACCTATAGAAACGAGAAACAGTTCAAACTCTACATTTTTAATTCGTTTCCACATTCATTATCGATTAAAACCTAAACTTGATTATCTTGATATTCTATCGAGTACCTAATATACTGGCCAAAAAGAGAAAAAAAATACCATTTGTTAATAAAAAAAGCTAAAATTCGCGTTCGTTTTTTAAACATTCGAAATATTGGCGTGTAGTACTTGGTATTCTCATGAATGTACTGGCCGAAAAGAAAATAATAACCATTAAATAATAAAAAAAAAAACTGTTAATCGTATTCGTTTTTCAAACGTTCATAACCTGGTATGAAACATTGAAGCGTCACCCAGTCTGTTCTTAATTCGACTAATGCAATATAAAGTGTGGACGCTGCGTCGTTTGCTGGTCCGAGTTGTTAATTAATTTGATTTGTCGCCTGTCGCTTGGATTGCGCACCCAAAACATTATGTACAGTGTGTTTTGAAACTTGTATTACTGTAATATGTGTGCCCTTTGAGAATATATTTACTGCAACATTAGTATTGGGGACCTAGTCGCCTCGATTGGTTTACATTAGAATTTGTGATAATAAAGAACTGCTATGCCGTTGAAGAAAGTGAGAAGCCAACATTTTTTTACTGAAAATCGTGCGTCGTGTAAAAATATTTGTAATAATAACTTACTGCTTTAGGCGTTCATATAAAAGTCAATAAAGTAGAAAAGTGACACATCAGAAATACACCAGCCTGTATCACAGACTGGCATGTATGAAACAATTGAATGTCATTCTCGACTAATTTAATCGAATTGCCTTACACGTAAGTACCAATAACAACGTAGGTGACATACTTACACACATAACATTACGCTTCTATCTGTGGGGATATTCAACTGACTTATATTTCACGTTAACAAGCTATTATCGATCAAAAGATCACAGATTTCAGCTTATCTTAGCACAAATCTTTTGACTATTTTAGGCTATAGAATGTTATATACCAGATATTTTCATTTAATTTGAAAATCGACCCAATATTCTGTGTTCGAATTTCAAATTCATGGCGATTGACGATGAAATATTTTTTTTAAATATACAATCATGAATATACAGCCAGTACCCAGTATTTTTTTTTTACAAACGCGAAATAGCTTGCCATCATATTAGAGTGAAATGCATTTGTTCTGTACAGCTATAGCTATGACGTCACCACGTGTTATCGGCATTAGTTTACCTTGAGATGATATTGACTCGTGGGGTTTCCTTCCGGGACACGGGAGGCGAGGGTACAGCTGGTGGCCTTAACAAAGGACTTATTGTCGTTCATGGCGTTGATAAGGTGATAGTTGTCTATTATTGGCGATGTTGCCATGTCTATTTATTATTTATCAAGTGGGTTTGTGCTGCATTTTCTTTGATTATTTTGCATTATAATTTTAGTCTATTACAATCGGATCCGTTTTTGGCTAGTAATCAAATCGTTGCAAATGTTTTGATTTTAACTACAATTTGTCTTGCATGTGGTATATTAAAAGTGTTTTAATTCTTGTAATAATTTTCACTTTCTAACGACATCAGCAA
The DNA here is from genome assembly GCA_941860345.1 of Chrysodeixis includens. NCBI lineage: Eukaryota > Metazoa > Arthropoda > Insecta > Lepidoptera > Noctuidae > Chrysodeixis > Chrysodeixis includens. The sequence continues at coordinate 2,150,011 of OW796092.1, forward strand.
CATAAGCTGAGGCAGAATTGCTTATACAAACTGCAGAGACATCTCACAATCCGCATATCTTATTATAGTAATTATCCACTAACTCAACACACAAACTAGTTCCGAAACCCAATTTTCACACATCAGCCTATAAATATCTAATAACTTAACCCTTAGAACGCGACTTTCTCTACCGCCGTATAAGGGTCACAAAGACCGCGTGTTTCCTTGTAAGACAGTGACCGAGTGAACTTCGGTTAACTAGACGGAGGGTTATCGCGGGCCGGTCATCGCGATTGTGTACTTGGTATTAGAATACGAGATTGCTGGGTATGGTCAGGCGTTTTGGGGTTAGTTTTTCTGTTTCTTGGTTTTTTTAGTGTTGTACCAATTCTCTAGTAGTGGAATGTTTACATGTTTACATGTATCGGACATCGTGAATTTCCAAAATGAATAAATATTGAATGGAAACATCAGAAAATCCGTATTTGGATTCGTTGAAGCCTTTATTGACATATTTTCGTGCTAAAGATTCAATTAAACGTTTAATCAGCATCATACCCGTTGTAGACCACTGCTGGACATAGATTAAAACGTTTAATATTATTTTTTTTAAATTCACCCAAGTGAAAAATGTTGTGTAAATTAAAATCTTTAGCTATTCAAAATGAATACCGCATACATTCTGTAAAATAATTGAAATATTCCAACTATTCCATAGAGACTTGAATGTACGCAAAAACCTCTTATATTCCGCATGGCTCGCAAAGTAAAGCTGGTATTCCATCTAATAGTTTACTCACAAGTTATCCACATTCACACGCGCGTTACTTCCCACAATCATCGTGTGATTGATGACCGCCGCCGTCAAATCACGATATTTATGTCTTGTAAATACATTATTATACAATATGGCCGCTTCGCATAGCTTCAGTAGTTACATTAGTTTTTACTTGCATTGCGCCGGTATCGGTTATGAGATGTTGGGCTATGAATGCGGCGAGTTAGTTGCTTTCAACTGATTGAATGAACCAAGATTTGGGTGCATTTAGAAATGATATGAGTGTATTAGAATGAAGCTCATGGACTTATTCCAAATTGATACTAGATTGCATATACGGAGATAACTGTGCTTGAGTCTGAAAGATAAAATCTTATGCTACATGCTTATAAAGTTTTCTTTACTAGCATATTATTATGTCATTGTAACATTGATTTATAATCTCACTGCAGTAACACTTAGGTAAAACAAATAAAGAAAATAAATTAGATTGTAATTATTTAAAAAAAACTTATTTTTACTAACTCATTTTACTATTACTACTTACCACGTCCAAACATTGACTATTTTATTTTCAGAGAGAGTCTGACATAAGTATTTATTAACACAAACCCGCTGCCTTTCTAGCCCCGTACACTTAAGTGCTATAACAAAAAGCTCTTCCACAGTAGCGACTGTAGCAAGCAGCTACAAAATATTCAGCATCCGACATCCTAATTGATTCTCTATATTAGTGACGCTTCACCACACATCTCCAATGTCTTTGTTCATTACTTCAGTCGAGTATACAAACTCTACGCGTACGTTTTTTGTTTCGCATTTAAATTGCAAATGAGTGTTTTTCTCTTGTTTTCTCTTCGAGATTGAATTTTCATTATTTCTTTTATGTGTTACGTTGTGTTGGGGTTTATTTAGTGTTGATACTAAGATTTTTGGTCTGTTATTAGTTAAAATTGATTGTCGGCTATTTTTTTGATAATTATGAAACCTTTAGACATTGTAAAGAGCAAACAAGTATTAGATGTATAAAATGCTTTTTTTATCTTGTCTTATTACTTACGATTGAGGAAAAAAGGGTAATCTACATGAAATTTTATTTCTTTCTCAATTTTTTTTTTCTATTGTTCCAATTTTCATGACGTAACATTGCAATGAATAAATTGTATAAAAAGCCTTTACCCCATTAGATTGGAATCTCTCCTTGCATACAGTTTAACGCTAATCACCGCTGTAAGGACTTTCATTGTTCACCGGTCATACATCGATCGTCACAGTTGCGTGCGTTTGCGCAAGTTCGCGATCATATTGCACTGGATTTGCATACAATGAGCGCGATAAGCGAGGCGCTTACGAACTCCGCTAATCCGTGGCAGACGAAATAGTTGCATGGTTGTAGGTAATTTTGATTGTATTGATAAATTAGTGCATATGAAACTTTTCTAACATAAGTGCGCTTTTATGACGCTTTATTGCATGGTTACTAAGCTTTCGGATGGATATAATGAATGTGATTTCTTTGTAGGACATTTTGATCAACACGTGAAAATTTCTCACACTATTAATTGGAAAAGTGTTTGAAATTTACACGATATATACTTAGTGCAGTAAAGGTGGTACGAAAGTTGCAACTAAGTTGTCGTCACATGTCCCTTGAATAAAATTAATGACCGTAATTTAGATCAAACTAATTTATTTTCAGTTGCAAATATCGAGTCCTTGTTTGGCTTGTACTACAGTAGGGCATAACAGTACACTATCAAAGGACTCATCAATTACGCTCCAATCAGGCTGTAACACCGAATTAATTAATTAGTTCTGCGAAATACATTGCCGCGGGAGAACTCCAATTAAAACCGTTTACTATGTATTATTGATAATACGGGAAGTAACAGAAGGTCCATTCTTAATTTGCCAACATGTGCGATATTAAGTATGAGTTACTTACAATATTCTTATTTAATAGTCAACGTTTAAGTAGCGTAGTTTCATCTTCAAGTTTCATTCTGCATGTCAATCTGATTTTAACATCCTTGTTGGATTCAACTAGTGTTAAACAACAAAAATAGAAACGGACCCGAATCTATAGCTTTCAATTGTTTTGGACTACATAATTTAAAAGAACAATGAAGAAAACCTTCTTGATAGAATTAAGCAATATTCCATTTTTAATCTCCGAATAAAATTTTGTTATACTTCTCATCTTCAACATCATTAACAGACCTTCTGTTCGTATCCCCGTAGCAGCATATCCCAACCATTAATCTTGTTTCTAAACATCGGTTTAATGGAGTGTGTAGTTGCATGAACGGGAGCGGTTGCATTCAGATGAGTTGGGCAACCAGTCGACAATAGCCCGCGAGTCGACACGCTCGCTGCCCGCGATAGTTACGCTGGCTGCAGCTTTGTTTGATCACTTCTTAGTGATGAAACGGATAGGATACGATCATCCTTATTGCTGTATCTATTACCTAAGGATTTAGATATCAAAAACTCTATATTTGTAGATCTGTCGTGATATAATATGCAAATACGGAGGCACGGTGTAAGGATGGACATAGTAACGAAAGATTCGGTACGGGGAAATGAGAAAGGCAAAGATGATGAGACGTCTGATTGACAATGCTAATAAAAAGCTCACAAAAAGAAATGAAATCTAGTCACATCATGGATATGATATCTCATAATATGATCTACCTATATATTGTTATTATTGTAACAGACAATATGTATTTCCTCCATGGATACACCTATCAATTTTCTACGTGATCCAACGCGCATCTCTCGGATTAACATCATCCACGATTGATAGTAGAGTTATCTATTATTGATAACATTAATAATATTGTACCAAATAACGTTACGTTATGTACTCTGGCTGGACTTTGAGCCTAAATGATAGCCTAAATGAATATCGAAGCCTTAACCCACAATGAACCTTAATTAGATTACGATAAGCTTTCAAAACTTTTTAAGAATAGGGTTTTGTCCTTCGTTTTTTAGTAAAGAACCAACTTTCTGGTTGGAATTAAATTGGTCCAAGTGAATGAAACAAACAAAAGTAGATATAAATAAAAAAAGTTCTAAGTAATCACATGCGTTAAAGCAAAACCAATTACTGTTACACGCTGCACTATATACTTACGAAACTTTCGGCAGAAATTACGTCATATCTTAACGAACTCCTTGTCTTTGTTACAGTTGGTGGTGAACCTAGCTCTGGTGATCTACCACGCGCTGGACTACACGCACGGTGAGGACGAGGAGAGGCTCATCTCACCAGATCTCGAGGGTCTCATCACCGAGATGACGGCGTGTGATACAGCCGGTAAGAATACCTGAAACTAGAATATAAGTACTTTTGTAGGTATGAGTATAGCTGAAGGAACAGTAGAATATAATTATCATGGTGTTAAACGTCCCAACTCAACCAAGGCTGGTAACGAGCTTAAGAGCCAAGATGAGAAAGACCAGATGCTGTAGAATTTAACAGTCAAGAAGAATTTTAGGTACTTACACTGCTGTAAATTTACATGTTTGAACATGATCTACTGTGATTAAAAAGTCATGCGTCAAACATTTTTGGATTCCGTCTATGTGGTCAGGGTAAACCACAAATGCCTAAGGGTAAAAGAATAACAGTTATGCAAGTAATTGGTCCTCAAAGGTACCTGAAGCGATTATTTCCAAACATGCTCTATTATCGACACCCAGGTTACTGTTGAACCCGGAACACGCTTCATCTTTTAGCAATCCCAAACAGTTTCTCAACTGGCCCATTAGAGCCAATTACCTATCAGTCATTTTCTGACCACACTCAATTACATAATAACCGCAACATTGTCCATACTTCAATACTGTTCTACTTGCAGCACTACCTCACGAGGCTATTTTGAACTGGCCGTTATTCTTCGGATCGCACAAAAACAAACATAAATGGAAAACGAGTAGCTTAATCTCGATTCGATCTCGGATTTCGGGCTCATCCCATAATCTCTAAAATGACTACGGCCTACATATTTACAAATAACGCAAGCCCATTATGAGCCCAAAAAGTAAGTGACATGCTTACCATCTTTGATTTCGCGCGTGTTTTATTTCTATTACTTGCGTGTTCTGTCTACCAAGCTACATTCAATTGTTTGCCGTGAAGATCTGGTACTTTACCGCCTTTTATGCAGTCGATACATTTATAATGACTATCAGCGCAGCTTTTTCCTTCTTGTGTCAAAGATAAAGCGTCTGCATGATATTGGTTAGCGTCGGAACAATAAGTTTTCTCTTTGAACTTTCACCCTATTGGCCTTTTTATAGTGTCACGTACAGGACGTGACGATCTCTAATGGTACTTAAATAACTATTTGTTTGGATTTGAATTTATTTATTTGGTGTTTGATTCTTGGAAAGCTAAGTAGATTAGATTACGATTGAACGTTATAGATCAAAAAAAATGTGGTAAAGCTTTTTACTTTGTTTAAATTGAGGTTACTCTCAGAGCTTTGGTTATGTTTCATTTCCAAATGCGTGGGTAACCAATAGTACTCCCCAATGCGTCCTTTTCCTTACTTAAAATATTTCAATTATTCTGCTTTAATAAGCATCACTTTGATCCCAACATCCTCACCACCAATGTGCATCGATGCGAATGATTCCAAAATACCAAAATGATCCCATTTGTTCCATGAAAATATAATATTGCGCGCATGATTCTCCATCTTTCACAATTTCTTTTTAATAGATAAACAGTTTTTTTCTGTAAACATTTGTAATGTCCCCGCTGTCATTTTATTACAAACGTGCGTGATGAAATTTTCGGCCAAGGTTTATTTCCGTTATTTGAACTTTTTGTTGACATGTTGGGCCATCTAAAGATGACACTTGCTTTGTTGAATTTAGGTTGCAATACTTAAGACCAAATTGGGAGTTTAGAGTCCTATAAACGCTACCTATCTATGCTAAAAAGAACTTGATAAAAAGTTCTTTTTAGCACTTGATAAAAAGAACAAGATCTTGGATTTAACGACATTTAGTAGCAGTAACAAAAGCGCATATTTCCCTAAACTCGGTCATCTGTCCACATCAGTGTTCGTACCCCATTCATTTGTAATTAACACGTATACAAAGCACCATTAAAACCCCCATATAGGGAACACCATCACACTTCATCACAGCATGGGAACTTCTTTTGATCATAATGTCGTGTTATTGTTCAAATAGGGGTCAGGTTTAATTAACTTTTTGTTTGTCATTTACATCGAGTGCGTACCGTAGGAATGTTGACGGTGCATCAAAGACCGTTACATGTAAATGATGATGTCTCGTGAGGTAAGTAAATAACGCTTACACTTCAATTAGTGAGTACCGTAGTGACAGACAACATGCTGCACATGCATATTAATAGATAAAGTATTAAACGCATTACGGCATATAGATACGTATTAAATAAAGTAGTTAAGACCGGAGAAGCAGTCTGCGCTGAGGCAAACTACATGGACTACATAATAAAATCTATTGCTTTTGATTTAATCTTGGCTGGCATATGCTTACTTTGCTCGGATTTTATGACCTAACCTCTTTTGTTTCAACTAACCCATCCAATCAAAAGCTTTGCTTGGCAAACAACTGCTCCAGTCAAAAGAGGTTCGAGTGATCAATATGGGAAGTTTCGGCAATGACACAATAGAAACGATAATGTATATCTTCCATTAAAATGTTCCCAAAGCATTCCAGTCCACCAACGGTGTTACTTCCGCTCATTCTCAATGTTGGTTTATCTGAATGAATCCGCCGAAATACTGACACTGTTCTCAAGTAATTAGATAAAACTTCACTTAAATTCCCTTTTACACTTTCTTTATAAGTGTGTAAGTTTATGAGATTACAGAACAAGTTAGATTGCTCAGTGGAGGATTAAGACCGTAATCTAATTTCTCGCAAAGTTTGAACAAGATACTGATAAACAAAATGAACAAAACTTTTCTCTAAAGCTCTTTTATTTGGTGCTTGAGTTATATTATCAGTTTCAAAAACACGGGTCTATTTTAATTCAATGCCTTGTAAATCATAATGTTCAATCAACTCATCGCAATTCACACGCCCCATTTCATTACCATACTCGGATATCGTCGTGTACTACAGGATTGGTTATTAATTTTCACTTTCTATAAGCGCACAGAGTCCACCTTATGCATGCTTCTATCTCCGCCAGACAGGCTGTCGACACGTTGACATTTGGGCTGAGCCGCTGATCAGGGACCTTTGCACTCGCACCGGCTCGGTCGCCTTCCATCGCGTTTAGTTCACAAAGCAATGATACGATTTGTTCCGGTTGTCTTTCACCTCCCTTTCCAACTCTCACGGACCCACTCAATCTAAATTAACTTGTCATATTTTCTGCTTTTCCCTGGCGAAGGCAGTTTTTGCACCAACATCGAGCCGACACAGTCTCGATTCATAATCGAGTTGTAATTTCTCCGTCTACATATTTACAGCTTCCTGCAGTAGTTTCCTATATGTATAGGCAAAGACGAATTTATCGCCTTTTAATAGCTCACGCTGGAAAGTGTACCGTTTTATAGACCACATAATTTTATGCCAATCAAATTGTAAACACCCGGCTGCAGTTGCAGTGTCAACAGTTACTTGTTTATGAATAAGAAAATTGTGCTGTAAAACAGCGAGCTCGAGCTAGCGACCGGCTCGAAGGGAATGTACACACTTGTCTCAATCGTAATCGGGCGCGGATCGTGTTGTATCGACGAGTTTGTCTGAAACAACAGGGCCATCATAAATCTTAACGAATGATTTCGATCACGAAGTTCACGGTCGTCTTTTTGACGGTTAACTGTTTATTTTGGTACAAGTGGGCGATCGAATGGAATCGCATCGAAAGTATCGATTTGATCGAGAGATGCGAGATGTAAATACCGGTCAGTGGGTCGCATTGGACAGGTGAATAAGTTGAGAACACAATGGATGATGTGACTGCTGGACTATTGTTCGGAAACATTTGACTATTTTGGCCGCGACGCGGTTGACAGATTTATCTTTATTGATCTGAGGCGGTCGATACCGCCAACAGCACCGATTTGGGTTAGGTTATTGGGTTGTGATCATAAATTCTTATCGACCTTTGCGAGTCCCTTGGTCCATTTTCAGATATTTACTACAGTTGAATATATTGAAAGCAATGTTTTTTTTTAAATTTACGTGTAGCTAATCATAATTTAACAAACAAGTGTCAAGCAATGAAGAATAAATTATAATCCCTTGGTTGTTAGTAGGTTGACCAAAAGTACAGCGCTAATTACGGACAGTACGCCACCACAATGGCGCGGTTCGTGCGCCACAAGGCCGCACCGCCTCGAAAACCACACGAGAAAGAAAGTTGCGTTTATCTTTACTTTTATATGCAGATCTAAAGAACAGCGACCACGATTTTCTCACGACATCAGCTTTTTTGTGCTACGATTATTTTATGAAAAGGTTAATGTTAACGTATTCTTAAGTAATGTTTTTTTTATGATTTAATTATAATCTATACTAATAGAACATCGTTTGTTTAACCAATATTTGTGATTTTTCTCATGCATACCTTTTATAATTATTATTTATGTTTTATCATTGATCTACGTATAAGCACCGGCTCAAATGACTCCTTTCTCAGCAAAGCACGGCAGTTTTCAAACGATACAAAAGGTGCATCACTTTGTTCGAGCACATCACTGTCTTGTAAAACAATATGAATGAAGAAGAATGAATGAATTACGGTATTCTAAGACTATTGTAACCATTCTTCAAATCCGGAACTATCGGACAGCCGTACATAATACCGTATCATGTTGGAGATTTACATCAGCAATGGCATTAGTCACTGGGGAATCATGCGCGATCCAAGTATATTTGAACGAGATAAAAATTATGACGATTTCGCGGTTAATTCTACACGGTCCGTTATATTATTTGCTTGAAGCTTTTACGATAATGTGACTTTAAACTTTATACCTATCGTAACAATGCTGTTATTTGTTTGCTCTATAATTTTACAAATTGTCCGATAAAATGTAAAGAAGTTGTTTGTAATTTAATTGCTAACCGTGTAAGATGGGTAATCAAGCTTTATGTGAGACTGTTTTATTCAGAACATCTTAACTGACCGGCAAAAATCCGCACTGTAATGTTTTTCTAACATATTTTGCAGGTAAAAGGCCTCTTAAGCGCTGGAATGTGTGCTTATGACATAAAAATATACAGTTTATACTTTCCTACAAATTGATTGTACAATAAAGTGGTGTATTGTACCATTAATGTGTTTGCCTCCACGGCCATTGGAAACGCTTTATTGGAAAATAATGTTACGTAGTTAACATTGAGGACATTTTTGCTATGAAACTACTGTTTGTGCTAGGGTTTTCTCGTATATTTCCACTCGAAGTTTATTTTTATAGCTTTGCTTTAGTATTTTAAGGTTTATGGTGTTTAGATAGTTTGTGTTTACGCACAGGTGACAAAATATCATGAGCGATATTTTGAAAATATCTTGGCTTAAATGTAGGATCACTTTATTTCCCAGTTCTTTATCAATGCTACAATGTTATCACATTTACTAACAATTCGTCTTATAAATGATGAACTACGTATATTTTATTAAGATTTTCCTCAACCGAACACAAATCACCATCAACAATTAAGAAACCTAATTCCCACGTCACTGAAGTTTAACATTTAATCTATTGTCTCATAAATCACTAACATATTAGCACAATAGGTGCCGCGGTGCAGGCCATCCATCATGCGACCACGCTCCGTAGCTGCCCGTGTAATGGATCTCCACCCATCTTGTGTCGCATCTAGGCGAGCTAGCGATTACATCTGTGGTCTTGTTATCCTTCCTTTTAAGTTTTGGTTCGAATGTCAAGAGGGTGTCAAAGATATGTTGATGTAGTAGTAAAAGTTACTTTCATTCTGTCTGCTCAGGAGGAAAAAAATACGATAATAACTTGTGATACCTAAGTACAGAATTTGATGCAAAAAAATATGTTGATTTTTGTTTTCAGGGATTTTTATTAACCTGTCTGATTATCCAATTCGATTTGGAATCGTAACTTTTGATTGATCATATGTGACAAAATTATCATTGATGTCTTAGTTATTTCTCCTAACAAAAAACTACAGTCGTAGTTCCAGCCACCATTTATCTTCTAGTAAATCCTGAAACAGCTGGACAGTCCCACACATTCACCCATACATTTTCCCTTTCGAGGCCCAGCGTGTCCTTTGTACGCCACTGTCTATATTTTCCCGTCGTATCAGATCCGCGCGCGAACAGAATGGTTCTATTTGTCTATTTTGAGCTGAGCTGCTAGCGTTCAATGTTATCGCTTTGTATGTATTATTTATAAGTAGGATTAGGAAGTGTTTAGGCTTCACTGGACTACTGTGAAAGTTGTTTGAAAGGGTCTGTTTGAACGGTTTTATGGAAGAATGAATTATTTTCTGTCTCGAATTTTGCTTCTTGAGGAACTAATAAGATGAATCATATTTTCGCGTATTATATTAGGTGATAAAGTACTGCCTGAATAATTCTACATACATATAATACAGGTAAGAATGTGTAAATCACAACGTAAACACAAGTCAATCTTGTAAACATGTCAAACTGAACATTCGTGTACTTTCTCGTTAACTCGACATTTACATACTCGTAAACCGACACCGTACAGAATCCACAAAATTAAACTATAAAACAATAAAATAAAACAACGTTAGTATTACTATCGCTGTTAAAGCGCGTCCCGTTTGGTATGTGCGGATTTATGGCCACCCTACGCTTGAGTACCGCTATTCGTTTAGGAGTCGCACACACCGGCGACTTTTCCCCCTCGCTTGTCTTGTCAAGCCTTCTGTGATAGTCTGTAGGAATTATTTACGTTAAATAAACTGTGGAGTAGTGTTTGAGTGCCTTTTTTCCGGGGTGAAACTCTAAAGACTTCAACCCACGTTGAAGGCACGGCGTAGAGATAATGTCGGACTCACTCCGACCAAAAACACCCCGGGTCCCTCTATTACCAAAGCCAGAGTCGCGGGCACAGTGTTTGAGTCCTAGCTGACATAGGATGTTCGTTCATCGTAGGAGGATCGTTTAAGTTTAGTTTCCATTCTCATTATTAGGCTATTACTTAAAAGCATAATGTCCTAACATTATTGTTAATTAAACAATAGAATGCTTTATATCCAACAGTATGACAGTACCTAGTATGTAAAGTCTAATAAATCCCTTGTTCAGCGACTGGAGACGTGTAAGCCGAGACATAAACGTTTAATACGAGGCATACCTCACACATTTTATTAGTCTCAGCTATTCCTAGTATTCGTGTCTAACCTCTACACATCCGTTAACTTACATCCATCATATATCCTAAAGATGGTGATAGGTTAAGCTGCGCCAGACAAGGTGCGGCTGAGATGGGTGACCGTGTTAGGAACGTCTAGACTTCATAAATCGGAAGAGGTACTTAAACTTTACCATCTGACATAAGGCAAATACTCGTAAATTGGTATAGAAAGAAACAGCTGATGTGTAATAAAGATATTTAGTATTTACTCGTATGTTTATCATAAAATAGTTCCCACCAATGTTATCTATAATATTTCCTATAACATTTCCCTAAACCACAATATTTTCTTTATGATTGTGACGGATTTACTCCTGTAATCGTCTTTGATATTCATCCTTTTAGTAACACAAATATTTGCCGACAGCTCTTCGACAAGCGGATTTACTATGTATTATATTATAATGAGGTTTTTGTAACACCAGATTTGTTTACTACAAAAACATACTGAAAAAAGCCATATTATTTTCGTTGAAAAAATGGTTTAGGCTGGTTTTGCTTCAAACAGATTTTATTTCGTAGACGATAAAAAAAAGTTATTGGAAAATGTGTCATTAGGTTTTCATACTTAAAGATCAATAAAAAGGCCTACATATCGAATGTAGTTCAAAGGGATTCGCTGGCAATTACTGAGTAAAAGTTTCACATATCACTAGTTTTAGGACCGACATATTATTTGCTCAATAAAACAATATAAACCAATAACGGTCGAATCATTCAGACCCTTTTGTTGTTCGTAAAAGCAAATTGCCTTTAAATGTTGGGATAGAAGAACTGAAATATTATTGGACCGTAGAATCTATCAGAACTAGTAAATATACGAATGTGAATAATATCAAAGCTAGACTTTTTGGCTATAGTATTATGGGCAGATTTTCACTTCATTAGCATACCAAGGATTATTTTGAAATAATTTTCTGTAAAATGTTGTCGACTTAAAGGGCAAAGATAGTAATGAGAGAGTTGACAAGGCTTTACAATAGTTCCATGTATTTAATATGCAAAAAAGTTTTTAACACTTTCAGTCTGGAGATTTTCTTAAAACATAAAGCATCGATTGTATTTCACTTTGTCTTTAACACAGCAATTTCATCCATAACAGTTACTCCTAAGAAGCGATGTCCAAGCAATTGCAGTGATATCGCTCCGAGTTCTGCCGATGCCCAAACTGTAAACCCGTGTACCATGTTCGGCAGAGAAAGTCGGTCCACAATATTATAAATTGTTATTAATAGCCGCCATGGTTTACCCGGCTTTGTTTGGTGATGATAGATGGTTATATTGATGCCTTCCATAAGAACTGAAATGAGATTGCAAGTAATATAATAAATGCGTTTATAGTGAACATTTGGTGATGTGTTTGTGATTGTGTCATCGCCCATCGGTTATTGGGGACTTTTGTATAAAGGGTTTTGCAAATAACTTATTGCGAAGAGGATAAACCCATTTTGAGTCATTAGGAACCCGTGTAGAAGGAAACGAGACAAGATCGATACTCGCTGACCGCGCATTACTCCTGAATTGCGAAATTTTAAATTATTATAACATTTTTCCAATTGCCATCTGGTTGTATTCGAAAAGCTCCGTCTTTACTAAACGTTTTTCTTGGTCTTGACTTCAAATAAATTTCGAATCGCCTCAAAACTAAAGTTCCACGTTACGTAACCAACAGGAGCGCAAAAGGAAAATTGAATCGGTACGGTTTCCTCAAAGACTGGTTTCAATGCATCACACTGGTGGGCCGCGCTGATATTTCCGTCTTCGAGCTTTGCATAATGTACGTATTCAAAAGTTCAAGGATGTTATGTAAAGGGTTTCTAAATGTATGTCTTTATGTTGTTTATATCATGACTGTAATTCTATTAAAGTCGAAGTTATCGAGGATGCAAGTGTGACTAGTAAAGAGGAAATAATAATTCCGAGGTGACAGATGAAAAGATGGACAAGATTTATGCAAGTATAAGAGCTTTCATAATAAAATATAATACGGTAAAATAAATTAATACGGTATTTTATGTGAATGCAGAGGAATAAATACACACCATTTAGAATTATCTAACTAAATGCCTCCTAACGACAGCTTCGACTGTACAATGCCAGAGGCAGTAACAAAACATTAGCCACAAAACATTTTCAGTATCCTATGTTTAGATAAGCCGCCACACGCAGTCCTGGGAAGCTAGACGAACAACAAAACGCACCGTTAACAGTTCGTATCTCCCACGATACACAAGTTTGTCGATTACAGCCAGCTATTACACACGAACATGCTGATGTTTCCGACTGGCAACAGCTTTTTGTTCGCCGTTCGGTTAATAGTTTATTTCTGTTCTCAGAAAGAAAACGTTAGTTGCTCCCAGTTCCGACTATGTCAAATGAGAAAACTAATTTGAATTTACCGAAGTTTGTACTTATGTAAAGAACGGGTCGTTGTTAGTAACAGAGGCACGTACCTACTGACAAGACCTGCACTAGTCAGTAGAAGGTAAATTAAGAAGTTTGAATTGAATACAGCCAATGTAAGGCTTTCGCTTGAATTAAACAAAGTCTTACGCGAAAGTTAACGCTAAAAACGCAAGCTTCTCACATAGCCATAACAACGGAGTACTAGGAACTCATAACATGCGACAGTATCAGAACTGCATGTCGTCATAATTGGCGCCGGGCGCTCTCGAGCGAATAAATCTACGCATACTTATCCGAACGCTACCAGACGTCTGCGGAGGCTCTTGCGTAACGAATTCACGTCTATTTATTACTATTAGCTCACTCTGACTCATGACACCCTGGTATTAGCATGTCGTCTCTGCGAATTCGACTTAATGGCGCTATAATTTGTGTTGTGGACATGTTGGTTATAGAACGTATGGGCGTTAGTAATCTTGCGAGTATTTGCACTGCCTGCTAAGTAATTTTCATTCAAGGTTTACTAGAAAGAAACATACCTTCAACCTTGCTTCAAAAAAAATCATGCAAAAAATACCTTTAATTAAAGTACCTTGTTAAAACTGCTTATAGTTAGTATTAGTTATAATGCCATGCAGTTTGCGCACCTTTAAGTGTTTACAACTTTCCTTAACGCTTGTGTCCTTAATCTTTTATTAGCAATATCAGGAGAATATATGCGGTATTAACGACAAAACTGTCTACACCCATAACGTTATCCACAAACGGTCATTTGACGCTAATACAAGCTTAAGTTTAAGTGAAACTTTTATTTATTGTCATTATTTCAATGATAGCTTTATTATACGATATATTACTAAGACTTAAAGCATTTGCTTTGTATTTCGTTACGTAAATTCACTTGATACTTATTTGCATGACCATAACGTAAGTTCTGTTTAGGAGAAATTGTCGAAGCAATAAAATAGTTTGATTGCGTTTGTAAATGGTTCTTGAGGTGTGAAATGGTGTTTTAATTGATAACGTTAAGTAAGCTGTGATACGTGTTTTAAATAGTCCTTTAAAAAAAAATCTAGTTCTTCTTTTATACACCGTACATTCCATGCTTGTGTTTGCTCTCAAATATTAGGCGCAACTTAACGTTTAGACGTAACATTGCCATGTCTTCCGCTACTTTACACCTTGAAGCATCGAAGACACAAAATTAAAATTAAAACTGTAATCAGCTTTAAACAAGCCATAGAATTTTCCTTGCTTTTTCGGTATGCCACCCTTTTTCGATGTTCCTGACATACTTTACTTAGTTCGCAATTTGGGAGGTCCTTTATTTCTTGCGACCGAACTAAAACTTCTATGAACGTTCGGAACTTAAGAAATACAAAAAGTTTGAACAATACCCTTTTTGTTACCGATCCTCAAAGGAGGTTTACTTAGACGAGGCGAGAAATATCGTGCAAGCTGATACATTACTGGGGATGATACATCACTTTTGGTACAAGAGCTGGGCGGCTACGCAATGTATTGGATCTTTTTCGATATTCCCCGCTTCCCATTAAGTGAACCCGCTTTGACGAATGATACCTGTAAAATTTCACATCAATCAAGTTTTTTGGAAGCCACTCGTGATTGCCACTTACGACTTACTATTGTTCTGTTTATTGAGCTATAAATATAAACAAAGATGCGTTTTATGAGTAGCTCTATATTGTCATAGTAAGGGATTCCTTACACTTTTGAGAATAAGATTTTATCACCTTGCTAGCGTTTTCTAAAGACGTGATTTTCATGGTTTAAATGTGTTTTAAATTAAATTATCTGTTAGTAAACCTATTTTATTAGGTAAATGTTAATTCTCACATTGAACTATGTGTGTTAAATAGCAGCAGAAATATAACAGTTGTTTGCCACTTTAAGATTACCATTTTAATAGTGATCAGATTTGCATTAAAGAAAGTGCCTTTAATCTAATCAAATTATCCAAACAGTAATTGTTATGTTTCCTCGTAATAGTTGTCTTGTACTTATTAAATCGGTACACAGCTTGTACTAATCCAGTTCTTCCACCAGGTGTCGCCGTTGTGTCACATGGAATCGTTAATTAAGGCACAATAACTAAGACTATTTACATACAGGAAGTGAATACCTAATAAGCTTCCTGGTCCGTTTCAAGCCCCTTTTCTTATTGCTGACTTACGAGAATATGTAACTTTCGAATAATGGAAATTTTAGCCTCTAAAGGTCTTATAGACTGACGCTGAAATTCCTATTTAGTTTAACATAGAATCTGTTAAAACAAAATCGTAAATATTTTTAAACTTTAGAATTCTCATTTTATTTATTTTCCAAAAAAATATATCAAATTTATTTTAACAAGAAACGTAACTTTACTCAAATTAGTTTGAACACCACTTTACAACCTGTGAGCTGTCGAAAGCTGTGTCAAAAAACGAAGTAAAATAGATCGGGTGCTGTCGTTAA
Source organism: Chrysodeixis includens (assembly GCA_941860345.1). Lineage (NCBI taxonomy): Eukaryota > Metazoa > Arthropoda > Insecta > Lepidoptera > Noctuidae > Chrysodeixis > Chrysodeixis includens. The sequence continues at coordinate 2,166,046 of OW796092.1, forward strand.
TTTTCGGATGCCTTCGGGCGTTGTCGGGCCCTGTCGGCTATCGTCGGGAGCTATTGTCTGTCCACTGATTGATGATCGCTCATCAATAAACTAGCTTGCCTGCGTTTTGTTGTTAGCTTCAGAAATTAAACTTTATTTAATTTGGTTTTTGTTAACTTATTTCCGATTTGAATTGTTTAATTACATAAGCCTGATTGGTTGTCTAGTTTATGTAGGTATTTACTAACGAACTTTAGAACTTCGGTTATAGCTGCAAAAAACATTTTCCCCTTTGACGCAGTCGGTTAAAATGTAGCCTATGTGTCAAATAAGCAGTACTTTTGTACCAACTCTATTTGTACATGAGCTTACCTTTTGTATGTTGTGTGTACATAAAATAAAAAATAAATAAAATTGATCCAATCGTTTGAGCGTGAACGAGTAAGTAACATCTATCCATCCATACTCAAAAAAATTCGCGCTTGTAATATTACATAGTAGGATTTGTAACTATTTAATTTCAATAGGTTTTAATAGATTCTAATACAATCAGGGTAACAGACGTAACAGTAAATGCCTACCTCCGGATTCCAGATTATGTAAACATTCCCTAAGCACTTCCTATCGTGGCTAAGTATCGTAGCCAATGCAAATGATTTCCCTAATACCCGTTAATTGAATGTTTACGTCTCAACTCGCGCCGTCTTATAATCAATCAGGACCATTCAAGACACATTTATTCATGATTCTGTCATTTACACCGAGTTGGATAATCAGAACTGGCTATTAGACGTAACAAGTAAACAAGACTTGTATTTGAACAGTTAATACATAACTGAAAATACAGGCGAAGATAATGACGGGCCTGTTGGTGTAGTGGTTAGTAGCCCTGGCTGCTATACTTACATACCAAAGGTTGTGGGTTCGATCCCACCCAGGACTAATCTTTGTGTGATGAGCACAATCATTGGTTCGGTCTCGGTGTAATTTATCTATAATATGTATGTATTTAGAAGTAGTTATATAAGATGGCGTTGTGTGAAAGTTGTGGAATATTTATTCGTTTATTTATTATAATTATCCTGTCTTGAAACAATCACAAATTTTGAAATAAGTTGCAGAACTGTTGAATGTTTTTATCGAGCAAAGAGATTCTTAAAAAAAACTGTTTAAAATCTAAATTATTTTAAAGTTTTTAATGAAGGTTCGTGTAACACCCACGGGTCACTCAATTAAAATAGTATTATCTACTTATATCTATAAAAATCGTGATATCTATCTATAATAGCACTTACCGCTAGGGTTGTTACTTTTACTACTCATATCTATTTAATTAGAACTTATAAGCAAATTAATCGTTTCACTGATAAAAGTTTAGATTGGAGACTTTCTAATTTTTACATATCTTGGTATCTTGATGTACCGTATAATTAGGCTTGGGTGTCATCGATAAAGCTGAGATATCCATATTGATCTTAGCTGGTTTTATTTACCATCTTTATAACAAATGGAATGCAATTGATAATTGAGTTTAGAGTATTGAGTTCGGTGTGCAAGCCAATTAAAGTTGTACGGTAGCTATATTTAACCTATATTTTGAGCCTTCAAGAAGATAGTCATAATTGTGAAATGGGTATGTATGACTAATGAATAAAGTAAAATTATAACATTTTTCCATCGATAGCATAATCCCTTGATACATAGCTTGACTAATAAAAGGTTACTACGGTAATCAATAAAAACACAGTTTGTTTTTTTTTTAATGCAAGGAATTGGTATTGAACAATAAAATACGTACCTTTATTAATTTTGCTAGCCCTAAATAACTGATCATTGCCACATAATCTCCATCCAATGTCAAGTATCAAGCGTTAGCTGGCGATTGGTCAGCGGCGGCGGCGCCTCAAAGCTCGCGTCTCGCAAATATGCGCCTGCGCAACCAACGCGTCGACGTGATACAGCGCCGATATTGTGCGCCCGAGTGACAGGTCGTGCGGTGTGCAATATGACCACACGTGGGCTGTACTTGTTAGATTTTAATTATATTTGTTTTACATTTACTGATAAGACTCCTGTTTGGTGGGTACTAGATTGTGGTGATTGATCTTTGCAGCATCGAATAAGATAGATATGATACCGTTACTTGATTTGACGTTATTCTAGACATGAATCAAAACCATCAATAAATTGACATTAATTTCCATCGAATATTTTTTTTGGTGGGCCGAAATGCTAAGAAATATACCAGCTGATATCTGTAAGCAAGAGTTTTGAGTGTGTTAAGGAAGTGTTTTACAGTTTTGAGTTTACAACAAAGCTGTTTCCTCTGTACTTGGGAAACACTTAGGAGTCGCTATCAAAGTTCTACCGAATTGCCCATCCTATGTTATTGCCGATAAACTACCAAGACTGTCTTGTCCTAAATAACTTGTACCAAGAAGGTTGTAAGTGGGTGGCTGTGAAACGGGTGCAGTTTTATTAAAACAGAATTTACAAAAACTTTTCCGGTCCTTTGTAAGGTTGTTATTAGGTCGTTTTTAATTATAAAAATATCGTATCTTACTGTGAAGAAAGATGCTTCCAATCTAAAATTATTTGAGACAATGACGCAATTGCCAAGTATTTCTGAGCTTCATTTAAAGTTTCACTGCAGTGTGAGTTTAAAACAAATAACGAGCGACTAATGATCAAACGGAACAAAATATACATTTCTTTCTACAATTAAATAGGACGGCCTTCCTCGAAAATTACATTTTAGAGCTGTGATAAAATTTATAATTCATACTTATATCTAAACCTAGTTTACCGTCTCACCGTTTATTCCTTCTTGCAGGCCCAGGCCAAAACTTCTTTCTGCCAATTCAATATCCAAAACAAACGTCCAGTTCATCCCGTCATGTTTTTCGTGGTCTTCCACGACCCTGTAGGTACATATTCTGTCGGGCTCTAACCCTGGACTTCCAAACCTCATATCGCACCTTACTTATTTATTGATAAGATTGTAACATGTATTCTACTCTATTTGTTACATTACCATTGCAGCTCTGTACAATTTCTTTTATGCCCATAAACTATTATTACTATATTTCTATAACCTTTATTTCCTCTTGCAGATGACGATGAAGAATGCGGCGTGTTATCCGAGGGTTCGGAGACGTCGGAGACGGGGCGCGCCGACACGGACGACGAGGGTATCGAGCGCGACTCCGAGCCCGCGCCCCGCCGGCGGCGCAGGCGCAGGCGGTTCATGCTCAAAGATGTCGTTGAGGTAAGCTGTTCTAGTCAATCTCTTTCCGGTCGTGTCGAATTGGCGTCCCATCGGACTATGAGAGTGAAGGAACAGAGAGTGCACCTGGGTTGACGCACACGCTTGTGCGCTGTAATATGTCCTGCGTAGCTGCCTGGTGTCATAGTAACACTGGCCGCCCGCCGTGGCTTCAATCGGCAAGGAGACATTATTATTATTAGTCATTAGTAAAGAAGGTATCATTTTCTCCAAGTTCTGCTTTTGAAGTTGTGAAAGAAAGGCCACTCTACGCCGTTTAGTGGGAACACAGTTCAACGGTTACAATTTTACTTACTAATTTTCAAGCAAGCGCGGGAGAAGACCCCGAGAGCTTTGGATAAAAAAAAATATCGCCACACACTTTTACATTTCTAAAATAATTTTCGGTTCTTTAACGTCTAATGAAACAACTCTACAATACATTAATATTATCAAAAAACAATACAGTACCTACCAAAAAGTATGATTCCAGTTACTCAAAATCAATGAAGATTGTTCCTAACCTTTTTATTTTTACTAAAGTGTCGTTCACACTGTCAACTTTCTCTTACACTCGAGGCTTATCCAAGGAATAAGGCTGTGTTACGCCGTCGATGACAAAGCCAAATAACATGTCACCGGCCTATTAAAGTTTATTCAGATCGGATAAGATGGACAAGTGTGATATAATGACAGTGTTGAGATAAATCCGGAGATAGTTCTTACGTAATGGACTTAGTATCATATTCTGATAGGAAACGATTGTTGAAAGCTTTTCTGTGGTAATTGATATTCAATTAGATGGAAATGGGGCTGTTTAAATATGTGAAGACTTGACGTAAATGCTGAATTTAGCAATGTTACATTATAATTTAATTAATCAATTTGCTGAAAATTAACTTCAGTTTTCTTGTTGTAAGCGTTCTCTACCAATCCTGTATTATTGAATCTGCAATGAAAACTTTTTCAGGGTATTGTGAATTTAATTTATTTGGTAAATTTTTAAGGTAAACATGCATCTGCAATAATGTTCTTTCAGGGTTTTAGTTTATACAGTCAATTTAGAAAATAAACAAATTCAAAGTGTTATTTAAACTAAATAACTCCACGTGAACAAATTTAAACAAATAAAACCAGCATTCCTTTTTGGAATCGAGCTAAAAGCACAATAGAAACTGCGACATTCTACATAAACACAAAACAAATGAAAGTAGCCTCTTTAGCTTTACCCTACATAATATTGTTCCCATATATCTCAGTATTGCGTCACATAATGGTGTAGCATAGGTGTATGCATCTGCTTTCTCTGTCACGTATTAGGAAGTTATTAGTGTAGTGTAGTGGTGTCGTTATGGCGCCCTGATGGACTTGCTAAGTGAATACGGCCGATTAAAGGTCCCGACACGCTGGTGCTCTTGGTTGCTTGTTATGAGGAATTTGTTACGCGGTTTCGTGTGACGAAAATGTATGACTTAATTGTTGTTTTCATGGTAATAAGTTTTAGTTAAAAATGTAAACAAACAGGCTCTGAGTAGTTCCCTATAACTTACGACACAAAAGGCTATCCTTAGGTACCACATTTTTGAGTCATATTTATTCTCAAAAAAATATTATTTCAAAAAATCAAAATCAAACTTTATTTCCCTCTAATTCTCACATATTTTATTTCAGACTGCCAATTTTTGTATTTTGTCTTGTATTTCATGACCTTTTGCCCTATAAGATATCAATAATAATTATATTACTTACTTTTTTTGAAAATTCATTTGAAATACTTTCCTAAATTCCCTACCGTGTTACGCCCTAGTCAGCCAAGACCCTAACAAATTTTAATTTTTATGTAACGTTTATTTGTGATGCTCAAATATCTCGGCGTTTGTTTTACGACCGTACTTAATTCTCTAGGAATAGGTAGTATTAGGTAGATACGTCATTAAACTCTGTAATTACTAGTAATTAGGCAATATAATGGCTTACACATCGATATGTTATTATGGTGTCGTTATGATATCGACACGAGATGAAAATGAACTCGACGTTAAGTTTTAATGGGTGTGTCGTAATACGATGTTTACTTTTGAAATTCTACTTAGGTATGTTACAGGGTTTTTATTACATTTAGAAAATAGGAAATATATTTTGTGATTATTTTTTATTGTTAGAAAATTGTTAATTCATTCAGATTTTTTGTCCTGATGTTTCGTATACCTACCTTATGTAATAGCTTGAAAAACGACTGTAGATTTTAGCTTGTACTTTTTTTTTTACCAATGCTGTCAAGCTGCTGTTCGAAATAGTGTGCTTAAATTAAAAACATTAAGCTTTTGTTTTAATAAAAACAGAAGATTAAACAAGCATTTTACTTATGCTAATTCATTTCATCGACTCTGTTTAAAAACAGCAAATATTCAGCAGTACCAAGACAAAGAGAATACAGAATATATTAAATATAAAAGTAATACCGCTGATTGGATTATTTAATCTACATATAAAGTAATGAAACTCACGGAGTCGAATAAACATTCCCACAATTGAAATTTTAGTAATATTAAACGCGTGTGAAATGCTACTCTTTGTTGTAAAGCAAGCGAGTATTTTGTAGAATGTATTCCGTATTTCCTCCATACCTCTACTATGACATCTTAAAACACGACTACTGCCTTAGTGGAAGCGAGACAGCGCTCTACATTCCATATAGTGGCATCTCCCTCGCAAGACAGAAACAGTTTTACCTTATAAGCTCGTAGTAAACGCCGATTATAATATTCATCGCTTTACTTGCATACAATTGGTTTAAGAATGAGGTTACTGATGCAGCAATGATCACTTAACCTAGAAATAAAACCTGTTGATCGGCAATTTTGTTATAAACGCCGCCTTTCTGTTTTTAAGTGAGTGTGACGAGTGATAACATATAAACACATTTTTTGCAGAAATATATTGATTCAATACTAGTAGCCGCTTGTGTAGATTTGATTGTGGGCTAGAAAGCTAAGCTTACAATCCATAGAGTCCTAAGATAACTTAGTTAGCCTCCTTTTATTAATATTATATATAATAGTTACGCTAGCTGTTGCCTGAGACTTCACCCCCGCAAATGTCGGTTATAGCTGCAAAAATACTGCCTTTTTGACGCAGTCGGTTAAAGCCGTAAGGGTAAGCCGTAAAGGTGTGTTAATGTCAGCTTACTTCATACCAAATTTCATAAATATTGATTCAGTCGTTTGGGCGTAAAACAGTAACAATTATCCATCTTTACTTACATACTTTCGCAGTTATAATATTACAATTTATTTATTTTTGGCTTTTCTTCTCCAGCCATTGCCAATTACTATCTGTAAGCTAAACACCATCCAAACACGACTGGAAGTTCTTGTGATAGCGCTACCACCATAGTGTATACTCACAAACATTCACACTATCCAGTATACAGATAGGTCACTTACAGTCCTTTCTCTGTAAACGTCGTGTAAGCTTCAATAGGAAGTAGGAGCGCGCAATTTCCTCTTTTCTTTGAAGATATCTTAGCGGTGGCAAGTAGGTCACTAGGACAAGCAGGGACTCATCAATAATAAATGCACCTACACTTAGCCTTATATATTTCCTGCTGGGTACTAAGACTGTGCTGTAAATTGTTTAGAAGCCTGATTTATTGTTTGCGTCCATTTTGAACACTTAGTGTAGTCCTTTGGGAAGTTAGTTGATGGATTTATGTAGAAGTAATATCGTCTATTCTTGTGTCTAAGGAGGTTTTATTTTATATTTCAACGATTGTATCGTTATGTTGTAGTATCCTATAAGTATTTTAGAATTTAGGTACAAAAAAAATATGCTGCGACGTAGCTAATAGCTAATAAATTTTATCAAATATGCATAGAAAAATTAGTTACTTTAAATCTCCATTTAATAAATGCTATGCTCAATCATCTATCAAGTATTAATATAATCTAGATTATTTTTGAAATTCTGTTCTATAAGTCACGATCATATTTTTATGACGCTTAAATTACTCGAATTTTACGTTGATCTAATGAGTGAGTGACTGTTTAGATAACTAACTTCGTTAATCCTTGCGTGCAAATATGAAGTCTTGGATTTCATTAGTAACGATTTATGAACGTTTTAGTTAATATTTATTTACGAAATAACTGTATTTTTTGTTAATGGTTCGCGAAAGAGCAGTTTTCCAACACTAATGCAAAGTACAGGAAAATACACTGATTTATTTTTTTCCTATCGACTGCAGATCAAAATTAAAGCCCTACTAATTTAATAAACCCGAAAGTGTGTAAATATGGATGCATGTTGTTTACTCCTTCACTCTCAAACGTCTGGATCGATTATAACAAAATTTTGTATGCAGTTAACTGACTGAGGCTACTTTTTAAACGTCTCAGAGAATAGGATTTTTGCAGCTATAACCTACAATCACGCGGGCGAAGTCTCGGTACAACAGCTAGTATCTTTACAAATACATCTTCATATAACATATTGGTTTAGCTGAGGGTGCTATTACTACTCTTGCAATTATCTACGCTGTGTAGCTCGCCGTCTCATTTCCACAACTGCAATGCCTACTTTGTGAGATGATGACAGGCCCCCTGTATCCAGTTCTATAAATTGTCATCGATAACTGATAACAAGTAACTGTATCAGCGTGTAGCTGCCATGGAGCCGCCAAAGCGTCAGCCATACTATACAGTGGAACTATTCCTAACTTTGACGCGATATTTCATGTTTGCAAACTGTATTTCAAAGTTTATTTTATGTTTGCAAACTACAAAGTTTGTCCAGTTGTGGTTTGTGTTGATCACTTTCGGCTATGGTCGGGAATTGTCGTGATCTTTGTTTGGAAAGTCATCAAAAATGTCATAAATATCATGTGGTATGTTTTATGACACTTTCTTTGTATGTACTTTTGTTGTCTTTGGGTTGGAATATTTTTGCAAAAATGCATATGACGGTTTCTTACGAAAAAAAAAATATTCTACGACTTTCAAACAACGCCACCTACCTACTCTCAAACTAAGCAGAGCTTGTATTATGAGTACTAAACAACTGATAAACATATTTTACGTATTTCTAAATACATACGTATACCATACATAAGATAACACCCAGACACAGGACAAATAATCGTGCTCATCACACAAAAAAATGTTCTCGGCAAGGATCGAACCCACGACCTCTGGTATAGGAGACAGGGCCACTAACCACTAGTCCAACAGGCCTGCCAAAATGTTTTGCAAGACTTAACAGTACTTTTCTATTGCAAAACATCATGCAAACTTATAGTCATATCTCAAGGCTCCATCTTTTGCTTCTGGTCTTTCTAAGTCAAACAAACTATCCCATCTTACGACTACATAGAATAGATACATCATATAAATTGTTCATTATTAAGAATATAAGAATAAGAATAAGAATATATTTATTTTCTCATCATCACATTACAGTTTTGGAATATACAAACAGTATCTTAAATAGAGACTGGTGTCTGAGATAGGTAAAACCTGTGTTACAGATCACCAGGCCACCATCCGAAGAGACTAACAACATCTTGTGTTTATGATAAGCCTATTATAAATTAAACAATAACAAGTATTATGTATTAAAAATCTTAAAAAAATATATATATATAATTTTAACAGTAATGAGATCAATAAGTCCTTGTTTTAAGAATTATCAATAAAAATGGTTATAGCAAATTATTATATTAATATGAACATATGAAATGAAATTTATACTTATTAAACATAAAGTTAATATTTGATGATGTCATCAAAAATCATGCTAAAATTTTGGACATATATGAACGAGTGCATGTATGTGTGTGTGTGTGTGTGTGTGTGTATGTGTACGTGTGTGTGTGAGTGTATGTGTGTATGTGGGTGTTATTTACGATAGCGGTTTAAGTAAGGATTCAGTAGTTGAATAGTCTAGGTTTAGAAGCCATGAAATAACTTTTTTTTTACATTTTGCTTTGGTAAGTGAATAGATTGTTATTTCTTTATTTATCTTGTTATATAAATATGGACCTAAGAAAAGGAAGAATTTTTGTGATAGACTGTTATTACATCTGATTTTAGTACAAACTTCAGTGGCTCTTCGTTTAGCAGATAGTGTTTTTTTATCGAATTGTAATTCAGAGTGTTTTTTAAGAACTATTGTAAAGATAAAAATTTGACGTACTGTTAATAATTTGGAGTGTTGATATAACTCGAAAGTTGGATGTTGAATGGGAAGAAATTGACTGACTTTAAGTATGGCCCTTTGAGCTCGTTCCAAGTTCAACAAGAAAGTTTTACATGCTCCACCCCATGAAGCTATGCAATATGACAATACAGATTGACATAATGCGTAATAAACTGATTTAATAATTGCAAAATCAGCGATATGGCGGAGAGTCTTAAAGATAAATATCAGTTTGCGAGTTCTGCTGACTAGGGCCTCAATATGATTTTGGAATGTTAGCCTATCATCAATAATTACACCGAGATATTTAATACTGCTAGTCTTCGTTAGTTTAGGACATTGGCATGTGTTGGTAGATACCAAATCGCAAGAGTGTGCAATAATATTTAGATCTACATGATCTTGTTTCTTGCAGCTGTATGTCATAAACTTTGTCTTTTCTACGTTGAGGGTTAAAATATTTTGGTGAAGCCATTTCGATACTTGATCAAAACCCTTTTGAGCACAGCTATATACTTCTTCCCAAGTATCGGCATGAAATAACAGTGCAGTATCATCGGCAAAAGTTATTACTTTACCATTTGTTATGTTGATTTGACATAGTTCATTTATGTAAACTAGAAATAATGTTGGGCCGAGGATACTACCTTGCGGAACACCATACTCATTATATAGCTCATCACTAACCCAATCCTCAATTTTCACAACCTGTTTTCTGTCTTGGAGGTAGTCTGAGAAAAGTTGCAGTGGTAAGCCTCTAATTCCCATATGCTCAAGCTTATTAATTAAGATGGGAACAGATACTGTGTCAAACGCTTTGGCTAAATCTAGATATATAGCCAAAGTCTTTTTCTTATTGTCTAAACTGGAAACTATGTATTCTGTAAGTTGATGGACAGCATCTGAAGTTGAACGACCTGAGCGAAAACCGAATTGTGATGGTGACAATAACTTATTTTTTTCTAAATATTCTACAAGTCTGGTATTCATAAGACGTTCCAAGATTTTTGATAATGTTGGGAGTATAGAGATTGGCCTATAGTTGTTAACACAGCATCTGTCCCCGCTCTTAAAGATCGGCGTTATTCTGGATTTTTTAAATGCACTAGGAAAAGTTCCGGTTGAGAGAGAGAGGTTGCAAATAAAAGTTAATGGTGGAACTACAAATTCAATATATCGTTTAAGGAACGCTTCCGATATGTTATCCACGCCAACCGCACTATTCGTCTTTAAATTCAGTATGAGTGAATTGATTTCACTTTCAGATGTCGGTAACAGTACTATAGATTTGTGATACGATTGAATTGAGGGAGGGATGTTCTGATGTAACGAATTTTTCCGAGCCAAAATTTTGCAAAAAATGAGTTAATTTTATTAACTGAGTTTATAGGATCCTTGTTACAGATTAGTTGAGATGAATTTTCTTTATTCTTTTTAGTGTATGTTATATTTTTAATTATTTCCCATAGCTGTTTGTTGTTATTTCCTGCTTCTTTTATTAAATCCTTTTCATAGTTAATTTTAATTTTCTTCAAAAGGTTATTGCAGAACAGTCTGTACCGTTTATACGTGCACTGGGATATTTCACACTCAGGATGTTTCTTTGCTTTAATATACAATTTGTCACGATTCCGAACACATCTTAATAGTCCAGGTGTAATCCATGGCTTTAAGATTTTTTTTCGTTTAGGGACAGTAACTATTTTAATATTATGCTTTATAGCTTGATTAAGTGATTCAATAAAGAAATCTGTGGCATTATTTACATCTGACATATTATATATAGGAGTAAAATCAATTGATTTTACACTTTCATTTAACCCGTCTAAATTCACACGTTTTTGAGTCCTCTGGTTGTTATGATTTATTTTGGATTCTAAAAAAAGTATGGCACAGTCATGATCCGTTATAGAAGTTTGTGCAACAAAACAATGAGCAGGTAATTTAGTTTTCAGTATTATGTGATCTAGGCAAGTTCGATTGTGTGTGGGAATCGTGTACGCTGGCAACATTCCGTGAGACGCAACCATATTGAGATATGTGTGTAATCTCTGGTCCTGTGAGCCATTAGCAATATCAATATTGATGTCACCAATTAAGACTATGTTCTTAAAAGATGAGTGCGTGCGTAGGCATTCGTCCAGGGAGTTAATAAAATTATCTACATTTCTATGGCTAGGTGGTCGGTAAACGGCGATGATTAATGTGTCTGAATTGATTTTTAAAATAAGGCAATTTGAATCTAATATTTTGGGTTCGTCTACTGTGAACTGAATATCATCTTTACAATATATAACCACGCCCTCATTTTGTGTATTGTTATTGACAGTAGCTAATGACACGTAACCTTCTAGGTTTGGGATAGTTACATTATTGGTTAACCAACACTCAGTTAGTATTATAACGTCCCATTGCGTTCTTGACCTTACTAAAAGTGTTTGAAAACTTGCTAAATTGCAGTTTATGCTACGTATGTTTTGTGTTATAACCTTCAATGGATTAGATATATTTTGAACTAAAGAGTGACAGTTATCTATATCACAAGTTGCGGAATTTGCAATCGACACGGCATCTAAATCATTATTTAAATTCAAAGTAAAATCAGCCATATTCTAGTATATAGTAAATCAACGTGCACTGAAGCTTAAAGAAATATTTACTAACATTAATTCTGTCACAGACAGTGTTCATTACCGCTACCCTAATAAAATAGTCGTGTAGGTGTGTAAGTGTGCTGTTTATAGTGTGGTGTGTATCTTTGTATGTTTGTGTTGTTGTGTTAATAGTGAATGAAACAATTTTGTAAATTGTGTGTAAGGTTTTAAAATATGTGTATGTGTAGTGCTCTTCCAGTACATGGATAAAATGAAATAACATTATGTGGTACATTAAAAATAAAAATAATAATACTAACAATATCCAGAACATGAATATACCTAGTCAGATTTTCAATTTCGCCTTTAACTCATTTAAATCTTCTTCTGCATTTATACGGACACTTTGTTCTCCCCGATTTTTACGAATAAATATCTTTCCTCCAGCAGTCCAACAATAATTATAGTCATGAGTCTTCGCAAAATCTCGTGTCAGGAAAAATAATCTTCGTGCTTTAGATGTAAGATTTTCTGAAAAATATATGTTTTTGGGGGGGCCTTGGATCTTCAGATGAGACGTATTAAGTTTGTTTTCCTTGTGTTGGTTATTAAACTTTTTACATTGCTCCATGAAATTCTCCTTCATGATAACCGATACAAAATCCACAATAATAGGTTTGTTATCTGGGGTCCTGGTGTTAATACGGAAGATATCTCGAACATCGCTTTTTTGCACAGGTACATTCAGCGTGTTTCCAACTTGATTTAATAGTTTAAGGAGGTCTTCTTTTGATTCACCACTTTTAGTAGGAATATTTTTAATTTCTAAACTGGAATGCTTTTGTGCCTTTTCTAGAGTCTCAATTTTTGTTTCTAATGTTCTTATATATTCCATATTATCTTTTTTCTCCTTTTCCATACGCTCAAATTGTTTTTTAAGATCTTTGTACTCATTTGATAAGTGCTCAACCGATACAATAATATCTTCATTCTGTTTACGGATATTATTTATAGAATCCTGTAATGCGTCTAGTTTATTATTCTGCTCGTGCTTTAAATCAGTTATAATTTTCCTTAATGACTCCAATGCCTCCGAAAACTCGTCATCATGTCCTCTCTTTCGGGATCGTGCTCGAGTTGTAACATTTTTTGTATTCTCATTGTCTATATCCGTGGTGACTTTCGAGCTCATGTTAGTACTGATATCAGTAGCTTTTGAGTTAGATGTTGGTGAGGTCGGTGGTGTTCTATTTAGCGGCATATCGAATATTTATTTACAAAAATTTAAAGCAGAGTTTATTGTTAGAGAAGAGCTGTATTGTAGCGACTCAGGCAAAAGCAGACATGCAATTTATTAATTTGTGGTGAAAATTTCAGTATTTTGTAGATTCTCGCAATAATAATAATAAAAAAATCAAAAAATCAGCAGCACAATATTTACGTAAGAAGATAAAAATCCAAAAAGTATTCTTCAAGTATCCGAGAATCGAACTCCAACTCGTTGTGTACTTGAATTAGCTCACCAGTTCATTCGCCACTAGACCAACTTCGCTGTGTGATTGACGCCGAAATAGGCGACCGGTATAATCGATTTTTAAATGCAGGTGCGTGGTTTGTCGGGATCAAGGTCACACTCCGCGACTCTTCTACCCACGCTAACACACTTTTGTAATAACGACTTATTTTGCTTGTTTATTATTTTTATCACTGTGGTTAATTGTCTGGTTAAATTATAGTTTTTAAAACATTGAAGTTGTAAGTACCGTTTATATGATTGTATAACACACAAATCACACTATATTATGCGGTTTAAACATTTATATTGTATTTAAAACACGGAGTACTCAACAACACGTCTACTCGCGACGGCGTCTCGGCGGGGGGGGGAATCACTGTTGATTCAAGATTTATAGATTATAAGTGGCATTACGATATAGTATAGTTACGTGGGTGTTGAACCAATCGGTGTAGTCTTTGATTCGGACAAAGGGTCTTGCGAAAGTGGTCGTGCTTACCTCCGTTGCCCTCATAGCGCTGGAGCCCCGGAACGCCCTTGACACGTTGAATCATACTCGTGTCCTAGGAGACAAAGGACACAGAACTATGAACTAGTACGAACTCTCAAAGTTACAGTAAAATAACAATAAATAGTGTAGAGTTGTTGGTAAATTAGATTGGTAAACGTAATCTGGTTGGACAAGATAAATAAAAAGGAATAAGCTGAATGTACTTTAATGTAAGTTAATATTATCAAAGATAGACTCTAGAACAAATGGTACCTACCTAAATTTGTTATTACAAACACTAAGGTGTTTTGACATTTCTCACAAGTCTAATGTAAATCTACATAAAAGTTGTTATGTACAACTTTTAGGAACACCTTAGCTGTAAATATCTTCTATAATTGTATGCATGTTGGCAACACCGTAGAATGAATGAACATTAAATATTAATATTACTTGGAAAAACTTATTTGCAAATCCCCATTGCTACACGATGCAACTCAAGTCTCTGATGACCGATGAATTTAGTCTCCTAGCAACTATATCTAAACTCATTGACATTATTACATAGATATGTGTTGATGGAGACAAAGAGTCATCAGGTAACTGAGAACGCGTTGCACAATGTGTGAAAACCCTTAAAATTTATGCTGCAGCTATTGCAATAAATTATGTTTATTAATATGAGAGACCAAGGTAATTTTGTAATTAGTTACGACCCAAGTTTATGGTGCGTATAAAATGTTGCCATACGCTAAGCCAATGCCAATTATGTTGCTGTTTTAATTGTCAAATTGGCAACTTGGTAATTAAGTTTGATTTGCCAAATTGATAGACTTTCTAGTATTCGATAAAATTACTGATACACGCTAGTCAAAGCGACAATTGTATTGACTATTGAGGTAAATTATTCTAAATAAAAAATCGTTTTAGGTTTTATAGTTTTTAAAGTAGATATGAATGTATGAGATTGAAATTGGACGTTTAATATACTAAGACATTTAGTATCGGTAGAATCCTAATCGCTGACAAGGAAAAGATGTTTCGAAAATAATGCCCTATTATCTTTATAATTATTCTTATGAATTATGACTGTAAATATGATAATAATAATGATTGTAAATATCGTTAGTAGCTAGGTCAAGTTTATTATTTCTAATCTATGTATGATTCAAATGTGTATTGTTTTTGAATTTTGTTTAAGATGTGATTGCATTAAAGTTATCAGCAATTGGGAATAAGGAAGCAACAATTAATTTCACTTTCACATTGCAATCACAGTGTTATTCATTTGTGCGTCAAAAGATAATTAAATAAAGCTGATAATATCTATTATCAATAGTATGAAATGCATTTTGTATTAATGAAATCTCATTGACGTCACACAACCCACGATTATACCTACTGATAATACATATGATTCCAGTAAAATCCACAGGTTTCTAATATGATACGCTTCTGAAGTGCCCGATATATGAAACAATTGAAATTCATCATGATAATCAAAAACTCAATGCTATCTTGTAATACCTGACTCATAATTCAGATCTATTAATTTGCGATTTATCTTTCGTTGCAAGCATTTCGATGTGATGCAATATTTTGACTTAGGCAAAAATACTCTATGCTCAAATTTTCACTGAAACCTTTGACCAAACTGTAAAACACGCTAGATCAGAACTTTTTTTTTTCGGTGGCAGAATGTTGTGTAACATATGGAAATAATAAAGGATTGAATATTTAGTATTAAAGTCTTGTACGCAGCATAAGTCAAGCGCCTATAGAATTTCTTATAGCAATGTATCTCTCCGTAGCGTTGCGTGTGGCACTGCGGCGGCGGCGGGCGCTGCGCTCGCGAAGCCGCGGCGGCGCACTACCGCGCCGTGTGCCGTGCGCTGGTCGCCGAGGCCCTCGAGCTCGCCTCCTTCCTGGCTAGGGTCAGGGTTGGGGGCGCCAGGGATATGGGAGCAGCTGAAGACTCCGCCGCGCATCTCGATACGCTACGGTTTTCTGACTGGGTATGTATACCTTTTTTTTCGTGGGAAATCATCAAATGATCCCGCCCGCTGTGGGCACAGCGGGAGGGAGTATCAGACTTTTACTGACTATGTTCCTCCTGGAGCCCTTTGGGTGCCGGGGTCGCAGTAACTCTCACGAACATCCCGCAGCCCTGGGTGTGTATGCCTGACATAGGATGTTCATACAAATGTCATCATTCCCTTGCCCTTATCCCAATTATTATTTGGGGTCGGCGCAGCATGTCTTCTTCTTCCACACGTTAATGTTTATTCAAATGGATATGGGTGTAAGCGCTTTAGTTGATAGAGTAAAATTTAGAGTGCTTGAATTTAAATAACAAGTAAGATGACCTGTAATGTTTGGGACGGAGACTGTAAGAGCGAACTGTGCAATGAAGAAATAGGGTGTATGTTAAGCGACATATCTTTATCAAAAATTTGTAGTTGTAATTACGTCGTCAATTTACCCGATTTTTAATGAATGCGTGTGCCTTTCGAACTAAAGAAGATAAATTATTGCAAAATATTTCAAGCTTGCAGCAAATATGCAAAAACTGTTCTGTCTTCAACACTTCATAACGGCTGAACGAATGCAACAAAATTTTAACATAAATTAAAAGAGACCACCACAGCGATACATTAGCAACAAAATAAAGCAACTTACATACATAGCGTTCCCAACGCCGGTCATGTGATTGTATTTCCCAATGTGGCCAGCAATGCATAATTAATGACTTACATTCACAAGTGATTCGCGGCTACGCGTTCATATTTATGGCACTCAGTAATGAGGATTCCTGCAGCAGTAATGTATGCGCGGTATTCCCGCTTTACGTCTAGGCTTTTTATACAACTGGTTGAATGGCGCGAGGAATGCTGTTAACTTAGGTTACAAGTTCTAGGATAGTAGGAAATGATAATGTTGTGAAGAACAGTGACTGTTCGGCATTTGTTTTTTCCTTAGCTATAGATTTAGCACACATTGTGGACGAATGAATCTGATTATTAATTTAGTGTTGACAAGAAAATTGATAGATGAAAGAACGCAATTGTAAAATAATATATGGTTTTATCAAGGTTTCTTATCTAGAGCATGTAGCTGAAAAATTATCTCCTCTTTTTATGGTTTAACTTTCCTGTCCCGACAGTAGACGCCATAATAAAACGATGGAAATGTTCATATGTGACTCACGGGACCAGAAAATGTTTAACAAACTTGCGACTTGTATTATGTTATGTACCTAGTACTTATACCTAACCCTGTACTATGTCTCTCTTTCTCTGAATGTTCTTATTAACCTTTCTTAAATTTCTTCTGTCATATCTGTAATCATATATTGTTTCTAATTGTAGTCTAACCGAAGGATTTGGAGAGCATTACAAGTACGTAACCTGGCAAATTGATGGCGTAGTCAAATTGTCGCTTTTAGTTTGTAAATATGAAAATAAAATGATTAAACAGCTGTAATTAGGATTGAATGTAGATATTTTAAATGAATTGCATGAAATGTAGATGTCGCAATGTTGTATCCTCTTTGGAATTTATTTGTACTGTCACTCTATTGTTCATTAGTCACATTTGAATATTACCTACATACCGCAGGTTACATTCCCCACGTCAAGGCTTCTCCACAGGCAGACATTAATCTTCATTACCAATTTATGATTTGAAGCTTAACTACCTGAATATGAGGACTTTACCTACCAAATAATCCGATCTAACGATCAACACAAACTCATCTGACATAAATTCATTTAGAGTAACTAGATTAAATTGTAAAATAAGTATTTAAATCGCTTCAAAATTTAATTGAGGCTTTTTCTGCTAACAGCGAAGTCTTGACTCAAACGCCTGCAAGAAATATTATAGCAATCAGCTTCCGTGTTACTAATAGTTACTTAAACTTTGCAGGCGCGGTTTTGGATGCAAGTTATTGGTGAATTACGAATGGGCGTCAAATTAAAGAAGGTTAACTATTCAAGGACGCCTATAGAGTACGAGTTAACGCCGTACGAAATATTAATGGATGACATTAGGTCTCGGAGGTACACGCTAAGGAAAGTAGACGGCGCGATACCTCAGAGGTAAGATATATTTCAATAAAACAACTAACTTGTATTTATTTTGCACTTATTCCAGTGTTTTGAATGGTAAAGCCACCTATTCTTACAAAATATAATCGTGAAATGTGTGAAATTGTATTCTAATAAAGGTTTATTTTTCAGTGTAAAGAAAGACGCTCATGCAATGATACTCGAATTTATTAGAAGTAGACCCCCACTTAAAAAGGTAAGTCAATGTTTTACTTGTGGTAGGTATCATCTCTATCATCTCCCTTTATTAAAATATTCTCAAAGCGTTTTCACTTAACGGCAATTCAACCAACAGCGATCAAGGTGAGTAAATGGCACTTGGTCTCTTTTAAGCTTGTATTTTCTTCTATGAAACATTACAACCCCTATCTTCTGTTGTTTGGTTCTCATATAAATGTCACTATATCTATAAAATACAGTGAGATTGATTCTCCCAAAACGCAGAACATACTCAATAGAAATCTACTGTGCTTTGAGTTCTGAAATTCTTAGCATAACATGAATACATTCGCACGGATGGAGTCCTCGATTCGAAAACTATGTTTTGCAACTTACAATGGGTGTGACCCTCTCTCGTATTATGATTTTTTTTCTATTAAAGTTCTTCGTGTCATCAACTCGCTTACTTAATCTGGTTAGGGTTGCGAAAATACTCCTTGGTAACACACTTAGTTATTTTAATGAATTATTATATTTATTGTACTTCCTAGGCATCAGATCGCAAGCTGCCGCCTCCCCGCCGGGAGGTGACCCCTCGGGAGAAACTCCTCGCATCCATACAAGTCGGCAAACAACTGCGACCTACTCCCTACTCAAGGAGATTGTGTAAGTATTTTAAAATGATTTCGTTTAAATAATTGTTGGTACAGGTACCTTTCAGGTTGTCTTAAAGGTGCGTTTGATTTTACGTTTGTATTGTTTTGATTACGTTTAGGTCCGCCGGCAAGTTAATATTTGTTAGCAGTATAAATAGTAGGTTCTTCAAAATTATTTCAAATACTGATAGAGTTATTTAATGGTCTACGTTAATAACATTTAATTGCCATGGTTGATATGGCTTCTTGTCTATAATTTATCGATCCTATCAATTACTTACGTACAGATGATCCTTACAGCTTATCCTCATTAATTCCCTAGCATTTCCTTTCCCTAATCCAATTGCTTGTTCCAGATTCATACCAATCTTTGAATCCCATTTCCGATTTACAAGTACCAAATCCAACACCCGGAAAATCCTTTTCTACCACCTATTAAGCGTAAATTATACAATACCGTAAACAACTCAACATAAATCATTAATGTATTTTGTTTTATTTCTGTAGTTTACAAAAAAGATAGTATTGGATAGTTGAGCGCCTTATAAAAAGTTATGAGCAACTCACTCATCCGCAAGTTTGCGTAGTTATATTGGTAAGGCGGTAAAGTCAACACTGAGAAACTGGTCTGACTTTACTGCGCTCAATGTTTCGTTTAGTGTTGTTTAATCTTTGATGTGTTTTTGTTTTGTACTTATTATTTATTTACATTCTATACCCCCATTAATTGTTTAGGTATTATCTAATCAATAAAGAAGTTGGTTGCAACTAGTGACGGTCCTTCTTATTCTGTTTTTCTATGCGGCATTCAGTTTTACAATGAAATAGGTTATTTTCCTCTAGTTCCTCTGTAAAAATTGACTGCAGGTAATCTGCAGGATTTTTTTAATTGATAGTTAGACATTAAGTTCTATTAAACCGCCTTATATCATTTAAAGTGATAGCAAGTTAATTTACCCTTCACACTGCGTTGCGTCACGCTACCTATGTCAAACATACTTATATCTACTGCTCTAGTTTCGTAACGGACCAAACACACAATGGTCTGAAGTACTTGTTATGGCAGCCATGATACACTTAACATATTGTAGTAGAATCTAAACTTAAACAATTAAAATAACTATACGACTCTGAAGAAAACAGGATCTTACTTATGGCAAATTCTTTAAGGTAACGACTTCATTGTTTTTATTCAAAATTTAGGACGTCTTTTTTAAAGTCTTTTTTGTCTGAACTATACATTTCATACAGTAATCTATTTATGTGCCTGAAAGCCTTTGCGTCCAAGAATCTAAAGCTTTTTACTGCAAATTGAGATACGATTGGCCAAAAAAATACAAATTCAAGATATCGGGGGTCACCCTTTCTATAGAATACTTTTCAAAACATGATTGATGGCTTATTGATGAGTCTGATAAACGTGTGTGAAAAGGACGGGGCGAGTGTGGTGATGTGGAGATTCTATCCTATTTACAGTAATAGATTAGGACGGACATATTATTTATGTCATAATTTACTCCTCCATAAGATTTCCGGGCCTCCCAGGACAAATGTTTGTGTAATGAGCACGATTATTTGTTGTGTATGGGTGTAACTTTTCTATAGTAATTAAGTATTTAGAAATATACACCTAAGTATGTTTATCAGTTGTCTAGTACTCAAAAGTCAAATAACAAATTACTTAATTTGAGACTAGATGGCGTTGTGGGAATGTTGAGAAATATTTATATTTATTTTCTTGTAGAAATAAATATAAATATGTGCTTAGTCGTAGAAATATATTACAAAAATAAATTATTAATAATGACAGTTTTACATACACATTCTTAGCTGCAAAATTTGTACAATGTAGTTCATATCGTAGCATAATACATTTTCGCTACGACCGCTATATTTATTACTCAAGCAAAAAGCGCGGCACACCCCGTAATTAACAAAAAGCTTGACTATTTAATGAAGTAAAAATATTTTAAAATTACCCATTTAATACCTTAAAATATTTTAGTAATACTTCAACCTACTTATGCAACCCTGGTACTCGCTCTGCGCTCGACGCGTTTCGAATTTTCATTAAATCTGCTATCTGGGAACACCCCGAGCATATTTATGACATTTAATTACATAACAAACAAATTTATGTTTCCCCTGTATCGTATAGTTTTGTAAGAAAGACGGGATTCCGCTTGTTGTGTATTAATTAAGTGTAATTATGATAATAGGAGAAAAATAAGTCTGTACGTGCACCTTGGCTGTCAGCCATCGATTGTGAAAGTTAATTAAAAGAAATTATATATTATGAAAACGATTTCTATCTTACAATGTTTTCATTAAATTGTAGGAGTGATTTGTTAGTGCGCGATCATTTATTTTACCTAGAGACTTATTTATCAAGTTCAAAATTAAACGAACACTCCTATCGTGTTGTGATCTTTTACAAATATTCGAAAGAAGTAAAGTACATGTTTAAGAATATTTCTTGTTAGTATAAACATTATACTTACGGTAATCAAACCTGTAACACGTAGCGCAGTGAATTCTTTTGCCACACTGTCAAAGATGCTGTCGAAATAAATGAAATCTCAAATGCAATTACTGTGAACGGGGGAATACTTTATTTTTAACGCTAAACATTGTAAACACAAAACTGCTTAAAATATTTATGAAGATTTATTCTTCCTGCTCCAATATTTCGGAACCGAGAAACCCCATGCCTCTTGAATTTGTAACAGAATCATTCTCTACATGTGGAAGTTGGCCTATAAAAATAAACTGCATCTTCACTCGACTATGCACCTTATATCTCAAAGCACAAGGATCGTTTTCCCTCTTTATGTACAGGCGCCTGAAAGTCTCAAACGTAAGATAATCTAGACGTCTAGGTCACTGGGAACTCAGATATCGACCTGGATACTGATAGTTATGTAATAGATACCCGGTTATATAAGTTTTCAGTACTTAAATAGGTCGGAAAAGAACTATTCTCTTCCTAAATAGATAAAGCCTTAGAAAATTCCCATTTACATTTAAATTATGACCGTTTTGCGTTGTTATTGCGGCCTAAGTCTATCCATGTTATGCTAGAATAGGAAACTGAGAAAGGTGTCTGAAAATTGATACTATGACGGATAAGGTAGTAAAGATATTGACAGTTCGCAAGCGAAATTATTGACTCAATAATTGTCATCACTCATTCGATTTCATAAAACAAATCGTAGTCAGTGTGTCTCAAACCAATTTGTTTTTTTCATGTTTGAATTTGGAACGATAGTCTTTTGTTTTGAAATAGAACTGTAAAAAATAATAAGTGCGGCTCACAATAGCTAGTCGAAACAAAGTGAAAAAGTCTCGCGTTGCATAAAACTAGTTCGTCCAGTCTGTGGTTCGATAACTTGGCGCTAATTAGGTATTGCCTTATTTCTAGAAAAAATGTGGATCATCAAAAAGATAAAAATATTTTAAAACATCAGTTAAAACTATGTTTTAAGCCATTGGCTGTAGACATAGAATTTCAAATAACAATTAGTAAATCGCAAATGTGTAAATAAAATCTAACACATTCCCAAGTTGACTTTCCATAAACCTTACAAATAAACATTCTTAGAAACAATAGAAAACGGCATTAGCAAATCAAACAGAGTCACAAATAAGGGATTTAGTTACGTATTTACGATACACGTAAAATCCGTAACTTTGAGCATCGTTTGCTTTAAGCATGGCACACAGCCTACGCTTCGCTCCGCAGTCGACGTCAGATTTTATAGCCGGACGGTCGTGTGTGCTCAATAAAAATACACTTGAACATGGAACGCTAGTCAAATAAAACCGTTACATTTGAATGTTTGAAGTAGGAAGAGTAAAGTAATTAGATTATAGTTCCTATGTGGCTTCAGTCAACCCTTATGATGAGGTAACTGCTAACTGGATTTTGTGTTTATACAGTGCGCTCGTTATTATTTACTAAGAGAATCAGTGGAGTGTAGTGTTTTGTTTTTGAAGAAAATTGATTTTTCCGTTTCGTCAATTTTTGGATTTTTCCGGAACTAATTTTCATTGAACATGGGAGTGTGTATTACGAGTACTTTAGCCATGGATATAAGCCGTAAGTGGTTTTTATTATTCTTATCACTAGAATGTAATCTAAAATCATGCTTGCATAATATGTAATACAATGCACTAATTAAATTTACTGATGTCACCGAAAAATGAACTCATCCGCTTCCAGTTAGAGTAGAAAATCGCGCTTACATGTTAATTTGTTATTATTTCCACTTAGGTGTTAATATTATGACATTATTAGATTGCTCATCGCAAATATTCGTCATTGTGATCCCGTTTTGTGGACTCGATAATAAACAAACAAGTGATCTGAGGCAATGCTTCCTGAAATTATTTTCGGCGTCCATTGAAGGTTCTGCATACAATTTAATGCACGCTAAGTTGATCAAACTGGTAATGGACACCGGTCTATTGGTAAAGTACGATGTATTTGCTCTAGTATGGCTTGTAATTCTTGGCATTTAATTGTAGCTGGTATGGGCAGAGCATTTTATGCATTTCCTTTGAACTTGGCTGGATTAATGTGTTCTTAGAAAAACAAACTGAACCGGTGACAATTATTTACAAGCCGACTGGTTTTTATTTGCGGGCAGTGGGAACTTTTTCAGTAAATGTATTATGTTTTGTGTTTACGATCGTTAAGCACGGTTGTGTGGAGGTTAGGAGGTAGTTGGAATGCCAAACTACTCAGTAAAAAAAATGGATATTATTTCCAACAGGCTCAATATTGTAAATCAAAGTTTATCATGGACAGCGAAAGAATATCCAATGGATCCATAATGCATTTATAAAGTTATGTTTTATTCGTAACTTCATGCTTTGGCTTCTCACATCTCATCACATCATCATCACATCATCACATCACATCACAATATAAATATCCAGTGCCAAAGCTTTTTGGGAAAAATCGTTAAGTTACATAAATAGTTCTTGCGGGATCGGATCTGACCTTAACCCAGTAAATCTGACTTTTACATTCAGAGACTGCGCCAAATTTCTGCCAAGACAGTTTAACTTTTTGCGTACACATTCGTAAAATTTGTTCTGTGACCCCAACCGACTTTATTTACACTTTCCTTAAGTCTTCCGATACTGACCATGCAAATTTATGATTAACGTGCTCTTTTTCCTCAGACTCTTCAAGATATTCTTAATTGTCTTTCTGCCGCTATAATACATCTTAAAGGCACTAAATCTTGGTTTCCCTACGCCGATCAACACAAAAACTTGTTAATTGACAGTCAAATCTCATATCAAGCTCTGTTATTGGTTGTAAGTTTTATGATCAACCAATCACAGTACTGATCAGTTGATTTGACAGAAGCTTCGATTGATCAGCCTTTTAGAAACCAGGGCTAAGTTGTTACAAGACTTTCCAGTATAGCAGTCGAAGTTTTATCTTCAGGTTAACTGCAAATAAAATATGGGACTATTACATTATTGATTTATTTCTTTGTTTTCTTATAAACTATATCTTAAATCTATGTCCCACAAAACCGTTGATGCCATCAACTCAGTGACGTTTCTATACTCGGTCATTAGCCTGAAAAAATAAAGCATCAAAAAGCTCTACATTTTGATTCGGCAAGTATGGAAGTGATAGTTGTTTAGATGCAATACCGAGTGCAATAAAATCGATTGCTTGCAATTGCTTACATAAATCGTGATAGACGTCTTCACGACGGCACGACTCAGGTATCCCGTAATTCGAGAACTTTTTAACCGACGACCGACGATTATAAAGGATTGAGGTGACGTAAAACAGATGTGATTTTGTTTTTTTTTGGGTCTATTAAAATTATCAGTGGCCAGTTTTAAAAAGAACCAATTTTCTGCAGAAAAGAAAATGATTGATCATCAACTAGAACGAAGTTTATGTTTTGCCAGAAATTCAAAATCAAAAGGTTTTTATTTCGAGTAGGCCTTTTCAGGCACTTTCAAAACGTTACTGACTCTAGTTGTGCGGTTCCAAAAAGTCATTCTTAATTAATATAGGATAATTTACCTTTAAATTAATTTAAATAATTTACTTTTATTTGGTTTATTCTACTTTATTTCCTTGTAATAAAGTCTATAATCGTATGTCAATATTCCATCCCCAATATTGTATAATTCCTACACGTGTCGAAACGTTGACATAACTTCTGTTGAATGAAACATTTATCTTATCAAATATTGAGTATCTTCACGGCTGCTACTACGATTTCATATTGTTCTTCGATGAATTCTGATAAACTACTTGGTACTTACATACAGAGCGTATAGTATTGGTTAAAGAGTTAACGACCGATTCCATTCAGTTTGTATGGTAAGCTATTATAGTGAAATAAGTTTGCATTCTCGCAATGTAGAGCAAATACCTCTCTCTTCTTTGTCTATTATAATATGTATACTACGTATGATAATTGTATAGAGCTTGTAAAAGAAGGTACAGAATTTTCACTGCCTTAATCAATTTCCAAACTGACCTTACACATTTTTCTACGAAACGCTCGCGACTGTATCATACCACGGTTATGCCACAACCCGATAGCGTAGGCCTAACTCGCGTTGTGTCCGTTTTTTTTTTTTTAAATTAATACGGTATCATATAATTATACTGCGACTTTAGGCTGTTGTTATATGACTATGACTAAAGAACGTAAAATCAAAACACTCCATTTCCCGAAAATTCTCATAACTTTATGGAGTAAACAAGCTCGCTATCACAAGATACGGTGTTATCATGGTATCTCATATTGCTATGTGAAAGGTACTCGTATATCGTTACCAGTGGATACTGTCCAAGTGCCCCAAATCATACACGTCTTATCGTACTCTCACATACGTATCTATATGAAAATATATAGAGTATTCTAGCACGACTATAGTATACGAGTGTATAAGCTATCATCAGTATCATCTATCATAGTTATATCGTGTTATCGACTATTCCCTTCAGTAGGTAAAACAAGTCGAAAATTAAATGAATGACCAACATGGTAGACGTACTGTTTTCTTTTTTGTTTTCTTAAATCGGCTCCCGCACTAAAGAATTTAATCCTTGTCTCGCGAGAAGCTTCACAGACATTTAATTCACAAGCACAAAGTCACCCACACTCAGAACAATCATTTTGTGGAACGCTCAAATTCTTGTCCTACGTGACGTGTCCCGCGCAGTGGTAATTGGCGTTGTGACCTATACCACTCGGCTAGCCGTGCAGTGATGGTAGATGTATGACAGTATGACCCTAGTACGCCTAGTTCAAGACTCTTAAAACTCAGTAATAGGTTCTATAGACCACCTAATAACATCACGTGAATTCTGGAAGACTTACAACTACCAAAAGGATTACACGTGTAAACAGCGAAAGTCGGCCTAGACCTAAATCTGATTTAATACTCGTACAAACGTTCGGTAGTCATGGGTCATTGTTAACGCGTCTAATAATTCGGTTTCAAGATCTCAGAGCAAATCGTTTCGTTCAACTTTCCTCAAGATGCTGTTTCACTTTACTTGCGGTTATAGTAGACCACATTTTTCATTATTAGGGAAAATCAATGTTCTATTAATGATTGATTGAGCTATGTAGGTAGGCGTTAATGGAATCGGTTTGGTTTGGAATTGCAAGAAAGCTGATGGTGTCCGTGACGAAGAGTTTACTGGTGATACCTAGTAAAGTGGTAACGCAAATTTTTTCATGTAGTATTCAATATACTTGTAGCTAGTTGTGCGGTATTATCTTGCGAGAAGTAATAAATATAAAAAAAAAAAATTTAGCTAAATCTAGTGCTTTTCAAAGGTCACTCAAATTAACATGCATCATCCTAATTGTGCATCCTTCATAGTTTTCCGGCAGTAGAGACCAAACGACGCACTTCATTCTACATTGCTTTTATCCACAAAACTTTTCATTCCAATATTTGGGTTCCAATATCCAGGTTTCTTAATGATGTTATCCTTCGCCGTTCGTCAGTGTCTTAGAACAATTAGGAAAGTACATATAACTTTGAAAAAGGAAACGGATCGAACTTGCACCTCGTGCACACAAATCGATACATAGAGCCGCAAGGCTAACACGACATTTTTACCCTAAATCATTAATTACTATTAATGTTTTTGACATTAACATTTCTGCTTTTAAACTTTTGGAACAGTCTCTCAAACTTCTCATTTATGAGATTGCAATTGTCGTGAGCAATGAATGAAGTGTGTCATTGCGCATGCGTGTTCGACTCATTATGTAAGTAATTACGTTCTTTGACCTGTAAAAAATATGTGTGTTCTTTAGCTGCAAAACGTGTTTGTCTCAAGCAGTAACGTAAGGTTTTTTAATACCCATATAAGTTTTAAGTACCATTAGGCCACATCTTAAAGTACAACTCCAGTTGTGGAAGCGGTACAGCGCACTACCGTGTGTAGAGCGGCGTCTCTTTCACAACTGTAATAATACTACTCTAAGAGTTAGTGGTATGCCCTCTACGTACTTAATTTTTATCTAAAATTGCCGTATTTAATAAATCGACCGTTTACTTAGCCCTTGATAAACGTTCGTTTTGTAACATAAATAACCCAATTACAGATAATTTAATAATTAAGATAGACGATGCCCTAGTAATATTTTATTATAACGCCAAATAAGGTTCTTAATAACCATTCATCAAGCTAATAACGTTGTTAATTTAAGTGTCTCATAAACCTGCCGTGCCTCTGAGTAATGATAATTTCAACAATAAATCATTTTTTCAGCTTCCGCTGTTAAAATGCGTAGCGTTAATTATATTGTTGTTTAAATAGCCTTAAAAAAGCCTACACTATGACAAAGTTTCTGTCTTGTTAATAGACCAAAGATTTGTATAATTATGACTACCGTAGAGGTGCTGGCATAAATGCTTAAGTAATATAGTTGATACCAAATCATATTATAATACATATACGGCATAGTATATACGCGGCGATCGACGACGCCCATCTTAAATACACGTGTTCACGGTGCGTATGCATACATTGTGCACCTACGCCTTACATTATATTAGCACGATATAAATAAAAAAGTACAGTAGTTTAACCCGAAAAAATAAATGACTATAACTGCGCATAGGGCTGCCCACCTGAAGCATTTTAATTACTCAACAACACACCGTCTGTTCATCACTGCGACACGCTCGCGACTGTATTATGCCACGGTCATGCTACGTTCCGATAGCGTAGGCATAAGTTTTGTTGCGCCCTTTATCAAGACTTCAAACTGTATTCTTCATATATTACTATATTGTGATAATAGTCTGTCTTTATAGCTAGCTCTCTTTATAAAACAAGTGACATTCAAAAGTTTCACAAATATGACCTGTTTACCCCAATGAACTGTTGAGCAAAATTACTCGCGAATCAATTATGTATAGCTGCGTATATAAATCGATTTAACTGACGATTGATGTTGCGAATTTGATTTCTTAACGAAATATTCGCTACATCGATATTCATTTAAATTTATTTAATGTTGCGGTAAGTTTTATCAGTAATTCTGTAGTTTTATTTATATTTAGATTTCATGTTTGAGATTGAAACGATGACGATGGAATTTCCAGATGTCAGATTGGAAATACCGATAATTTCACTGATAGAAATCAAACTTGTGCTTTGACAATTTCATGGTCAACATTATTATCATTATTAAGCTCGTATAGTTACTAGTTATAGAAATATTTGTAAATAAGGAAATAAAATTTCTTTTAAAAACATGGTCTAACAAATATCTTGATATAAACTAGTTGCGTCGACTGCGTTTGTTCATGTTTTGATAACAAAAACATAGTTGTTTACTTCCGTAAAAAAATATTAAATATTAAACCTGGGCTCAAGTAAAATAAATATATTTTGAACGAGTTTGTCAGTCTTAAGATAAACATGATATAAACTAACAAACAGACATACACAAATAAAATTTACGGAAATGCTTATTATACGGTTGAAGTAAAGTTTAATTACTGTAAACTTTACGTGTCGTTAATTTAAAACAATTATTAATTTGGAAATCGTTTGTAATTTTATTCTAATGAAGTTATGGTGACCATGAGTTTATTGCATACGAAATTACTGCAAGTCTTTGAATATTCATTTATTACAACTGAATGGAATTAAATATTTTTTTGCAATATTGTTCTAATAGTGTATGGAAAAAAAGTTACTTATATTTTAATTTCAAATAAGGATCAAAAGATGAATCACGATAATTTGAAACTTTATCTTTTACCAAACATTTCAAAATTGGTGCCGATGACGGCATTAATCGGATTTAGTTTATATTTTAAATTACTCCTAGTATATTTTTAGTATTTTTTTATAGATTAAAAGATAGATATCAAGTAACAAAATTAATTGTATCACCATTTGGCAACCCTGACATTATACCTGTCAAACATCTGACGTTCAGTGTGACCAATTTAGTGCATCATGCAATATCGTAATTATGTATAATTATGTGAAATCGATGAGGCAATTGATTTATGTAATTCACTGTCTATGTAGTACATACCTACTACATTCACTTTGTCCAATAACTTTGGCAAAGTTTATTATTTTTAATACCCATACTTCATATAAAAAGTTTATTAGATTTGTTACATAAACTTAAATGATCACGAAGAGTTTGCATAATATATTTAACTAGAGACAGTTACTTTTGGAAGTGCCGGGGGTCTACTCGAAATAAAAACCTTTTGGTTTTTTATTATAACGCATGAATTTGAATTGAGAAACCTCCTTCTTTTTGAAGTCGGTTAAAAATGAAGTGGACAGACACAAGCAAAAATATTTGTATTCGGTTAAACAATTGAAGTTTAAGTCCTAGTCAAACAATTTATGAAATCATGTTTTGTTTTTTAAATTAAATTGATAAGTTTGCAATATCAGGAATGTTCCATAACAGCTAAAGAAATTTCGCATAAGACATTTCTTATGCGAAATTTCTTTGCATATACAATGATACTTGATTACAAAACTAATTTAACTTTCAGAGTTGCTCTAACTATCATGTTCAAAAACATATTTATATCGCAGTTCTATACCGTAGTGCAAAAAGTACCGTTTTAAATAGATAAACATTGCCACACAGTATCCGTTACACATCTTAAAAAGGCGACTACCTTGGTGAATACTAATACAGGAAGAATTACTAACACACCAGGATTAGTCATTAATACTCATTAAACTGCCTGTTGAAATTGAGGCGATAAATCCATATACGATACTGGCAATTGATTCGATGACCACACCACAAGTAAAAGTCCGGTTAGAAAAGAAAAAAAAAACATATGACGTCATTGGCACTTAGGGGCCAAACCTCGGTCAAACAAAAGTAGGGCAAGACGCTACTGTAACCCAATTCCAACCACTCGAATGTTTTTATATCCTTAACACTAATCTCGAAGCAATTGATACAGAACCCACTTAACGAAATGGCAAATTCTCTGACCTTGAAAGCTCACGAAGATCTGACCCAATCACTCGGAAACAAACGAGGTTAGCCGACTCACTTTTTGCAACTCGTATGAGAGGTTAACCGAGTTTTGTACCTGAATACTTCGTGACCACAGAACGTTTTATCTTACGAAACTAGACAGAGCTTACCATGAGATCATGATAATCTTGGCTTAGCCTCTATGCGTCATCCATTGCGTCCTAGCAAAGCGTACTCTCATTTGTGTAAAGGTACTACCCAGCAATGAATAACAAACAATTGTCAAATCTGTTGTAAGTTCAGTTCAGACATGCAGTTTGTCGATGGTTTACAAACGTGAGATGCTTGAGACTCAAGTCACGCAATGTTGAAGTAAATTGATGTTAGGATATTTCTTGTGGAATCTTTATCTTGCGTTAGTCCTTTGTTTTTTTCATTCAAGGAATTGTTAATTGATAGTGGATATTCTTTCATTGTTAAAGTTTTCCTGTGATATCGAGTCCTTTTAAGAATTAAATTATTTTTGAATTTGGATATTCTTTTTATTTGCAAAAGAGGCAGTGACAAAGAGAATGGTTTGCATTTATACATTGTACTTCATGAATAGATAGTCTGTGTTTAATATTTAAATTTTTGATACCAGCCTTGAGAACGATTATTCACTATTTTTTCGAAGACAGTTGCTTAAATATTTAAATTTTCTGTTTATTTGTCGGTTGATATCACTTGAATTTCATTATTTATTGCAATATTCAGACTCTTTTGTATGTATGCAAATTTTGTTGTAAATTGTGATAGACTAGGGTTGCAAAAAGGCTAGCCACTAGCTAGAGAAAAAATATGCAAAAACCTAAACCGTACATTTCTAGTTTGAGGAATAGGTTAGTGTTATTATAATGTTTGTCTAGACTGCCTTTTTTAATGAAGGAAATCAAAAAACCTTAATAAAAAATATTTCTACCACTTTCTAGTAAAATAAAAAATAGAAAAAGAAACTGAAAGTCGATTAGAGAACTTTGTCGTATTTTTTTTTGTGTAAAAGTCAGATTTTTATTTGTTTTAGATTAATCACCGTTACTCTCTAAGCAAATAGGCGTGAAGAATCATTATCTAATCTAAAGACTTCAATTGAGTTTATTTTATATGGAAATGCCTAAGTAGGCATTTTTTCTACCCATTGCAAACTTTCAAGCGGCAGGGAATTCTATCCTTCGCGGGAATGTCACAAATAATATTAGAAACTTCTAGTAATAGAACATAGTCGTATCTACATTTGTGGGTCTCATTATTCATCGTCCCATCGTTCCATACTGCAAATCATATTGTGCGAATTGATATAACAAGTATACTACTCAATAGGCTATGAAATTGATGTTTATTGTGGGTTTAAAATGGGAATAAACCTGTTCTGAATAGATCGTATCGCAGTTTGTTATTTCAATTTGGGTTATTTACGTTTTAATACTTAACGGGCGTTAGTCGATCTGAGATCTTTACTTGCACAAGAAATACTATATTAAAGAGGATTAAAGAGGTACCATTAAATCTAATAAAATTCGATAAAATCGATCCCAAGATACCTAGGTCTTACTTCATTGCCCAAAATTTTATTACATGATCTCAATAATTAC
Organism: Chrysodeixis includens; assembly: GCA_941860345.1. Lineage (NCBI taxonomy): Eukaryota > Metazoa > Arthropoda > Insecta > Lepidoptera > Noctuidae > Chrysodeixis > Chrysodeixis includens. The sequence goes on from OW796092.1 coordinate 2,198,135, forward strand.
GGTTTTTACAAAAGCTATTAATCTCTATTTTAAACATCTTCATTACGTCAATTCAATTGTCTTGTATTGTTTAGAACATCTCGTGGATGTATCTGGAGATTTCATTGATGCTTCGGTTATGATTCTTTGATTATATTAAGACAATTTATTGCGTCATTGTGGTGGAAACAATGACTGCTATTTCTTCTACCAAGGAGCTCCAGTTGATACGATTTATTGAAGTGGTATGACCTACATTGACATATTTGTTAGCTGTTTATTGACGATTTGTTTACAAATAGAGTAATGGATAGGCATTTTTTGTATTTATCAAAACAATTTTGCCGGGGCAAAATTTCAAGCAAGTTTTCTCTCTGAATTTTTGAACTTAATACATTATTTACATGTGATTACGCCTAAGTACTACAAATTTTCTTTCTTTCGCGAAACTCATTTGCATTTCCAATGTTAACATTTCGGGATTTTCTTATACTTAAATTGTTTACAAAATTATTCCTAAAATTTCGATGTAAGCTGAAATTAAACACCGTTTAACTTTCAACCAACACAAAATTCAAAATTCTTCTGCCATGATAAATGACTCTACCGTGATTTCTCATACTAATGGTCCAAAATCTAAATGAATAGCTTGGTTATGAAACTGGTGTATTGTATTATCAGGGCTGTTAAAGGCTTCAGGCTGTCAGGTCAAGGAGACTCCGCTTGGAATTCCGCCAGGCCCATTGGATAGTGACGGGCTTCGAGATCGCAAATTGTATACAAGTCACGACTTTTTCGCGAATTTACGAGGATTTTGTAACGGTATTATTTTCTGTACAGCATCTTATATTTGTAATGTTATAGTTAATGGTTGTCTGAATTAAAAAGCAAAGTAGAGTAATTTTGAGTATCTCAACTAAATACAGGCCTGTCTTTCCAGATTTTCTCTTTTACCTCCGTAACCTTATTTTCGTGGTTTCTTCCTAGTCGATTGTAATACTCGCCTCTTTCAACGTTTTTTTTTTTCTGTATTCTGCTATCAATATTTTATTAGTGTCCTCTTACCTCTAGGCAGAAGATTTCGTTTACCTTTCCTCAAGCCAAAAGGTAAAGACGTTATTTTATCCTTTGTTGAGATGTTCGCCGAGATAAGTGAAGGTAATTTGCCCGAGATATACAAAGCTTCCGACTTACCGCAATTATGCCCGAGATTGTATTAATTTCTCAGATTACCTCTATTGTTGGTTTTACTGAGAAATCTGGATTGACGTCACAATCTGTTAATTATTATTAGACTTCGTAATTAAACTGTATTACCCCTATGTGGGCCCCAGCAACTGTGTTGCCCGTGACTATGCCCACATGAATGTCTGTTATCGATCTAAAAACATTATCCCCGTTTAACACAGTTGATAGAAAGTAGCCAATGTATTCATACAGGGTTTCGGCTAACATCGTGCCAAAAATCCAGTTGCTTGGGCGTGAAAGAGTACATATACATCTACCTATCCTTCCATATTTAGAAAATTTTCGCGTTCTGTCGTATTAGATTTATTTAACACTGTATTTGAATGATGCAACAATCCCCTCGAAAACATTTTAAGGAGTAACCCAGTATCCCATAGATAGCCTATACATACTACGACATCGAAAACCAGAAATTTACTACTAGGTTTAAAAGTATATTCCTTTTGTACATACCACCTGTGTGCCAATTTCCATCCAAATTCGTTCCAATCAGACGTGAATCGTTCATTTTACCGTCAAGATTTTTTGCCACCTTTTCATATTTTATTAGGAAGTAGGACGATACCGTATCGAATGGACTTTAGTGTTGTTATTGAATGTTTCGAACAACACTTCAACTTTTGGCAACAATTTATGCGTGAAGGATTTACGCATTTACGCATGGTCGCTCATTAAAAGTTGATAGCCTTATGAATACTTGTACTATGGTAAAGGCATTGTAAATGTATTCAAGACTGCATGGTTAATATAAGTAACTTTCGCTCACAGCCTCTCACAACGACGTCATTTGTTTTTCCCTTACTCCCAGCTTTTTAGCCATAAAAAACATAGAGATTGAGCTTTCCTTTATAATGTACTAGTTATTATATTCGAGATCAGAGTTGCTCAATCTGAAGTATTGCTCTCCTTATAAGGGTAATAACCGCTACAAGGTCAGTTGTCGAAATGTCTGGCGTGTACGTGCTGGACGCTGGTGGCCAGGCCGGAGATAAAACGATCTTATGTATTCGGTGGCACGCGCATATTAATGCAAGCTTGCGATAGTGGACATGGCAGGAAACTTAAAGGATTGGTTGAGGAATATTAGGCTATAGTTTGTTCTCGATGGATATACTTGCGTTTGACCATTTGATGGGTTGATGGAAGGTCTTACCGGACTTTTATCAAACAAAAACCTCGAAATTCTTCTCCTGTAGGTATATACCAAAATATACTCAGAAACTAATTCGCAACTTAATGCAGTTTCTTGCTCACTTTCGATTAAAACAAAGTAATATTTGCGTAAACCGCAGAACTCAGAAGTTACAACCTTTGTTTCGATTACCATTTGTTCATTACATTGTTAAAATTCCCGCGCCTTTGCATGTAAATACCATATTATGAAAACTTTGTCATTTGGCCAAGGGGCTGACTTAGATGCTGTGGAAAGACGGCAAATGAAGTATTATGACGCTTTTCCAATATTATGACTAAGTCAAGTATATCGATCCCTGAGTTTCGCATTTAACGGCATCGCGTTACAGTAAATGTTTAGCACATTTTTGTGCGCCAGCGCATCTGACCGTTATTCCTCTCACAATCGGGTGTTGCGTCACGGCTACCTTTGTTGTCTCCGGCCTGCGATGACTTTTTGGTATTTCCACGGTTAATTGAAGAATGTATCGGTTGATGTAAGATTCTTGCGCAAGTGGTTATTGTTTCGAAGCTTTTTAATGTTTTTTTTCTCAAAGGTCTACTGGTGCTTGGTTATTGATGGTCACTTTCATTGCTAATGATCGATTAGTGCTAATGATTGGGGTTAAAAACACAATTAAAGTACTTCTTAAGTAGTATAAAGATGGACTTGCGACATAACAATAATTATTGTTTTGGATTGGGTTTGCATTACAGATGAAATTACACTTGAGTCAAAATCATGACTTGTTCGTGTAACCTAGAATTGACTTAGTGTTGTATAGACGTTCTATACAGCAAATTAGGAATTAGTCTTACATCGAACATCAAGACCTTTTTTTTTTGTAAAAGTGTTAGAAAATACAAAGGCGAAGGAGTTAATACGTTGTTGGTCTAAGATTAGCGATTACGGATGGAATCTCGGCCATCACGTTACATCGCGTGCTCCATCGAAGATAATACTTCGATAACTGGCCGCTTCTCTCTTATACTTGATTATAAGGTTTCTCGCAATTCTATACAAATTGATTGCCACACGCAATTTTGTTTTATTATGAACGTACGCATTTAAAATGTTGATTTGACCCCACATTGTGATTAGATTTTGGTATGCTTGTTTTATTTTATCCGCTGTTACTTTGTTCAGTCTACTTTTTGACATGTAAGGACACAGTCCGAAAGTAATGCATGAAGGGAATTAAAACTAAAGCCAGCCTGACACTTTGCAAACATTTCTTATCGCGTAAGGGCTTGTTTTCCTCACTGACTTGTTTACTTACCGAAAATTTACTTTGACATCTACAATTTGTCGTCAAGAGACAGCTCTCAAAAACCACTAACTTAATGAAAATAATAGACGAGAAAGTCAAAATTTTCGCCAAAACTATATCACTTACTTTCCCTTAAACCTCAAAAATAGAAAGTTCCAGAAATTGCCACTCGCTTTGACAGTTACATTTTTAATGTTCATGAGACATGTCCTTTCTTTCTAGGTTACTTTATAACAAGTAAACGTAGGTGTTTGTGTAGGTGGCACTGAGACAGTGGAATTCATTTGTTTTGAACCATTTCACCTTGTTTAATTATAGCCAGCGGCAGTCGCTATAATGAGGTATGTTTTTGTTGGGTGTGTGTGTGTAATTTTGTTTTAATTGGGACAGGCTCACCACACATGCTTATTATTCCAACTCATGTAAGTCAAGATCTACAATAAAATTATCAAATACCACCGCACTTTACTCGGTGTATCCCAAGAAAATAGTTTCGCCTGATAGCATAATCGGTAGGATTAGTATAGTTACTTAGTTCTTTATATCTTTCCTTGGCACCATTGGCGATAATGTTTTGTGGTTTCCAGTCTAATGCTCTAAGCTCACATGTGTGATTTCCCACGATCACTACCTTTACAATATTGCTAGCTTAATTTAATACCGATTATACCAATATTATTTGTGACAAAAATATCTAAAGGACATGTATTAATACTCGATCGAAGAGGAAGTATATTGGAATTTATTGAAACCATTTTCACGTATTCCGAGCGTTTTTATTATCATGTTAGCCGCGAAACGTTGAGTGCTATAAGTATACCTAGGTACTAAGTATATAGGTGTGTTGATACCATTAGTCTCCGCGCTACAATTGTCGCCCTAATGCAGACATTTGCATGATGTAGAGCATTTCCGTATAAATCGCGGAACTGCGATGCGACGCGACGACGTGTGGAAAGCCCTTCACTCGTTGCCTAGCAACAGACAACTATAACAGGCACTCGGTCTTTCCGCTTTGTAACGAAGCTCCGATACTTGATATTGTGTAAAGATTTTTAAAGAATAAAGGCGAAGTTATATTACTTGAGCTTGAAGCTAAGGGAAAGGAAAGATTGGAACTTAAATATCGAATGTTGAGCTTTAATAGGCTCGGTGTGTCTCAAAATCCTCAATTATTGCAAAAACAACTGACATACACACAGAATGCTTCAAAAGGTCTTGACAAAATCAAAGCTTTGAAACGAATGCCATTCCTTTGACAACCTCAAACATCTCAATTTAATACACTTGTGACTTTATTTCCTTGAAGAAAAGATTGAATTTTGCATAGCATGGCCAAGATTGGCCAGTAAATGCCAGAAGACTTCACAAGGCTAGCTACCACACTCACGGAAACGATAATTGTGCTACAGTTAAGCTATCAACTCCGCAATATTGTGAAAGGTCTAACTTGCATTATACTGTCGTAACGTCAAGGAAACTATTGTTTGAAAGATACTTCGAATATTCTTTAGGACTTCATTACCTATACTTTACAATAGACAGTACAGTTCTTATTATACTGGTTTTAAGATCCCATATATCAATGTCAACCTTATTCCACTTGATATTAAAATTTAATTTTGCAAAATATAACCAATCTATTTTTTATTCATACTCGTTAGTTTCCAAATGAATATTAAATTACAATGACTTTATAATTGGAATGAAATTTGAGGTTTTTGAATAACGTTGATTAAGCATTTAAAAGTCAATAAGTATATACCTACCTACTTACGTAAATGTGGAAGCAAGACAATGCAATACTGTGTCTATCGCTGTCTCTTTCCCACATCAGATATAGTCCCGCTTTTGTAGAGACAGAGCTCATAATACAGGTACAGACACGTTTATTAAAAGCTTGAAATTAAAATACTAGGACGCTTATAAGGTATTTAGAATGTTGTTTTTGTATTGCACGTTTATTCGTGAAGGGCAAAATTGCTTTTAAACTTATCAATACATATCATTAACATTTAAAATACTTAAATGCTTTGTCTCCTGTCCTTCGTTTGACAACAAAAGGCTAATAATAATGACTTTGATAACTAGTAATTTATAGTTTATTACTAACTGGCTATTGCCTGCGTTTTCGCGAATGTCGGTTATAGCTGCAAAAACATTACCTCCCTCTGACGTAGTCGGTTAATAAGTAGCTTATGTATTATTCCACGGTATCAGCTAACTCCGTACTCAATTTCATCAAAATTGCTCCAACCGTTTGAGCGTGAAAGAGTAACAAACTCCATACATACACCTCCGCGTTTAAAATATTAGTAGGAAATTACTAATTTGGCCTTTATCTTCTCCCTGCAAACAGTTTTAATTTAGAAGGTTGTTATTTAGTTTGCCATTATAAAGTATTCGATTTCGCTTAATTGATGATGAATAGGGAACGTTCAGAATTCGTGAATAAAAGTCAATGCCGTCAACAAAATGCAGTTGTGAATACCAAAAAGGTCAAGAGCATTGTGGCTTACTTTTGACGGCGCCGAGACTCCACAACAACGCATGAATATTAGTTTTATAATTATTTGTGTAGCTTTTTGCTAAAATGCAAATGTTTAGAAACTTGATTTTGAGATGATGTTCTTTAAGACATCAAATTATTCAGTAGGTTTATAACCACCGTTTAAACCACAAGACTTGCTTTTACAAAAGCGAGACACGAAAAAACATAGAGCAGAGCGCCATCTCTCTTTTAAAACTGCAAACAATCTTACTTGAAGAAAGTTTAAGAGGTGACGATAGGCTTTCAGTTTCAAAATTCTCAATTTCTACAGATAAAATACCAGATTTTCTCCTAAATATGGAGTACCTACTCCTTATTTACTTAAATCTTGTGAATCAATTCTTTCCCAGACCACTTATCTTCGAAGCCGTAAACATTTAATTAAACTAACAACGTGCTGATTTTCCGAACAAAAGAAAGTCTTGCATACCTTATTACGATCGCTACCTTTTTCTTGTGTAATAAGATGTTCGTATCTTCCGTGTAAATCTCTGATTTTCTCACGAATCGAGATATTATTGTAACAATGAGTTTGGTTACTTTAGTTACATCATTTTAAGTGGATTAATGAAAGGTTGGGTCTTGTCGTCTTAATGTAAATAGATTGTTTGATAATGTTAGAAGATGTTGTTATACAGTTTGACATTCCCGTAATTAAATTAAAACATTGTGAAAAGTATAATAATTGTTTTGGATGGCTCTCTTTATCTCTCTCAATCATTTTTCGACAAATAATGGTTAAAACATTTGTGCTGAAATTTTTAAGTGATTTCATCATACTTCAGACATAAATTGTGAATTTCTGTTTATTGTAAAACATCTCTCATATTCTTGTCATCCGTATTGAATACTTTATGTCCCAAAGCCATTTCAATCTTTTTAGATATGCCTCAATATTTAAAATTATTTTCTCATAAAAAAAAACTCATAATTTCCCTTACTACACGAGTTCTAGTTCGCATGACAAAACATCAAAAGCTCAGTCACAGGCCTTAAATATCAACTGTAGAGTAAAATAAACTGAATTGAAAGTAGAAGCGGCATTACAACACAATAAGTGCTCTATCTTTCTCCCGCAGCTCCGCTTGCTATGCAACGGCTTCAAAACTGCATTACTTAGGCGATGGCATCGTATTGCGAAATGTATCCTACATTTTTATGGACAGAATTTTATTTAAATTCATACCTATTTCTGTAAGTGCTGAGGGCTTACCATTATTTCTAGAATAGAGTTAGTTGGTGTGGAAGAGAGACACTGCTCTACACCGTGTAGTGTGTTCTCTTTTTTATACACACTGCAGTCTTATCTTAATAGGTGATAGTAAGTCTGCAGGTATTTTTGTTACCGGGTCATGGTAGTTTGTTACAATGTAGATATTATTATTAATTAGTAGAAGACGAAGTTTTCTTCAGGCGGAAAAAAGTTACTGTTTCGAATAGGAATAAAAACCCAAGCAGATTGGTGACATTTGACGTCACAACTGGGCCATGTTTGTGAATCTGTGACGTCACGAGCACGTAAGCTAGATTCAGGAAATTAGGTTTTGCACAGTTATCAAATTACGGATGTCCGAAGACTTGCAATTTGCGTCTAGTAAAATATCGATGCATAGACTGGTGATATGATGACGTCACTCAAGCCTAGTTTTAAAATTAATGTCTACCATACACGAGTTCCTGTTGTTCCTAATAAATAAGTATTTGGACTCATGTACCTATTAGTTCAACTTCCTATGAACTATTGTTTACTATTTCTCACTGTTATAACAATTAAACGACATCCTGTGAAATAAACCATCTTCAGTCTAGGTAATCTAGATTTTAACAAAGCTACGTAAACGTAACACATATTATGCAAAATTCATAACAAAAATTTTATTCCGTTGAGATTATTTTGCAGTAACACCTTGTTGTGTTTCATTGCGCGGCAACACTTACGATTTATTGCATATTACAAACGCGACAATTTAGGTCACCAAAAAGTATTTATTCGTATTCATAATACATTGCTGGCTCATCAACTTCTTGCATTAAACAATGAATTAGGTAAGTATCTATTTCTGATTGTCTTTTGTTTCTCGCGCAAGTTTTTAAACTTAGAACGCGTTTGAGAGTGTTTAGTATAAACAGCCAGTGATGTTACTACGAGCTTGAATTCACATAATAATATGACCTTATTTTAGTTGAAAAATTTTGCAGTCTGTCCCTACCTGATTATTTTTCTACCAGTAGTGAGATTAGCGCGTTCAAACACAACTCTTCAGCTTTATATATTAGAATAGATAAAAATAATGTTGAACATTTTAATATTGCCCCGATAGGATCAATCTTTGTTCTCTTTCTGTCTATTTCTTCAACTTACTTTGATACAAAATAACTGTTGTTATAGACAACCACATAATTATTCGAACCGGTTTTCTTGATAGACGTTTATTTTGATTGTACATATTTGCATGCGAACCACTGACGACTATTGGTTGTACTAGATACATTAATTTAATTATTGTGCATGCATACACCAAAGTTTAGGTATAACTATCACTATGTAAATAGGATTATAAATATCGTTGCAAAATTGTTTTATACTTGACGCTAATATGTAAATGCAAATTCACAAAAAATATAAGTTTTTTATTAGACAATAATAATACGAAACATTGAATAATGTATTCTGATGAAAACTAATGAATACGTTTTAAAGTAATTATCTTTGTTAGATATTACCCACTTAGGTTAAAAATGTTAGATAAGCGATGTTATTATCGCTTTATCAATACGTTAATTAAACAGTTAAAAAAAAATCAGCTGAAAGTTTGTTTTAACGTAATCTGTGGCGGGACCAAGTTGTAATCCCGTGAACCCACGCAAACATCTGGATTAAAACTTTATAGTTTAGAAGATCGTAAACCTTTGGAGGCTGATATCTGTGTATAGTAAAGATAAGCCACCGAAATTATTAATTTTGCACCTGCAGAACTTTGACCACCAAAATACTTTGAAGGTAAAATTTTAATATCCTACTAATATTATAAATGTGAAAGTTTGTAAGTATGGATGTTAGTTACAGTATGTAGAGTTAGTTGACACCCTGAATACAGAATACAGTATGTTTTAGCAGCTATAGCCGATATTCGTGCAGGCTAAGTCGCGGGCAACATCTAGTACTGTTTTTAAACTTTCGCGACTTGTACACATTTTTCAGACAACAAACGGGTCTTATTCGCGATATAATTGAGAAAATATAGAATTATATCGAGAATAAGACCTGTTTGTCTAAAATAACAGCTAGGACATTATACATAGAACTGAGATATAAAAGTAATTACGGCCTGCTGTATTTATTACAGTAGGTAAATTGTAAGAGAAATTCAAAGGTCAGCCCAAAAATAGCAGGCACTGGGTTGAATGTAAAATCAACAATGTTTTAATTAAGTATTCAGGTTACAGTTAATTTAAAATTTATATTATAATATAAATATCTGTAACGTTCATACCTATACTGTTTATTCGCCAGTAATTATGGTTGTATACCCCAGGAGATATTTAATTAATGTACTGTTCAACTTTGAAATTTGGCACATAACAGATATTTATACTATTTTATTAAAATATTTCGATTATAGTCTATTACATGCCTCCGTCTGTATAGCTGTTAATGATTAATGAAGCTCTTAAAACGACTACCTTCAACTTAAGACTAGACAATCATAAACTACAGGAATGTACAATCTATCCAGCGCATCAATGTTGCAATAGTTTCGCAAATACTATCAAATATAACGACTACCAATTTGTCATTAACAGCATCTTTATTTCAATTGATTAAGAGCTATTTTCGCATATCAGTTTACCACTGCCGTGCACTTGAACACGTAGAACGGGATATAATGTCAAAAACGGGAAATAGTTGCAACACCGGGTTTAAAATAAGGTTTTTTGTGATCGTCGCGGGACGAGCAAAAAATTGATTGATGTTCTCAACGAGCTTTTAATTTGTAGATGAAATAAATACACTGGACCTTCTATATACAGAATTGAAAGAAGGTTTTATGTGCTTTGAGTGGTGTGGAGTTAAGAAATGATGATTAATTTATAAAGAATTAACTGGTTTATTTTGGCCACAAATTAATAAAGTGTGATCGGTGTTTGCAGATTTAGGTTAAGTCTTCTTTATTTGCGGATAAAGTTCCGTGAAAAGAATTAAGCCATTTGTTTTCCATACCATAGACAATACCAACCTTGTGTCGTTACCAGTAAAGTTGAAATTGATTTGCAACGGTATTTTTGGCGATATGATCAAAGTATCAAACACTTGCGCTTGCGCTAGCGGCCATTCTTGAGTTCAGGTCATGACCCGAACTTTATCATATGTTCAGTGTGGCCACTAATAACGGTGGGGAAATTTAGCATTATGAATTAATTTGAACGGGGAAAAATCATAATCGCGTATCGAAGTAAAAGTCGCAGCAATGTGTTTGTAACACGAGACTACATATGCCCCTTCACGATCGTTATAGTCGTTTCATTACACCCTGTATAACGTTTTAAAGTTTTGTTTATATGACACCGACAACATTTCTGTACCCGTAACCGAAACATTAGACCAGTCTCTAAGTTTTAACGATATTCTATTAAAGCACTAACAGGCCCTTAGTTCGAGCATGTTACAGCGCCTCTTGATTGGCAATTAGAGCTACGAAGTGATTGCTCGAACTGTAATTGTAGACTAGAAATGGTCCTTGTAACTGTAATTACATACTGAGGCTTGTTCGACGAGACTCAGCTGTTTATTTCCAATGGTTGTAGAGATAAAAGAGTTTTTTATAGCTATTTTCCTGTAAAAATAACCATTGAATCCCTTGCAAAGTTTATGTAAATAATACTCAAGGAAAACCTTACTTTTGATGGGATACAAAAGCGGTTGACAAACTGTGTGTCACGTAAAGAGGTAAAAAGTTATTGATGACCTTTGTCATTGACCTCTTAAGCTCTTTCGCCAACTTCTGTTGTAAAAGTCATCACCAACGAGAATGTTGCCACTGATTATACTACCACCTGAAGTTCCTTCACTTCACTGAATTATTTACTTATTTATATTAAGGATCTCCAACAAAGAATACACAAGTTACGTTATTAGACAAAAGAGGACGGTAAACGGTTCGGGTTGTGCCATGCCATGATCAATGCGAGATTTTTGCTATTGTAAAACTAAGATGCCGCTCACAGGTTTCTCTTTTCCATAACAACACCAATCCAACATTAATCTGTAGTGGCAGGCCCCAGGTTCAATATTGTTACATTAACTATGAACACGACCTCTAAACTTTCAAATTATTATCGGACACTTCTGCGTCCGACCGCCAAGCTCCCTTCACGTACTGATCAAGGCTGGCTATTGTCCTAATGATCACTTATCTATCGGCCGACATTGCACGAGTCTGTTGCAACTCTTTGCCAGTGAAGAAAAGACTAATTAAGTATTATATTATACTACCCGATGCCCGCGACTTAGTTCGATGAAAAATAGATAGTACGCATATAAAATTTGGTAAACCTCGGTTAAGCCGTTTTGAAGGAATACGGTAACTAACATTGTGGCACGGGAATGTTATACATTAGATTTAAGCGTATTCTACAATCATATTAATGTAAAATACAGTAAATAAAATATTATTCTTTAACAGTCGTACTCAATTTTGAAGCACTTATTCAGTCTTTGTCACTTTAGGGATGAAGAGTTGAGTATACATTAAAAACGCCTTAAAGTTGTTTTTAAGTATTCGAAGATAAGTTTCTTTAATGTGTTCTCGTCTTTATTCGTTACTTTAATACTGGCTGGAATTTGTAGAAGTTTGAGCTTTTAATCTTGCAAGCCTGTGTTGAAAGTTCTAGTTCAGAATTTTAGATAACTTAACGTGTATTAAGTTTTAACGAAAAGAAGAAGTTATAATCTGAAAATAAATGCTTTCAAAATTGTTATTATCTCGATTTATTTGAATGTTTAACATAACAATTTGTAGTAAAACCTGAAAACGAAATAAGGCTTGCCAATGTAATGATTCAGAGCTGCCTGGATTAGTACGGCTTATCGTGTAATAGGCTGTTAGAATCAGAAATGTGACCTAAAACCAGATTGGTGTTAAATTAAAATCTAAATGTTAATTGGATTTTCGTCCGACTTGTTGACATTTTGCAAACTATAAATAAATAGCCTGTTCCGAACTAATTTTAACTGTCCTCTTTGTTAAGGATTTAATCAATGTTGTAAACTGAAAATTAATAAAATAAACCTACGCAATATTCTGACCTTTGATATTAAACCTTCACGTCATCAATTTTAATTTATTCATAAAAATGGCACATCTTAGATTCCTCTGGAAAATAAACAAAACGCTACGAACTGTGATCATTACTCAGAAAGTTGCGACCAACATTTCCCTTAAGCATTCATGTCTGCTTTTGTATGACACCCCTTTTGTTTCCTCCCAACACTCTCTGCAATGGTAGTGGTGTAAATTATTCGCGTCGTAGTAGCTAAAACGAGGTGGCATTTGAAATAAAGAACCCCGTAAGGGCTGCGGCTATTGCGCATGCGTGAACTGGAGCAACCCTCACGTTTCCAATATGGCGCCGACCGCCACAAGTTGAGCACGCGTTCGCTATTTACATTGCATTCTAATTAGATATTTTATGTATGACTTAAATATACGAATTCTTTTTTAATAATTTGCAGTGCTTTCGGTTTTAAAAAAATAAAACAAAGTTTATGTAATGTTGTGTTGTTGTGGCGCAGTGCGATCAGATGTGTTTGATCACGTGAAGTGTGTAGTAGGACGTTTGTCGTAGGTCAACGCTGTTGTGTCGTGCCAATGCGTCAATTAATGTTACCAATTTCCTTTCACCGTAATTAGCTTAGTGGAAAGAAAACCAAATGTTTACAAACTGATAATATACCTAAATAAAGATTCTAGTAGTATCAAATAACGAAAACAAAAAATAGAGTGTAAGTGAAGTAGAATCAAAACATACAATAATTGTATTAAAATAAAATAAAAGGGACTTAAACAAAAGAAATATTCCCGCGGCGAAAAAAAACAACAAATAAAAAATAAGATCTAATTTTAAAATTTTGGCGCGTCGTCTCTACCAAGTGACGAACATCAGTCAAGCTGCGTCGCTCGAAGGTATCGCCGGCGGCTCTGCTGCTGGGTACAAGGCCGGTCTCCGGACTGGTCGAGCCTGTCCGAAGTCCTGAGGAGCCAGCATTGGACGTTGCCCAGGACAAAGCCTACTGGGGCAGCGTCGCTACGGCGATGACGAGTAAATAGTAGTGTGTTGGTTAATGCACGTAATGCATGCATGATTCATAACTTTGTAAGACATACAATATCTTGCTTATCCTTCATGTATGACATGTCTAAGTAACTCAATATGTTAAATGCTACCGTATCTACACGTATCTAATTTACAGGATTCTATTATAATATGCTGCAGCGACTCGAGATCTTATTCTCACATTCACATTTCAAACTAAGTATTTCGCACTGCAGCTCATAAGATTTTAATATTAAAATTCTTAGTGCAAGCAATTCATTGAGAAAATTAACTTTGATATATTTTATTCAAACCTTAACTTATAAAATACAGTATAGAGTACGTCAACTAAATAATGTGAAGTATTTTAAACGAAAATTTTAAGGGTCGCTGTATTTACTAAAATAATACAAACCTATTTAGGAATCCAGAATAATTTCAGACAAGAATCAAGAGCTGAAAGTGTTTTGCGGGAACTTACACAACACCAACGAAATTGCTTTGTTTTAGCGAACTTAGGTACAACGAAACTTATTTTGGACAGAAATGGAATTTCACGGTTATCAAATGATAAGCATGGTTACACTTTGAACTAAATTAACAGTTCACCCGGAAAATTTGTGTTTCATTTAATTTTAGTTGAATAACGAAATTATTTTAATTTGCTTAGCCATGCTTTAGCATAAACGCTTACGTTACGTTCTTATGGTTATTAAATATGTAAATACAACATTTAGAGTTATTTCGAAGTACTGTAAACAGTATTTTACTTAAATGCACGAAGAAGTATTTACTAAATAACCGTCACTTTCACGTGCGCGTATATTCCAACAAACCTCTGCAATTTCGTTGCACTGGGTTAAATAATTTTCTAATCTACCAGTTCATTTGCACCTCCACTAACGCCTGTAATTACAAATTTAGTTCCCATGACCAAGTTCTAATCATATAATATTGGCTCTCGCCAGATTAAGAGCGGATGGTACGCCAATCAATTAAGCGTGAATTGAAACTAGGACGGAAGTTTTTTAGGCCCAATTCAAGTACCGAACGATAAACGGGCAAATTGGAACATCTACTTTCATAGAAATTAGTTCTAAGGGCTATGGTAGTTGCGTAAGATTGACGATTGACTGGTTACGAACAGTTAATTATGTTATTTGAAACTATAAAATCTGTGGAACATTCAGTTGTTTTTTTTTTCATACGACTTTACGTATTTATAATTTTGCTTTCGTCTTAATCATATTTTTATCTATTGTCAGAACTTAAAATACTTTGTCTACTTAAATAGAGAAATAAATATAGAATATTCAAATATGCTAACAAGAAGAATAACGTAGCTAATTTTGATTTAATTTCCTAATTTAACCGTCATAAGACCAAATATCAGTACCTAGGTATATTGTACAATCTCCACCACTTCTCTCCTAGCCAACGCTAAAAATAAAATAAAATCTCGTGCTCTGACGGAAGCTTAATCGGTTTTACTTGAATCCTTATTTGATTCCCGCCTCCATCCGTCGGCAGCAAATCTAATTACCATCCGATATCTATGCTTAATCTATCTATATCTAGGTTTCTAGGTAATCTAGGCTGTATAGGGTTTATATAAGAACCTAGTATTGGTTTATCAGCTTCCAGTACTCGTACCCTTTACTAAATGTCAAGGTTCAGTCATTTACGTCAGATAAGTCTATAAATAAAGTGTGCTCTCCATTAGTGCGCTGTTAATAGATTTTATAATTAGTTGTTGCGCTTTTAAAGTTTTTTATGCGATATCTTGTCTTTTTATAAAGGTTCTAGGTAACACTCTACCTTTACCATTATAGAAGATCTATCACTGGAATGTATTGCCTTAGTTACCACGTTTATTGGCTAATACAGATGCCGTATTATTTACAACATGAAACTTTTTAAAGGCAATGTTTTTTAAACTGTTTTGATAGTTTGTTAAAACTGAAATAAAACACTCCTACGCTTATTTATAGCGTTATATCGTGAACCTATTAAACAATTTCACCGTGTCATTTATAGCAATTAAGTAACGTATGATATCAAACAGTATCGCCCTGTTATTATCCGGTTACCCACATCGTTTCTAATACACATTGATGGGAAAGAACAAACATCGATCGCCACGTTTACCCATTCATTTCCTGTTGCCCGCCATGCGATGTTTTCCTTCACCGACAGCAAACCACCACTACTTCTTAAAGTGATATTATTGCATTTGTAGAAAAGATACGACGCTCTATACCCTGTAGTGCGCTATCTTGCTTCCACAACTGCGATAATATTATATTAAGTGGTGGCAGTAGGCTCCCCGGTGTTATATTAACGTGGATAAACACTATATTAAGGTTATATTACATTGGGAGTTGGGACAAACCTTAATACTATTTGTTAGTTTTCTGTCTACATGTTTATTGTTATACAAGATAGTCAAATTAGATTCTTTTTGGAGTTGCATAGTTTGTTATTGAATTTTGTACAAGTAAGAGAATTTTATAGAAATGCTAGGTGTTGCCCGCGATTTCGTACGTATTAGTAATCCTCCATCGAAACATACTAAACGTATTCGGAAATAAACAAAAGATGTTGGCCGATTCTCAGTACAACCCAATATACACACAAAGTTTAAAAAAAAATCAGTCAAGCCGTTTCATAGGAGTATGGTAATTACAACTAGCACTGTGATAGTGTGACACGAGAACACACATAACGAAACGCTTGAATTAATGCATGCACTTTTCTTTTCAATTACTCAGGAAAGGGAATCTTTTATCTTTTGTCGTAATTTATAGGGATACGAGACGTTAACGGCCCTATGATATATGATGTGACAATTTATGAGACTAATCAAGGGAATGTGATTAGAAATCCCTGTGGTTATGGGTCTCTTCTTTTGTTTTTATGTGATCTTGCTTACATTGTTATTATAACTCGTTCCTCAATTGTACCTAAAACTTTGTAGATAGATTGACTTGTTATTCTTATTAATTATTTTACGTTACCTTTAAGTAAATAGTTGCAATAGAATTATAGTGTTTACAACATAAATAATATTCCACGACTTTCACACAACACCATCAAGTCTCAAACTAAGCAGAGCTTGTATTATGAGTACTAGACAACTGTTAAACATACTTAAATACTTCTAAATACATATACTATAGATAAACTACACTCATCTCATTATATCTTGGATTATTAGAGTAGGTAACACATGTTATATCATTTTAAAACAATGACATAATATTAGAATTTGTTAAAACTGTCATAGTACTTAAATGTTTATTGACAATAACCACAAATAGAAACATCAACAAATACAAGTCCACGCGTTATAACCTGCTTAACTAAGGCGTAAAGTTAAATACAATTTAATCTTTACACCTCTTACCTACATGGTCGTAACAGCGGTTAACTGGCCGCGGTTACAGATTGCAGTTAACGTTATGCGACGCTATTAACCAAGTTACATCGATCAAAGTTACCGCCTACTTATGCGGTTAACTTGTGTGATAAGATCGGTTCTCAATTAAGTATATTAATATGAAATCTATTTTTGTAGTTGTATGTAGTTTATATGTAAATCTGTAAAGGTGCTCTCTCATCGCGAGCACGTTACATTACACCCGTGAAAGAGATGAACTGAGCATTACAATGCACACCTTGCAATGATACAATGTGGAATAACTAAATGTGAACTATGAAAGCTAGTTCTAGTCGAATCTAAATGTTACATTACCTGCCGAATACTCGTCAGTCAGAGAGGAAATATTGTAATGTTCGATGTCGAATCTAATATGTTACATTACACGGTGAAGAAGCGCTTTTACTTTTTTACCCGACTGCCAAGGAAGGGTTATGTTTTTCGCGCGTATCTTGTATGTATGTATGTATGTATGTATGTATGTATGTATGTATGTATGTATGAGCATAATATTCTTTATTACCTCATATCTTCGAAACGGCTTGATGGATTTCGACAATCAGGGCATCGTTGGATTCGTCTTAATTACCCAAGTGTTCTTAGATATGTGACGTCAAACAAAAACCAACATGGCGGCCGTGAGGCGCCGTAGATAGAAGTAAAAAAAATATATATATATATATTTGCTACAATATGGGTATCAAATTAAAGAGCTCATCATGAGGATTCCAAAATGGTATATCACTGGCATATAGAAAAAACATACTATGTGCAATTGTTTCTTTATTATCCAAACTAAATACTCGTATATTATGCGACGCGGTTGACTAGCGGTTTCTGAACTTAAAAGTGAAAAGTGATAATAAAAGTACGTCTAAACTAAATTATTTACAATGAATTTATTTTTCTAATTCCTTTACTCTCTTTGTGTTACGCAATCAATCTAAAATAACTGGATCGACGTGTGTTACTTTTTTATTATCTTGGTATTGGAAGTAGTTCTCTCGTGTCGCGGGTGAAATCTTGAGAAACACATAGCCGTATTATAACTAACTAAAAAGTGTTAAATAAAAATAAATAAATTAAAAAATTAAAAAACCCGACTGCATAAAAAAAACTTTAAATAAAAACTGAAAAGTAAAAAACAAGCTTAGTCTAAAAGTGTAGATAGCAATGCTATTACCACAAAATTAAATAATTTTATAATCAATACACAAAAAATAATAATCTTATGCGAAACATAATTGAGTGTAACAGTCGGGACCCATTAAATAAACTAGACTAAAATCATTCAATATGGGTCCCGACTGTTACACTCAATTATGTTTCGCATAAGATTATTATTTTTTGTGTATTGATTATAAAATTATTTAATTTTGTGGTAATAGCATTGCTATCTACACTTTTAGACTAAGCTTGTTTTTTACTTTTCAGTTTTTATTTAAAGTTTTTTTTATGCAGTCGGGTTTTTTAATTTTTTAATTTATTTATTTTTATTTCATTGAATGTTCTACTATTCCAGAGTTCTTGTCGTGAATTCAGTGCACTAAACTACCTACTCTGATGTTATTAACGCCCAGGTATTGTCCCACTAACCTAATTTGTATGAAGCTTGACATATTTATGCAAAGTTCATAGGCACTCGCTCGTAGGTAAGTCACATGACACGTAGGGCAAAAAAACAAGTTCACCCATTTGGTATAAACTTCAAGATAAGAAAACCCACTAGTTTTATTTCAAGTGGACCTATTTTACGTACTACCATGGTTACCTCCAATGTTGGGAAACAGTCATAACAACCTACGTAATTTGCAAACGCCTCTCGAATAGACAATTATTTTTAGAAAAAAATCTAAATATTAAACATTGGTCAACAATCCTTGAGAATGACTAAAAAATAAGTTACAAAAAGTGTGAAAAGAATATTAATGGTATTGAAATTGACAGAGACTGATCGGATTTGGTCGTTCACGTTCACGCTTATCTGTTTTCAAGGCTTCAGGTGCCGAGAATAAAGCCTTCGATGAATTCATTAAAAATCCATTCGTTGTCCTTTCAAATGGAAAATGGTTTAGGGATAGAACTTAGTATTTTGATGTAAATTGTACAGTCGTAGTAATACTACATATTTGTATATTCGTGTTTATGAGAGTAAATTCCATCTTTCCCCGAGAACAATTTGACAGGCAATGATTTAAAGAATAGAGTATTCCTTATAACTTTCGATTTTAAGAGTCCGCTGTATATCTCTTGTCGTTTGATTTTGTAATTTTGTGGATGTCATTAACAAAAGCCTACATTAGGTATAGTTCGTCCATCTTCAGTTTTAAAAAGTGTAACAAAAGTTAAATATTACATATCTATAACAAATTGTCTTACAAATATGTTGTTAGAATACACATTGTCTCACACCATAGCCTCTTGCATCAGCATTCCTTAAAAAGCAAGGACGGTGAAAGTGCCGCCATGCCACACCAGTGCAGTACATCAAATACATCACGCAGTAATTGGCCCGTACAAATAGTTCAAATAAAAGTACACGTCGTTAGTGGCGCAACAGAGCGTAGCTAACAATTTTGGAAGTCGTGTCTTATTTATTTCTGGTCTACTTTAGTGATGTATATCAAACTAAAAATACGCGAGAAAATTTTGATGGAAATATTTTTTAATAAAAATGTTTAACTATTGACGTATCGGTTATAAAACGTTTATTTACAAAATTCCGCTTCGTCGAAAAAAATATTTTTAAGCAGTTTTCGGAAAATTTGAATCCAAACATCCTTTCAATTTAAAGCCTTTTGAAACACAACAAATTGGAATTCTGTGAAAATACGCTTCCATTCATACTTGCATCAGTAAATATCGATCAAACTTTTTGCAGCCGCCATTTGCATTTTATTTCCAAACGCCATAAAAAGTTCCTTGCACTGGCCGGTATAAAAAATGAATGAGTTTCGAAATTTGAAATGTAGAGTTAGGCTGTATGGAGTGTTGCAGTTAGATCGCAGTTGATATGAGTTGGCAACGTATCTGTGAGAACCTATTGCGACAGTGTGTGTTAATGGTTGCGATGTGATCTATTCAGACGTAAAGGTCTATAGTGTGTCTTTTGTAATATGCGCTGGTATACGCACGAAGGTTTGTAAGCAAAAAGTACATACACTTTAGCAAGCTAACGTGTAGTTCCGTTCTTTGTCGACTTTTCTCAAGGCAATTTGAGGCTGGTTTCTAGTTTAAACGGATTTAGCGACTCATTAGTAAAAACAAATAACTACATTAAAATATTGGGATACTTATTTTTTTTTTTACAAAACTAAACCGAGGACTGACAACATTTATAAACAGGATTTTTTGCTGTGTAGAGGAAATAAAATTTCTTAAAAATGATAAAACGTAAACTTCTTTCTACAACGCGGGCTATAACACTGTTTTACAAGTTCTTACAACAATACAGAATGTTGCCAGTCTCACGGCTCGCTTTATTGGGTGTAACACGCAGGAATAAATCGCAGCTGTGTCGCTTACGTAAACACCGCAACCCTTAGCGCGAGGCCATAAAGGCCATGCGAAAATTATACGAATACTGTTATTTAGGTGTTCTGTATTTGAAATTTGTGGATTGCTCGGTTTTCGAGGCCGATTTATTGTCAGATACGGTTTGAAAGAAAAAAAGAAAATAAATACAGAAGTCTGTTTTACCAGCCAGCACTGTTCTTAATTTAAACATTATTTGTGGCTGATCATAAAAATGAATACTATGTATAATTACTTTTCTGACAAAAACATATTACAAAGAAGTTTTTATGACATCAATATTCGTTTTTTGAAGTCATTGTACGATTTTCGGCATACCGTTAACATTTTCTTTGTACTTTTAAAAAAACACAACATTTATGCCGTGTTTGATCACAGCTGCGACGTACAAAGCAGTTATGAGGCATTTTTTCGTGCCGTTGATAAAGGTTCATTACTTAACTAGGTTACGTTTGTCGTTTGCGTTGCGTCAACCTCCGTACTACGGGTTGATTAAACAAATTATTGTAAGATTTATAATGGAACCGTAAAACGCTGTAATTAGGCTGGTTTATGGTTATTATAACATGTTTTGCTTTAAGTCCAATTATTCGCTTATTACTTTTTTATTCAAGTACTTTCCTTAAGGAGTGTTATTGGTCCTTTGCGACTAAAAGGACCAGTTTTTACTCTCGAGTCTTTTGTAATACCTACTTTACCGTATAAATTTCAGCATTAAGCCTATTACATAAATACTTTCATCTCTACATCAGAGGCAAAAAAAAATGTTTCTGAACATAGGGTTGAAACTGTACTTCATAAAGTCTGGATTTGAAAACTGTAAGCTGTTGAAATGAACGATCGTTCAGGATTACAGACGATATGAGTTGAGCCTGACGGATTGCTTACAGAGCTATATTTATTTTATTGACAGACTGCTGTTCAATACTTTCTGCGAAACATACGAGAATGTACTCCTCTCGATGTATGCTCGTAAAAACGGTTCAATCAATGTTGGCGTCTGATTTTAAAGCTACTCTGGCCAATGTTTGTCCATTATTGGTACCAAAATTCCGCAATGCTTAGTAGTTTTCAATTGTTACAAAAGCTCTTTTGATTTCTCATGATACCTACATTACTCTCCATTCGATAGGCTTGGTTAGTTCGACATTTCAAAAGTTCTTTATACAACGTTGATAAAAGCGAGAGGCATTAAATGAAACCACATATTCTGTATATCATTATAAGGCTACACAACAAAAATCAAATCAATGTAAGCAATAGTTTAGTCACAGGATATTTTTTTTAGTTTTTTTTTAGTTTGAACATGCTGTATCTTCCTGATTAGGTGACTAAGTTTTATAGGCATAATTATCTAGTTGGCTCCGGTTGGGTCCGAAACTAGTCGGGCTATCCCGATAAATACGCGTGAGTAAACCGTTATAACGTTTTAAGTATGAATCATCCTCACGAAAGTTATTATAAAAATATTGCTTACATTGATTTGATTTTTGTTGTGTAGCCTTATAATGATATACAGAATATGTGGTTTCATTTAATGCCTCTCGCTTTTATCAACGTTGTATAAATAATGCTGTCTTACATTTTCATCTCTTTTGGGATTCTCATGTAATACCATGTTTAAATATAGAGCACAGACAAATTACTCGTGCGTCCAGTGACGTCCAGTTTAGTAATTCATTTTGTCGCTGAACACGGTTGGTCACCCTGCAGACATATTCCATTAATCTTAACGCCTAACACATTTTTTTTTGTAATGTTTGTTTTGTGAATAACTGTTCTTTACTTATCCGTGTATTTTTAATATTAGTAACACATTTTCTCTTGTATCAACGTAGGACTACGTTATAATACCGAATAACATAGGTACCAAACTATGTTATTCGGTATTCGATTTAGTGAGTATCGATATTTTGGAACTGCAGTATGTTACTTGGGTGCTCATTTATTTTTAAATTACATTGTTTTACATTCATACGGAGCAATTATTCAAAGACAAAGAAAAAACAGTAGTTGTCGGCCGTATTCCAAAACGACAATGCTAAATGACGTCTTTATGTCTCTACATTCCTCTTGACAATGTCAATGGCAGTATGACACTTAACTGTAACAAGTTTCTCAGTGATGATCCTCAATGCAGCTGAAAATAAATGTGTGAGATATCTTATTGAGTCGTTTCTTCTTCACACTTGGGGCACTTAAGAAGCAGTGAACAGTGGGCGAATTAGGGTGCCCTCCAGCGTAATTTTGTTTTTTTTTTATACGACTCTCGCGCTAAGGAATTTAATCCTTGTATCGCGGGGGGTTTCACAGACTCTAAATTCACATGCACAGAGACACCCAGACTCAGAACAAGCATCTGTGGAACGCACAAATCTTGTCCTACGCGGAGATCGAACCCGCACAACTAGCAAATAGTGGTGATGGGCTTGGTACACTTGGTACACTTGAATTTTGCATACTAATAGTATTTTCCTTTCCAGCAACGAGTGGTGCGGGCAGTGGTCCTGGCGGAGGCGACGCGCGCCGCGGCGGTGACGTCACGCCGCACGCGCAGCCGCAGCGACGCCTCATCAAAGTCGACTTTGACAATCTCGAGGTGATTACACTTTCTAGTATTATTGTATCTCTTTTAATTCACGGGATAACTTCAAGGGAAGAAACCCGGTCCTTTTTAAAGGCTTACACGGGGACACAGGTCCAACATGCAGAGGCCTTGTTGAGAACTTTAATCTAATATGTGATGGGGCAACTACCAAGGGCCATCCACCCCTGCTCTATGAAAGAACAGACATGGACGGCCCAAGGTAGCTACAAAACTATTGTAAATTATGGATAAAACGAATTTGGGCTATGGATAGGATATGTTGGATGTGTTTATTTTTCAAACTATGGATTACTATGGCACCTGCCTTTAAACACAATTTAATTTATTGTAATTATTGATGGTGTCAACGATTAAAAGATTGTTAGTGAGAATATGTTGATGTTGAAAGTAAGAATTTACTCTTAGATTGGAAGATTTATTTGCGTAGGTAATCTTAGTTTTCGTCATGGACATTCTAGCTCAGGAATTAGAAAATTAATTTAGAAAAAAAAAATCAATACATGGATTTAACTTAGTAAAAGTTAAAATTCATATCTGCTACTTAGAGTTTTTAATAAATCAATTTGTTATGTGATTGCTAACTATCTCAGACAAACAAGTTGGTCAATTGAAAGGATAATCTTTGCTCGTTTTGTGTAGGTAGAGGCTAGTACTAAAGAGAGTATAAAGGCACTCACAAGTGTTATTGCTTAGAAATAAAAATATAGGGACTTTATAATTGTGTCAAGTATACATGAAGTGTTTTTAAAGAATCTAGCAAAAAATAATACATTCGGACATGTTCTCTCAGAGAACAAAGGACTTCATTTTAATGAAAATTAAGCAGTATTTTTTGTGTTAACCTAGTTACAAAACCTAGCTTATATTTTCCTGTTAATTCGATAAAGACACGAGTCGGAGAGATGTGATTAAAAGTATATTAATTAAGGTTTTATTCAGTTACTTTATTGTTTTTTCGTCTGAAAAGTAGGCATAACACGGGTCGAAAAATCTGAGCTACCTTTTTGTTCCGAAAATTCATTTTGCACCATGCTTTTGTTTCACGGATTTACTGTGCCTAATCAATTGAAAGTAATGGTTTCTGCCAAGAGATCAGCATGATGTATAGTAACGTTTTGTAGGACTTAGGTGCTTAAACAACCTGCCATTATCAGGTTGAAAGGGTTATTAAGCTTAATTTGAAGCAATAAGTTATAAATTATCCATAAAAATATTCGTTTAACGAATACATACTCGAGAAATTCGTATATTTTCATTTACTCATACATTTTGACGACGGATGTTCTTTTGCTCCAAAAAAAAACAGTTATTGGAACTATCGGATTATTGTGTCACTTACAATAACGCTATGTAGTGTCTTTAACGTGCTATAAACAATTCAGTACCCTAATACCAAAAGACAAGCATGAACGAAGCATACTCAGTACTTTGAGCCTACCACTACATCTTAAGAACTCTATTCCCATTGTTGAAGCGTGACGCTGCTCTACGCCATGTAGCGCCATCTCTCTTTCACAAGTCCTTTAGAGGTGAGGTCGTCTTACTCTGAGAGATGGTGTAGGCTCCCAGCACGCGAGAGCCACCGTGCCTGCCGTTCTTGGCACGGAGCCACACGGCCGTATAACTTTTGATATCTAGATTATGTCATAACTATACGCTAGTGGGTGTAACCTGCTGTGACCTAAGGTCGGTGCCCAGATAAAAGGAAATTCGCAAAAAATGCCAAGTCTTTGCCATTTTTTGCTGTTTTTTTTAGTTAGAGTTAAGTGTTAAAGTTGTTTGTTTTAATGTTTTCGTGTTCGTAGGTCGTCGATGTTTATAACGTTTCTGTTTGTTTTTAGACTTTGTTTTTATGAGTTCTAAGATTTTGGTTCACTACTTGTGTTACGATTATTACTAAGAAAATTATAAGACTTTATTAGGCTTATTTTAGACCTGAAACGTATACGAAACAGGTTCTAGCTCAGTTCTAGTTTAGGTATGACTTAACTTTTTCCAAGAAAAGAGTTAACAAGAACGTTGCAAAATTAAAAATAAACTATTTCAGCCAAAGCTCTTTCTTTTCGGCCAATGACATAGCAAAACAAAAAATAACAGTCGGACCAATACATAGGGTAGATGATTGCGTTTATCTATTATCAGGCCAAGATTGGTTCGAATTACCGAGGCGTGAAATGAAACTATATCACACAGATATTGTTGTCTTACAGAATAAAAACTTGTTAAACCTATTATAATGCTTGGAGCGAAGTGCGTGACTTGGCGTAACGTACTACCAATGTTGATACTCTTTGCACTTCGTAATGTTAAAATCTTCGTGTTTTTGTGCGAAGTTGAACGTCTGCTGTAATAATATGGGTACATAATGTGTAGTGTATGTTTTGAATGAAACAAAATGAGTGTCATTATTTTTTTATGGCTCACGTTACTCACGTATGTTTGTTTTTAACTGTTTTAAGATTGAGTATTTTAGTAATTTTTGTTGAGAAAAAAAACCTCTTAAAATTGCAAAAATATACTGATATATGTTAACTTCGAAGCATAGTGTTGCAATGTGTTTACCTACATTATTAGTAGCTGTTAGTCAAAACAAAAGTCAACAACACTTGAACAAATATTTTCTTTTCTCCATTCCCCTAATTAACTAGCTCATCTCAAACAATACAGTCTTTCGTATCTTGAAGACAAGACAAATTAATGTAGTGTACACACACCGCGCGAACAAGCAATAAATGTTTGTGTACGTGTAATTACCAACGGCTCACACTTCATTCTGTTATTAGGTACTTTTGGGCACGATTGTACTCGCTGTAGACTAAACTACATCATCCATTGAGAGAACTTGTAATTTTCTGATAAGCTTTTTCCAAACTATTTTGATGTTGGATTGCTGTCTCAATGGTTTCAGCTGTATAAAATGTTTTACATGAAGCTGACTGTTTACGGCGTCCATTAATCACGTGTGGCTTGAAAGGGGATAGATGGGGGCCAAAATCACGAAATATTAGCAAGAGAAAGCGGGGGTGTTGGAAGATATCATGGTCTTTATTTTCATTGGAAATTAAGCTTACACCTACAAATTACCTATTTGAAGAAAAACACCCAAAAATAATAAGATTCTTTGTAAGAACTAAAATACACGTGATGTTAGTTAGGGGGAGGGTTATCCTGAAACCTCACCATGTATCAACGAGGGGTAAGGGCGGTTAGAAATGTCAAAAACAAAGATCACACGATTAATAGACGGCCCCTTTTGATAACTTCCACAACTCACCTACACAGTAAAGTTCTAATTTAATGGCAGTTATATACCATTAGTTTTCCGTGAACTTATCCCTCGCTAAGAAAGAAATATAATGTCATTGTTTCACAATTATTCACGTCACTTGCAGAAAGAACATTCAGACTTGAAATAAACATTGTATTCCAAGCGTATTTGTGTTCCATTTAAAACGTACAAAGCTAACTGACAACCATATTTCATGTTACGTTTCCTACTTTTCGCCGCTTACCGCTCCTAATTTTAGTGTTCACGCTAATTACTACCTAACTGTACAAGAAATTGTATCCTTAAAACATGTACACTTGTGCAAACTTGCCTCACAAGGCTCCGTGCCCTAGTTTCTTTTGAAACGGGATTTTAAATCATACACACTGAGGCATTAGATTGCTTTTTCATTGCATCAGAGCTGTTATGAATAGTTTTAAAACGGGATTTGAATATTAGATAAGTTGATCATAAGTTTCGAATGTCATTTTACGTTCTTAAAGTCTACCTACGCGATTGCCAACCTGTTGTAATGTACTTGAAAAACATTAGAAGTAATGACGATGATGGATGGACCATTAAATAATGCTCTCGTCTCGCCAGCACACTAGCAATTTAAGCATGCTCCAAATACGAACGAAGCCCGTCACTCTTATAAAAATATTGAAATGAAAAACAAACGGAAAATTTAACAAGAAAACATTTCCATTGTTAAGTAAAGTTAAATTACGAACTACTTTTTCAATTAACGTTCCTAGAGTTGTTGTAAATTCTGTAGTCCTTTTAAAATGTTTTATTAACTGTTTCGGTCCCGACCTCGAGTTTGTTTGTTGTACAAAGCAGGTTGATACATTAAGGGATGAAGAAAGGCCTCCTTGAGTGACAATACCTTTGTTGAACTCACCTTGAGACGTCTGTCCTGTGCCCAATTTGATGACTGGCCATTTTCGCATAGACACGAATACACGAGTTATTTTCTCCTGCAATTTGTTAAATTAAAACATCGCAACTGCTGTTGTTTAGAAATAACTATTTAATTGCGTCAGCCTTTCAAAATCGCTCCTTCATACTTGGTCCTTTGTCAAACAAAAGAATCAGGTACGAATATGTATCAGATAGAGTCACGCAGAGCATGCGCAAGCGACCCTCTTACTCTGGCTTAGGTAGTAGAAGGGGCACGGGATGTTGTGTGTGTGTTAGTCGGTGGAAGTCTGACATATCCTCATGCTGTGCCCCCCGGCGTGAGTTGAAGTAATTAGCGTTTCACCCTGAAAAAAAAAACAAAAAAAAAATTGCTAGAAATATGTACGCCCAAATTTCCGTTAACGTGCTCGATCTATCTTCTCGATAATTAAGACTCAGGCTTAAGTTAATTTCATCCTTCACTTGCCCAATAAACCTTATCTTACGCTAGAATAGGCAAATCCAAAGCAGACTTCAGTCCTAAGTTAGGAAGCGGCAAAAACGCCAATCCTAATCAAATCAGCTCACGATAGTGGCGCACAATTTTGGCATCATTCCAATTCATTAGGTTTTTACACAAATTGGATTTATGCTTATACACGAGGCTTTTATAGTATGTACTAGAAGCAAAGGCCGTTGGTGGGAGCGAGACAGCGTACCTACTTCAATCAGCATAGCGGCGTCTCTCTTCCACACCAACTATAGTACTGTTTTGGTGGTTAGCATTCTGTACATTATAATTTGCTTAATGAACGATGTCATTCATTAGTCTGTTTGATGTCAGAGGTGAGTCCGGATAATCCTGTTGTAGTTGACATTATGTTTTCTACATAAGCCCCGTGAAGGCTGTTTTGCCGCGGCTAATGTGACATGTAAGCACTTTTTACAATAACAGTAATACAGTAATTGTAAATAAGAGAGGTTTTAACGAAAAAAACGTCGATTTAGGTAAAGGTTTTTGAAGATAAGTTAGTGCTTGGATGGATTTCCTTCAGTATCTAGCCGACATGATAATATTTTTTATTTTTAAGTGCCCTTGTTTCTGAATTCGGTTTTTATATTTTTTTAATTATTATTCATTCACATTTTTTGCGGATAATAATACTTAGTCGCGGACAACAGCTAGAAAACTTTATTTCCATTTTTTTTTTCTTTATTCCACAAGTGCAGAACTCCTTTTGTTGGAAGCTATTCCGATACTAGTTACTTGCTGGTTACAAGTGCTTTTGTATCGTAAGTACTACTTACAGTGTAATGCAGAACTGATGGTAGTTCCGAGTGCTCCGACATTCCAAGTACCCATAACTTTCCCTTGTAATATTTCAATGGGATACCTGTTTCACCAAGAAACACAAGCTTGCTTCTTGTGTTATGTAAGGCGAGTGCATCTTGCACGCTGCACGCTCTCTGACACGGCATTGACGGCAATGCTTTCTCGATGAAAGGCTTTATAATGGTCTGTTGTTCACTACCGAATGTGAATGTATTTGTCAGAAATAGGTGGATGTTAGCGGTAAAATCTACTCCCGGTATCGGCAGAGATAGCTGCTATAATTAGTAATGTTCCTTTGTTTTTTTTTTTATATATGTGCCATAGGTGGTTAGAAATTGTAATATAATCAAGTCCTTGTCTTTGTTTTTTAGTAAGATGAGGTTTTAATCTATTGATGTCTTTTGTGAGATAATAAGCTTGAAACAAGATTGTGTTAGCCATAGTGAGAGATGTGATTTTAAGAAACAATTGAATCCTTTCGTCAATAGATGTTTTAGTAAATGAAGCGATTTATAGATCTGTAAGCATTACTCATTCTAGGATGAGAAGCAACCTTGCTCTATTACACAATTCTTAAAATATATTGGACGTATTACATATGTAATAGAAGACAGAATATTTAGCTACAGACGATGGTCTAAAGTAAAACACATTTGAATAACTAGAACTTCACAACTCTCGCACTATTGATCTTCACATCTGCAGAATGAATAATGTAACAAATAAATTTATTACTGAAGCTTTTAGCGTCTAAATATTCCCTGTGCTGCAAGGTCAAAGGCGGGTTAATTTTATTCATAGGTATCCTACAATATTCCCTGTTGTACCTAAGAGTTCTATATAAATCGCCCTTTGAAAGTGTATCTCATTATGAAGGCAATATATCTTTTAGAAAAATAGTGCTTGTTTATTTATCTATCTATCCGTGTGGTGTCCGGATATAAAGAATAGCACCACCCCATATCCTCCACTGGGTGTCGTAAAAGGCGACTAATGGACCTTAAGACCCAGTGCACTGTACCAAGCACCTTGGGTCACCCGAATGGTGGCGGGTAAGCCATCAACAAACGCATTCCCAAAGAGGGTTAGTGTCAGGCAGGCGGCCGACTATAAAACCATAGCCAAATCTTTAAGCAACATGTCTAGAAGACGTGTTGCGCCGACCCCAAGTGAAATGGGATAAGGGCAGGAAGATGATGAGTGCTTGTTTATTTAGTTTATGTATTAGTTATTTTTTGTATGTATTTATTTCTTGTTGCCAGCAACTTTTCCCGCACGAATGTCAGTTATTCTAATTTGTATCTAATATCGTTCCTATCTCGAACCTTTAAAACGAACTCTGCTGGTAATTGATAAAGAATTAGTTATATATCATGATGTAATATAAAATAACAAATAACTACTTCTAATATATATGACGTAAACCACAACGACTGTTATTGCATAGGCCCTATAGATAAATTCTTATGTAACACAATAACTACTGTGACGAGTTTATGTAATGCGGGGCTTATTGACACTTCAACCAAACGTGATTTGTTTATGTCTTTAGAATTGCAATTAAATTATTCGATAAGTTGACGCATAAAAACATACTAGTTAAATTGAGGACTATGTATGTTCAATTGTTTACGTTATATGTTGGTAGTATCCTCCCAAATAGGCGTATTTAAAATTTGGTATACCCATAACCTGTGGTAACTAATAATTGAATATGCTAAAAGTTTAATTTGCCATGATATTTATTCGTAGAGTCATTTAATATTTAAAACCCATACCACTTGCAAATCATAGACTCAGGCTGTATGAAAAAACTTATCTTTAATTTCGTTACTATAAGAACCATACTACTTAGTACCTACTTGCAAATCTCTCTCTAGACTCAGACCGTGCTCAAACCATATAAAAAAACATGTTTAATTTCATTATCATAAAAAAAAACCTGTTTAATTATCCCCAGGACGACGAAGACGAAGATGACACAGAAACGTGTACGAGTCCAGAAGTGTGCGCCCCCCAGCCCTTCCCGAGGCACACGGCGCCGCAGCAACAGACCCCCAAACCCTGGAAGAGGACCGGTAAGTCACACTACACACACTACTATTGTAACTACAACTATAATGCTATCTATTCCTAAAAGAGTTTTTATGCCAAGTTCTAATATGCCAAAATTTCTATTATGAATTTTAATTGGACCTAGGTATATCTGTCTTATCACAAAAAAATCGTACCTCTGCCAATAAGTCAGTTCGGTTTTGCGGCCCACTTTTATACTAAAGCATTCTGTAAGTCGCGGTTTTTTGTTTTAAAAAATGTTTTAAATATAGTTACTAGGTATATACTAGGACAGTTATTAGGTCAATGCAGACTGTTCTTCGTCTTATCGTATGGTTAATATGCAAGAGCATTTTTTTGTGGTAAGACAAGATATCTGAAAGCAAAAAACTGATGATATGCACTATCCTCCCAACGCACGCCTTGGCATTGATCTGATTGGTGACGTCACGCAGAGGAGACGCCGCCGCGAGCGCCGCCGCGCACGCGCATATCCCACGACGAGTACCACCAGTTCTGCGACGAAACCCTCGAATGTATGACAGCATGTTACTGTTACCACGCTTTTATATAGGGATCATGACATTCATGACTGCGTTTTTTGTTTCTGTCACCTAGATACATACACTACTGGTTTTTGAAAGGCTGCTCAACTCAAAACTTAATTAAACGTCGGTAAAGTTACAAGTTAAAGCTTTGATTGGTTGACGTCTTGTGGTCATTGAGTCACATTCTTGTTTGGTAGATGTGGCAACACATTTGATCAGCCTTAAAGAAACTGGGATAAAGCGTAGAGCGCCTTCGGTCATCGGTGACCGATAGCCAATAGATTAGTGTTAATGAAAAATATTCAGTATGTAGAAGTTAGAAATACGCAGTAATATTTTTCATTACCTGATGGAATAAATGTTTTTCTCTTTTCACCCCGTCATAATCCCTATTTGCATTCCGTTTGCTTTGCAATCACCTGTTATTTTTTCAGTTCAATGGTTTTACGGACGATAACGAAACGAATACAGCCGATTATCGATGCCTTCTAAACTTTAAGTGTCTTTTATTTATCAAATTTGAATTAGATTCATCATGATTAATGTTTCACTAATTTTTGACCACCACAGTCATGTGCGTACAAATACTTACATACATGTATTACTATACAGTATGTATGGTATCCAGGGGTCTACATCAGCCCCTACCGCTATAAGAAAGATAGTTGCTGTAGTGGAAAAGAGACGTTGCTCTAAATTTTGCAGCCTTGCTTCCACAATAGTCTTTCTTTAAAATATGGTGGATGGCCCCCAACTAGCGGTCACAGGATCATAGAATATGCGACTATGGTTGTCAAAAACTTAAATATACTACTCTCATCGTATTCAGTGTTAATTATTTTTCATTAGATGTTTATATTGTATCCAATTTAGTGTCATTTAGGACGTTATCTTAGAATAAATCACATGAATGTAACTCAACTAAAGTTCACTGTTTATTGTTTAAAGATTGTCACTATTTGTACTAATTTTATAACCACATCATAATACATGGTGTTTAGTTATTCCGAATGTATCTTAGTTTTCACGAATCGTGTTGTAAAATTGTTTTAGATAACTACGTAATAGAAATCATTATTTACTTACCAATTATTGAAATTTTTATTAAATATTTATAGACAATACAATAATCGTTTTTCTATTCACTTTTGTGTCACTTCAATTGTTCTTACTAATCATTTCAATGACACATTCTGTTCACCTATTTCAAAAATCTTACATATTCCACATGTATTACTATACATGTACAATAGTTTAAACTGGTCCTTCTGTCCGCAGCATACGACCTGGCCACGCAGTGTCCGTCGCGGCGGGCTTCCATGAGACGGCACACTGTCACACATGCCGTCTGTCCACCCACCGATGGAGCACACTCATTACCACATTCAAGGTAAGAAAGAGACTAGAAAGAGAGAGAACTATATTCTCCACTCTGCCAGCTGTTTTATATTAGCTATGAATATAAAAGAGAGGTGACGAGCCTCTATAATCCAGTTATTATTTTGACAACAACTAGACAGTCGAAAACAATTGAATGACAACTCGAAAAACCGATCTAGAGGCTGTCTCCTATTGTTAAATATTGGTATTCAATTTAACAAACAATTGTTTTGAGAAGAATGGTGATAATAATTACATCGAACAGCTATTTATTAGTGACCGTCAGAAAATCCTGTTTTTGGAAAACAAGGTTTTCGTCAATTTATTGTCTTGACATGGAAATGTCAAGACAATAAATTGACGAATAATGTCAAGACATTAAATGAAGCTAACAGGAATGTTAGCTTCATTTAATGGGATTTCAAGTAATGTTCGACTTAGTATTCTGTTCGAATGCAACTGAGTAATAAAGATAGACTTGTTGTTTAAACATTTAAAACACGTATTCAATAAGATGAACGATAACGATTACGGTAATTCTACAAGCAGACTATAAAAAGCCGCCTATTATATTATGAATTGCAAGCACGATAAAAACAGCCTGCAAAACAAATGCAATAAAACAAATGAACCTCCTTGTTGCATATTTTGATACTAATACCGTTTCATTAGAAAGTCTCAACTGGTCTAATGTCAGGAGGTCAAGATCTATCATTTATAGATTCAGACTGAATGTCCGTTGCAGTATTTTTATTGTTTCGACAAAAATCTTTAGTGCAGTACAGTCAAATTTTGCTTACCTAACAGGTTTGGCTTTATATTTTTCCTGTGCATCATATTAATATATTCTTTGAGTATCATGTAAGCTGGTACTGATTAAGGAAACTGGTAGTTGAAAACTTACTAACTAATAAAGAAGTAATTGCACAAAATACTAAGAGGAACGTAACATATAAAATCATGATCAACCAGGATCGACATGGGTATTTACAATTAAGTCCTCATGAAAACGAAAACTAACATGTTCCCTTCCTCCAATAGGCCAGGATCCCGAGCGTCATGCGCTGGAGCCGCCTCGCTCGCGAGTAGCGACGCTGACGCCCAACTGGGAGAGCTCTCCTGGTCCCGGTCCAGTCTGCAGGACGAGCTCATCAAGTCGGTTAGTGGCAGCCCCAACCATGGCTCGCATGTGAGTAGACGTAGAATAGAAGGTGGCGGGATATTGTACGGGATTTAGGTATTTTTGTGTGAATTTGATGAGATATTAAGTATTATAAGACTGTTTCGGTGATTGTCTAACTCGCAAGAGCAATAAGACAGTGAGTTTTTGTGACATCATCAAAATAGTGTTTGCACAAAGACACAATGCATTCTGATATCGCAAATGTTCACCGTTCGGTTACCTACTCTATTATATTACTATACTAAGGTTCTGCAACTAGCCAGATTTCACTAATAATGATCCATAAGTTAAGCTGTTCCAGTCTTATAATATCTCAAATAGATTTTTCAAAAAGTTTTTGTAGTCACCAAACCTCTTTGGTAGATTCTGGTCCTTAAGTACAAAACAAGTGTTAGTTGGCTTGATACAACAATAGATGATGTTTAGCTAATAGCAATACCATGCAGAAAATTACTGGTGTGTCCGTAGCAAATCACAAGATGTAGATTTAGTAAATACGCTAGTTATTGCACATCACGCATGTTGAATACTGTGACTAAATTATAACGGTTTTCTAAGCACAAAAACGTAGTCATAATATTAAGCATGGATTTTTGTAGTGAAGTAGATAGTTAGGTACTATTTATAGAGGTTTTTCAATTTCTGGCATCTGTATTTAAAGGCTTATGAGGGTAATAAAACTTGAAAATACTATAATTGAATCGTACTTGAATGGTTCTAAAGATTACATTCTAAATAGGCCTTTATGTACTGAAGCAACTAAGTCCAAATTTGCCCGTGGTTGACGGAAGTCCTTTCTTTCAGAAACAGTGGCAGGATGCCATCATGTCCGACGACAGGTTGTCTCTGACCCTGGAGGAGATAGTGCACATCAGGTCTGTGCTGACGAAAGCCGAGTTAGAAGTACTGCCAGTTGAAGGCAGAGTCAAAGAGGACGTTGAAAAGAGAAGAGTAAGTTTTTTTAAACAAAAAACAGTCTTAAATTTAAATACAATAAGGCTCAAATTAGAATAGCTGGTTAAAATACTACAAATTGGCTCAAATAATTAATTAAAATGTTATCTGTTTTGTTTTCAGGTATGCTTCTTATGTTTGAAAACAAGGTTCGGCATTTTTGGTCCTTGGGGCCAGAAATGCAAATTGTGTAAAAAGACTGTCTGTCAAAAATGTTGTTCAAAGGTAAGAACTGATTTTAATTATCTACTTTATATATTTATACTATATCTCATACGATATGTCAATATGTGAATCGTTTGGATTACAACTTTCCCAACTTCAGTCCATTTTCGAATATTCATCAGCTATAAGTATTTCCTTTCGTTGCCCAATATTTCTTTCAACCCTAATTTAAGCTTTGGAAGTCATTTAGACAAAATTTGTCCTATTGACTTCGTATTCATGCATTCACTTTTATGTTTGTTACCTTTTTTTTCGTGGGATATCATCAAATGACCCCACCCGCTGTATGCGCAGCGGGGAGGAGTGTCAGATTTTTACTGACTAAAACCCACTATGTTCCTACTGGAGCCAAAGGGCTCCAGTAAATCTTTGAGTGCCAGTGTCGTGGTAACTCTTACGAACATCCCGCAGCCCTGCCTGATATCAATCAATCAAAAGTCATTTATTCAAATAAGGCTATAAATGCTATAATGTAGCACTTTTCAAACATCAAAATTATAATAGACAACATCCCATCGCCCACCCTTGATCTATATCCACAATGTGTGTATGTGTACTAGATGCGTATCCCCACGGAGCACTTCGCGCACGTGCCGGTGGTGCTGCTGTCGCCGTCGCTGCTGCCGTCGCCGGAGGACGAGGCGCACTCCTCCTTCCCCAGGAGCCTCATGTCCAGGCTCGTGTCGCCTGAGTACACGGTAATATAAATGTTCTTAGTTATACTAGTTAGATATACACTTGCTTTGCAAAAAACTAATCTTTTTTCGTGCAGTTGGTTAAAAAGTAGTCTTAGTATGATTGTGCTAATCTAGGTTGTCAAATAACTCCTTATAAAATTGTATCTCAATTGGTTAAGCCGTTTAAGCGTGAAAGAGTAATAAACAATCTTCCATCCATACTCATAAACTTTTGCATTTATAATATTAGTAGGATGTACCAAAAGACCGCGAGTTTAAGGACCGCCGCAACGAACAGTCACATTTTCCGCAAAAGTTATGTTCCCTGGAACGGATCATTCCAATCAAATACACAATGCAGGTCAAAATGATCCACGCAATACAAACATCAATGCAAGATTTCGTTTGTGTGGAGGGGGGTAAGGGCATTAGGACACTTAGATCTTATTAAAGTGCAGCAGACTTGTTTGGATATCGTGGACGTGGTTCACATTTAATGTTCCCGTGAATAGAGATAAGTACTTACCTAGTTTAGGTACTATTAAAATCCTATTCTCAAGACCCACTCATTTCTAAGCTAAGTACAATATAATAACAATGTGTCATAAAAACATCGAGTCTCATTATAGGCGAGATATGTGTGAGAATAACGTTTCCTATAATGATCGCGGACGGTAATGCGTGGTGCACCGCAAATTGCGTGAACATGCTCGTGAATGGCTCTCGATCAGGTTATTACATCACTCGATCGTCTTCCGTTATACCACCACTAATGTCTTCGATCAGTTACTTATGGTGGCAATGACTTGGAAATGTGACTAACTACTTACTTATGTTTTATTCTCACGTATTTTTTGTTGTTGTGTTTTTCTAACTGTCAATTACTGTAAAGTGGCTTTTCATCCTTGATTTTCACGCCAACTTAGGTATCGATGATAGTTATAACAGCTTATTATCATTTTAAAGCGTTTAGTTATTTACGGGTGGCTAATTTACGATCTATCTCCTATATCTGTTACTGGTCGGACTTTGAGGCCCAATTCCGATCAGTAACAGTTTCAAAAAAATGATGACTGAAAAATATTGTTCTTTTTGCAGAGCATGGTAGAAAACAGCGTGGGCAGTGCGCCGAGCAGCCCGGCGCTGGCGCGTCGTGCGAGCGGCGCGGGTGTTGCCGGGGGCGCGGGGGGCGCGGGGGGCGCGGCGGCGCGCTCGGCGCCCGGCTCGCGCGGCGGCTCGGCGCTCGGCTTCTCCGACCAGCTGTCCGTGCCGCCGCACGCCATGTCGCGCAGCGTCGACGGCCCGCAGGCCATGTCGCTCGTCAACACGCC
The DNA here is from genome assembly GCA_941860345.1 of Chrysodeixis includens. NCBI lineage: Eukaryota > Metazoa > Arthropoda > Insecta > Lepidoptera > Noctuidae > Chrysodeixis > Chrysodeixis includens. The sequence continues at coordinate 2,235,109 of OW796092.1, forward strand.
GCCTTCCACGCTCGACCGCAGGTATGTTACACATCTACTTACTATCTACCATCGAGTAGGTTCAATGATTTTTAAGTTCGCAAGACCCTCTAACTTTACTTTTGAACTGAAAAAGTAAAAATACATTTTCAAATTACCTAATAAAAATTTCCTGTTATGAAGAAATCAAATCAAATCAAATCAAAAGTAATTTATTCAAATTAGGCTACTATGTAGAACTTTTTGAACGTCAACGTTCATAAAAAATAGACAGCACCCCATCACCCACTCTTCACCAACATAGTCCAACCTTGCAATAACTGTATCTTCGAACAGTAGTAGAGTGATATGTTGTCGTGTGCAGGGCTCGGTACGGGCGCGGCGGGGCGCCCACAGCGGCGGAGCGCCTGCGCGGCGTGCAGATGGCGGTGTGTCACGACTGCAAGGCGATGGTGCTGCAGATCATCAAGTCGTCGCGCGCGTCGCGCTCCGCCTCCCGCGACCGCGCGCTCAGACACCTCACGCTGGACCTGGCGCCCGTCTACACCGCCAACTGTTAGTGCGCGCGACACACACCACCCAGCTAGTGCGACGCAACATACCAACACTACAAACTATCAGTGCCAGCTTAACCCTACAGCCGCTTTATTTGTGTCGAGTTTACCTCAAGTTGACAGCCAAAAAGTACACTAACCACAAAAGTGACTAATACAATAGTGTCTGAAACATCCGACTATTCTAATCAGTGCGTCAATCAAGAACGGCAAAAGAACAATAAAATATCGACACATACCAGTGGGCCTCGCACTGCTGGCGGCAGGTAGCGCGCTCACCACACAGCGGGCGGCGCATACCCAGTGGAGATACACAAGTTGAGCTGTTTGTATTTCTGCTGCGACGCAACATAGAACAAGCATTGGAAGGATCATCACACCATCGCCTCATGAAGCTCACACCTAACACTAAGCATGTTACTTTCCTGTTACTCCTGTCTTATTTGTTTTTCATTACCTCACTAACATTTAAATAAATAAATAAGATATATTAGAATTTTAATAGACGTATTATAACGAATCTTCTTGAACAACTTAATTATCAATTTTGTTTACCCTTGCCATACTAACACAATAATCTCTATTATTTATTTATTTAATTAGATATCAATATCTACAGTTTTATTTCCCAGTTTGTGGTACTGATTATATTTATAGTAAAACTAGCTGTTACCCGCGACTTTGTCTGCGTGATATGGAAGATGTGAAGTGCTGTACAAAAAGTGAAGCTAAATAATGTTTAATGCAAGCTCCTTAATCGAGTTCTGTTCCAAAATTATATCTTAACTTTCTATTCATTACCTGTAGTCTTACAAACATATTTGACTGTTAACACTGCTAGTTTTAAAGTTTAGTGCAACATTCACATGATGAAGGGTCATATTGTATTTTTGTTGTGGCCACTATCTATCTTGCACTGATTTGACAACTTGGATTGACTGGACTTGAAAACGTGTGAAGGTACAGGGGTGTGCCGTACTCTTACAGGCTAAAACCGGCGGAGTGCTTCTCCGCCACGGGAACGCTTTCGCAAACTACCGCAAACCCGGACAAGGGAGCTTTTCTTTTAAAGGGATTTTCTTCATTGACTTGAAGTCAGTTTTCCCCATCGCTTATCATGAAGCCGTCTTTGCCTTTATCCAGTACAGAAGACATCCCCAAGGCTACTGCCGTAGGCTATTTACGGTGGTTGGAGGAGAGCAAGTTGGACCCTTTTTTTTCGGGTGGAAATCCTCATGGACTTCCTTCACCTGGGCGGAGGCGGAGGGGCGTGCCGGACTCCTACCGGCTAAACACCCCCGGTGTCATCTCGCACCTGCGCGCGGGGCCGCGGGAATCCGGATTCTTCCGCAGTTCCGCGCTAGTGCTGGCCCGGTGCGTCCGGGCCTCGCCTCGTGCACGGGGTGGTGAGGTGTTAACCACCCTGAGCATCGTCTCAGAGGCGCGTGGCGACAACCCACCCGCGCCTCCGTCTCGGGTCCGTCGAATCGGGGGCGGGGACTTCCCAAAGTCCCACGCCCCTGGACCCATTTAGGGGGGCTGGAAAAAGGCGTTATTCGCCCTTCCCCTGCGCCTGGTGCGCTCTCTGCGGCCCGGGAAGTGAGTGGAGATCTCCCTCTCCCGTTCCGCAGTCTCCTTCTGCGACATCACGTCCTCGCAGAAGGACACCACCGCGTCCCACGACACTGCGCCGCCGACCATCGTACGCACTATGGCCGGCAGCGACAGGTCGCCTCCTACTACATTTGTGAGGACACGGCGCTGCTCGTCCCAAGCTGCATACTCGGCGAGCGTGTGTTGCGCCGTGTCCTCCCCGCATTGGACGCAGTGATGGCACTGAGCGTCCGGCTAGTTGCTTCGGCAAGTACCTATGCGGCACAGGTACTTGCCGAAGCAACCGTGCCACGACAGCACCTGCGCCACCCTGAACGACATGGAGCCGTGCCTTCTCCCGAGCCAGTCGTCAAGTACTGGCCGGATCGCCTCGACGGTAGCGAGGCCGGCGGCAGGGCGCAGAAGCCTTTGCAGCAAGTTGGGCCTTGCGTCTACCCCTTGCTCGGGCACGGATCCGGTAGCGAGATGAGGCCTCCCGTGCTCTTTTCTTGGAGCTCCATCACTTTTTCGCAGAATTCATTGACGGCACACCAATTAACCGCGCTTACGGCAAACGAATACCCTCTGGTTATCGATTTTTATTCAACAATTTTATGTTTAAATTTATTGCTGAAACACTAAAAATAATAATGTATTGAATTAGGTTGTGGAGCTTGTTGCGTCGCTTCTTCTCCATTTTCAAGTTTAATGAGAAAAACCTTCTTCTTCTTCTTTTCCTGTCAATTGTACGTAGTATTTGGCAACACCAATTGCAGCATCATTGGTGAATTATGTTAGATCCTCCGAATTGCAGATGTGCGGACACTTTGGGCACTCTAGGTGGTGTGACATCGCCTGTACAGAGATGACGCATTTTCACTGGATGGATATTGGATGTTAGAGGGGTCTGTATGCCCAAATTTACTAATTTTTGTTTGCAGCGACCTACTTGAGTTCTCAGACATTTTAATGCTTTCCAAACAGGCCACTTCAAGGTACCTCCGGGCAGCAGATGTCCCTGAGGTAGGACATAGGTGGTTCTTCGACATGTTTTTTGAGCGCGCATGCGACTTCTCCTCTAACGTTAGGAAGAGCAAAGGGAGAACTTATTCAACGGGGTTTGTTTTAAACAGTCTGATATTATTTGACACATTTCGTTGAGCGCTATGCGCTGTGTTGCGGAGAACATCAGGTACCGCTCCCCATTTGGTAGATGTATGTATGTGCAGCAGATTATTCCAGGCACCTATCTTCTCTTTCGTTTTCTTTCTACCCTTTAACGGACGAATTTTCAAAAATGCTCGGTTATTGGTCTAATTCTGGTTGTTTGAGCTGAGCCAACTGAGCCTGAAGAAGGTTAATGCTACGCACACGTAACAAAATATATGCGGGAGTACGCGTGCGGGGCATACTCGTACTCGAGATTTAATAGACATGAATGATCGAATATCGACACACTTTCACTTATGCAACTACTCTATACCATCGCAATTGGTGCACAATTTTTTAGTGCATAGGTACTATCAAATCTTCAAAACTACGTGTCACACACAACAAAATTGCAGTCAACAGCTCGATCATAAAATATAGTAAATCATTTACCGTCCAAACTATTTTTTTTTTGTTTTGGTAGTTGGTTTACTGTCATGTCAGTAAATATCCGCAGCTCCATCTAAATCGGATGAGACTGTCAGAGCTCATAATTTTAAGGAACAACATTATGTTAAAAAAAAACCAAGTGCTTCTTACAATACTTTTGATCTACCAAAAAACGATAGGAAAAAAGAAAATAATAATCTCGACTGAAATTTGAATTCGTACTCAAAAATTATTAAAAGATAAATTCAAAAAGTGTGTGTCGAAATGAAATTTGAACTTGGAGTAAAAAAATGCGAAGTTCTCTATTTTCCGACCCGGCTATTTTAATTGCTTGATTGTATGCCAAATAAGTTGTTAATATAAATGTCAAAACATAAAACCATAGCAACAGTATTTTGGTCGCTATGGTGAAGATTCGCTTCTGTCAGACCAGTTACGTGAACTTTAAAAATATTTTAATCGTAATTTTTTACCATTTAGGGCTGATTTTAAAAAAAAAAGTAGCCTAAGTCACTCTCCAGCCCTTCAACTATCCTTACACAAAAAATCAGGCCAATCCATTGCACCGTTTTGACGTGAAAGACGAACAAACAAACAAACACACTTTCGCATTTATAATATTAGTATGGATTCATACTAAAATAGTTATTTAATTTGTAGCTCCTATTATAATATCACTAGTTTCAACTTGTAAATACTCAATGACATTAAATAAATATACATTTATTATATTATATAACAATTTATTATGAAATTGTCTTATTTGACATTCCAAATAAATTTATTGAAGTCGACACTCGATTGAAAATTTAGTCGTCACTCAACGTTCAAAAATCGAGCTTCCAAGGTTGTTGTAGATTCTATGTTGTGTTTCGTATGTGGACCATACATTTTGTTTAGACAAAATGAACTTTGACAATACTTTATGACCTTTGACAGACATTACTACCACAATTTTCATTTATCGCACAAAATCATAATAAATCAAAGTCATTAAATTATTAAAAATATTTATCCTACACTATCAGAGATACTCATAGTACCTATATTGAATAAATATTAATTAATATTATATTCCAGAAATTTAATAAATAATATTTTGTCACTATTAATAGATTATATATTTTTCTCCGAATAATAGAATGTTTTAAATATGTCTACACTATCGATGTGAAATTAAAATAAATATTGTGTGTTCAAAAATATTTTAATGTACTATGAATGTTGTTGTATAAAACATATTTATATTGTATAAATGTTATGAAAAATCTCTTAGAATCTGATATGAATCAAACATTTTGAAGCATGAAATCTATCTTTGTATTCAAATTGTAGAAAATGTATGGAATAGCTTAAAATAAAAGTTTTTTTTTAATATTTAATTAACTATTAGCAAGAAGTTTTCTACAATTTGACATCCAGAATAATTGATTCTCTTTGACATTATATTTTCAAGACTAAAGTCGAGATCACGCGATTGATTCTAAAGTTTTGACATTTATGTCCGCAACTTGTTTACTGTATTTATGTTACCCTTATGAACTAAAAACATACATTAATTAAATGCTGATCCGACATAAAAATATTAATTTTAAATAATTATGTGTGACATTCAGAGCAGTTGTGTTTTCAATAATATAAGTATCTTGTGCCATACCATTCGAGATGTATTTAATCAGTGGCTATCGATTGCATGTGCGTCAAACTCGTCACGACATTGAGTGAAATCCTATGTGCCTACCCTAAGAGTACAGATCAAACGTTATTTTGTTATAAATTTAGTTACTTTTTCATTATTTACATTTTGGTTCATAAAACAAAAAACACAAAAAAATACTGATTAATGTAATTTTTCTTTGGAATGGTTGCGTGCTTTTGATAAAACTGTTTTTTTTTGGCAAGAGTTACTATTTTGTTTGTGCAGATATTTTTTCTTTTTTCTAAAGTCCGTTATAACAAAATGTTGCGTTTGCAGTTCAGTCGACAGTATGCAACCAGCTTTATAAGTCTGATTGTTTGTGTGAAATGTATGAATGAATGAACGTTTGTTACTTCATCATATTCATTCGAGCAGAGAACTGTAACGTGGCAATAGTAACGCAGATTTTTAATACCAACCAAGCCAGTTACATCATGTATCTTGCTAAGAACCGCCATGTCAAAAGAATAAGCTTTAGTTCATTGTACTTTAGCCCTTTAAGAATATAACCTTCATGGCCTGCGCTTACTCTTACCGCAGTTATAGACTCTGCTTTTAAAATTATTTAGAATTAACTAAATTATTTCGCGAAATATACCCACTATCTAGTACTCCAATGTAAATATAGATGTCTAGAGTAAAGTAGCGGTTCAAAATAAAACGGTAGTACTATTTTCAATGTAATTAATCATCGTTAATGATTAAAACTGGGTTTTCCCTAACTCTTACATTCCCTCCGTTAATTTAGTTATTTTTAAGTTATTAAAGTAAACAAACGATAAAATATTTTAATAATTGTGTAACTAAATAAAATGGCCTAATACATATTATTATTTGACATTTTTGGCATTATAATGATTTACTGTTTCGTCAATGATTAAAAAAAAATGTTTTTCAAAATTGATTACATAATGATTTAGACCTTGTATATTAAAAGCCCAGTTATTATAACTTGTAAATGTGTAATTTAGTAGTCTATTAGATGTTACTTAGATTAACTGTTTAAAGAACTAAGTACTTATGTAAGTGGAAATAATCGATGATGAAAATAAACAAATACCTACAAAACGTTTATCTTATTTTATTTATTGAATTCATAATATTTTTCATACACTTTTACAGCGTTAACTACAAGGCAAGAAATGTTCTCTGATTTTACAGAAAATAAATAACGCAAGTATTATTGCTTGGCTTTGAAACTAGGTACCTACCTATAAAACCAGATTTTAGAAATACTAATTACATCGTCAGGCGATTAATGTAACATTAAAGTCAAGAGCAAATATTCTAGTATGTATATGTATAGAAGTTAAAAAGTGGTGCATAAAGTTAATAAAGCCAGGTTAAAAACAAACAACGAAAAATACACAATCACATTTTATTGATTGTTAAGTTGACGCCTATTGATTTACAATGAAACTGTATCCTTATATAAATAAATTGTCTAATAAATAACAACGTTCAGCCTACTACTAGGGTGCCCTCATCGACGAAGCTGTGTTGGGGTACTTCCAGGTTGAGGGGGGCGGGGCCCTTGCGGATGCGGCCAGATGCGTCGTAGTGGGAGCCGTGACAGGGGCAGTAGTAGCCGCCGAAGTCGCCGGCGTTGGCGACCGGCACGCAGCCCAAGTGGGTGCACACACCGATCACCACCAGCCACTTGGGGTTCTGTACGCGCTGGTTGTCGTGTTGCGGGTCACGCAGGCTCTCCACGGGCACCGACTGCTCGGTTGAAATCTCGTTATCGGTTCTGTAATTTAGTTTTAGGTTTTTTTAGTGTTGTGTAGTCAAACCAAGTGCAAGACATAGCTTTTTGCTATTTAGCATGCAAGTTTTAGGACTGGAATAATTTAATTTGATTATCAATAACATAATCAAAAATCTGTTACAGGTACTCGCTAATAATAGGTTACACAAATATATAATGTACAGTATAGAAAATATGCTAAGTAGCAATAGCTAAGTAGTATACCTGATTATGTTATTGCATACGTTTTAGATGTGTCATTAGAATGAAATATACAGCTCTCACTAGACACTAGAGGTAATTGCGCAGTATGGAAAGATACCAACTGCGTCGAATATTTTACAAGTACTTTCAATTTATTATTAGTTACATACTCCCTATGAGCACTTTTACTCATAAAGAAAGTAGGTATTGAAAGTGTATCAATCATTGTTTTATTCCATTTTCGTTTTGATAACGTTTTAACTATCGCAAAACGGCACAAAAAAGCTCATTAAAATATAAAAGGTCTTGAGTAAATCCACCTCTTAATAGTTTAATACCTACTTTATAGGTTACGTACTATGTACTTAATATAGGTACATATTATTCCTATTTACATGCCTAGCCGCATACAATATTGCAAAACATGTTGGTTTTCAGTTATCTCGTCGAATGCAAGTCGTAATTAAATTACAAATCCTTTCGGCTAACCAAAATATAGGTTGACTTATGATGGATTAAAAATGCTTTTAATTTTTTTTTCTCGCCACCCACAACTTCTATACACTCATAATTCTTACTATACCCTACTATAGAATTGGGTGTAAAACTCAAATTTACAAAAAAGTTTACTGACCTGTGCCTGATGAACAGCGGCTTACCACGCCACTTGAAGGTGACGGACTTGCCCTCGGGGATCTCGGAGAGCTTGATCTCGATCTTGGCCAAGGCTAAGACGTCAGCGGCGGCGGCCATGGACGACACGAAGTGCGTCACCACGGACTTGGCGGCGTAAGCGCCGGCGACACCTCCAGCTGGAACAGGTATTAAATGAATTAATGCTAAGTATTATAAAGATGAAATTATAAAAAACGTGTTACCCTAAGTAAAATGAGATAAGGGCAGGAAGATGATGATTTTGAAGGCACTTGAATACTTTCAATGTGTATATGTTTGACACTTCTTCACGCTTTTATGGTTTAGGTCTGTTTAAATCATAGTTTAAATTAACACAGGTTACTTTTAATTCAACTGTCAGAGGGAGGGTAATTTTTGGCAGCTGAATGAGGGTAAAGCTGGGGTCAATATCTAATTTCTTTTATTTATTTATTTATTTATTTATTGACACACCAACGACTTATTCACTAACACATTACATTCGATATATTCAATAAACAGCGTTGCGGTGAATCCGTCACTTATAGGTGTGCACAGCACTTGTATTTAATAAACAATAATTAAAAAAAAAATACAATGAAAATGCATAAAAACAACAAGATTAAATTGTGCATAGTCAAAATTGAATTTAAAATATCAAGTATTTAAATAATTATGTAATCTAAAATAAAAATAATAATTAAGAAAAAACACCGATTAAATTGCAAAAAAGAAACAATTATAAATTAAAACCACAAAAATAACAATAAAAAATTTAACATAATACATACATCAATTGCAATTAAAGAATAGAATAAATAAAGAAGTTACTTAAGTTGTTCACTATAAATGCATTAAGTGAAATCACGCAAATATACAAATCCCCTTCTGTGAAAGAAATCTACAAACAAACCGATCAAGGACTGAGGACGTTTCGAATGAATTCATTCAGACTGTTCGAAAATATGTCCAAGTTGCCAGTGCGCGTACTTAGCTTATTGTAGCTAGACAAAAACCGGTATAGAGGAGCTGAACGACCAACGTTAGTTCTAGTTTTAGGCATTTTAAATGTTTCTGTTTTAAAATTGGACCTGTATAGGGTACGGCGGGGTACATTTAGACTGATCTCCGAAACGAACTCCGGCACATTTGCCAAATTGTGGAGGGTCTTGTAGAGGAAAATTAAGTCTGAGCAGCTTCTTCGTTGCTCCAACGAGCTCATCTCGAAATGACAGAGCCTTTGAGGATAATCAGCTTCGCGATCACAAGTCTGCGATCTGAACCGGAGGTATCTCGTAAACTTTTTTTGTATCTGTTCTATTCTGTCGATGTGGACACGATACGCGGGATTCCACACAGGAGATGCATATTCCAGTATACTCCTCACCAGAGAGTTATAGAGGACCTTGAGTGTGGCACATGACCGGAATTCCTTGCAAGTTCTTTTTACAAATCCCGACATTTTATTTGCTTTGGCGACAATAGTATTAAAGTGATTTGTGAAGGATAGTCTACTATCAAGTTGGACTCCCAAATCACGAATGGTATCGACTTTTTGAAGAGTTATGCCGTTTAAGTGATAATTTGAAGAATGAATCAACTTTTTTCGTGTAAATGTTATGTGATAGCACTTCACGGCATTGAGAGTCATCTTGTTACTTTGACACCACTCTTGTATTGCATCCAGGTCCCTCTGAAGCAAAGCAACATCAGTACCTGATTGAATTTCCTTGTATACTTTTAGATCGTCCGCAAACATAGAGCATTTTGAATTTTTAATGGAGTGTATGATGTCATTCACAAAAACAAGGAACAGAATAGGACCAAGATGCGATCCTTGTGGCACGCCAGATGTTGAATAATAAAGTGGCGACTGATAACCCTTTATAACAACTCTCTGTTGCCGCCCTGATAGATATGAGTCAAACCAGCCTAGCAAATGTCCATGCAATCCGTAGTTCTCAAGTTTTTGGATTAGGAGAGCGTGATTTACGTTGTCGAACGCACTACTGAAATCAGTGTAAATTGAGTCCACTTGCACACCAGAGTCTACGGATCTGCTGATATCGTTAATGTATTATTTTATAAATCAAAGCTGACGCAACAGCAGAATCACATTGTTAGACAGGATATGATTAAGGTTTCATGGTTAGGTCTGAAGCTAGTCAGAGATCCTGATATTTATGTGTGAACAAAACATTACATAACATAATAATTACAACTATACTTAAAGGTCAATGCAAAATTTGATGTCAAGGTTCGGTCTATCTTCTCTTATACTTTAACTAACAAGATTAAAGTAATCAAACAGTCTTCAGCTTGTCAATGATATAAATTCCAATACTGTAAATAACTTGGATCTACCACAAGTTGTGAATTAATAAAAGTTAATATTTGTATCAAAAAACTTGTTGGGCCAACCCCAATGTCAAAGATTGTATTTAATAATCGCCATGACAACCAACAAATTTGTAAATAGAAACATAGCTCACCAGAGTTGTACTTTTTATAATTACTAGATGGTGATGGAGTCGAATTAAAAGTCACAATCTTTTTGTTACAAGGGTTTATACAGGCAAATGCTGTTTAATTGTATTATATGAGAAAGATTTAAGAGTGAAAGTTCAAGAAGACCAAATAAGTGTTTTATTTCATATAACCTTAAGTTCAAATCAGTGCAACAAGTTCAGTGATACAGTCCACTCTTAAACAATGATGATAACAAATGTTTGTACCAAGCCAAGATCTCACTAGTAATGCAGTATTAGGATGGTGACCTAGATATCTGTGCAGTGTAAGCACCGGTGACCTAGATCAGTGTGCCACAAAGGGTGTAAAACAGTACACTGGTGCAATGTGGGTTTTCATTGCCACACTTTGAAAAGTAAGGATTTTTACCTACTTCAAATTTATACTGTCTACACCACATTTAAACAAGCTTAAGTTTCACATTAAATATTTTTTTTATAGATAAAGGTTTATATACTTTTGCTGAGTAATGAATTAAATAGTGGAAGAAGATAGACATAGATATTGATGCACTTGATTCTCTATTGGTTATTGGAGATAGAATTTTTACATCATCTCTACACTAAATATAACAAAAATGGGAGTAAATCTAACAATATATGCAATATTTAAAACGCCTGTTAACATCATGGTTACACCCACATGTTGCCTAATTCTATCTATATACATAAGTTATGGGATATAGGGAAGTGCAAAAAGATGTAAACAAAAGAAAAATGATTACCTAAAGCTGCAGACAAGGTTTTCAGGACTCAAAATTAATGTTCTGTTAAAACACACAACATTGCCTACATACCCATACCACTGTTTCAAATTGCTGACATGTGCAATCAAATTTAGAAAAGTTGCCAACAATTCAAGGGCTGTTGTAATAACTATGTAAAGCATAAATACTCATAAACCAGCAGGTTACACCATGGAATAAAACATTTAATATTAAATTTAATAATCAACAATAATTTAATTATTTATTATATTGATTATCATTGCACACACATAAAAAAAACACAAATTTTATCTTCAAGTTTCATTCCATGAATCGGCAGACAAAATAGACTCTGCCCCTAAGATGACCCACTGACCCAAAATAGTAATACAGAGAAGGATAACTTAGTTTCATAGGATAATATTAATAGTATTGCAATCCATCTCATAATTCATAATAATTAATTAGTTATAATATTCCTTTTCATATTAGACGGAAAATTATAAGCTTACAATGTTTACATGATATTTCAAGGTTAATGCCAAGAACTATAAATAATCATGTAACAATTATGTATTGTACCTGTATCTTGTATGTTCCTACAAGTTTTCAAACCATTTTTGTTTACATAAGAGACTATTATGTTTTCAAATCAATACTTAAACATAGAGTAACCAATAAGGACAAATATACAAGATAATCATAGATTTGACAGGTAGAAGATAGTACTATCATAACCAATATTTGTCAAGGACTAACCTCCAGCGATCAGGTAGGTGAAGGACTGGCGAGCGTCGACGCTCTCACTGCTCTTCGCGGTGGGGTCCTGCGTCTCCTTGCGACGGTACGCCGTGAAATCCGGGTACGAGATGTCGGTGTGCGCGAAACGTACATGACTTGGACCTAAAATTGACAAGTGTTATGTAATACGAATTTTCCCCATATCTCATAAAAAAAAATCCACGACCTGACAGTATCAAACCAAAGATAACTCACCACGACCACCTGCAACTGCCTTCAAACCCTGGATAGGCAAGGCTCCATGTAAAGATTGCACAGTCGTAGTTTTTGGCAAGGGGTGAACCAAAACCTTCTCAGGCGCTGTATACGCCACTACAGTAGGTTTCAGCCCATTGGAGACCACGGATGAACTTGCCTTAAAGTAAGGAGCCAAGTGCCCAGCCCTTGCCACCGAAGTCATTTTGTTTCACTGCAGAAATACGCAACAAAATTGCTTCTGTATTTTCGATGAGCACAGTGCTCGATTGAAGAAACGTCAAATTTGATGTTAATGTTACCTATTAAAAAAACTATTTCGATGATGTCATTACCTATCCAGCATATCATCCAGTTATATTTTAAGCATTAATTAAATTATTTGCCAATATAAAATTAAAAATATTTTTTGAATAAAAATCGAGAAATTCTTATTTTAAACTTTTGTTATGGTTAATTTTATAGTTTTTTAATTAGACTTGTGAAGAATAGTGTAAACAAAAATATCCAAAATTAAAAGAATGTTCCAAGTAATAAACAAAATTTATGAATGCTATAATATTTTTTTTAAGATAGTGTCTTTCTTCGGCATAATACAATAAATAATGTCAAGCAAAAAGACTATCTATGCTTAAAATACTACGCGTCTGTATCCGGAACTCGCTTTTTATGTATTGATCTCCAATTTACAATGACAGTGACAATATTTGTACAATGGTAACATTTATGGTAAAAACGCGTTCAGGTTTAATACTACGAATAATAAAACACGGGTCTTGACAAAAACAATAAAAATGAAATAGTGATCTTGAAACTTTTAATGTAGAATCAAAGTCATTTTGAAAAGAACATGTAATTAGAAATATATGCATCCATGTAAGTTGTAACTAACCAAAACGGAAGAATAACAACGATGCTGGATTACACTGCACTGATATCGATTGCTGACTTTGTCATATTCAAGTTGTATATTATAGTTGCGTTCAACTATACTTGAATATTTATAAATCTTTTTTGAAATAATTTATCTAGTAGGGATTAATTGGCTTAGATTCCAAACAACTCGCTTTAAAAAAGAAAACTCGTTATTTGCCTTAGAGCATTAAACCAAATTATTTGCACACATATCTTTAATACTTATGAAGTTATAAACCTATGTTCGTTACTTACTTACAGATGTAATCGTTGTTATGTTAGTCAAATTTGTTATTTTTACTGTTGAAATTGTACTTTCCTCATACCTACTAGCTACCAAAGGTATCTGACAATCTGTTATTAGCTCATCTCACAAGAAACGCGACGTTATTTTGGAATAAAAATAAATGACTATTTTTTCTTATTTGTCGCACTCTTGTACGAGTGATCGTGGTAACACCAGGTGTTGGTGGCAAGCTTTATAACATCTTAGCCATTTTCCCTGGTGGCCGCTATACCTATAGTGATTAGTAATTTACTGCCATTTATTATATTAAATTCATGTCATTTATTTGCGTTCTACAAGTTTTTTGACAAGGTGTCATAGTAGGCTTATAGCTAAGGACATTTGTGGACACTGTTAGGGAACAGCAACATTGGGTTATCTGTATACTACAGTACATTAATCCAGACTTCCAGCTATCTCATCTGGAACCTCCCAAGAGGGGATGTTATTTCTACTAGGTCACAAAAAACGTGTCAGTCATTCTGCGATTTGATAAAATAGGTTTCTAGCAAATTTTCGCAATTTAGTATAGTATTAGAATAATATGCAATTTTTATAGAGTTTATTATACATTACCTTAAATATTTAGTCATCTGTTTAAGTCATTTCTCAAAGTTCGTGAAAGTTGTCTATTCTTTTCAACCAATGCCTTACTATCTTAGCCTTGGACCGCCAATAAATATTCATAATTCGGCAGATTTTGCATTAACATTGGCATTCAGTTCAGGCGCGCAACCAGTTTAGCTTGAATACTGTCATAATAGGGACATTATCACATGGAAACCGTTTAGGCTTAATTTATTAGAACTTCTACCTTCTGATACAGTTGGTAATAGGTATTCGCTTCAATCTTACGGTAAAGCGCGCATTCCACAGTTGGGCTATGGATGGATGGTCAATAGGTCATTTAATTACATCTGGGCCCTGTATTAGAACCTTTTTAGGTACTTATTGGTCTTACTTCGTTAGTTTAAACTTATGTTTTTTTATCATATTTTGCAATAAAAGTGAAATACAAAGGTATGGAAATTTTGTAACACATTTTTCGTTCTTTTAGAATTAATTTAACAATAACAATTTACCAATTTACGTTGTGCCATCCATTTTCAGTGCATGTCGCCTGATAGTGTCTTTATAGCAATAAGACAACGGAGAGCGAGAGATTAATAATGCATGCACGATCAACGCATGAACGTAACGTCTATTTCTGAATCAAGATTAGTGGTACATGCAAAACAGATAACGAAAAAACAAAATTAAAATGTTTATATTTTATTATTCACATTCGCGAATTTAGCATCGCAGTGGAGCAAAATTTTTGAAAAAAAAAAGATCCCAAAGTTTTAATAATTTGATTCCACTTGCACTTTAGCAATGGATTAACCTAAACTTGACTACATACCATTTCGTAGGTTTAACGAAGCTATCTATCTACCTAGTCTGCCGACTTACAAATGGGCGAATGTTTGCCGAAACTCTCAATAACAGAAAAAGGTACCTAGATATTATGTTGTTGTATAAGTTTCCTCTAGCATCCCTTAAAGAATCAAAGCTCCGGAACGCGACACACAGCCCGGATGCGTTCGTACGTGATCGTATCGGGCCTCATTTGATACGATTTCTATTCAGTCAGCGATCGCCGCGTGATTTGTTATCTGCACTAATACAGTGTTTATTATTTCCTTCTTGGTGCGAGCGGCGCCATTGCTGAATACCGCTAAGGGAAAATGTTGGATTGTTAGCCTACCTCCGGACTGGGCCAGTCGTATCGATCATTGAAGCTCTATGAGGCTTTGGTCGCCATTTTTATCAAGTTTAGGTATTAAAAAGTCTCAAAGAAGTGTTGTAAAATTAATTTCAGCGTTGGTTTTCCAAATACCAGACAGTAACTATTGTTTTATTACAATTTATCTCCAATTATTGCACTTTTTTGTCCCTATTTAGGATGTACCTACTTTAATTACTTTACGTAACGTCATAATTCCCATCTAATGATTTAGTTCATTAATCCTTCTAACCAATAAATCGCATCTAAATTACAATAAATTACGTCCTTTACAGTAAGTACCAAAATATTTTTAATTAAACCACTTACGTCACAGCATAAATATATTTTTAAATGGCCATATTCTGTTCGCGACCTCCAAGACAGCATTAGGTATAGGTTCGTCTAAGGGCTGTCACACTCTCAGATGTGGATGTCGTAGGACAAGGCATTGTTTGTGTGGATAAGTGTGTTGGGGCAGCCCTAAGCCGGTACAAACATTTTCATGGCCATCGCTGCGCTTTGTTTGGTTGTCCGTGAGCTACGCAGCTATGCACACACGCGTGAAATCCGAGCCTGTGTGTTTATCTTCGGTACTGTAGGGCTGTTCCCTGATAACTACTTTTTACAACTAAAATGTGAAGGTACTGAAATGTAAACCTTTCCCTGAAATGTGTATCTTCATTTACCTTTTGGTAATAATATGTATATCTCAAATTGACAGTTAATGAGAACTGTTGCCTAAAAAGGATTTATAACGCAATAATTTGATTAATTTATGTTTTCTGGAAGACTGGTATAAGTACCAAGCTACTTACACTTAACAGTGTAGTGTGCAAATTAACACAAAACAGTGCAATAAAAGCACTCTAATGAAACATTATAAAGTGGTATATGACACCATTCCTCTGAAACGTGACACGTTTCACTGAAATGTGTAGTAAAACACTTACAATGAGCCATTAAACCGCAGGTGGCAAGTGGCAGCCCCGACTCACACATGCATAGGTAATCTTTATCGACAGCACACATGCGAACTAACGCAGCGAAGTTGCGTGAGCCACGTAGATTGTTCTACGTCCGATGGCTTTGCATACAATTATATAGTTCTGTAACCTTTTTTCAGGACTTTGGCAGAATGAGAAATTCCTTCGCCTTCACGTCAGTATAAAAACCAAAATCAATATGAAACGTCAGGTCATAGTACCATAGACTATTTCAGTTATAATAGATTGAGATAACGTTAGACACGTGTACCGTGTTTCTACATAATATAAATTTATTTAACACATTAAAAAAAACAAGAAACCGCTAACAAATATTTCCTTTAATATTACCGTTGACTATTAAAAGATAAAACCTGTGCGTACGAATAAAAAAATACTACTACGAATGTAATTTACAATTGGGCATGCTTTTAAATTTTACGATAGTACCTAGTTTGCTTTTTTTACTGAATATAAAAAGGCCTACGGTACTAGCCAGGCAATAACATCATGTGTTTTAAAGTTTTAGGCTGTGAACATAAAACTGTTGTAGAAAATGATCATTTCAAAGATAAAACGCACGATTTGCATACATTATAGAAGTTTATAAATAAGTAGTCACATAATTAGTCGACCTCATCGAAATTTACGATTATTGTTCAAGAATAATAAAAAGTATAATTTTTATGGCTTTGATGACCTTCCATGCATTTGAGCGTTTCCGGAATACCGACATACCTTTGTCACGCACATTTTTAACGCGCACATTCAAATTTCTGCGGCAACTCGCTTGGTAGTTCGAGGTGTAAAACAGAGATGGCGCTGTATGTTTTGTAGTGTTCTAGTCGGGTGGAAAGATGCGTTTCAGAAGTGAATAGTGTAGTGTAGTTGTATCTACGACAGATAAACGGCGACGATGCGCGGGGCACGCTTGGGAGGGACGGCCCAATTCGATGCGAGCTCAGCCCATTACACAATGAATTTATTGCCGCATACGGCTGACACATATTGCGTGCATGTCATGTGCGCAGGAATATTTGAGCAATTAGCGATCACAATCGTATAATAGACGCGTTATGAAGTTATTCTATTATTTTAATAGTTCGGATATTAAATATTTTAATGAATTTTAACTACCCCACTATTTTTTACTTCACACATTGCTGCCTTGCAATGTGTATCTAGAAGTCGTTGTTTTTTTCGTATGAAAACACCAAAACAAAATCAACACCTATTCTTCATTTCTCACGTTATTCCAATCAGCTGAATGTTAACACCAAGAAAATGCTTACCTTTATCGCCTTCGAGCAATAAAACTGTTCAAAATCATAATAAAATTCGTTCTGATTGAGTAAATTTATAATTGAGACGCTGTTAAATGTTTGACGAGGTCGTTTATGTTAAAAGCCGTGGATAACTATTCATATTGTACGCATTTATTCACACCTAAACTGCATTGATTTTCTCTAAATTTAGATTAGGAGGTCCCAGTTTCTATGTGGAGTAATGTTTTGAAAGAAGCAAAGGTATTACTTAGTAACATTAAGTGCGATATTTTAAAGGTCCTTTGAGACATTAGTGAAACTTATAACTAGGTTAGTATATTGACTTTCGAATACTTCAAAATTATGTTTCAATTGTGTAAGTTTAGATAAAAGGTATTTTAAAAAACTCAGGTACGTTACCAAATTTATTGTTTCAACTAAAGAACCCAAAAATATGTTTTAAGATTTATACTACAGATTTTGGGGCCGTCCCTTTGAGGATAAAATTATAAGGAAATTGATTAAAGAATTAATCTAAACCAGAATCTAAAAAGTTTGCGAACTAAAAGAAAGCAAGAAACTGTATCAAATAAAAATAGCCACACCTAATGGTAGGGCGACCTGAATATAAAATTTATGATATCAAAGCATCTTGTATCTAAATACATTTAATGTCAAACTGCAGAACCCTTGGAGCCGCGTCAGTTGCTCTTTATCTGGCACCTTTCCAAATTGACCGGTCATTTTGTGTAATTTGGCAAGTTTTCTTTTAACGTGACACCTGTCGTCATGAGTTTTGTCTGCGAAGTTCAGACCTTTGGTACGAAGTGCTTTTATACGTGAAATATCCGGATTATTAACCTTGGACAACTGATGTTTGTAGCTAATAGAACTTAGGAGATCTTTGTATTGATCAACAGTCTTAAGAATGGGCCTAAGTAACACTGACATAGATGTGAAAACCATTGCTGAAAATTGCTTGTATTAAAGCTTTTTGTACACCCAGTAAAATGAAATAAGGAGGTCAGATAGACAGTCACTGCATGTATGTAAAATGCTGTATTCAGCGATATCTGGTAAGACTTGAAGCCGGCTCTAATATTGCTTGGTAAAAGGCTCGGAAAAAGAAAACACTCTTTAATTAAACGCTAACTAACTTTATAAACACAATGCTCCTTATTTGGCATAACGTACCAACACAATTAAAATTATTGAAGAATGCAAAGCCTTTTTTGCAGCGCTCAAACAAAAACAACTAGTTGACATTTACTGTAACGCAAACACGTAAACCGATAGAAGTTAACATCAATTTAGATTTTATCGTGTTTATTTAATTTTACAATTACTTACAATGTTCGATTTTCGCAGAATATTTTCGCGATTGACGTCTGTAGGGAATTCCCTAAGGGTTCTGAAAAACTGTTTTATGAATGATTTGTATTTTGTAATCATTCATCGACCAACGATAGTCTGTCTGTTTTCTCCAGATCACATAGGTATCAGAACAATCAAGATAATCTAGGATTTTAAATCGATAAAATTTGATCACAATTATATTCATCAATACATCATCATACATCAATGCATTAAAAATGTAATATGGAATTACATTTTTAATGCATTGATGTCATATTTTCTGTCTCACAGCAAACAACGAATGGTCTGAGTTTTATTATCGCTCTTGGTTTAAGTATCACTTCTAATGGCTTAAAAAGTCCTTCTTTAAAAGCTGACTACCTTTTTAAAATTCCTGTTTCATTATTGAGTAAAAAAGCATACATAAATACAAAGAAAGGGTCTTTTATAGCTGATTGAGTAAGACATAGGTGTAAGAAGCACGTGGCCGGTGCGCGTGACCGTAGGAAGCAACGACGCATACAGTGTTGACACACAAACAAATACATTTTCAAGACGAACTATTTTATAAAACAGAGTTTTAAAATACAAGAACCCTCTAAACAACAAGACATTTTAATTTTTAGCACTCTTTTGTTTATAGAAAATTGCATTTACTGCAATGGATGAAAAGGCTTATATTCTGTACGTCCGAGGTCGAAAAAACTAAATATTTTTATTCAGTTCTATTTTTAAACTATTCTGTTTGAACGGTATCAATTTCAATTTAAAACAAATGAAATGCGATAGACAATGTTGTTCTCAAAACAAATACTAAAACAAAATCAGCTAACAAAGATGTCGTCTTTATTTTCGAACTTTAACAAATTGTTGCAAACAGGTTTCGAAGATTCCCTTTTATGTTATGTTATGGTTATCTGTATATCATTAAAGACAAGTGTGATACATAGGTACTCGGTCAGTGATTACCAATTCACGCGGAGGCCAAGGGCGTGTTCAATGCTGTTTCAATTCAATGCTACTGTTATATAACAACTCATTTCCGTATGTATATTTGTTTTAATGTAAATATATCAATGTGTATTGTGATTTGACAGTTTGGATATTAGGAATTTCGGGGGTAAGAGTGCATTTTTTTCATGTCACATGAAATGATTCAAAATGATCTACTTAGTCATAAAGTCAAGTAACGTTTTCGTATTAAAAAGTTACAACGGCGTGTTACTAAAAAAATAAAAGCAATTTCAGCGTGTCTAAATACAGCCTGAAAAACCTATTATGACACAGATTTTAATACAATTACATTTTAGTACGCCAGCGTATAAGAACTACCACAAAAGCTAGCACTAATAACGCATATTAAAATGTCCGAACAATATTAATATAAAAAGTAATAAAAACCTCCATGGTTAAGCCCGAGGCCTACCTTAACACTTAGCACGTTACTACATAACGCTGAGATCATAACGTAAAAAACTAACAAAGAACTATTAATTAATTGTATCAATTCATTGAATGATTCAATCGGCTAAAGGAATTGGGTGTTACAAAAAAATAAAATGATTTTTCGATCACATTACAAACCTAATTTGGGGAACTATCGAAAACTAAAGCAGTGTTAAGGTTGTTGAAAGATGCGGCTCTGTGACATTTTGCGCTCACCGCTGAAGATACAGCGGAGACCATTTGAAGACAACAATTTAATATAGTCCTTCGTTACATTGACATACGGTCAATACAAGCATAAATTCTCACGTGGAGCTTAGACCGGGCTCAAGTTAAGCCAATTTTTGCTAATATTGACACTATTGCAAGGTTGTTAAGGTTTACAATAAATTATTATCTTCAAATGGAGATCACTGCAGGACCACTCCAATAACAATGGCGTGGAGCTGCATCTCTCGTTCACAACTGCAGTAGAGCCTTTGAGGTGACGGTAGACCCTATGGAATATAGGTCTTCTCGTTCACAACTGTAATAGGGTCCCTATAGATCCTATGGAATATAGGTCTATCTATTGTCACACATGTCTATTTATATTTACGATTTGAACGGAAAATTACGTGTACATGTATTGTGTACAGTAAAGTACTACACCTAGAGGACGTGATGTGAACATAAAATGCGACTAATACATATTTTGATGAAGCGACATTTTATGAGGAAAATAAAAATAGAATGAATAATGTTTAAGATGTGTGTCATAATTTAGTATGTACTTATTTATTGCGGAACTATGAAGGAGAAGTAGGAAGAACACAAGTGCCTTTTTTTCTCTCTAACTTGGTATAGTTACTAACTAGCTTCGCCAGGTCGAATGTCGGTTATAGCTGCATAGAACATTACCTCCATATGAGGCAGTCGGTTAAAAAGCAGCCTATGTTTAAGTTCAACACGATTGGTCCAGCCGTTTAAGCGTGAAAAATCCATATTCTATTTTCAGCGTAATATTTATTTCACCATTCTCGTTCATGTTCTTAGATTTTAAATTATGCTTATAGCAAATCTATACAAATTTATTTAGCATGGAATTGTTAGTTTCTTAGAATGCGGCAACGGTTACACCCTTGCGGTTTGGATATTTTACATTAAAACAAAATTAAAATTCACGTTTTTCACGAGGTCGAGATGATGTGTTTTATCCTTTATTGATTATTTTAACGTCACACCATGTTAAAATACAACTTTAATGACACACAAAACCAGCTATTTGAAATCGTGACGGCTTGACGGGGGTGTGTACCGGACTTTTACCGGTTAAAATCACGGGAGCGTCCTCTTGTACCTATGGCTGGGAGCACGGGTTCGCATTTATCGCACCTTCGACAGACATAAAAACAGTCTAAGGTTCAATTGCATCTTACTGACGTATCTGACCACATTATTAATAATACATGTATAGTAGTGTAACATTAATGTCATTATCTATTTATCACAGTTTTCTAGGCAAAATAATAGTAGTTAGCTAGAGCTCCTAATCTCAACTAATCTGTGATAAGTGATAAGAGTAATTAAATGCAGAACATTATGTTCTGTTACCGATTAATGTTCAGAGATAATTTTGTTTGTACATTCCCAATATAGGCTTGACACTACATTTTTTTTGCTATATAACTATATAAATATTAAACTAATTGGTATGTAAAAATATGTTACATTTACTAAAAGGCTTTCGAAATCATCTAATGTATAATGTGCTTTTAGTTTGACAAATTTAAATCACAGACGTATTTTGCTCAACCAAGAATTTACATGTTTGAGTAAAATTTTTATCGTTTCGGAAGCCCCTTGAACTTATATCTAGCGTTTTCGGTTATAGCTGCAAAACAGCAACTTTCTTTATTCGAAGTCGGGTAAAAAGTAGCCTTTGTTAATCTTAGGTGATCTTTACCAATTTTCTTCCAAATTGATTAAGCCGTTTAAGCGTGAAAGAGTAAGAAACACGCATTAATACTCACAAATTCTTCGAATTAAACCTATTATTTAAAACTTTTCACGTGCAACTGAATTTAAAAGTTTTTTAGTTCGTCATCTTCTAAACATCAACAAACACTCCCCTCCTAAGTATTCACAATAAAAGAACTCACACATTTGCATGAATATTAGCGAGAATCACCAAACAGGTTTACTACTAAACTTCTAAAGGAGGGTAGGATAATAAACGGACGTCCAAAGCGTGGTCCTCTTTGTGATGTGTTGGCTGCGCAACAATTGGCGTCAGGCGCATTGTCCTGCCTGTTAAACATGATTTAGAATACGGACACATCGCACAAGTAAGAATACATTGCGTACTCGCCCTGCAGTAGCATCAAAATTGACAGAACATTTCCGGCAATGTAAAGCAATTTGGATGGTAAATCTCGCTTCGTCTAATCAGACCTCGGTAGGGGTTCAAACGGGAATATTTTGTAGTGCGATTGTGCGATTCATTAGGTGGGAATGTACTGCGATGCCGGCATGTGGCAGTCAGGAGTTTGTCATAGAACTCCGTATAAAAGGACGCGTTTATAAAGGAATTAGGTTGATAGCGTGTTTCTAATAAGTGTTGGTTTATATCGGCTAGTGGTCTTTTAAGAATAATAGATGGGTTTAGCTTGCGGATTCGATTACGTAGAGATATTTATTTAAACAGAAAAATTACTCTACAAAACAGCGATATTCAGAGATATCTGTCAGTAAAAGCATTTTTGAAATAGGATAATGCACTTTTATCTGAGCTGTGTAGGTTTTCATCTAGTTGGCTGTGTGCAACGTGACGCGAGTTCGATCCTTGCTTACTGCTTGTTCTAAGACTAAGTGATCTTTAGGAGTTCTTTAAAGACATAAAGGCAAATTCTATAGATCGAATATTGATTAAATTGTATGCAGATACATTCACACACTTGGATTAATGAGAAAGTTAATATTTAACTGGACATATCGAGCGAATGAAGCAAATATTGAAAAATATCATGACTCTTTAAATTAAAAGTAACACAATAACATATACTTTAATCATACAATTATCCTGAAAATTTATACGATTTAGTTAACCATTCATTTAGTAATAAAATAAGAAAAAAATAACACAGCAACAGGCTTATTATAATTTACATAATTTTATCATTACATTATAATTATTCGTGTATATTTTGCTAAAATGCAATTCTGCTTGCGGTTTATTCTTGTCCTGGACGGCACGTGTAACGATATGATTAATTGCTATGTTTATTAAAATAATTCATTTTATGGAACGTTGCACTATATTTAATTATATTTCCTCTAAAAACATACACCGGTTTAAAGCTGATTTCAATGTTTTAAATTATAGATTAATGTAATGATTCCAGGTAAACGTTTTGTTACGTTAGTATTATAAAGTAGTAATATAATGCACCAAAAAAGTTATTAATAGTAAAGTATTTATAACTAGTTGTTGCCCGTGTCTTCATTTGCGCAAATTTCGGGTATGGCTGCAAAAACAAAATGTTAATCCATTGTGTCATCTAAGAGAAACTATCGATAATTACAAACTACCGGACAAATAATATAATTTGTGTTTCTTTAAGATTCTAGATACCTGTGACATTCAAGAAGAAAGAATTGTGTGCAGAAACTTTTCAAAGACTGAAATTACTAACTTTACAGCGATGTACATTCTAATCTATCTTAGTAATGTAATATTATATCGGAAAAGCTTGTAAGTTTGAATGAATGACAGTTTGTTACTCTTTCACGCTAAAACAGCTAGACCAATTTTGATGAAATTTAGAATGGCGTTTTCTGACTACGTCTTTCACCGACTGCCTTAGAGGCGTGTAATGCTTTTGCAGCTACAACCGTTATTCGCACGGTGAAATTGTGGACATCTAATAAACAATGATTTCGTTAATAAACAGTACGCAATCAAAGGGCACGAAAGTTTTTTTGCTTTTTTCTTAACAAAAAATAATTAACAAAACAAAACATTAAAGTAAAATTACAATAGTAACCTTCGTAGTAGCGTAGCACAAGGGTGCGTAACTTTCAACTGGGGGGACTTTTTACTTTCATGTCGCTTTTACTTCAAAGGTCGCCCATTGTCTAACCCGAGCCCAAGATTATGAAACCTAGAAATTCCCTTCAAATTAAAAATAACCGCCCCTGCAATTTCAAAGTCGGTGAATCCTTACTCCTTTAACTTTTCAATGCTTTTCTACGGCTACAACTTGTTTCAAAGTGTTACTTTAGAATTACCTAAAAGGGGTGGATTTCAAAACATTTTTTTTAAATAAAATAGAGGTTTTGTTTGATCTCGTTTTTAAGCATAATTTAATTAGCCTTGGGTTCAGGAAGTCCTACACATAGCTAAACGTGACGCACCGCATGGAGAAAGTATGCATAGACAAAAAACTGTTTTATTAACAGTAACTAAAGTTCTACGAAACATAAAATCAGGCTTTTACAGGAACTATTAATCTTTTAAGTGGACAATTAAATTTAAAAAGATAAAGATGTTTATAAAAACAAGAGTCACACAGACCTTAGGTTGTCGTTTCCAAATGTTTGGGTATTGGAACCAACATTTGTGTCACTGATACATCTTGTTTGGCACCTTTTTATAATAAAATCAGTAAGCAAATGATAGGGTTTAAGAAATTAAACAGAAGGAATTTTCAATACATTACAACAAGTATGTTCAGACTGTTCTTAGGGTAGAAATTTATTTATTAACAGGAATCAGTGGCTTTACTTTAATATGGAAACATTTAATTCACATGCTATAAAATTAACAGTTTCTGCTAGATAAAAAATACATTATTTTAATGACACTTAAAAATGAATTTTGACGACTAACTTTTGTTCTACAAAAAGCAGCTCTACATTCTTGACTACTTCCACCTTTCTCATAAAATAACTTTTACTAAAATTTTGATTTTGATTGTAAGTGAAAAGAAAATCCACGCATTGGTTGAACGATTGGTCCCAACTTTGGGGCCCTCGTACCGGTCTCAAACAGGTTGTGTGGCCTTGTACCGTGGAAGGTTTTCTACTGGCCCCTAACTGATGCGTCGTGAATGAGTTCATACTATGGTGGAGTTTTTTTTCTGTATGTTAAAGGATTTAGGTATGGATTTTAAGTTGCTTGGATGCCACCAACAGCGATTTGATTATGTTAAGGTATTTTTTTAAGAGGTTTTTTTTTTTGTGAATGGGTAGTGTTATAGACACTTAATTAGAATAGTATTTATTGCACACCACAGTAAATAAATCTGAAAGGTTAAAATACAAATTATTAATATAAAGAGTGGATGAGATACTGTGATAGACATATTATTTTTTACTGCAATTAAATATTAGTTACACAAAAAACGTTTTTGTTTAAAGTAGTGCACACAAAAAAATAGAAACATATTCAAAATCTTAGATAAGTATTTAAGAAAACTTTCAATGGTATTGATGCACTATTGCACTGTACTATACGAATTTAGTCACTTGTGAAAGATTCAAGGATACATCACTGAAACATGCAAAGACAATAAAAAGTCATCTTTATTAATTATTTCGTAACTTCACAAGTGACTTCATGGACTATGACACTAATTACCATTTATAAACATCTGCCTTACACATTTAGTGCCAATGTTTCCTGCTAAGGGTATCATGATTAATTAACAAATAATACACGCGACATTTATAATTTAAATACAATGCATACAAGGCCGACTGGTTAATTATCTTTGCTATAATTAGTTAATTAATACATCATAGTTCATATTCAGAGTTGAAATGTTTCTATTTCGTTTTGTAGCACCAAAAAATGTACGTGTTATTAAAGAATTTTTTATAAAAGTTTGTTTACAATTATTATATAAAAGTACTTCATAAAACCTTAAATTTTATGATAACAATTAAATTCCAAGTATTAAGATCTTATACTGACATAACAGTTTCCATTTCGTTGCTTGCAAATGCATAATACATATTGTTTGCAAAATCAGAATTTGCACATGCAATTTCGTAGCATTGCTACGTTTCGTAGAGATAACGTAGCTGCATCGCTACGCGGTGCATCGATGCACGTAGCGCATCGCGTAGTAATCTACACACTGCGCTTTGTAGCATTTACTTGCTACGATTATTTTAGAAATGGCTTTTAAACATACATTTTAATGCTATTTTACGAATTTTATTTTCGAAAGAAAAATTTTGATGACACCAGAAATAAAAATGCGCCCTGTACATGTACTTTCGCCCCCAAAAACTGATACACATAGTTGCAAATATTATTCGACGGATTCGGCTTAAATGAATAAATGCAACGAAATGTTTGTAAATTTTCTTATTTAATTGCGTGTAATTAAGCTGTTGAGTGTATTGTACGCATGCGCGAACTTCGTGACATAAGATGCGCGTGAGAACGCTCCCGGCTAACGAACTCGCGCCGCTGGTTTATTTTCATTCCTATGTTTTGGCCAGTGCGCTAGCGCAACCTACCAGGATTCACTCAACACGGATATTCCATTTTATTATTTTAACTTTTTATAACATGCCAAACTTATACTACTATGTAGAGTTGTTTTTACTTTAAATTGAATAAGATTATGACAAAACATACTACTAAGATACCAAGATAGGTTGAGTGAAACAGGTACAATACAGATTAATTTCTGAGATTGAACCTAAAACCACAGTCATAAAGCTCTACACAGGCCTATATTACCTAACAGCGAGTTGCTGGCTAAAATAATGAAACAAAGCACTAGGTATTACATAAGACAATGATACACAAAGCCTGACAGAATACCTCCATCACTTAGAACCGCCTTTGTGTCTCGAAGGCGAAATTAACCAGTCGAACCCAATTAATATAAATAGCTACAGGTCGTGAATACACCTACGAATAATGTAGGACAGACTAGAAACATGATATCACGATAATGGGTCACACGTCACTCATCAACCTTGATATTACATCCATTGTTTCATTATTCTTATCCAACATTTCTTTAATCCGTGGAAAACTAAAATAGTACGCACTCAGACACACACATACGTATATCATGAACATGTGTTGCGCCACAGTGTAGAGCATTTTGACCGGGACTCCGTTTAAAATGCCAGTACGTAAACGTCGTTCTTTGTTATTTTTTTTAGCTGTGACAACGTCATTTTCGAGCTATGACTAGTAGTTTGATCGGACAAAGAACAGGGTTGCAATTTGACAGTTGAGTGAACTTGAGGTTTTTATTGGCGATTCATTTTGTATGTTTGAACACAAGTCTCGCGCGCTTGATTATTCTTTATGCTTGTTTTGTAACTGTTTTTCAATCTTTACTGCCTATAATTTTAGTGGTATAACAATTTGAGTGCGTTTCGCGGTTTAATAAAATGTATTAGGTATGTCTTGTATCAATTATTGCGATTATTTGTTTAATTTGCTCGATGCATATTTTGGTTCATTAATTTTGAGGACAAAGGCTCACAGGCTCATATAAGGTGCATATAATACTGTTACCAATTATTTACCTTAAATTAAATATAAGTAGGTCATCAAAAATAACGAAAATGACCCTGCATTGTTTTATTATTAAACGAACAGGACATTCAAACTAAAATACTATTCCGTAATACGCAATAAATCTCCCTCATACATTCAACCACGTACAGGTAACACCAGCACATAAAAACGCTCTTAACGTCATAGCATTAGAGTTAATTTTCGCTTGATTCATCGTTATTGTAAAATCGACTCTATATTATTGTATTGTTAATTACATTACATAATTACTAGAAATAGGTTTCAAGTTTCAACTGTGTATCATAAATACACAAGCTTTTGTTTGAACAAATTGCATAGTGATTTAAAACAGACGATGTTGGTACGTACCTAGTGTTGGTATCAGTGATTCATTGCTGTCATATTTCAAGGCTCGCTCTGTGGTTTTGTACATTAAAGTTAGCGAATTGTACCTAAATATGTAGTTTGTAGGATTTTATAACGAATTGTGTTATCAATTGAATGCAATTTAACAGGAAAATCATATGCTTTCCCTTATTGTATACCCCTTAAATATCTGTACAGTTAGCCATGTTTGCAAATGAATAAATGACTATTGACTTATTTTTGATTAAAACCAGTTAACAGGCTACTTCCTTATTAAAAGATATCCTAAAATTCTATTTTTGATTCAACTTACAATCAACTTTATAATTTCTATAAAATTAAGACATCAAGTCACGATATCAGTAGCACAAAAGTTTACTTAAACATACACCTACATTATTTTATTATACAATACAGAACAGTCAAAGGTTCCACCTTATAATTTCCTTCATCGATTCATCGAAAATATACAAAACATTTGATGAAACGTGAGGCCGATATAACTAAATTATAGTAGGCTACTAGCTTCCGCCCGCGGCTTCGCCCGCGTGAAATTAGTTTTTGTCAATCCTGGTCCTTTATGTCTAAGAGACTCTTACAGGGGCCAGCCTCACGTTGTGTACAAAAATATTTTTAAATGACCTAATTTAAAACATTTTTGTACACAACGTTTGCTGTTTTGTTATCATTTGTTAAAATGTGGAGATTGTTTGGACTCGACACTCGCGAGCAGGCCACGTACAGTTCATGCGAAAAACAGTTTTTCTCTAAATGGACACCTGCTACTTTAAGTGTTTGCCCTTGCGCTTTGTTAATGGTCATTGCGAAGGCTGGTTTGAGGGGAAACTGGATTCTTTTAAACTGAAACGGTAAATCTGTAGGGATCATGGGTATGCGTGGAATCAAAACTTCTTCATCTTTAGCTATACCTGTCATTATAATTGCTCCAATAATATTGCGTCCTAGCTGCGTAATTTGCAATCGAGTCCCGTTGCATAGTCTCGGCGCTTCGAGATTTCTCATTAATAAAACTGGAACCCCAACTTTCAGTCTCAGCTTATGAGACGGCACTCCTGACAGCTCTAAAGAGTTTAGAAACTCGGTAGGATAAGACGTCACCTGTTCACTGTCCATGACAATATCTACTGACAAATATTCGACAACATCGCCTTGCACATGTGACATCATTCTTTCATTGATCTTTCCCACGATTTCATTGGTCGGTGCTAATATTGCCCTTTCACACAGCCATTCTCTATTCCTCATGTTATATTCTAAACCGGGATAGACGTTGTTTTTAAGATCTTCCAAGTTTTGGACTGCATTACAAAATTCTTGATTTAATGTAATCATGCCGTTAGCGTCCGTAGTCATTCGACCTTCACCGATTTTCAATAGAGCAGCTGCATATTGCCCCGATTGCGTATCATTATGTAGTTGTACTCGCATGTTTTTAGTGAGACAATTTTTTTTTACATGCACCCATAATGTAGACGCTTTCAAACATGCATTTATCTCATCTGCTGGAGTGCCTCTAGTAATGACAGGTAGTGTCTGTCGAAAATCACCAGCAAGCAGCACTACCATCCCACCCATTAAACTCGGGTTACTTCTGATATCTTTCAGAGTCCGATTAAGCGCCTCGATCGCTTTTTTATGCGACATTGTGCACTCATCCCACACCAACAGCTTGCATTGCTGTAGCATTCGGCCACGATCGCTGTTTTTTGTGATGTTACACACTGGAATTTCCTCATGATATAAATTTAATGGGAGTTTAAGTACTGAATGTGCCGTGCGGCCACCATCGAGCAGCGTCGCTGCAATTCCAGAGGAAGCTACAGCAACAGCTATTCCTTTGTCTTTGCGAATTTGGGCTAAAAGTAAATTTAATAAAAAAGTTTTTCCAGTGCCTCCTGGCGCATCTAAGAAAAACAATCCACCCTCACCATTATAGATTCTTTGCACAACAATATCAAAGACTAATTTTTGTTCCGTGTTTAATCGAGGAACTGACTCTGATATTTGTTGCCGTAAAGAAGAGACATTGTAGTCCAGTTCTCTTATTAAATCACCACTGACTTCTCCGATTCTTTGTGGCCGGTTCATTCCAAAATCTGATAATGTCTTCCCAGATATAGCCATCACTTGGTCTTCAATCTTAGTTAGCGCCTCGTTATATACTAAATCATTATATGTGATATTGGGATTATTTTGTTGTAGTCTGTGCAAAATATCGTCAGACATATCATTTTGGTACTTTTCCCATAATATCTGAGGATTTGAAAGACCACACGTCGCTATGAGAATGGCAAAAAGATCTCTCACCTTAGCTGCTGATCTACATTGTGCTGCCTCTTCTAATGTCGAGTCCCAATGATTGTCATTCTCTAACAATCCTCTAGTTTCACAGGCTTCTCGGAAGGTAACAAACGTTTGACCGTTGTAGTTCTTGAGA
The DNA here is from genome assembly GCA_941860345.1 of Chrysodeixis includens. Taxonomy (NCBI): domain Eukaryota; kingdom Metazoa; phylum Arthropoda; class Insecta; order Lepidoptera; family Noctuidae; genus Chrysodeixis; species Chrysodeixis includens. Next base: position 2,265,746 of record OW796092.1, read on the forward strand.
TCATTGAACGAAGTTGGCCCACGCACGTGGTGTAGCAGTAGTCTCAAACAAAAGCATTCAATGTTGCTAACGTGGACAGTGTAGACCCGTCCTAATGCATCCCCAGATTTAACGCCAGGCCAATCCAGAACAGCAGATCCTTGAATTCGGCGTTTCCAACATTTTCTACCTGCATCCCACGTGTAATACCGAGGTACTTGAACGTACAAAAGTGTTTTTGCAAATTCATCTGATCTGCAAAGGTCAAAAAAGGCGGTCAAAGTGGTTTTTGGTGGTGTTGTCACTCGCTGGTGAAAATTATTTTCATTAAAATAAATTCGTTCACCATTCTCTAGATGCACACTGAGGTGCGTAACAGTAGGATGCCTTTCATGCAAAGGAAACCCTAACAGGCGCCATACAGCTTCGTTGCTGCTGACATAGCGACCAGACTGAAACGTTTGTACTTCGTCTACTGGGTTTGAGGACTCTGAGCTTCTGAAATTAAAAATAGCTTGATCGCTGCCTTTATTAATATATTTGCAGATGTATTTGATTGCACGTACGGAACCGCAAGCTTCTACATTTATATGGGCGTTAAAAGTTTTTAATAGGACAGGCGAATATGGTACTACCCAACTATTGTCGACAGAAACTTGACTACCATTTCGGAGTTTAACAGATGCCGTCCGGCCTCCGTCTTCTGGTGCTCTTCTACGATACATCGGGTAGCCGTTCTCATTATGGAGAGTCTCTTTCAGTAGGTTGCGAGGAAATTTTTTTGTACATTTACGGTCTTTCATGCACGGGCACTGAGTGTTTTCAGCCCCGCATGGACCATGGATCATGTTTTTCATAACAATATCATAAAGTGCCTTGTCATTGTTAGGATCTGGTATTTCAGCGCTTATAATTTTATCGATTTGGTCAGGTCGCAATTTATCTTTTAACCAAAGCAAAATGTGGGCATGTGGGAGTCCTCGCTTCTGCCACTCAATGGAATACATAAAGCATTGCACTTCTCCAAAAACCCTTCCTTTAGTAATTACAGTCATAAGCTTTTTAACTTTTAACCTAAACACTCTGGCAATGACATCGTGCCTATCGTTGGCGCTTTGACCTGGCATTAATTCGTCAACTATTTCAGACCAAGATGGATTGCAGGTGAAGGTTACAAATAAATCAGGTCGACCATACGTACGCACATAGGCAAATGCGTCTTGAGTATACTCGTGTAAGTATCGGGGACTGTTCACAAACGAAGAGGGCAGAATCACCATTTTACCTATATTATTAGGGTTCACGTTGGCATCATTCGATACAGCATCTTGGAGATGAATATAATTTTCGGCTCTTAGTTTTGTTTGATTTAAAGATATGTATCGCAATCTTTCGTTTTCAACCTTCACGTACATATCAACATAAAACTGGTTAGCGAGCTGTTTGCATCGTTGTATTACGTTAAAATCGTCTTCGCGTATCATCATATGATAGGCATAAAAGTCCATGCTCGATACTTTTTTGTTGGGCAAGGGGAGCTTGGTTACTGGATTGACTTGTGGAATTTGAAAATGGTACCCCTCTTGCCCCTTGCTAAACATAAGCGGGTATTGTAATGCGTCATAAAACTTGTGTGTGTCCGGCACCCTGGTCAATGTATTGTCACGGGTTTGTAAAACAATATCACGTGATGCGAACTGTTCACCACACACCATGGCGGCGACTTCGTTTATTAAGGGTGCATTATAACGTCTTTCATGTTCCCCGCTTGGCGTACGATCTGGGTGTATTACTAATTTGTAATTTTCCCCTGGCATTCTTTCTAAGGCTGTTTTGAAGGTGTTAATGAGGTTATTATGTTCGTGCAACATTCTTTGAATTTTTAAAACAATGTCCCTCTCAACTCCTTCAATATTTTGACATCTGCGGTCAACCTCGCTGTTTTCGTCTCCCATAAAATAAATCTGTAGAAATTTTGGTTGATCATTGTTTGTGGGAAGCAAAGAACCAATCCTATGATAAACTTGCCCTTGTACCGTAAATGTGGGTGAGAATCCAGGCATGATGACCTCATTACCCACACCAAATGATGTCATCTGAAAGCAAGAATTGTACTTTCTTATTCTGTTTAAAAATCGCCGAGATTCATTGCTGTCATATAGAAGTAAGGATTTGAGTGGCTCCTCGGGGTCACCAAGCGTTGGTACTGATACTTTGCCTCCAGAACAGCACATACCTGGGGTCTCTTCCTTCCACTTGAGTGCATCACAGTGTCTGCATTTATTGGCCATTCTACCTATGAGGACTAATCGATGATTAAAGTAATCAATTAACGGATCATAATCAAAAGCAGCAACGGCAAATGCCTCCCACGTATTCATCGTAAACGTACGTCTCCTTTCTGCTTGCCGCTCGGAATTAATTAAACGTCGTCTACGTGTTTCTTCGGAGGTCTCTGCGGCTATGTACGAAGCTTGACGCTCAGCATCTAAGATTTGGCGAGCTTGGGTCTGCTGAGAGGTCTCAGCAGCTCTTTGAGCCGCGTGACGCTCGGCATCAATGACTTGGCGAGCTTGGGTCTGCTGAGGGGTCTCTGCAGCCCTTTGTGCAGCATGACGATCAGCGTCTAAATTATGACGGGTCTGCGTGTGCTCAAAAGTTTCAGCAGCCCTTTGAGCTGCGTGACGCTCGGCATCTAAAGTCCGACGGATCTGTGAATCCTCTTCTGATTCCAGTGATCTAGCAAGTTTAGCAGCCCGAGCTCTGCTAGAGCTATTAGCTAAATTGGACTTTCGTTTGCGAGGCATCGTAGAAAAACAAAAATGAAATGAATCGAACAAAACAGATGTACAGATTAAGATTTATTATATTAAAAAAAAAACCTTTAATAAGCACCTACTCGGTAAAAATGATGCGCTCATCCCACGGCGATGTCAATTAAACACATCGTCCGTCACGTTTGAATGGAAAAAAAGTAACAACCAATGCATAAAAAAGTAGGAGGTTAGTAGCTTAGGTTAGTTTTACACCTACTACGACCTCTTAGATTAATTAAAAAAAGGAAATAAAAGCAAATCGGATTTTTTTAAAGTAACGGAAACTATCTTACCTACTTTTAACTATGAACTAAAAGAAATATCAAGTATGTACAAAATTAATTTACAGGACCTAATTAATAAAAAACACTTAAAAAGTTATACGAAACAAAAAAAAATAATTTTACTGGATCGAAAAATGTAATTCTCTATAGCGCAAATTTCTCTAATCGCATGCGTCCGACAACGACGTCTGCCCTCACGTGTCTGCCCGTTCGGGTAGGCATAGTTAGATTCGTGCGCTCCCCCACCACACGACAGCGCCGCGCCGTTGCCTGCCGCAGATGCCGCCACACTTCGGCGAATGTGCGCGACGACGACCGACGGCAGCGGCGGCGATGCAGAGTATTCGTTAAAAGGAATTAAAACTTCAAAAACGAACTTTTTTGTAACTTGATACACCCAAAACTTCTAAATTACATGTTCCTAGGTTCAGTGATTAAGATTTCGTATACAAAAAGTTTGGCTTTGTAGTTCCAGTTCCGAATCCGTTCCGTTCGAATTTCGGGAATTCCGTTTGTAGAAAAATTCTGCACATCCTTTGAGACCTACGTACCAAGATTCATGGTCTTATCTTCAATTCAACCCCTATTTCACCCCCAAACTGGTAAAAATTTCAAAATGCTAGAACAAACGATTTTTTGTTTCTTATGACGTGATATTTGACGAACTTGCATACTAACTTTCAACCCTTATTTCACCCCTTAGCTGGTCGAAATTTCAAAAATGCTAGAACAAATGTTTAATGATTTCTTATCAAGTGCTTAAATATAAAGTTTCATGGTTTTATCTTTTAAAATTAAGAAATCCCATACAAACTTTCAACCTCTATTTCAACCCCTTCATCTCTTTTTTTCGAAATAAAAAGTAGCCTATGTTCTGTCTCAGGGTCTAAAGATTGTCTGTACCAAATTTCAATCCAATCGGTTGCGAGGTTTAAGCGGGAAAGCGTAACAGACAGACAGACAGAGTTACTTTCGCATTTATAATATTAGTTGGGATTATCAAACGATATTTTTTGTGGAGAGCGCATAAATGCCCCCTTGAGGAAGAACACACGTCAGCCCATATGCAGAGGTCAATCAACCCTACATTATTATTGACAGCACTAGACGTTGTGCAGGGGACAAACACCAAAACACATTTAATTAATAATGAGGATTTTTCGAAGCTAGAATTCCGTTTTCAACACGTATCCAATATAAATTGATCTACCGCGTTTCCTTGTAGCATTTGATGTTAGGGCGCTGTCGGTTAGATTAGGATAGAGTTGCGGGGTCATGTTATATTAGACGGCATAGTGAAGCAACGCACTCTGTTGCTAAGGGCTTCGTTCACGCATAATTGGCCCCCAGCCGGTCGCAGAATTACGTCATCACAATGTGCTATCAGAATGTGTGGAACGCCTTGTTTGTAGTGAACCGATGAGAAGTTTTAACAATCAATTGTAAATAAAAAGTTCCGAGTGCTTTGTGAACTTTACTCAAGCGGCTAAAGGAAAACAGGTAGGTAATTAATAACTTTATTTTGTCATAATTGAGTAATTTAAAAAGGTAAACTAACACAAAAGACTAAAAACAACGTTAAGTATAGGTTTAATTGATGAACCTGTTTTTTGATAAAAATGTTTTCTTATAAAATAATCTAGCATTTTATAGTAATAACCTTTACTGCTTATGGCCTAACGTTTACTCAAAAGATGCCCTCAAAAAGGATCTTGCAAAATGCTTCGAAATAATATTCGTACACTTGTATTAGCATAACAATGCGCGGCAGAAAGTCATCCTTTTCAAGGTCGTTTGCGTGGTGTCAGTCTGTGGTCACAACAATGTTTTTCTGAGCCTACAAGAATGCTTCACTGCCCATTTCGTGACTATGAAATTGTTACGAAGAATACATATTATACTATCGTATTAAAAATAAACGTTATCATACATTCAATGGATTTCGTGTTAGTGCAAGTGGAATATATAAAAGCCACCCCACCTCCCGAGTTGCCTTAGGTTAAAGTTTTAGTTACGCACTTACGTCGGTGGAACACAAACAACCCCCTTCATAAATACGTAAGCGCAGATCAATCTAACAACCAAGCAATGAGGTCAGCCTTTGTTCTTCAATTCAATTCAGTGAAAATCATTCGACAAACGTTGTGAGTCGGTGTGGACTATCAATGGCCAGCTTCATCTGCAGCCGGCCCTGACGCGGACAAGGCCGGCATTAAGGCCTTTATCTAACGAGACACTGCATAAAGACGAGCCGCGATTCCTCCCAAAACTTTCATAACTTTGTGACGATTATTACTTTGAAGTCCGTGCTAATGATTTTAAGACCGACTTTACTCGACCCACATAGAACAAAGGGCATTATAAAACTAGCGTTTTGGACCAAGAATACTTTTAGATAAAGCCACATTCGTCAGTTAAGAACCGGGTATAATTTAAAACCTTAATAAAGCTCAGTACCCACACTCAAAATTGTGGAGAGGCTTTCAATTTGCTTCATAATTGGCACCGTTCGGATAGGCAGATGATGTTTAAGTGCTTTTAATGTTTGGCGCTCGGAATATTATGTCGGGGATATCTGGCCGGTCCCGGCGGAGCGCGCTCGCCGGATTAGGCCGCCGGTGGGGTTGCACAGCTCCCGGCTCACCTTGGAGAGTAATTATAATGATCGGCGCCGGAACCCTAGTCTGGGACGGGAGTCTTCCTGGAGAGGCGTGCCGGGCGACGGGTGGCGCAGCCGAGGTACGCCCACGCGTCGCGCCCCCCCTGCCCCCGCGCCGCGCCCCCGCGCCCCCGCCGCTCCCCGCCTTCCACCCGCTCGCTCGTGCCCGTCCGCACCCCCATCCCCACGCACCGTAATAACCCAATTTGTAAGAACCCCCCATTTTCAAGGACGGCCGTCGGTCTTTATGGCGGCGGCGACGGCGGCGTTGATTCCCGACCTTGTTTATTTCAGTTTCTTTTTGTTTAGGAACTGGCTGAACTTATTTTCGTACGTCTGTACCCGGCCGGGTCTCGCTTGTTTTTGTAGTGTCCGATGGTGATTTGATATGTCGATCACAAAGGACGCTACGGCTACCTTTGTGTACCTGTCCGCGGCTGCTCTATATCAATTATGTAATTCGCTTCAAAGGCGGGGAAACATAGAATTTCTATTCCTTTACCCGTGACACGATAAGTAATTGGTTGTATTTTGTTTGAATGTCGATCACCAGCCCGTGAATTTGTTCGTTACGCAGGGTAAATACGAAGTTTTGGAGATGGTTCTAATGTAAGCATTTGTGAAAATTGCCCTAGTTTAATGATATCGGAACGATGTTCTCAAGTCTCGTCTTGCGTCGGTGTTGTTCCTCGATGCGGGGGTTACATAAGATGTAAAAAACGGCGTTACATGCAGACATGTAAGGCGGGGGTAGCCTCATTTGTTTAAGCCGTTCTAAAGTTCAAGGTCGTCCAAGGCACCCTTATCAAAACCGGTCCTTTTGGTCCGTCTAGACGGCTTCACACCTCCAACCCTTTGGGGGACCAGTTCAATTACGAATTGTATTTTTTCTCGGACACTTAACCGCGATTATTGTTCAGCCAATTTCGCTATCTCTGGAAATGTCGTTGACTTCGGTGACTTCCAAGAAAATTACGTCCGTAGAACATTGTGTTTGATATAAACTTCACAAACACTTTATTAGAAAATGTTATAATATTAAACGTTCATAATTTGTTCTCTTCTGAAATTTATTTTAACTAAACATGGACGTTAATTAAAATGCCCTTCTGTGATTTGATTGGATTTTATGAGGTCTCATTAGTCTTTGGCAAATATAAACATGATATTTTCCTTATTTTTTCGGTGATTAAACAGGTGAGATGGGGCGTGAGTATTGATTACAAATGACTCGTATTGCAGAACTGTGTGTACAGTAAATGGATTAAGAGTCATACGACAGTCGTTTTATTTTGTGTGTCAGTGACGTTATGTGTTAAAGGCGCATGCGATTCAAAGGTTCACCGATCGATTATTCAATTTAGGTTATCCGTTGAGGCAATTTCGGGGACGCGTAGACCTGCGTTGCATGATTGCGATCCGACGCTAGTCAACGTCTGTATCTAGTTCATACGTAGGTATTTCTTTATCATTGAACTGATTTTCTTTATATTTGTTGTTGTTGAGTGGTAAAAACGAACCTTTTATATAAAATCATTGTATTTTGGGTCAGGTTTTCTTTGTTAGTATAAAAATATCTCGAAAAATCTGAAACCATATGATATCCTATATTTTGATTACCCATGGAAGTAAGAAATGAGGAAAATTCATGAAATTTTATAATTTTATACAAAAATTATTCATAAAATTGTATCCTTTAGGTTCCTTTCGATATCCTATTGGTTTACTAGGGTCAGACAAACATTTACTTACCATTACCATTGCGGAATCATGTCAAGCGTAACAGGCGTTGTTTGAAAAATGGTTTAAAATAACACGAAAATCGAAGATAGAATAAAATATGAACTGGACACGAGTACGCAGGCGTGTTATTACTCGTTCGTCGTCTATTTTGTTTTTTTTTTCTTTTAATATTCCGTACTACGTAGAAGATATTTTATTTGGTCAATTATAACCCTCTAAGTCATTTTAGGGGTCACAGAAGACAAAATTCAGTAATCTAATATATAAAAATTCTATGTCACAATGTTAGTTACCGTACTCCTCCGAAATTTTGTATAAGAATTATCAGTATCAGTAGATCAGTAGATCTGAGAATCAACTACTATCTATTTTTCACCCTATTTTTTTGCAAAGGATGTCGCGGGCTACAGCTAGTTAGATATAAAAGCAGAACATGTTTACGAGTTTTAAAAATATAGAATTATTAAATACTTACAATCAGCATAAACCTTATGCTGATTATAAGCTTTTAAACATTTTTTTCTAATAGTACATCCGAATATTAAGCCAATTTAAACCAGTAACCAAGATACATGTTCCAGAAACAACTAAGTATATGAGCAGTAGCTGACAAGTACATGTTTATTAAATTACTGGTCGTGTTTGATTTGGGTCTACTTTGAGTCTGTGGTCTTACTACACTCCTAGCTTTCTCAGAACATAATTTTAGGGCAAACTGTTCATAATAACTGAAGTTACTTGATTAATGCTCCACGTGTAACGAGTGCCTACTTAATATAGAAATTATTATTTAATTTGTATGTCTGAACACATTTTCATCTAGTGTTATTATTTTCGTCGTTGGCTTCGTACTTGGAATCAAAGCCACGTGAATTACCTACCAAATAATTTATATGAAAAAGAAACTGGACATATAAGTAAAAATCATCTTAGATAGAGTATACGTATCGAATACGTCTTGTATCACAGAGGCTTAGCAAAGAAATAGTTAGCATTTGACATGCAGGAGGAAAACCATAACTAGCATTTACAGACCACACAAATGTCCGCCCCATCCCAATAACCTGAATAGTATAAGATAGAGATAGATACAGATTTAGCGCCATAAATGTAACACAGTACTGGAATAGCTTAACTTTCTCTGGCGCGCCGTTGTTTACGCTCCGCTGCAATATTTGAGGCGGTGTCAATGCCAAGATCACGCATTCATTCTGTTATGTTTTATTCATACGTCTGTTCAATTATATGTCAATTGTACCGTGTGAACTTTAAGAGTCGGGTGTACTTACGTTTCCGCTGCTTCGTCAATGAGAAATGAATGGGTGCTTAATGATATCAGACGATAAAGTGTACAAATATAACTCGAAAATGCCTATGACATTGAAAGGTACTATTTAGGTCTCTGATGGCCCATAAAAAGAAAAATTAACTACATAAAAACTGTCCCAATTCGCTAGTGATGCGCAGACTTGAAACAGTCTTTTATTCAACAAATTGTGCAAAAAACATCTTTTAAAAGTCTATTTTTCTTAGATCTCAGATCTTCATGGAAATTAAATTAAACGTTGACATAAATTTAGGGCGCCGACGGAAAATATCTTTGTAATGACTTTGTTCCAGGCTCGTCAGTTTGATAAATCATACCATCTTAAGTCATCGCCTCAGTCTGGGGCTAAAAAAAATTGCGCGTACATTTAGATCTCTAGATTGAAAGGTCAAAGGTATGGCCGTATTCTGTTAGGTTCTGGGATTGTAACTGGAGCATTTTGTCAAATACAGCACCATCAGGCTTGAGGCTACTGAGGGGGGCCGGGCTGGCGGGGGGGATGGGGTCGGGGGTCTGTCGCGCCAGGCCTGCCCCCAGCCCCCCGAGCGGCGCATAGACTGAAATGTGCCGCCGATAAAGCACCCGCCAAAAACATGAACTTATTTTTTTTTGGTTCGTGTGGGCTGGGGTTAGACGTGGCATTTTATGTCGATGTTTGTCGTTCTAGATAGTTGAACGGTTACGCACTTTTCAGGATATTGAGATGTTATCTTTGTTCATAATTTTGCCTTAATATTTTTTCTCTAATTTAGTTAGGTGCAGTACTTAAAGTACTTAATTGAATGCAATTCCATATCTAATGATTCGGTATTATTAATAGTTTTCAAGATAGATTAGTAATATAATGACTGGCATAAAAAATAAATCGTTATTTCTAATATCTTATAACCAGACGCCAATATTACAAAATCCATAAAAAATATACGTAGGTACCAAGAACTAGGTTTTAATAAAAGATAATTTAAGGCCTACACATCGTATGCAGGGCGGAATAACTTATAGAGGCATAAGCGTTGAAAATTGAGGCCGCCCGCCCAGTCTGATATCGAGGGAAACTGACTCGAGACACGCACTCAAACTCACGCTAGTCCAGTCCACTCACCCATTATGACACTCTCAACGACGCACCTATACATCGAGACATCCATACCCGCACTATCCATTGCCGCCTCAGTATAAAACAATCAACCGAATCGGGTTATAAGCCGCAAATGCATGTCTAAAATTTTATATAGTCGTACCAACACTACTTTATTGCGTACATGTACAATAATCTGATATTCCTCGAATTTATTATACGAGCGATATTATGTTCTAGGATAAAGTAATAAGGGTGAGAATCGCGTGAATTTTATGTTCGAAGATTGTTAGTAGGGCTTCCTGGGAGCCGTTTTGGGGGTTTCATCGCCGCCTAGATATAGCCTTAGGTTTTGTGCACACGAACATAACTTTTTATATGGACATTTAGGTGTAGTACAAAATTAGCTGTCTAATTTTGTATTTAAGTCTGCCGTGAAGATGTCTTTAGTTTTCCGGCCTTGAACCTGGTCTTACATTGTGTCTGTTTAGCATATTATGTGATGATCAGCTGTCAGCATGAGTAAGCAACAAACATCCTCAGATTAATTTACTTTTGCATGACATTAATTTAACACATATTTGACATGACGACACAGAACGACAGAATAGACGTTAAAAAGGATTATTAGTCACCTATTTTAGTCTTTGGACAGAAAAAGATTTTTCTTCTTGTTTTATTTGTCACAATAAATTTGTATACAATTTTTTTTTTATATTTGCTCAGTACCGGAAGAGAAATGTTCAAAAATGAGTTGAATAATGCTTCAGGCATTCTATTCAACTAGTTTTTAGCACAATTATTATCTATAGCATTTATCCATGCACCATTGGCTTCGGTCCTACACCAACAGTTTTAACAAGTCAGCATACTTAAATACTCTTTATTGCCTGACCGTATCAAATAAATGCTCAATAAACGAACTACACAGTGTTAAACAAAAAACGTTGTACGAATTTCCAACAAAAATGCAGCGCAAGAAAAATACCCGACGACCTTGAAAAAAAAACTCATCCAGTGTACACTTTAGCAGAAAACGCGTTGTTTAGAACGTCGCCAGAAACGCTGGTGAGCGCAAATTGATAGTGACTAACACAATGAATCTAATCGGACAGAAGTTTTACTCTGTGTGACGCGTCACGACATCATAAGCATACTCGTAGCAAATTTTAATTTTGAAAATGATAGTAGCGCTTTCACGTTTTTGACCTTTTTTGTACCGTGATTTCAGTTCACTTGGAGTTACCGATTCGGCCTGCTAATGGCTTCATAAGTTTTAGCTAAAGTTTTTAGACTTGTTGTTGAAAAAAAAATGTCTGCACAAAACGCAGAAAGATTAACTTAGTTTTCCCTTAAAAGGTATGTGCTGTAAATGTTTTTCGGAAAGTAATTTTACTAGCGTATAGTCTATAGTAGACCTTCTGCGGCACATTTTTGCGTGCTTGCAAGTAGACGGGGCTATTGCCCTCCCCATACCATTGCAAGGCTACCCAGGGCCGCACTCGACGCGGGCTCGGTAGCCATGGCGATCGCTCGCGCGGGCTCGTTGCGATAGTGACACCCCTGCCACCCCCACCGCCGCTTATTATGGGCTCTTTTCAATTCGCCTTCAATGGCGGCTAAATCTTTACCTGAAGGCCGCACGAATGATGTCAGGTACAGCCCTGGAACTGAGCTCTGATACCGTGATATTTTTAGTGTGTTGGTAGCTCTTGAATCCGGGGAGTGTTTTGTTCAAACTCTTGATAGGATTATATTATTGAGTTTTTTATGGTATTATCATTTATTATGTTGGTACTTTGTGTATTTTCATTATATTTCCTCCCTAGCGATAAAAACATGGGCAAACATCACCGTTGGTTTTAATATTTGTTGTCCCGAACCCCAAACAAGTGAAAAAATATCTTATTCTAAGAATTGGATTATATCATTAAATATTTATTCTTTAACTTATCGATTTATCGATGCGAAATAGAAATAATCATGTAAATGTAAGTATGCATTTTCCGAGTATTAGATCGATAAGTTGGTAGCCAAAGTAGATAGTACAGATATTATATTATAGATAGTAGAGCCGGAAGAGTTCTAGTAAACAAGTGAAGGTCGCTAGATACCGCGGCCGTCAACTGAAGGGCTATTTTGTTTTGACCGCCACCATACTTGCATGTGAATAAAATACGAACATATTAACGATTTTCCCCAATGTAAGAAGCATTAGTTACGTAATCGACGATGTTAGTATAGGGTAATTTTAACCTGTTTCTAAAGAATTAAACTTTGTAGAGCTTAATTTTTTTCTTAGAATTGTTCTTAAATTGACTTCTGTTTGTATGATATTTTATCCTAGTGTGTTTCTTAACTTTAACCAGAAAATCTACATTCAGAATATTATCATTTTCATTTAAACCATTTCTAACGAGTTTACTCAATGTTACCTATTTGTGTTAGCTGGAGTTCATTTATCTAAAGTACTGAAAAGGTCGGAAGTAACGATAAAGTTACTTCTACAATCAAATAAATTATCAAATTGTATAACGCATAGTATTTCAGGCTGTTATTTATTAATTTCACGACTTGATGGATAGTGGAGTGGCATAGTACACCGTATCACAGTGCGCGACCCACTGAGGAGTCGAACGTAACATATCTAAATGCCGTCTGTATCAGTAAATGATTTTTATCTTTGGTCGCCCATAAACCAATAAATTAATTAAGATGCGTTCATTGGAAATTGGATGCAAACTAGTCACAAGTGACACATCTAATGTGGTTCCAATTGGCAACCACATACTTATTATTCCGCGGGGTTATTCCCTGTTTACATTATTTAAGTAGCTATTTTCCTTTTTGACTCTATGCTACTTTTATAGCTTGAAAACTAGACTAAAACAAACATGATGCAAAAAGAGAAAAAAAAAATTAAACTATAATAGAGCCCGATTGTACAAAATCCGGCCCTGTACTAGAAGTACAGTGTATGCCAAGTCGCAGCTTGCTATTTGTGCGCGCCGGGCCTCCGAACCGCGTACCTATTGCCGACGGGCGGGGGGACCCTGCCTAACCCATTACACTAATAGCGTGCAAGTATCTCTACTACTCTAGAACTACTGAACTGCTTCGAAGTTTTATGTCACAGGCATAGACGCAATTTTCTTTTTTCTTTTACGAGCAGTTATGAAATGGAGAGTTGTTATCGTTGAGGTAAACATTGAAAGTTTTGTGTTGTTGGTTTCGATTGAATCAGCTGTGTAATACTGTTTTAATGTTTACTACATTACCTAGTACATTCTGTTTTATGACATGAGGCGTCTGTTTACATGGGTCTAAAAAAATTTTAGCGAAATACAGTGCCATGCCCAATTAAGAAAATATTTGAGGGGGTAACAGTAATTTACATCCCGTAGAGAGAGATAATTACACTGCCAAAACAACCAGAAATCATTTAGTTAATGGTCAATGCATTTGATGCAGTTTTTAGCTTACTATAATTGACTACGAAATCAATGTTTTTTCTTGGTACAGGTCTAAGATTAAGGTTGGTAAGATAGGTAAATAAAAAAAGATGAACGTATCTTTTTTTTTTAAGTTACACACTGGTCCCAGCTTCTAGTCTTAGTAGATTCAATTGACTGGCCTGTTGGTCTAGTGGTTAGTGGTCCTGACTGCTATACCAGAGGTCGTGAGTTCGATTCCCACCCAGTACAAATGTTTGTGTTATGAGCACGGTCATTCGTTCTGTGTCCGGGTGTAATTTATCTATAACATATTATGTATTTAGAAAAATATAAGTATGTTTATCAGTCATCTAGTACTTACAACACAAGTTACTCTTGTATATTTAATTTGAGACTAGATGGCGTTGTGAGAATGTTGAGGAATATTTATTTGTTAATAAAAACATTTTTGAAAACTGTTTTTTACATGGAGGGACTACCTATCTATTTCACAAGCCATTGTTAATATTAACATAGTAAGTAGATGATATAGGGTAATATATAACCTGTATTATTTAGTCTACCGACTTCATTACTAGTCCAGTCATTTGGTAGGAAATATGGGGGTTACCTGGAAAGTTTTCCGGGAGTTTTGAAAATTGGGTATTTTATAGATTTGGATATGCTCTTTTCGAATTTTGACTTTGCCACCTCGTACCACCGCCGCTCGCGCCGCCATTTTGAAAAAATGGCGCCCAAAAACGGTTTTTCAGGAATATCTCCTTTCTGAGGCATTTTACGACAAAAATAACTTCTACAAAATTAAACTAGAAAAAAAATCCTACACTTTATGTCTTAATCACTTTTCCATAAAATCAATAGTTTTGAATGTACGAGCGCCGCAAAGTATTTACTTATTCATCTGCACCACCACCTGTTTTTCGTATATTTTTCTAAAATGTTCTATTACTGCCGCTGGTTTTCAAGTGAATTACCACAAATTAAACAATTTGCCGTATAAGAAGCCATAGCTCTAAGAACATAAACAACACTGTACGACAATAAACGTACACTGATGATTTAGTCTAAACGAAATATTTCTCTTAATATAGCTTCTACCGACAAATATTTCGTTGAAGTTTCGTTAAAAGTCGAGGGAAAGGGCCCGATTCAAGGTGACATATTACCCTGATACCTACTTCTTGAAAACCGGCGGCAGTAATAGAACAGTTCAGAAAAATGTACGAAACACTCGTAGTAGTGCAAATGAACAATACTTTGCGGCGCTCGTACGTCCAAAACTATTGATTTTATGAAAAAGTGAATAAGACATAAAGTGTAGGAAATTTTTTCTAGTTTAATATTGTAGAAAATATTTTTTTCGTAAAATGCGTCGGAAAGGAGTTATTCCCAAAAAACCGTTTTTGGGCGCCATTTTTTCAAAATGGCGGCGCGAGCGGCGGTGGTGCGAGGTGGCAAAGTCAAAATTCGAAAAGAGCATATCCAAATTTAAAAAATACCCAATTTTCAAAACTCCCGGAAAACTTTCCAGGTAAAACTACCAAATGACTGGACTATACTGAGTCTTCTAATAATTGTAGGCATGGAACGACTAATTAATGTGACATGCTTGAAATTGTCGTTAATTTGATGATAAGGCTTAAAATTTTGTGCTTGTAAGTTTTGTTTGTAATTTTGACATATTTCTTGGAGTCAAAATTTAAGTAACAAAATGAAATACGCTTTAATACCTTGTTTACAGGGAAAAAAAGAAAATGGACATCTTTCCTTACTTCTATTTTGTATTGTTTTTTTCTTGGCGTACTAACAATAAATAGTTTTTAACGATGTTTGGATGTCTTCAATGACTAAAGAACAAATTTAAAGAACCTATAAATTTATGCGAGTCATAATAAAACCTATCCGTCTATAAAATGTAAACTATTTTCCTAAGTACCACGTTTGGCAGTAGTTTGTGAAATCTGCAGGGCACTCCCTTGTCTGCCCAGCAGTTAAAAATAGTTGGCATTGAATATAGATAGAAACACCTTCATAGTCGGTGATGAACTTACAGAAATAGATACTAAAGTTAACGTGAGAATCAATCTAAAGTTTTAGGCAATAAAAGTGAAGTTTGATTTTTCTGGACGACTCGTATTTAAAAAGAACTAATTGTTTGTAAATCATCGGGGCCTACTATCGCTTAAAGGATCGCTATCGTTATTATAGATGTTGAAAAGAGACACCATTCTACGTCGTGTAGTGCGCTGTCCCACTTACACAACTTGTCGTGATTGGCCCCTTTAATACCACACCATGTATAATATCAAACCAAAATTATTAATTCTTAAAGCCACTATTGATCGCCGAACAAATACTGAATATCGATTTATAAAAGTTATGAATGAATAGATAGTATTACATAAATTTAGAACTGGTTTTGTTAAACCTAAAAATAAAATCTCGCTTTTTATATGGTGTGGATCTGTTGTTTGACAAACAAACTATGTAAAAATATTTTTACGTGGAAGAAGTTTGAAGTATTCTCGGCCTACATTTTTTCCCAAATTTGGCTTCAAGTTCGGGTTTAGTTGAATACCATATTGATATGGAATAAGCCTAAAAGAACTGTAGAACTAAAAAGTAGTTGAATGAATGTTATAGACTTACACATTTTACACGTGAGTTTTATTTGAACGCACTTAGATTTATCTGTCTAGAGCTCTTTAAATTCCATATTTTACATCCTTGTTTTGATATTTTTATCCTAAATTATTAATTGTCTTGTTTTTTCTTTGCAACTAAACTATCTTTAATTCAACAATATATCGAAAATAACGAACAAAATTAATAGATTTTTATTAAAATTGATGTGTTTTATTGCATAATTATGCGTAGCTTACCTGCCTTCATCTATATTTAATTGTTAATAGATTCCTAAAATATTTTTTTATATCGTATTATTAATTCATATAGGAACGGGTGACGGTAGTAGAATGACATCACGACGCATTCACTTATCATTTTTATTAGACAGCTATACAACATTAACACTACGATTCTATAGAAGTGTATTTTTAATCTTTGATATACACTAAACACTTCAAAACAGTTGTAAATAGTATCGTCCGAGTGTATAATATTTATTGACTCTTAAACAGTAAAAATCAGAACATAGGTCCTTTTTGTTCTTATTAAGTGGTAGTTGAAGGTAGGATAAAAAAGCCTACATACAAATAGTAATTGATATTAAATAAACCTTCATTAATAACACCGCTTCTTACAAACGAACACCAATTAGTACGGATTTAAACAACTATTGATATACCATAAATAACTGAACACTACACTCCACCCTTTGCCTAGCACGGGTAGCATGACATTTAGAAAACCCATTCATGAATGCTTATCTTCAAAGAGGGGGACATATTTAGTATACGCTACACGACACACGTAGATAATAATTGGTGGCGCAGAGAGCGTAGTACCAACGCTTCAAGTAATATTCCTGTAATTGTGGGAGAGGGACGCCGCTCTACGTCGTGCAATGTGCCGTCACGTTTCCACAACTGACGTAATCTCTCGCATACGTTGGTAGAGCCTCAGATTACACGCAGCGCGGCGTCGGGTAACGATACTAAGTATGTTATTTTACTGGAATAATGGCCGTCCAATTAAACGGTGTGATAATTTTACGTTATTTTTGATTGTATAATAAAGTTACAGTTATGGTAACATATGTAATTGTTTTTATGTAGAGACTGTGCCAAGAGCAGATAACTAGAGACTAAATAATGTTTCCTTGTTTGTTTAGTATTTTCTTTTATGTCTTAGAAGGCTGAGATTTGACCTTATCGGTATCTAAATTTGTACTACATATACAAATGAGGCAGCAAGTGCAGTAACACTGTCAACTTTTTCTGTAAACTGGTGATGTATTCAAGCTGCACATTTTGCAAAGTTTAAAAAAGAATCACAGGCCGAAAGGCTATTACCGCTTGCAGTACTTTCTTAAACAAAAATTCACGAAATTACATATAAGTTAACATAATAATGCAATATTGATAGACACTTTGGTATAAAAGCTAGGACATCTAATCTAAACGGTCTGCAGAGATAGTAAATGTAATTATGATTTCATTGCGTTATTAATTGGTTTAGAAGATCAATGCAAGTAAATATCAAGGGGCCTGGTACGACATCTTAGAATATAACGCAGCTTTTGTTAAAGCGAGGCGGCGCTCTATACTGGATAGAGCGGTATCTCTCTTCCACAACCGAAATAGTATAGGCAGTGAAAATAGGTAATTTGTAAAGTTTAAAATAATAATATTCCACGACTTTCACACAACACAAGCAGGGCTTGTATTATGAGTACCAGACACCTGATAAACATACTTATGTATTTCTAAATACATACCTACACATTATAGATTACACCCAGATATAGAACAAATGATCGTGCTCATCACACAAACTATTGATTTGTCTATGTCCTGGGTGGAAAAGCAAATTTTAGGTCTTCTTTGTCGTCATTAGTTTTACGTATACTAAATATGTATATTTTTACATCGTCAATTAAGTTTTAAAATATGCGGCGGAACATCGCAAATTCCTTGCATTTATAAAAGTAACCGTTTAACAATAGTATAAATTGTTAGGAAATCTAATTTTAGACTGGAGTTTAGTAAACCTACTTAGGTATTTAGTAAACACTATTCATATATTTTTGAGGGTAACCTATTAAAATCTCGAATTTCTGTTACCCGAATCTTAAAACCCCGAAAACGCTTGGTAGAACTTTTAAAAGACAGGTGTAATGATTGTCGACTTTTTAAAATCCCTTTTTTAATTTCCCAGATGAATCATTTTCCAAATGCACTAAAACCAAATTTACAAAAAGTATTTTTTTGTTTCCCATATTCTCATAATCCAGATACAGTTATACCAGATTCTCAGAATACTTTTTTTTATTTCCCATCGTACCATTTTCCAAATAAACTATTACCAGATTCTCATAATCGTTTTATTTGATTTCCATACAATCATATTCCAGATGAACTATTACCAGAATTTTAATAATCAATATTTTTTTTAATTGAACAACGTTTAAGAAAATCATCACTTTGTATAATGTCGTTTGACATAATTTTCAGTTCGTCGAATATTTATTTGCTATTTGCGCTAATGATCAAAAGGTATAATGTTCATTTGATATCCACACTCCTGCCTAAAAAAAAACCTAACCTAACCTAAATTAGGTGAGGTTAGGTTTTTTTTTTTTTTATTTGTTAAAATCTATGTTTATTGAAGTGAAAATATTATCCGGATTTAAAATACATGGATTTAGTTTTTCTAGATATCGTTTATTTGAATTTGAAAAATCTTGATTTAAAAAATCTGGATTTCAATTATTTGACATTCAAAAATCTGTGTTTTAAAACATCGGGCTTTCTAGTATATGGATTACGGTCATCTGGATTTTGTGCATTTAGATTTCGTGTGTCTGGATTCTGAAACATCGTACAAATGAATAAATGGTTAAGTGAAATTTGGTGTTGCGATTGTATGGCAAATAAAACTTCGGAATTTTAAAATTCGGGATTTTGATAAAAAGTCCAATCGTTTTCTGGATTATGATGTTCGGAATTTTAAAATTCGGGATTAAGATAGGTAACCATTTTTGAGGCTTAAACAAAAGAAATAATGTTTTTGTATTTTATTTATTTATTTGTGTAAGTCATCATCAATTAAAATAAAACTATTAATTTACCTCTTCCACAAAATTGTCAGTTAGATTACATGTGTTTATCATCCTATTCCCAATTCCCTTTAAATTTTACCAACGGCCCTGCGAATTTCGGCAAAGGGATGGTTACTATAGAAACGGCAAGACTTACCTACCAGGTCTCAATTTAACACAGAATTATTGATTACACGGATCAAAATGCTCACCGAGAGTGTGGCATCCATCTTGTATAGATATCATTCAATAATTTTGATTCAAATTTTAAAACGATGTTCTAATTTGAATTTAAAAAACATTTTTTATTTAAATTGCGATGCCGGTTTGTAGAAAAATAAATGATTGTGTTCTGTTTATGAATTTAAATTGTTTTTAAATTTTTATGAGGAAACTTATTGGTGGTACTAACTAATGAGTTTATTATTTTGTTTGTTTTTTTTTTTTGAAGGTTAGAATGAGACAGCATTATTACACTGCATCATGTAATATATGAGTGAATGAGACAAAAGTAGGAATATCATCAGCCAGTATTAGACATATTATTTTAAATTAGTTTTTTAAAGACATGTTTCATATGCGTAACGTGCGTAATACAATGAGCATTTCTGTGCGTTTGCGTATATCTGCAAATACTTAACAGTTTTACTCATAATACTAAACTTAGGTAGAGCGACAATACATTTAAAAGCCTTAGTAATCGTCCTCATAATACTTCTATTGGTAGCATTTAGAATATTTTTTGTTATAGCCATAGTTACAAGTACAAGTGTACTTTAATTAGGCGCGACCTTGTGGCCTGTCGTTACGTTGTAAGCGTTCTTTGTTCATTTATTGTGCATAAGTAAGTTTCCTGACAGTTATTGGTTAATTAGTGCAGGTATAAAGCTCTACTGTAGGTTCGATGTTCCGTGCTGAATGCTATTAGTACTAGAAATGAGAAGTTAGGAAAGACCTAGATTTTTTCGATTTGTGCCTTTCAAAATGTTTTTTTAATGACGTTGAAGGCTTTACAGTTATAAATTCTTTGTTTTCTAATACATAATTTTTTTGCTTAATGGTAATAAAACGTTTATTTCTTTTTTTTCTTGCCTCTTCTCAATCTATATAGGGGCCTTTATGTTACTGGAATCTCTGAACACAGCATTGAGTTTAGAGTGACTGCCTATTTGACCTCCACAATATATTGTCATAGGTAACACAGGAAAATGTTTTCTGAAATACATCCTTATATGGATAACGAATTGTGCGTATTTTAGTTATACTGAAAAATGGGCGATACCTCGTAAAAATGATAGTGGTTATTCAACTGGCAATGTAACTTTACAAGTACCGTCTCAAAAGCTACATACACTAAAAGAAAAGACGGAACAAAACAACAACAAACAAGCACGTTATTCTGTTTTGATGGGCAATTCTAAAAAAAAACTTCGCGGTACATTTTATAGAGCTTCAAACGTAAATGATACAATCTTTGCTTTAAGAGATAGATGTTGACCTTTTAAGCATACATACATAGCCATGACCATGAATGTTGGATCGACTCCATTACGTAATCTATGCGCTCATCTTTCCTTATACAAACAACACTCGAATCCGAACTCTATCTCTTATACACCAAGGTTGGTTATCCATTGTAGAGTCGAGTACAAATTTGACATACTAGTAACTTGTTGCATTGCTGTTTAGGGTTCACACTAGTTCCTTATTGATATTTTTAGTGTTATCGTTACAATTTACTTACTATATTTTGTGTTTTATTTCGATACGTAGGTGAGACTTGAACTGATTTTGGTAAATAATTGTATCACCTTATTTGGGATTTTTGGAATTCAAGGAAGTAGCTACCTACTAGCAATCAAGCTTATGGTACTTGCTACTTTGTTTCCAGTAGAAAGATTATTTAGGAAAGTTTTCGTAAATTATTAACGGAGACAATTTTTCAGTGTTTTTTTTTGTTTGTTCAGAGAAAACAAACGATTCTTTTTTATGATTATTAATGGTTACAATAGTTGGCAGACTTAGATATATTTTCTGATACTACATCTCAGTATTCAGTGTACAAATAATGTTACAAAATTATTGAAATAGTAGTGTTCCCTTCGTGCCTAAAATGTAGTCAAAATCTTAACCAACAACATTCCTGTACCACAAAACCCCACACAGAAACAAACAATATTATTTATTGCACAAAAACAGTTGAGTGGCAGTCTCTCTGTCGATCCACTTGCAGCAATCATGACTTGTTCGCAGCTTCCGGCGGTAACCACCATGATTGCGTGTGACATCGCATGCTAGATGCTCTCGAGTGGCTCCGGCCGTGTGAAACTTCTTGCTTTAAAATAGACTGGACTAGAAACGTCAGTCGAGGGTCTGGACATGTGCACTTATATGAAGTGTACAATTGTGTAATGCTAGTGAGTACTGGACTAGGAATATTCCTTGAAGATTTGTAGGTGTTGCGTCGTGTGATTGGTTTTAATTTTGTAGAGTAGTACAAAAAAGGGAAAACTGACGGAAAATAGGTACAAAACTCCTTGCTTTAAAGCAGTCTGGAATAAAAACGTCAGGCGAGATCCTTCTATGAAGTGTACAATCATTGTGTAATGCTAGTGAGGTACTGGACTAGGAATATTCCTTGAAGATTTTTAGGTGTTTCTTTGCAGGATTGGTTTAAATTATGTAGAGTAGTAAAAAAATGGAAAACTGACGGAAAATAGGTATGAAACTCCTTGTTTTAAAATTTACTGGAGTAGAAACGTTAGGCGTGATTCCTTCTATGAAGTGTACAATAATTGTGTAATGCTAACGAGGTACTGGAACTAGGAATATTCCTTGCGGATTTTTAGTTGTTTTTTCACATGATTGGTTTGAATTTTGTAGAGTAGTGCAAAAAAGGAAATCTGGCGGAAAATAGTCACAAAACTCCTTACAGTAGTCAAATGAGATCCCTTATATGAAGTGTACCATCATTGTGGTATACTGGACAAGATGTATTTCTTGAGGGTTTGATAATGTTGCGGTATATGATGATAGATTTATTTTTGTAGAGTTGATAATGTAAAGTAGTACGAAAAAATAGGGAAAAGCGACCCGGTATAGGTGTGAAACTTCTTGTTTAAAAATAGACTGGACTAGCAATGTCAGTGGAGGGTTTAAGGGTATTGTAGTTAGTATTGTTGCAATATTGATGTCAGATAAATAGTAAATGTACTAGTAGTGGCTGATTTTTTCACCATGGCAATGACATTTTGGAATCGTCGATCTTTGTTTGTCGATCTTTGAAACGTGAAATGACTGAGACTAATTAGCATTATTTATGCCTAACTTTTCTACTACTAAAGAAACTTCATATCTGTTACAGTTTTCGCACCCTATTACAAAAATAACACCATCAATCTATTTAACAAGGCAGTGGTCAAAATATTTTCCTGTTCAGATCGATCTATGTCGATTGGGGATACTCTTATGAACTCGACGAATACTTTGCTTCCTTATATGCGCCTTTCATTTATTTCTTTTGCGTAGCTTTTTCTCAAACTGCGTAGGAAGGATCTGATATTGCCAGATTCATTTGATGTAGCGACTTACCTACCATTTTAACCCTAAAATTAATTTTACTAGGTATTTAACGTAAACTAAAGTTGAAAGAATGATCGTATTAAACGTCTCAACTTCACATTTTGATAGTGTTAAATATTGCTACGTCCAGAATACAATAAAGTGAAATTTCTGTCCCAAATCCTAGACCAACGATAGCTCAAGATTAATTAATGTCTCACTCACAAATCTGTAAGCACGAGTACTAGAATGACGTACTGATTGATAACCCGCAGGAGACCAGCGAAATGTAGCACGGAAAAATAATTCTTATTACGTTCCACATAAGGTACACTTTTCTTAACGTGACTATAGATCAAACTTAATACAAAATTAATCCTTGGTTAAGTTTTACTAATATAATGCCATTTTTCAACCACTGATAAATGCATATAAAAGACCTAACCCGAACGTTTTTTAATAATGTCAGAGCTCTCCAATTGCTCCTGATATAAGAAAACCCTGTCAAAAGACAACTGGACGTGCAGTCAAAGCCTTCGTGCGTATAAGAAAGGGTCACACATTGCCAGTGGGTTTATTTAGGATATTGGGCAGCAGACCGTGTGCTGTTGACTCCCAGAGGACTGTTAATGAAGACAGGGGTAATGATATTTTCAACACCATCTATAAGGGACCTTAGATGTAGGATATATTAGGTCTGCGGTTGAGACAGACTGATTTCGTTGCGTGCTGTAAATAATCTTATTTATTTGAATTTAAGAATCAATACGTTATAATGCGTTGCACATAAAATAAATACAAGGGTATTAAAACACTTCTATAAAAAATATGTATAGTAGCTTTAATAAATTTTAAAATATATTATGATTGCAAGTATTTAGTCAAATTAAAACCCTTCAGTTTTGCATCGTCGTATGAGATGATTAGTAGCATCTTGGAAAGGTAAGAGTCACCTTTTTTCGACCATTTTAAAATTTACAGAATAAAAGGAATAATCTATGCAATATATAAGACCTAAACAGCTGATGGATATGATAAATTCTATCCAAATGTCTGAAAGAAAATTTACAGAAAACCGATTTTCTGTGATATCCTACCTTCATGCGTCATGTTCGCAGTGATTTATGAACATTTTCACGTCATTTTATGTTTGTTAATGTTAGTAACAAGCCGTAGACATTGAAAACAGTTCCAAAAATCTAAATCTTTTATGAGTTATTATTAAAAAGAATTGATACAATTTTTGTTATGTATAGCACAACAATATATAAAAATGAAATTCCGTGTTTCAAATTCATACTAAATCGTAATCAGGCGATAAATTATACATCAAATAATGTTAGAATAGATTATACATAAGTTTTTGAAGCTAATAATTGAATTATATTGAATAATAACGTTTGGATATGATAGGACATATTCAATGTAGAGTAATTTTAAATTATAAAGAGTGTTTAAGCTAACCCCAATAACACCTTAAACACTAGGTACTCCTGAGTATAAATAGGAATAATCGTCTTGAAGAGTCAAAATAATACAATTATATTTGTTTTTGTTATAAACAAAAGCCTACATAGTAACAGTTACCACAACTTCAATAAGTTTCCGCCTCCTTACACCACTCGATATAGTTAATGTTATGCAATTTGTTCGTTGTTTTGTATGATGACGTCACACAACGTGCGCGCCAGTTCATGGTCATGATCAAGTTCATACAATTTTTCATACATGATTTAGTACCAATTATCCGTGTGTGGGTCTTTTATTTTTGTATGTAGCTTGCATTACTGAAAACATTTGCTAGTCACGCCAGTAAGTCAAAGTTGAAATTCAATTATGATAAAATAGTTGAGACTGTTTAATTAGTCGAATTAAATACTGACGATATTGTATAAAGACTTTTGACATCTATAATATAATAATATTATTAGAGATTTTTAAATGCCTTCTCTTTTGCAAGTAAAAAAAGAGTATGTATCACCATAATTCTTTGATTGCGGCTAGGCGATTTCGGAATATTTGGAGTTTGGTTTTCGTTTAATATTTCCTCAACCTATTAAACGTAATTGTCATATATCTATATAAAGTAAATGTAACGTATTAAATCGTTTTAAGCCTATCAGTATTACGTAACTTCACACTAGTTTTGGTAAATATAGTTTGTTCAAAAAAGTTGGTTTACCACTACAGTTATCCTTAAACCAATTTTACAATTACCTAGTACAGAATCAGAGTAACACAAAAAAGACAATTTGGTCATTAATTAAAAAACAAAGGAAAAAAAGTAAGTATGTAATTCATAATACCTATGAAATACACACAACACTGGCCGTAATTGCTAAAGAAAATAAAAGTCTAATTTAGAAACCAGTAATTATGAGTATTCAAATATGTTTTAAAATTCTGTTCTATTTTTAAATCCGTTGGTAGATGACACAATGCAAATAATCACGTCATTTAAACTTCTAAGTAAGGAACATAAAAACAAATGAATGAACGAGCTGTCAAAAAAACTTAATATGATTTTAATAATAATTAAAATGAAGATATAGCATTTAGTATAATAATGTTATTAAAGATAAAGTTGCCTTAATTGAAACTAGTGTTATTTGAAGTGCCGTAAATAATTTAGCGAGCATAAATTCAAAGGGGTTGCTATGGCAACCGTGATCACAATAGAGTCGAAAAACTGTTATTATTTGTTGTGTAAGATTATCATACGAAGCAGAGTGCGGTCTGTTAGCAACGCTCATGGATTTTTCCATAGTCAAAACCTTACAGTTGAATAGAAATAATTTTCTCTATTCTAAGATATGCTTGAGCAAAATACTGTAATTTAGAATGTTTTTATTTTTTTGAAATACGATTTGTTTACTCCTTAGCGTCAACAAAATATTCTTACATTTAATTAAAGCTATTAAAACCAACTTTAAACTTCCTGAAACGTTTTAAATTTATAAATACTTAATTAAACTTAAACTCTGGACTGTTACAAGGTCATGTATATTTAAACAATTAAATTATTCTTGAGTTGCAAACATTGTTTCGATAGTTAACTTTATTTTCACAGTAAAAGTTTTGTTTATTTTAAGCAATTGCCACCCAATGTCAAACATTCAATCAATCAATTACTTTTGAATTTTAACAAATAATTTCAATCATGAATGAAATTGAGCCAATAGTCACGACTCGTGCCACAACAAGAAATAAAAAAAAAATCCAGAAAGTTTACGCGATTATTTACATTCATTCTTTCGATATTCACATTAGATTCCTTTTTCAAAAACTAATGACAGCGGCCCCGAATTCTCGGCGTGGCCTTAAACTCTACGGTAGTCAAGGCCAGCGTGACGCCACCGATATTAATATATTTATTAATGCTGCGTTCACGCTAGGCCTCAAAACTTGGCCTCACCACTGTCACATAGCAATGCATCACCGCGGATGCGAAGAGCACTTAAATTTTTACGACTTCATGTATTGACTATTAAAATTTATCGCATAATACACTGCTACCGATTTATTTGTTTCGTAACATCATTTGCTCGTAGACGCAATTACTGACAGTATATTTAAATTGAAATCATTTGTTTGATTAACTATCGTTTCGTATGGTATAACATTTTAAAATGCATTGTAATTGTACTGTATTGTTTTTAAATACAATGAAACTTTTTGGTATTTCCTTTTCAGTTGACTAGGTATTATTACTAAACAAAACAACCGTCATGTTTCAGCGATGTTGATAAGACATGAAAGATATTATTACTGTAATTGCATGCATTACATCTTTATTGAAACTCATCGCAATTTCACACACGGAAATCGAGAATTTTCCCCTATTTGTATGTGTGCTAAAAGTATTGACGTATGTGTGTGTGAGAGAACCGCGTGCAACTACGGCCGAGGTCGCCCACATTCGATCTGTGCAAATTTTCGTTCGGCGGGATCACTGGCCGGTCTCAGGGTCGCACCGCCGTATCTCTCAATTTTTGTTTGTTAATTATAAAAATAATGCGTTATATAACTAGCTAGCCGCGTCTCGCTCTCTCGCGCGCCGGTCTCCATAGCTCCCTCTCTCCGCCACCGGCGTTGCGCCGCACACAATCAAAGCGCCTAGAAAAATACATCCACAAAATTCGGCGGTGCGTTTCTATGTGTGCGTGAATGACGTTAGCGTACAATGCGATTACAGGTCCGCATCGGAGCTATTTATTTTATAACTACTACGCATTTAATATATTTATTTTATGTTTGCAGAATATGCTACGCTTTCTAGCTTGGTTTTTGATATTTTTGCGATGATGGCCCATTGTGACGGTGGAGTGTAATAGATACGTTGACGTGTCGAACTAGCTTATCGATATTTATAAATTATAGATGAAAAGTGACACGGGCCAAGACATTTGCCATTTAAACCGGATTTCTGCCAATTTCTCAAAACGGATAAAAGTTGATTCTTAATGCGTAGATATTTTTTTCGTTTGAGTGAATAATTTGAAGTAAAGGTTACGTCGAACCCGTGTCTGTTGGCGAATACCTAAATATGTAGTATATTACAGGCTCAGTAGGTATAGCAGTATGGTAAGACTTTTTGTTAAAAACCGTTGGCTCATAAGAAACTCGTGCGCTCTTAAAGCCATTACGTAAAGAAACAAATGTAAAAACGTATTTACAGATGTCATACATATTATATTGATGAATTCTGATGGCGGTTGCGGTGAGGGCGTTGCCTTAGTAAAAAATAGTTGCTCTATGGAGTTTGTTTTTGCTTGACATGATAATAAAGGCCTTATTGATGGTTTTCTCTACGTATTCAAATGTTACTGAATACTACATATAAACATTA
Source organism: Chrysodeixis includens (assembly GCA_941860345.1). NCBI lineage: Eukaryota > Metazoa > Arthropoda > Insecta > Lepidoptera > Noctuidae > Chrysodeixis > Chrysodeixis includens. The sequence goes on from OW796092.1 coordinate 2,293,219, forward strand.
AAACACATTTGGCTATTATCTTAGTGAACAATAATATTCATAGCTAGACTTTAGTCGTTTCGTTCGTTGAAATTAGAGCTCGTAGCGTTTTAGTGTCTACATGCTACGTGCTACGGTCTACAACAATTAATGTTTTGAAAACGTATTTATTTAATTTTATCTCTTGGTCTATGATAAATATGATAACACACGAAGACCCGTTTTTAAATATTATAGATTTATCTACTTACATAATGTTTACTACAACACAAAAAAATATAAAAACGCCCGAATTATTTCAATGCAGTTTAGTTTATTAATAAAATTAATCTCCCACAAATAACCTAAAGCAAAATAAATAAAAAAATAAACACCACTCGTACCGCTCAAGGAAAATGATATCATAATAACGCGAAGACCAGAAGTGCATAAATAAACAAGAGCGTCGAATTCGTCACTGTAGTTACACGTGCCGCGGTTTTTGTCCGGGATGCGATGTTTGGCAGTCATTGTATGCAGCGGGTATTTGCGCACCGAAGCCTTGGCCCCCGCTGCCCCCCGCTCCCCGCACCGCCCCCCTCCACCGCCCCCGTCCCCCGCTCGACCCGCGATACATGCACGCAACGCATAGATAACGTTAGCTCGAAATTGAATGTCGGACTCATTTGAAACATGAATATTGTTTTGAATTCTCACTGCTTTGTTAGGTTCGATATTTTTGTATTGAACTATTACTTTCTTTGTTTTGTTTATTCATGGTTTTATATTTGATTGATCGTTTTTGATTTTGATGTTCCTCCTCCTCGGAAACAGAATGAGAGACAGGGGTAATAAACACAGCTAGATCAAGTTTAATCCAGTGCGTGCACGTACATTTCTACAAATGCGGACAGCAGTGACTCATCATTTCCTGCTTAGTTTTGTCCTAAATATTTCTGGGAGCAATAATATTCGTACGGCTATGACTAGAAAGCGGTTCAGTGTTTATAAATGCATGTACCGTCACCTAAAACCAGTTTAGAATCTGAATGTACTTATAGCTTTGTTTCAGTATTACGAGTCACTGAACGTAGCTAACACCTTACGCTCAATGACTCAAAATGGACTGAAGTAAAGTGTTCTTTGCGAGCTTATGCGTGCTTATGCAGTGATAATTTGCGCACGCACTTTGCGAAATCATGCGTTTGGGGCTCGCCCCTCACACCCCAATTTACATATACGTTTCAACCGTGCATGCAAAACATGGATTTTAATATGCGATAGGTACTCGACTAGTGCCAACTTTGTTAGAATTTATTTGCATTATCTATTGTTTTATTAATATTAAGTGTTGTGGCAGGATGTATTTTATTCTTCTTTCTGTTTTTACGTGTTTCAAGTACATTGAACCAAACTAGATTTGTTATTCTATTGATAGGAAGTTTTGACTTTGAACGTATTTTTATGATGTATAAAGTAGAGAGGCAAGTTTTGATATTTTGTGTACTTTAATACAGTTTCAATGATGCTACTTTGTTTAGTTTAGAGGACAAATATGTGTTCTTAAAATCTTCAAACAAATGTATTATATTCGATAGGTAATTTTAGTAAGATCTTATTATAGTATCTAACATTGGTGCAACATTAATATTCTAAACGCAAATATGTACCAAAGGTAGGTACACCTATAATTCATAGTTTATCGGAGAGCCCATGTAAATTACCATTAACAAAGTACGTTTTACGTTCTTAAAAATTCCCAAATCAGGTAAAATTCACGCTGAAATATATTTAATAATAGGTATTGTTCAAGTAGGTTTTTACCTGACAGGGAAACTTTGTATAAAATTTAAGAGATATTTTTCGCTTTGTTTTTTGATACAAAATGTGCCCCGAATTTTTATCATAATTTGACTTTTGTTTCCTTAATGTCAAGTTGATACAGACACGTGTAAATTGTTTACGATATGAAATAAATTATTCCCAATACTTCAACAAAAGACATAAGTATTTTCTTCTAAAAAGATATCGATAAATTATTGGCCTGCTTATATTTCCATTTCTAAACAACTTCCACTTTTATCAATGCAATATTTTTTATCTATCATGAATAAATAATAATCAATGCCTTTAACCGATTAAAAAACTGCAAGACGATGAAAAACAAATGACGATTATGTAAATCTTTCAATGATTCATAATATATATTGATGTAATTTTACATGCGTAGTTTTTGATACCTAGATTTTAATCTTTTACTATTATTCACTCTCGTATTGTCTCTATTAATTTAAGGCATGATTAATCAACTTATAGAGGTTTAAGGACATCTTAAAATTAAGTTAACCGTAGGTATTTGATGGTCTCTTGGAATGTAAATGGTCCGAAGCTATATTAGGGAAATACCCAACATTTCGTGCCAAACCCGAACTATACCAAGAAGAGCTGAATGGGACATGGGCCTTAAATAACATTCTAGCTCAGAAAAACGTTTCTATTTTTAGACGTTAATATGTAGGCACGAAATACAAAGGATCTAAAACAACCGATCTAATACAAGGAAACGCAACAAAGCATTGTGAAACCAGTTGAGTGACGTCACCTATACTCCCTAACCTTCGGCCGTGTCATAGGGTTCAAGGCGCCAAAATAGTGCATCGGAATAAATGCTCCGCTGACTGCCTGGATGTTTTTTGCGATGTTTTTTGCTTGCACGCCTTATCTTCCGAATTAGTTTGTGTTGCAGCCTTGTAGAACTAGAAACGTAATGAAAGAAAAACTGATGAATTTGAAAGCAAAGAATAGTCTAGATTGTTGGAAGAAAGGGTCCAACTGTGCCCAATAGTGGCCAACATTACTAGGCTAGTAAAAAAAATCCAAGTATTCTCCTGAAAATTGAAAAATAGTTTTTAATCTTTATTGCCTACAGAAGAATTTTACAATTGCAATTTTTTTTCAGAAGATTTTAAAGAAGCTTCATGTATCAATAATCAGATTAGGTATTGAAAAGTTATGGTTAAAAAAAACTTCCAAACCCTGTAATTGATAACGCTTACTCCTGTTTTTCTCCAGTCGTGTAATAAGTCACGTATTAGCACTAAACTAAAAGCCTACTTTAAGATCAACAAACTTTCACAACACGTACACATGTAGTTGCTCTCAAGTCATCATAACATAATATGAAGAAGTAGTAAACAGTGCACAGAACTAAGAAAACAAAAGACAGTTGTTTAATACATATCAGAGTAGGAAGAACATTTACAACTAATCTTGTAATTATTATTGACGCCTAAAATGCAATTTATGATGACTAATAAAAAGTAATCGCGAATAATGTGTAGCTTTTTCCTTTCATATGTCTGAAGATTATGTACAGGGAATAACTGCATCCCAAAATGCAGTGGACTCCATCAAAAGTTGGTAAATCGCAGCACAGGAAATGTAAAAGAGGTCTTGGACTTTAGTCGAACAGCCACGGCTGGAAAAAAAGTTCTTAGCACATATATGTTAGAGGTGTGTAAAAGGGATTGTTATCGATAAAAAGCAATACTCATATTTGTAGCATTAATAGTTTTTCTCCTCGACTATGCACGAGTCGAGTCCAGCGAGCTCGAAACATATTTAAGACATGTAAAAGTAATATAATTATCCTACTTACAAAATAAATGATTTCATTTCAGTAAGTCTTTGTCTAGAAATAGAAATATCGAATGTTGCAATAACATTATTCTAAACTGTAAGATCTTTAGTGTTTGTTTATCACAGAGTACAGACAGACAATAGAAAGTGGTTCTAAATCCATGTTTATGTGTATGCATTTACACAAGAGCCCGCTGCAACGCTCTGTAGGTCGTCCGCACACTTGCGACCTCATTCACTATTGAGGTAACATGAATGAAGATGTTTTGAAATTCGAATATTTATTTGAAGAGTTCTATTTTTGTCTTTGTGGGATATTAGTATGGGTTTGAACTGATTTGTCCAGTGATTTAATGCAGGAAGTTATTTTGCAGCATTTCTTGTATGCATGACTAAAGTGTTTGTTTTTTTGGTAGTATTTAAAATTAAAAGAGTACTTCACTACGTGGCTTATTCTTTTTAATAATTAGCGCAATTATTTTATTAACTGTGATCTTGTTTCAGGTTTAAACATACATTTTGTTATGCTCTTTGCGTTTTTTTTTAGAAAATTATTGAATGCCTAACACATGATTATTATCACGATGGTTTGTGTATACTTAGTTATTTTGTGTAAAACTATTCGTAACATTAGATTTGACCCAGATGAAACTGCACGATATTTAGAACGCGGATGTCTCAAAAATGCACTTCTCTTTCACAAATCGTGTATTTTTAATCGGCTTGGAGTAGGTCGCCGGGTTTTAGAGCTTTGACTAATGATCACAGTTTCAAATAGCTCGTGCATAAAGTACGAAAGTATAAAGAGTATCTAACACATAGTAGAAAGCTAGGAACTCGCTACACAATAAAAACAATTATAATCCGTCGGAAAACTAAATATTAACGAGAAAATTCGCAAAGGTCACATTGAGTTGAGCAGTGAAGAAAAAACGTCTGATTACAGTCCAGCCAATTCATCAAACGCCCACACCGCCGGTAGAAACAGAGTCCCATTTGAATCATACATGCAATTCTTTTTTTAGCGTGGCAATTATACCTTTCATAATTATTTATGCATGGCAACCTCGTACGAATGTTACATCTGTTGAATACGGCCGGCTTTAGAGTTCACAATGTTCAGACCTCGTTTCCTTTGCCTAGAGCTGTGCTAATTAAATTTGATGATTGTGCGTGAAAACAATTATGCCTTTTTTAAATTCCGAATGTTGCAACTAAACCAGTAATGAGTTTAGAACTATTTTTGTTTACAGATTTTAAAATTGCACAAATTATTTTTTATAAACCGTAACTAATTTGAATAAAGACTGTTTGGTAAAATGTATTCAATTAGAGTGAACGCTGTGTTTGCAATATTAAATAAATAAAAATGTTTTAATTATACAACGCTATAAAACAAGACTGATTACAATTTTATATTGATCTATTTTTGTTTGTTAATTAAAAATAATATTTGCCTGTATTAAAAATCGATCTAATCTAATAAATAAATCTTAGAATTGTAATCCATGTAGTGCTTTCAGCGTACTACGTACAAAAACTAACGAAAAAAAATCTAAAACGAAACTTCCATAAACAAACTTACTAGCCCACCAATCACGAGTACGATAAACTTCCTAGATTTCGCACACCGTTGCTGTCACAACAAATATAGAAAAAAATAAGTATTGAAACGTAGACGCATCGGTCGACCCAGTTATCGGCACAGATTCTATTTGTGAAAAGAGCACAGTTGCTGCATTATTTTTTGGCCAGCCACGGTGACCTGATTCCTATCGACTCGGGAATTGGTCCTTTGTCTACGTGGAATAAATATCAAGGTGTGGGTTTAATGGCGTGCGTCAATAAATACTTAACATGACTTTTCTCAGCGGGAGTGGAGATGTGTGTAATAACTGGGTTTGTGTGTGTTTGTGTGATTTGTGATTCAGATTAGTAACATTTGGGTGTAACTGCTATGTAAAAGACTCTTTAACTAAAATACGTTTCTGGTACTGGGATACTAGGGTAGCATCTAGCTGTAGGAACAAGTACATCGATAATTTGGTACGTATTTTCTTATGACATTTTCTTTCCCTGGTATCCAAAACTAAACATAAATAGTCTAAACTTAAAATTTTTGTTATTAAAAAATGCCTTTTTGTACAGTTTCAATACATGTATAGTTAGCGAAAGATTAGTAAGAAATTGAAATTCATGATTTTATGTAATAAATCATAAACCAACCCAAACGGGAAATATTTTTATATTTCTATAGCAACGCAAGTATAAAGTTCATGGATTCCGCGAGACAACTTGTCTCCGATACTTTGTCATAGTTTACTACTAAATGTCAAGGCCTTATATTTGCAATTTTATTTAATGAGAACCTATCTAGCCTCCTTCATTATTTCTTATTTATATCCGCGGGACCCGGATCTACTTTATATGTGTAGCAATACTTTGAAAAAATGTGCATGATTTTGGCAATTCAGATACGTTTTTATTCACAATTTTCAAATCTACTTTTACGAAGCTATCATTTTCAACCAAACTATTCGGTGAATTCAAAGCCAACCCAAAAACATTTTTATCTTCAAAATGGTAGGAAAACAAGATAAGGACTGGTCAAACTGAGGCAAACTCCGTAAAGGGCAGCAGACATGTATGAAAGTGTTCAAAGAGGCGAAAGCAATCCGTTTGAGTTGGAGCGAAACATGGAACACTGCCAGTCATCATAGATTTACTTTCTTTTTCTTTTCTGTTTGAATATGGAACTGGGAACTGTGATCCGAAATGTTTTGAAGTTTTCCTCGTATTTTTTTTTATAATTTAGAATCTGTGATTCACTGCAAGAAGACGTGTCTATGATTACGTCAAAATAGTACCTTGAGTAAGTAACTTGTGACACATCAAGTAATTTGTCATTGTTTGCATTATATTGTGTACCAAATGTCTACGAGTAGCTGCATGAACTTTGGATGAGACAGAAATGTGTAATAGAAAATTATTGGGCGTTTTTGGAGAATAAAAACTATTTGTAATATAATACATTAGAATAAAAATTAAAAGCTACAATGTGCAGACCAAGGTACAGCAAACAATGGAATAAGTGTGAATAACGTTTCAGAGAATTCAATTAATAAACCTTCAGCTCGCAAAGCGCGAATTTGTCCATCTTTCATTCCAGAATCGACATGAAACTTCCAGAAAAATGAGGTGAAAATAAAATAGTGATAAATCTTTCGAGATTGACTACCAAAAGTAAAACAGGAGAACGTGTACTCAGTTGTTAGACAAGGAACGATTGGAGAAAAGGTAAAGTAAACATTCTGAGATAAAAACTGTATCTCGAGTATTATTCACGCTGCTAGCGCGGCCAGCACGGTTTAATTTGTAAAACAGATGATCTGTTTACACTTTGCAAACAACTGTTACCATACGGATCAGATTCGCGTGTTTTTCGAATTGATCTTGCTTTTCTTGTTGTGGTGCTATGATAGTTCGCAAAATTATGGAACGTTTAGGTGTACCTTTATACCTAAAACGTCATATTTTATTATTTGATAGCAAAAAATTAACTAGGTACAGAAAAATACTATTGAAAATGAAAATAAATTATTTTTTTAATTTTAAAATAGCGGTTTGACTATGTAAAGAAAAGTTAAACAAACCATAATATATTTTTACGTGCCTAGTTTTATTTTGTAATTGTTTCATTTTAAAAAACGATCGGCGAGACCATTAGTGGGGGCATTGTGTCCTTGCCTGAAGCAGGTGGATAATTGATTGGGCAAACATTCACGAGAATTTATAAAACCGTTACGCAATGCATTTTTTAGGGTCGGCTCGGGTAGTCAGCGCTTTTCAGAAATTACACGGGGGGTGGGTGGTGCGAACGGTGTGCGGGATATGACGTTCGATTTAAAGGGTAGGCGGGAGGGGGTGGGCTCTCCCTGTTGGCTGCAGGGGCGGCTGTTGACGGGCGCGCGGCGCATGCGTGCTGGGGGGCAGCGCTCGCCGCCGCCCGATTTCCGTGCCGTTGACAGTTCGCCGGGACTTACTTCCTCGATACCGCGCGTCCGCGGCGCTGCATCCAGGCCGCCGAGGCCGAACGCACCAGCTAGCTAGCTACCTCCACGTCGATGGCATTCTGAACACGTTGAGCACACGTGAGTACTATCGTCGCCTGCATTGTGACGTCAATTAGTGCTCTACGGCTTTGAAAATAGGTTACTAGACGTCTCCGTGCACTTCGCACCGAAGGTCTAGATTCAATGTATTTTTTCTTGACGTTCTTTTTTTTTTTCAAAAGCGTAGAGCAGGAGTTGGATGCATTGTAAATTGACGGCTCAGCTGTTTTCGTGTTTGATTTATGTGTTTTGTTTGAATGTCGTCATTGTTATCTATATTCGAATTGAATAATGAATTTAGAAGTACATTTATTGATTGAATATTTATGTAAGTGATACACGTGCTATGGTTTATAATTAAAACATTTTACTACCGGGTAAGTTGATTCAAGTAATTTTATTTATTTTTGTGCTTTAAAGTATTTTCGTGTGTGAATAAAGATAACATTGACGGATTGTTGTTGTAATATTTTATTTTTGAATGCACGATTACGCTTTATTTTTAGATAGTTTGGTTTTTATTTGTTTCTTTCTTTCTCATTAAAAAAAAAAACATTTTAATTGCATTTTATATTAAATACGCGTTATTTTAATGTAAAATAAAAAACTCTTACTATTTTTCACCAATTGTACCGGTTTTTAAATGAAAACCTAAAAGCAGTCGGCTCCGTCACGCGCCGAAAAATAAGCTCATAATCCAATAATCATACGTTAGTTTTAATAGTAGATACCTACGTAGATATGAAGATTAAAATATGGGTAGCCGTAGTACGGAAGGAATTTATTTACACTATTTAGTTCAGTAATATCTGATTAAAAACAAAAGAATAACATAATCGATAGTTCCGTTAATCGATCAAAATTCATTTATTCGATTCTCTTTTTAACCGATTGATTCTAAATTTAAATGTATTGATTGCAACGCAAATGTTAGTGGCGCCGCCTATCGCCGCTACCGGTATTTTACACGTGCCGCCTTTTATTAGGAGCAGAGACAAAACAAATGTAAAACAAAACAAAGAAGGGAAGGGACAGGGAAAACAAAAATATTAATTATTATACCTTACTGTTTGCTCGACTGGCTACGTGCGTTAATGAAATAACATCGATATTTTAGAATAAAAAAGATTTGAATAAAAAACATCCCTTATCAATTTATTTCCATGCATTAAAAAGTGCGTATCGGAAGGAAAAGTCATTGGTTTTCTTTTATCTTATTTTGCAATTTATGTTAGAGATATCAAATGCTAGTGCATTTTATCAGTAAAAGAATTCTTAGTAAACAACAAAATAATATGAGTCACACTTATTTATCCTTAAAAATACGTATACTAATCAGTTTTTTATGTCTTAGTTAACAGCTAATCTATTGACCATCTAATAATAAAAGAGCGCCGACACAGGCCACATGCTTCACAATGGGCCATCTATCAACGACGCATCATACCAAAAATTGCATAATATTTGTTTAAAAGCAAAATAAAACAATGGATTTTACGTTAGCGTAAGCAATTGCGTGTCTCGAAAAATGCCTATTTATCAAGCAAGATGCAAGAGTTTGACATTGAGCGCTGTATGTGTTTACGCATGCGCAAACATTTACTCAGATGTACAACTACGGCGGTAACATGACTGAAGTTAATTCCGAACGCATACTATCACATTTTAAAATTCGAAAGAAATAATAGAATTTGTTTTTTCACTGGTAAGTGGGAAATTAAGTTATTTTTAAACTGCATTGTTTTTTTTTCGTAAATTCCAAGATGGCTGTTTTAAATTCGAATTCTAATTTTAAATTGAGGCCTTTTTCGTTTGAGGCGTGAGGTAAGATTTATTATTTGACGTAATTATTGAAATGTCGTTGATTAGATTATGCGATTTTTTCGTGCGTTAAGAGTGCGTCGGTAAACTGGGTGACATTGAATATTTAATTTAGGCCGTACAAAGTGATTTGCTATTATGTTTTGATAAAAATCCTAAAATTATTTTGTTGTATCTACGTCACTCAATTAGGCGTACTGCACACAAAAATTGGATAATTAAAATGGGAAAGCGAGGAGAGTAGGTCAATTATTTTTAAGTAGTTTTGTACGCACCGTGTTATAGATATCTACGGGAAATACTGCTTTTTGCAGATAATTTAATTGATAGTACGTTCCTTATTAGGCGAAAGTATTTTAATTTATTTTATATTAAATCGATTAAACTGATGTTATTTATTATTTTAAAACTCGTCAAAAATAATTGAACTACCTAATAGTAAGACTATTCGGACATATTTATCAATTATTATATAATATTCATAGTTGACCGTGCAGTTATCGACGCCCAAATAAAACATTTTAAAATAGTAAGTCCGTTAAAAAATGCCAATATGTGTTCACGTGTAATTGCATATCTAATGTTCTTACAAAAACGTAACATTATCATCTAATCATATTTTTTGTAACATTATCCATAATGATAAAGTAGTACGATGCAGCCATCTAATCATCGTGCGTGCCTAACGCTGATTAGATAACCCTGCAAGAATTTTGTAAGCTCTATGACAATACAGGTGGCGTCTAAAATGTATAGACAATAATACCTAAAAATTTATTAGGGGTAGGTACTATACAAGATAGGCTAATAAAAAAGTGCACTTCAATAAAAAAATAAAGCAACAAGTATTATAAGTATTTTTTAAAAAGCTACCAAAAAAAATAACAATTCACATGAAAAAACAAAACAAAAATCTAAATTCAAACTAACGAAGTTAAGTACTCCGATCGAGACACTTGATAAATTTAATTCGAAACTCAAATAACTTGATAGCTTGCAACACTGAACTATGAACTGTATGCTAATATTTGTTTGGCACGCAATCCACCGGAATTTTTACTTTCAATTTAAATTCTCTAGAACAGGAAATACCATTGAGTCGCCTCCAAAAAGTTTGTTGCACTTATTTTTTGTCGAGTATAGGAACTTCTTGTAAATAAACAATTTGATTTGGTATTTTTTTGCCTAGTTTCATTTAGTAAGACATTCTGTTGTTTCAATTGTTCGTTTCTTCTGTTCGTGTTAGACTGTGTTTGTTTTGTGACGTAGTAGCCGAATAAAATAGTTGCCTGAATAAAATGAAAAATGCATGAATGTTTTTATTAAAATCATATGCACAAAAAAAATCCTATAGCGATACTTTAATAAAGTAATAATATCATTTTGAGAGACTTAAGTAAAAAACATTGTATCTGAATAAAAAAACATTTGCGTCAGATGTTTGTTAAAAAAGCGCTCAAAATCATATATTATGAAAGCTCTATTTTATAAGATTTGCTTTTTACGTACTACGAATTTGCCGACAAAAGAGTTTTATTTAGAGAGAAAAATTTCGTTGGAAATAGACTGATACATATAAAAAAACAACTGAGCGCGATCTTTATTTTAATAAGTACCTTTTATATAATAATATGACGTAAACAATCCAACCTTATTTAATATCAAATCAATAATTTACATGTTAAAATGTGGGCCAAGTTCTTTGAGATAAATCTTGGGCCAAGTGTCGAAACTAATTCAATGTCAATACTATAAAGCCCTAATTCCTTAAAAAAATACGATTTTAAATCTTTATTTTTCATAATTAATGAGACACAGGTGAACTCTAATGCATAGCAAAAAGGTATCTATAAAAAATAGATTATTACCTTTTGCCGTCAAAGCAATGCGACCTGTTTTGACGTAATTTACAAATGTACATTACATTAGTAGCCAACGTAGTCATTACAGTTTTAAATATTAGTAAACAATGGTATCTTGTATGATGATTCAGTGTCTGAAACTGTCAGGCAAACATCCAGTCGAAATCGTGAAAATCATAAAAAAAATCTTCATTAAAGTTTATAAAAATGACGTTTCCCTCTGACGTCGTCTTTGTAAATATTATTCGCGTTCTCACAATAATATTTGCAATATTTATTAAGATGTAATATGCAATATGATATTCTAGACATATTCACGTAATTTCAAAGTCTCGTTCAATTTTGTTGATAGAAAAGAATATAACTCTGTATGCGGATAGACCGGTAGTCGATTACCAAAAACATAGTCATACTTTTTTCTCTAGGGGTCCTATTACTACCTCCCAAAGTAAGACTTGCATTTGTGCAAGCGAGACAAAGCACTACACAGCGTAGAGTGGCGTCTTCCTCTATCTATAACCCTCCAATTTTAAAACTACAATATTCCTCTTATTTTAAACTCTTACCTAATTTACCTATATAACTGTAGATATATTTTACACACAAATTATGCGTTACGCACATCCCGTATCCAAATACTACAGCGGTATCACTCACGTGGCCTTGTCAAACGGTCTGATAAGGGAACTGTGTGTCGAATTTGTTATTGTTCCTTTCAACCATTGCACATCGTTAGATAAATTCGTGTTTCATTAGAAGTAAAGAGGTAATTTGTAAACAAATTTTAGAATAAAACTGCGTATTTTTAATGACACTGCGTTTTTTTTTTAAGAAATAAAGGCAAGGGAAGTCATGATGATGTTGAAAAATTATCCATTATAAAAAAACATATTTTTTGGGTTGATAAGTTTTTTATTATTTGAGTATTTAATCTAGTCTCTACACTAGTTTAAATTAAAAGAATAAATTACATAAAATTCAACTATTTGGGTTACCTAACTGTTTCGACAAAAAGTAAATTATTTTCATTTATAAATTAAACAGTAAAAGTAAATAAAATTAAACGCACCATTTCCATTCTGTCAATAAATTATTTATGTAGGTAACTATTCAGGAAAACGTGTAGTAATATCTACTATTGACACAGGAAAACGTAGGACACGTAGGTTTATCCCGAAACGCATTATAATTTTATTTTATGGTAGGTAGACACGCGTAACAGGCTGTGTTTTTGGGTAAACCGTAAATTTTACACTGAGAATAGACCTATAAGTGCTAAAAATAAAATAGAAAATAATCAATTAAATATATTTGATTAACGTTTGAAAAAATCGGTATTAGAAGTCCAACAATATTAGAAGTTATTAATTTTTAAAATAAAAATATTTATCGCCAAAAATTGTAAAATACGAAGATGTTTGGTTTAGAAGAAGGGAACTTTGTCTATCTTTGCGATCGAATATACGCGTAGAAAATAAGGCATTAAAACTATTACCTAGTTGATTTTTAATATACAGCTGTCTAATTCCGTAGAAAAACCTTTGTTTAATTAACCTATTTTTAATTAACGTGTAAATTGTATGTCAAAAACCTTAAATAAATCTGTCTATAAATATATACTTTTAGCTATAAGCATGTAATATTTGTAAGCATGTATGTATAGGTTGTGCATGTGAAGAAAACCGCAAAACGAAGAGCTGTGTGTTGTCCGTTTGTGTCTAAGCATGTCGTTAGCATTAATATCTAACAAACAAATATTAATTAATAACATTTTGCTCCACATGTCCAAACCAGGCTGTTTAAGAAATGAAGAGGTAAGACTCCTGTTTTTCTTTTAGAAAAATATGTTAAAATAAAATTTGTAGATTTAAGAAAGCTACTAATATAACAGTAACCAATGTGACTACTGTCTGAGAATAATGCACGTTATGTTAATATTTATATTAATAATTACGTTATTGGTAATAACAAAACAATAAAGAAACGTCTAGTGCAAAAACAAAACCTCATGCCTATACGAAACTAAAAAAAAAATGTATTTTTTTACACTGTGTTCTCACGAAGTTTTTATGGTTAATGTAAATAACACTAAATATTAATTGCAATAAGTTTGAATCTAGTAGAGTCAAGTAAAACAACATTCAGGAAATATTTATTCGTGGGCGGGGTTTCCCTTAAATTGTAAACTATGGATTTTCACACCACATTGTTTTTGGCTTGCAGTACAGTTTGAGTACCCACGTACCTACTTATTCCGTTTAGAATTCTAAACACATGGCAACAGGTTTTTATCTCTATTCGCCAAAATAAATAGATAATGCTGACGCCTAAAGTTGTCATTACTCTTGAATTAAAAAGTGGCCTAGACTAGTTAATTTTAATAAAATATCTACAAACGTATGAGTTTTCAATAGTAGCGCAATGATGATAAAAGACACACGTTTAAGAAAACGTTGGATCAGTATTAAATAGAGTGATGTAAATCACTACACGTACAGCTGTACGATTCTGTGTATGTGATGTCAATAGCCTGCAAACATAATACAGCGACTAGATGTATCAAACTAGACAATGTACGCGTCGCCTATTCTAAACTCTACGCAGCGCGTATGTGTGCGGTATGTGATCAAGAAAAATTTACGAATGCGGCAGTGAGGCGTCGCGTTTGCAGAATCGGCTGCATCACGAGGGCCCCGAGGGGCGCCGCTCTAGCCGTCTTTTTTTCATTTTGCGTGCGTCTTTTTTTGGCAGCGCGCGTTAGCCTTGGATTTTTTCATAGCGAAGCGCTGCACGTACGCGCGCAAGTTTCGGATAGTCGTAGAGCGTCCCCCACTCGGCGCGTCCGAATTTTCTGCATTCGGCCGGCGTGAAGAGTTTTCGGCGGTCGCATTCGCGAGCGAGGCTCCCCACGACTAGGAGCGAAGCGCGCACCGACACACACGGGCTGCGGACGGAGCGGCGCGAGCGCAAACGCGCCATGCAATATGCGGAAGTGATCGCGACCACGACCGAACGGTGCTAAACTAAACGAGTGTAACTCAAGTGTAGTGAACGCACATTCAGTGATACAAACTATGGTATTTGTGCATGGCTCTGTAGAGATCTAATGGTTTTCTATTAACGATCCAAGGACTGTGGAATTTGCGAAATGGAATCGAGGAAAGTATTGTCTTTATTAGTATGAATGCTCTAGGATAAGTACCACCAGGCTAGTGTAATTGGAAATTTTGGGTGTGACCCGACCAGGAAGTCGCATTAGGGTTATAGAAAATATGCGACCCGCGTAGCCTCATTTGGGAGTCAATCTGGATGATTTTAAAATGGGTATCAAGATACGGAGTCATTGATAAATACGTGTTGACACCCCGCGACATATGATAAATGTTAAGCGCGCGAGGGTGTACAGCAGTTTGCACCTTAAGTTGTTCTTGCATGAGAACATTTTTGCGCAGTTTTAAGTCGTCCCCAAAGTTTTGCATACACGTGCTGCCGTGTCGGGGCTATTGAACTTGATAATGAGACAACCGTATCTCCCACTTTTTGTTTGACGTTATTGCATCACTAATTCTTTCGATGCGATCTGCATCGATTCATCTATTTCGCCTAAACCGGAGGTTTGTTATCTAAGATGATTCACGTGGTGCGGTAGGCTGTCACTTAACGCTACAAGTAACTACAACCCGTCGTAGTTCATGATACAAAACGTGATTATAAAAGAACGTCGAAATCCAGTTTTGCCATATAAGTTTAGGATTCATAATTAAGGGCGCGTATAAATCGCGCTCTAAACTCGGCCCGGAACCGCTCAAAGAGGCGAAAACTGGTCTCGCAACGCATTAACATTTGCATAGAAACTGTCAAAGTGGCCTCGTGCGACGGCTGTCCATGGACGAGCTATTAGCACCTAGACACCGGCCGCGGTCAGCGTCAACGATCGCCGCGTATTTCGTTTGCGCTTCTGCACATGTCTGTCTTCACATGTACCACACGTCATAGATATCATCGTCACGATAATAGACCTTATGCCCTTCGGCATACAGCCATGTTTCCTAATTCACCGCTAGGCAAGCATAGGCGCGTAATTTGAATTTCGGTTAGGGCTTCCAAATTCATTACTTCGTTGCATTGATACAATTTTAAACAAGAATTTCGGTTATCTTATTATGCGAGACTTTTCTCTTGTTGTATTTGCACTTAAGTGCGTTCAATTAGATAATGTTCAAGTAAACATAAAATTCCTAATTCATTGCGCTTCGAGACTTGACATAACTTGTTTGTTTTTCCTTGTTTAAAAGAGCTTTAAAATGTTTATAAAACTATTACCGATGTAAGAATCTCATAGAATATTGAAATTATAGGTATAGTGCTAATTTGTTTTGGACTAAATTTAAACTTGTTCTAAAAATGTTTAGCGTCTGTAATCTATGAACGTGTTTCCACGTGAATTAAGAATTCCAGATGCGAAAACATCTGAGTGTTTGTTCCTCAAATAACGCCGTAACAGCTGAATCGAATTGGATGAGATTTGTTACGGTTTTTATCTAATAAACCCGAGTGTCTAAAATCAATGCGAATGATTGCAAATTAACCTTAAAAATTGTTGCTATTATCATTTCTTCGGGTGGATCAACTATGGCATTTGTAAATTCTATTTTTGGCATGATTCCATTCGCTATTTTTTTTGCCTATTCAAGTTTTGTCTCTAGTCATTCATTTAATATCTGCCGAAACCCGTATTTCCTGCTTAGTACGCCGTAAGTTTTTTAAACCTCGAATCTTATTTATCATTCTATTCATCTCGCTTCAGGTTCGAAGTCCACGTTTCGCTTGTACCAAATTATGCGTTTCTTATAGATAATATCACAATTATTTTCTTTAGTAGATTGTTACTCATAGTTACCCAATAAAATTATAACTATTACTTGTTGCGGACCGGTTTTTAACTTTGTTTCCAAGCCATCTAATTTCTGCCGTTGCTATCTACCAAGTTTATGCGTATTTAAAAAATATTTACATTCCTCTTTAAATATTTTCTTTCTAAAGGACTCTTTATGCTAGATACAAGTTTATTTGGTTTCCTCAGTACAGTTCAGTGACCTGTAGTTATACAATTAGACCTGGACTTGCCTTCCTACGCTTTGAAGTCTCACGAATATCTATTGCATATACCTAGCTAGTGTTAATTTGAATAACAAACGAAACCTTAAAGAAAACTTAATAACAACTCACTTACGGGTCAGTATTGTAATAAACGTTATTCCACCGTAATCAGCTTGTTACTATCCTAGCACGCATTATAACTAACACAATTAACACTACATAAACAAACATTCGTTTGAAACAAGTACATTACTGAAGTTGGCAACATTGTTTTATAGGTACCTACTTATGCCTAAATATGTGGCCGTGAAGGTCGCTCAAATTTTACATTTGTCGCGTCACTAACAAAGCCAGCCAATAGGAAGCGACTATTCATACAAGCGCACTGTTCTAAATACAATTCGGCGTTCGATTATCAATGTTGATTTTTAATGAAATGACTCGCTTGAAGACGGGGTTTTATCGATTTGAATTTTTATTTCGATTCAGTACAGGTACCTCTCTACTACCTATTTGACTACCGATAGGTTTTGGTAATATAATTTATCTTATGCCTTTAAAAGTTTTCTAATCCGGCCTAGGCGCAGTTATTTGGTAATTTTATGTGAATATGCTACAATAAGAGATACGATAAAAAATTGCGTGTTAAAACCAGTAAATACACTTATTTATTAAAATTGTCATAAAAAACACTATTGAAAGGACGTACTCAATATATAACTTTATGAAAACGTGCAAAGCTTATTAATTCTTAGATTATTATCACAAAAATCAACAAAATTGTAAACACATTATTTTGTGACTAAATGTAAATTCTTAATCGTATAAATAGCTTATAGACGACGTGATTAGTGACGTAGCAAATTTTACGATAAATACAATCGTAACCAGTATGAAAAGTCGTCATATTTTAAGTAGGTGTAGTGCAATCATTTAATTCTCTGTCTGCCTATTTAAAATTTTAGGGTAATCTTTAAAAATGCACTCTTCATTTTTAGAGGAAAAAAACACCTTTTTTATGAATGCTACTATCACTAATACGTTATGAAATTTTGGAGATAAGAAAAAGTGAATTAATTCCGGATATCTTGTAATAAAATCTACAGACTAATTATATTATAAGGTGTGTAAACAGCTGATTAAAATTCGCAATTATCACGGTTAGGTTCAAGGATTTATTTCGAAGCCTCCATTCGTGACGTAAAAGGAAACCTTTTGCATTCGAATATGAATAACATTAATTTCTATTAAATATAATAACCTATTTATGAATGCACTGCTTGGAAACCGCAGGGTTATGGGATATTAATGATATAGTTGTTAATAAGTAAAATAAACTAAATAAAACTCAATTAAAATGCGCCGGGTACCTACAGTCGTGAAGTACATGAAAAATAAAACAAATTATGTAATTTACAAATAATACTTGCTTCTAACAGATTTTTCTTTAGCGGAGAACCAGAATTTACTGTAAACAACCATTTCCATTTAATGAATTAAAAACTATAAATCATACGAATCTTTAGAACTGACTCTACACAGTTTTATGTCAAAACTATCATAGTAAACCAAAATTTAACGAAATAAAAACAAAAGCACGACGGCCCGGATTCAAACATAAGCTACCTTAATTTGTATAAGGCAGCAGGAACTACTCGGAACTGAACATTAATAATATTATTATCATTTTTCCTCTATTTCGTGGTACTGCTTAGAAACAAAATTTGTGAACACGTGGTATCTTTGCAACGAAAGATAACCTCGTGTCCAACGCACGTTGATAAGAACGTTAGTTAGAACCGTGTTACATTGTGAACTGCTTTCAAACTAAATATCGGCGGTCAAGTAACTACTGAATCACAAGCCACGTTTTTGAAAAAAAAACATGCGATATTATTTTTTACGTCGTTGCGATGTTGTTAGGTTGGTATACGTAGATGTTGATGTTTAATTGAATAGAGTAGTAAATAAATTTTAATGCAAGATCTGTTTAGATCAAAAATCAATACAAATTCCTTAATAAAAAAATAAATTATTTAGACCTTATGAACTATGAACTTGATGATCAGTTATTGATATAAAAAGAATACTAAATTATCTAAAAAGACTTCCTAAAGTATGATTATGTCAGTTTCCAGTCTTATCAGATTCAGTTGAATACAATTTTTTACCTAAAGAGACTGCTTGTCTAAAAAGAGTCTAACCTCATTTTCAATAAAACCTAATTATATAAGTTCTATTTCAATTTAAAAACAAAAATGTTGGAATTACGCATCTTTATCGCAACGTATCGTCTGATTGACACTGCAGAGAAAAAATCTCAATAGCGTGTGTATTTGATTTGAAAATACGTTTCGCCTAGATTTTTTTATCTAGACTCATTTTGATTGTTAGTGTGTTCTTGTTCCCGTTTCTGTTTCATTCATAAAAACGAAAACAACTTTTACGCATTGTTTTGTTTAGCTTTATGCATTTGTTTCTTGATTGTACTGTTTTGGTTTAAATCAATTGCATTTATTTTACCAGATTTTTTTAATTTCATGCTCTTTTTTATATTCAACATTCTTTTTTTATCATAAAATGATACAGGCTTTATGCTTTACGCGTTCTCTACATTGGTAGAGATATATTAAAAGAATAGTAGATTACAATTACAAATTTTTGTGCTACATTTTTTTGTTTATATGAAGGCAAAAACACGGATTTGAAACTTAATTAACTTAATTTGCTCTATACCTAGCTTAGAATTTTCTAGATTATTTCAGATTCATCAACGTAGCTGGAATCTAAATTTCCATTTTCTATTAACCAATCAATTTTCTTTTGAAGGCTATTGATAGGTCTAGCCTTTACAATTGGGTCAGGTCTTAGACTAGGTTTTATTTACACTTTTTGCCTAATTCGTCAACGTCCTGTAGTTCTTTGTAGGCTATTTTATTTATATTTAAAGTTTAAGAGAGACTTAGATTGATAGATGTAGGTTTTTGTATCCGTATCTTTAGACTCAGGGTTAGCGCCATAAGGTGTTTGAATACTATCGCATCTAAGCCATATTTTTATTAGTTCCTTTCCTTATTTCAGGAATTAACATTATAAGCTTTAATCATTTAGGTATTATCTTTTTATGACAATATAATTACAAATACTTGATAGATTGTTGTAACACTAACACGTGTCAATAAGGCCATTTCATTTCCCATCAATTTTCCGTACCACCTATATAAAATACGTTAATTCATATAATACCATAAAATAAGGCAAAACATAAGAAGGGACATGTAACACATATTTGATGTGATAGAATATTTAAACGCTTATTAAGGGCCGCCCACTGATTTTCTAATAATGTACCAAATATTATTTTCATTTCCGAACGGCCTTGTCTAGGTTTGGTCCCGTCGGGGAGGGGATGGGGGGTGGGGGGACCAAGGACACCCACCGAGGTCCTTTGGGGCGCGACGCTTACGTAACCAAGGCCGTTGCGTTGGAGCGCGTGCAATGAGTACTAGTTTGTACTTGAGATTCGAGTTAAGTCAAATAACCTGAATTTTAAGCCTCTAGTAGAAGATATGATACTTATATTACTCGAAAACTTTACCCCATTTGACAATTTCTTTTTAATTATTACTTTAAAAAGCCATCAGTGTGAATGAGCTGAGTCTCCAGTAACAGTTATAGTCGTATGGTCCTTTTGTCATATTTAAGTCATTAGGCGTGTTATATAGTTTAGCATATTGAACTGAACGCGAGTGAATTTTAATTGGGATAAACAGATAACAGATTGGAACTACAATTTAGATACAGAAAATGAATTTCATATTATCATTATAACCCTTTGGCCCATGGAGAAATCCTTATCTACGCCTACCTATATTTATTTGTGAAAGTAAGTTGCCTGAAAGGATTACAAACGAAAGATTTATAAAATGTTCATTGATTCGGAAGCTTATTATAAACATTTATGAACACAGTTAAAACCATCAAACTTTAAATTTGTATCAAAATATAAGCGAAATTGATAAATTTAATAAATATTGAACATATTTATTAAGTAAACATGTAATTTTCAGTGACTCATGCAGTATGAGTAAGATTGGTGCGCTTACATTATGTTGGTTTTGGTGAAGTTGAGGTATTTTTATTTTTCAAGGTTGTGGCTAATTTATGCATTATTTTGACTACTTATAATTTTGCAGTATTGTGTATGGAAAGTGAATATAATTATGCAATTTTTCCGAGTGCGTTTCCGATCTATTTGTATCTCTGTCTGGTATCTATTCTTCTTTTTAGGACAAAATTGTATATATTCGTAAATACGATACATAACTTACATCACCCTAAGCAGAAGTCAATATCAACTATAATTCATAAATTATCAAATACAAAACAACACTGCCACATTACAACTACTTTAAAATGTAAAAAAAAATATTTTCCAAACAAATTGAGTCACAAAATATTATGAATGCTTTTTAGTTGTAAGTAAACATTGACGTCGGATTTGAGTATTAGAGCGTAAAGCATAAGTATGAAAAATACGCAGTTTTGCATACCGACAGATGTATTAATAATGATCACATCTTCACAAGTTTGTACTCAATACTGTAATACATCTTTTGTTGTTGTTTACCCACGTTTTTCCATATCTGTCTGTCTCTTTCTATCTTTCCGGATCTTTGTAGTCGAGATGCGATCTTTCCTCGTGTTTAGAAATACGTAAGACTTTATCGAACGTTACTATCTTTTCTACATTGTATTTTGACGAAAATAGAAAAAGCATTACGCACCTAATACATATTCTTTTACATGGGATAAAATTACTTACGCATGTCCCACATTTGCACTTTAAACCCTGTTAAATAGAGTGGTTTAATTAATAAGTAGTTACATTGATAAGAACATAACTATCTTTAAGCAAAATAAATGACAGATGGAACAAGTAATCTCACAATTTTTTTTTGCCAAAGAATAAAAATTACAATTATAGTCATCCTTGTTTTAAAAATAAGTAATCAGTCGTCGCCCGCAGCTGGTTTCGTTCATGTTTTCATATAATTTCACGAACACATATCTGATATTACACAGGTGTTTCAAAATATGCTGAATGCTGTAACTGAAGCTGATTGTTCCGAAGACCTTGCCTGATTTCTTTGACGTCATAGTGTGCGTGCTAAATTACGAAAGAATATGTATGTATATTTGTAACACATTTCCTTTGAATATAGGTTGTGCATTGACGTAGATACAATTTTTGGACAATGAATGTTCAGAAATGGTAACGAATTTCTGTTTTTGTTGGATGCAAATTAATTGCATTTTTGTTCAGCTGTTCTAGTGTTTACAAATGAGTTAGAAATTGGGGACAAGGTTCAGAATTGTACCATCAATAATATTTGCTATCGAAACTTCTTTGTATACTCTTATTAACTGTCATTAAAAGATATCAATAATAAAAAATATAAAATTAAAACTGTTCATTCATAAAAAAAAACAAATGACGGAATTGCATGTTGACGGTATCGTTTAATGAATTACAAGAATTCTATTCTTGAAAAATTAACATTTGAGATAAAAGATTACGCACAATGCTACAAAGACCGTTTCAAAGAGATTACAAAGTTGCATTTTGTATATAAACATGCGATATCTCGCGCTTTTGCAATACTTTATCATTCCTTATCGAAGCATTATTTTCACTGTAATCTTTTACACGTGTATCTTTTTAACCTTAAAAGCTGTTACCTTTTCAAGGTAGCTGGCAAAAAACAGACGAAAATAACTCGAAAAATATTTAATAAAATATAACGTTTATCGGGGATTGGGATTCGAAGTGAAGGTCTTTTTCCAACGTTATCAACTTTCTGTCTGAGTAAGCTTTATCTATTTACAACAAAAGCTATTATTATTTTCTTGCACTTATTATGACTAAATAGGAATTACCTAATAGATTTGCATTTGGAATGTGTCGATTGTCACACACATCGCTACCAAAAAAGTAAAAACTTCATTGGGCAGGAAAACAAACTGTTAAATATTGATTTTTAACTACCAAATTATTTGATTTTAAATTATTGAATTTTTTTAACAATATTTAAACCTCAAAATAATTAAATATGTGTACATACAAGTACCTACCTATGTAGGTTTCATATGCGTCCGTTATTGGTTACAAAATTAAGTAGGTCAATGCACGTACCTACTTCAAATTATATTAAACGTACATACTACCAAATACGAGGAAAACTACAGTTTAAGTTAAATATAGTTTAACGTTTTAAATAAAGATAGTAATTTTAAAGTTGTACAAAGTTCCGAACTATTAGTTTCAACTTCACAAATGTATTGTTTTGTCCTGGTATTATAGACTAGAATATTTATTTAGGTATATGGAAGAACAGTGTAACAATAGATTTTACACTAAATAAGTTCAATAATATTCTGCTATTTCCAGCGTCCAAATATTTAAAAGTGTTTTAATTACACTACAAACAGCTATAAAAACTGTATATCAACTAAAAGGCGTAGAATTTCATTATCTTCGTATATCTAATGCATTACGTAAAATCAAATAAATAAGTATAATAAAAAACCTGTGTTTTGATATATTAAAGCACATCAATAACGATATCGTAGTAAATTTCACACAGGAAGAGAAATCTCCACTAAAGTATGTGATCGTGATAATGTTATAGGAATGTTAATTAATACTTAAATCATTTGTACATAAATACTACTTATAAAATCAAGTTTAACGCATTTATACGAATAGTTTAAATGTAGAGCAAATATTTTGTACACGATCTTCTTAGGGAAGGGAATGGTTTCTTAAGTTGATAATGGTTTCATAGATATTAGTTTAGAAACTGTAGTTAGATGCCTCTGAAGGGGAGAATAGAAGAAGAAGAAAGAGAAACTCCTTTTTGTAAACTAGTGTTTTTAATTTAAATGTGTGTACGGAGGACCAATGAATTAATAAAAGCAAAAACGCACGTGTGAATCCAGCACAAAACGACCCTACCATAAGATAAGAATTCAGGAAGTACAATCAGCTTTTCACATACGACATAAGGTTCAAAATCGCGTAGCAAACACTAACAATTGTTGTCAACAAACTTTTGTTAGAACGAGAAATTACGTTGCACATTCTAATTATTATTTTGTGGTAACAATAAGTAATTTAACCTGTGTGGGACAGTCCCAAAACTGGTTGTCCATCTGGTTTCGGGAAAAAATCAGGTCAAGGATTATTTTCTTTACAAAAGGGAGTGGTCGGTCCGGTCGTTGCATTATTTTGGCCACCCTACGCGGAACACGGTGGGACCTGGTATTATTACCTTTTAATGGTAATGCGGAATTGATGTGGGGATTAAAAATGTATCCGACGTAGATAATTGTGTTCCTCAAACATTTAATAACGTTGCGATAAATATTGACTCAGATAAAACGGTTTGAATTTATTAAAACCTCGTTAATGTAATAGGGAAAGAAGAAAATAATTGAAATTGTCAGTGAAAAATCTTTTAAAAACAAATCAACTAAACCGATGAAACAAAACCGTACAATCATTGCTATCATAGAGCTTTTGCTACAAATTATAAAACTACCGTTTAGCCCTTCGGTAGCCATGTCAAAACCAAAGCAAAGAGTACCTCGTAACTTAATTATAAACAACTCAATCATAAAGCTTCATATCTATTATTAAGTATTAAAACATCTAAAGTATACTATTAAAACAATTATGCAATTGTATGAAAGTTGTCATCCATGAATGGTACTATTACCGATCAAGTTTCGTACGTAATTTTATGGCTTTCGGTACTTTTAATGACTTATTTGATTCATTGCAAGACAATTTCCTCTTTAACACTGTTGGGTAACATACTCGTCGCTATTAGGAGTAGACGTTTTTATGTATAAGACTATTGCGTTATGATGAAGTATAGCGTTGTAATGCGTTCTTGTTCAAACATTTGTCATAAATTGACATTTTAAGGCCTTACATTGGCAATAAAATTAATTAATAAATTGCTTATCTATTTTTCTTGTTCCCAAAACAAAAGGTTTGTATTTCGAGTAGGCACATTCAAAACGTTACTGACTTTAGATACGCGGTTCCAAAATGTCATTCTCATGGAGAGGAGTCGGCAAGAAACACCATCTCAATCTACAGTTTCTTTAAGTCTAACTTTAATTTTATTTTCCAATGTTCTTGCTCTGTTAACATTGAAGTTGGAGAGTACCAAACTGATTGTAAACGGAGATTTTGTTGCCTAAAATATTCGGTAAATCCTTCCTCCTTTCTCAGAACCCGACACTGATACCGGTGTTGGTGGCCCAACGTTCTTTCTCGGTATTTGTTTAATGGATTCACGGGTCTATAGACGACTCAATTGACCAATTAATCAAACCTATTGATTCCGTTTCTTTTTTAAACCCTACGAATTAAAACTCTTTAAAAATATCTCTTGTTAAATTTTTGGCATCTAAATTCTTACGCGCCGCGCTTACATCATTAAACGCTTGACAGACATTTATCAAACATAATATTTATGGGTATTAAATTGGCTATTATGAGACAATTATAAATGGTCATATTACGCCCAGTTACAAGAAATTTGGTCAAATTGATGCAGTAGGTAGGGCGTACAGCCTTCTCACAGCCAAATGAGATTGTGCAATCAATACGCCCTTTCTGGATTACTATAAACGTTGCTTCCGTCCCACTTAGGTAAGGTGTTATTGGCAGCAATTAGGCGCCCGGTTGATTTTAAAAAGCCATTAACAATTTAATCGACGATTTAATAAACAGTCTTAATTTGATACGAATATTTTACGTCGTACATGTTTGCTTACTAATTATATGTAGATTCAAAAAATTGCACCACATTTAAAGCAGATATCCGTGCAATACGATGCAACAGGAATACATGTATCTTAAGTGCAGATGACAAATCGTTTTATTTTTTATATTATTCATTAATTGCACCACTCGACAGAAAATTTCCGCGCGAACCCGTTTTCAACAACAACAGGCGTGACGTAATTCAAAACAATACACAAACGCATAAACGGAAGATTTATTATTGAAACGAAATTGTTGAAATAGTTTAAGATTTTTAGATTAAGCTGTTAAATAATGAGTGTTGTCAAATAAAGTAATTAGCGTTGAATTAGTGTGGTCCCTGGTTAGTGCCGTTAGGAGAAAGGCTCTGCTTTCAACTGCAGTAGTGAAAGGCTTACCTCATAATGCACGCACTGGTTCGCGTCTGCGCGTACGCATGTGCAGGTTGATGCGCAAGTGTTGTTGCTTTCTTGTTACCATTGTTTTTTCAAGACTTAAAATTTTGGCAATTTTATAATGGGAAAAGTTAGATACATGCGTTTACTGTTGTGTATAGGTACGCATTGTTTAATGTTTAATCTATATACCAAAATTACTAAAACATCTTTACTATGATTCGCATAAAGAAAATGACAACATGATGCTATAATTATACCTCCAATTAAACAATAATATATATTACAGCATAAAAAAACGTAAAAAATATTCGTCATGATAACTACAGAAACTCTGAACAAGACCTAATGTTTTAGTACATGTACGATTTAAGTAGAAACAAGCGTCTTGATATATTTTCGACGTCGTATCTTCGCGGTTTCGTCGCTGCGTTATTCGTACGCATTGCAACGCGTTTCATGCAACTTTCTATTTTGACGGGCCCAGCCAGAGGCCCGACGCGTTTGTACCGGAAAAACGTTGCATTAGAAAGTTTTTTTTTGTTTGCAATGCAAAGCGGCTTTGGGCTTTGTATTGCCTACCTGTATCTAGTACATAGAAGTTTGGTTGTTGTAGATTGAGGATATAACATTTGCGAAGAGACAGGTTCTATTTGAAAGCTTGAATGTGCTCACTTTTATCGAGTAACTGCAGACAGTGTAAACGATGGAGTATCGTATCTATACAGACTTAATACTCATCGCGACCATGAAAATTCCACAACCTTGTCAAATTCTCAGAAATAAAAGTCGTTTTCGCGGAACCAGCTTACACTTTTCAGAATAGGACGTTTTCATGGAAAAAGTTGTTCATTCATTAACAGTGTGACCGGAATAAATTCAAACATGGAATAGCTTTAGGAAAAACACAAGCCCTATAATACCCATTTATTTTCAAAAAGTAATAAATAAAAAAAAAGAAATATAAAAGATGACGATTATTGAGAACCTCTTCCTTTTTCAAATCAAAAACAAAAGCCAATCGCCTTCGCACTCTAACTAGATATACATGTACATACAAGTAGGTATGCATGTCCTGTATAGATGGTCTCTAGAATAGGTCACTTGTTTCCTACGCGTGATTGTCGTTAAAGGTTGCTATTACGTCAACAGGATGGAGTCCTAGCGATGGGTTACTAACAACTACTCTGTTAGAGATCTATTACGGCTCAAGATATACTGGTCGGATTGATAGATCACTCTTTATTGCATCGCTTTGTTGTGTAACGTGTGCAGGTTGGGAATAAAGTTTTTGTTATAGGTTTTAAAAACAAGTTGATGTTAAGATAGTTGAACTAGATTATTGCAATTTTGTGTTATTTATCTAATATTAAAATCAACAACAAGGGAGCTTTTAATAAAGCTTTCATTTGATAGATAAAACACCAATCGATTCACAAAACAAGAATAATTTAGAAACTGGCACAAAAAAGTAGTTTCCTTTGTTCGGCAAAGAACAAAATCTTTTTTTTTTCTAAATCCTATCAGTCAACTTCCGCCAAACTAATACCAACAAAACAAACTTTCCAACATGCACCGAATCACTGCTGACTGCATCTAGTTGTCGTGTGGGAATTTATGAAACCCGTTCTCGCGGTGCGTCGGATTTCGACACTGCGCTTGCGTAATACTACGTCGTGCGTTTGGAATCCGGGGGCCGGTACACACGAGTGTAGCCGCGCCTATCGGTGCAACTTATCTTCCATGCTGTATAAAAAATTGTGTAAATTGATCTAAAATCTCCTAAAATGATGTAGTACGTCTTACAAAAATTAAATTAAACTGAAATAAATTTTAATATAATTCAATGTAAAATGCTTAAAATAAAGTTTAACTACAATAGTATCAATTAAAAATGTAATATTTTTTCTAAACAACTAAAGGAATCACGAAAACTTCCATTAAAGATTTTTAAATAAAGAAATCATAAATAAAACTATTATTTAGAAATGGAATTCAACCTCTTTTATCTAAAATTGACAAAATTTAAAAAATCGAAGACGTTATGCAACCTTTTTTCATACGTCGAACACCAAATACTTTATCGTCAAACGCCATATAAAATAAAAAAAATATAAACGTCAGCATGACAATTGACCGTCAAAAATTATAAAAAGCCGCGCTGGACTTGAATGCAAGCACGTGTTGATTATATTTTTATTTAAATGGTGTTTTGGATATCCGGACGCCAGTTTTGGTTAGTTATTACTCATTATTATACATTACTCATAAATCGATTACTGTCAAGTAAGTTACATGTTTTGATTTATTCATATTGCCGTATTAACATACTTTATGATTTACGACGAAATTGGGTAGTTACAACACAATAGATTTTTTAAATTAAGCCTTAAATACATTATGCACCTTTTTACAACAATATAAGGGAACTTTCATACAAATTTTCAAGTAAACGCTACGTGACGCTAGTGAGTAGTCAGCTTTAAAATTGAATGCATTTTCTACTGTTGTTTGACTTCACTGACCTAAAAAAGTTGTTCGTTGTATTTGGAAGTACTGAGTACAGTAATACTATTGTATTCTCCTAATGACACGTGTTTGTCGAGTGTATATATTCAGAAACGTTTGATAAGATTTTGATAACATTTTTTTCAATTATAACGATGTAGATATGTAATTAGTTGTGTTATCATAAAATGATAGAGGCTAATATTTACTAATAATATTTTTAGTGGACGAAAAGTATTATTAGTAATGGCTTTTGACTTATATTACACTTTTTTAATATGTTTTAGTACAACAGAAAATTTGAGGTATTGATTATAATCGAATAAAACGTAATAATTGTTTCAATTCCAAAAAAGGTTTGGTATAATATCTTTAAAACAAATTTTCCAATTATGTAAGTGTTAAATAATTTTTTGTCCAAATAACAACCTAAAAAACAATATAAGTCCGAGTGTAATATAAATGTATCAAAACAAAACAAGTTTAGCACATCGTACGAAACGTTAAAATAGTCGATAATAAAAGCTTGCATCACAGAACTGCTTTGTACTTTCTCCGCGAGTGTATACCGCGTAGTTATAGTTGTGTAGGGGGAGGGGGAGGGCGAAGGGCTATGGGAACCCACTGCAATAGTTACGAGCCGCTCGATGCAGGCCTTTGTTTAAACACCGTTAGGCCCGGGCATTGCACACAGAGAAAATCACTACCAATATTCCAAATTACACCAGCCCCATACACCAATAAATAAAGCCTCTTAAACCAAAGTTTTGTAACTAATTTGCATCATTATGTAGTTGAATAAAAATTACAATGACAAGTGATTCATGGACCGTTTGCGGTCTCTGTATGAATGAACTATTTAATAGTATTCAAACGTACTGTATCTAATGTCTTAATTAAAACTCGAGTCGTAAAAATATTAAAGCTATCACGCAGTATAATATTTGTTTGTGTTATTATTCTACGTCTAAACTCGATCGTAAATCGTATCTAATTGAGACGTATAAACAAACAATATAAATATAGGTCGAGCTACAGCGTTATAAATTAATTTAGATCAATCGATTTAAAGATACGCTACTCTAAAGGTATTCTTTCATCTCTAAATTTCACTAGTTGCACAATAAGCGTCGAGCGTAAAAATGCGTATTCGCAACAAATTATAAGCAACGAAAATTATTCGTAGCACTCGATCATAATATTCAATTTTAAACATCAAAGATGTATTAGATCCAAACATGACGGAGTCCCCAAGAAGGGTGCGTCGTGAATGTATTGTGTGATATACATAGCATAGTAGAAGAGCAATCCATCGTACTGGTAATATTTGACTTCAGTTACTCTGTAGCGCTCTTGCAGAGTGACCGCTGCGGCAGTTTGCGCAACTCGGTGCAGCCGCCCCCCGCTCGCCCCGCGGCCCTCGGCTAGTACGCTTGCGCGTGTGCTGCATGCCGGAACCGGGTCGCAACCGAAATTCCATTTCAACCAGCCTAACTAGGCCTGCCCCTCGGCCCGCATCCGCTACCAATTGCCCCCGAAAGGGGGACGCTAATAGAGTCATCGTGGTTCAGAGTTAACCGGCCCGGTATACTTGCACGCATGCAAATATACAGTTAGGCTGTAACGGAGCTGATGGGAATCGAATCGATAACGTATTGACTGTCGGTGCAGTGTGCGTACCTTTGTTCGTCGCTCGTTATAACCTGCCGTAGTGACTCTACGCCGCTACGGCAGCGAGCTCGGTTCGCGGTCGGGAGTGCGCTATCCGCGAAGGTGTCGCTCGGATTCTACTTTGTTTAGTAAATCTATCACGGTTCGTTGACTACCAAATTATGGTAATTCAAAACACGGTATTGTTCATTCTGTTTTAGTACGAGACATAACTTTTCGAGTCTTGTAACGACTATTTCGGTTGACATTAGAATCAAACCGTGTTCTCTTTGAGAACTAGGGAATTAGATTACCGAGTACTTGAAGTATTCCACTTTGGTGTCAACACAAATACTGGAGGAGAAAAAGAAGATGAGTAAAAACAACAAGAAGGCTAGGTACGGATAAGATATAAATGATATAACATGTGTATGTGTTGCTTGTTTGTTGAAATAAATATTTTCGCACGTAGTGATGTGAATCTTGTTAAGCATTTGTTTTTTTTTATTTAAGTTCCTCTGAATTACGGATGCAGTGTGGTATCGTTCGAGCTTCCTACGGTGTGTTAGTAAGTGACTCCGGCATTGTGCGAAGACGGTCAGCCTTATCACCCACCTGTGCTAATAATAACATGCTATCACTGATCCGTTTATAGTATAGAGTAGTGTTACTGAGAGTCTTATTCATTATTTAATTAGCTGGGGCTAGTTTAATTTTGTATGTAGTTGTATCGGCTTAGAATTATATTTTTTAGTATTATTACGTTTTTATCTATTGGACGATCGGTATAAATAGTACTATTACCTGAAGGTCGAGCATTAAACGCATTTTTAGGTCACGTGACAGTGCTACTAATATTTAATCACTTTTCGAATGACCTATTTCAAAATGGCACATTTTAAAATATTTTTTATAATAGTTAAGTGATTTCTCGTATTCAGTATTTAATTATTTTTTTGTAGCTTGATCCTTTACTACCGTAACTATCCTTCTTAATTTATTCACACATTTAGATTCAAAGCTTATGTATAAACAATTAAGTAATCCCCATTAAAAATTGAAGTTAATCCTTATCGTCTAAAAGGGTACATAGTTTGGCGACGTTTGAATCCATTTGAATATTAAATTTTACAACTTTAGCGTCATATTAATAACAATTTGCTAGAATAGACCCTTAGAATGTAGAGTTCTGTACTTACTAACCCACATAAGGCTTACATTTTCATTAAGTAATAGAGTTTTATCATTTATTGTAAACTTGCGTATTTAAATTGTATTGTGAAGTATATTTATTTGTAAAGAGTTTTAAATTGATGATGGTTTTTATACTATTTCAAGTATTTTAATTGGTTTAACAGTCCAATAAACATTTATCATCGGATAAATTAATTCGAGTTTAAGTTTACTGTAATATACTTATTTAACGTTTTCATAAAACTAATTTCTTTACAAAATTCTAACCTGAAAATCGGAAAACAAAGAAAAGCTCTATAATTACACTTAACAAAGGTATCGTATCAAATAGCGTTTTAATTAATTAATCATAGGTTCGAAGCACAGCTTGCGTAGAAATAGGTTAGCGGGTCGATCGATAGAGGCTGAACATTTACTGCACCTGCCCGCTTACATGCATTTCTATGTATAACCACCTTCATTCGTCCGTGACATGGTTTGTTCTATATTCTCTTTTCTATAATTACGAAGGAAATAATGACTGATCATTGATTACTTTACTCATGGTCTTTCAGTATTAATTTTTTACGTTCTTGTGTGCCTGAAGCTTGAGGATTGAAAAATAAATTATATTTATTTTAGAATTGGATATGAATATTTTTTAAACTTTATGCATGATGCAACGCTCAAGTTAAATGAAAAATGTTAAGTCGCATATTGCGTGCATGTGTCAGAAACTCTTAAAAGCGTCATTGGAAAACCCTACTGTAGTTACTTTAAGAACGCATAGTTGTATTTTTTTTTCAGTCCACAATATTTTAATTTACTCTGAACAAACTTAACTATATCACGGTTTATGGTACGATTTTAATTTAAGGAGCATTGTAAGGTATTCCCATAGCCCGCAATGGGCTTCAATAATTTTATTCCCTCTACATAATCGGGGCAGTGGCCGTGGGAATCCAGGATATTACGTATTCAGCGAGCGGGCGGCATCGATCATGCATCGGTGGTTCACCCCCGACCTTTAGCGAGCCTATAACAATGAAATTATAGAATACCCCTTCATTTTATTACTTTACTGTTAAGATTTTCCTATAGAGAAAACTGTGATTGGTAACATGAAAATTTTGTTAGATGTTGATATGAACTTCAAAATTTATTTAAAAGTAAACTTAATTTATGCTTAATTATTAATTTTATTTACTTAACCGTTATCGGACTAATAAATACCTATTGACGGGAGATGGGGTATAGGATATTTTTCTAATTAAGCATTAAAAACTACAGCTAAAAGTAACGGACGAAAAACTCTACTCAATTTTTTTTGTACCAATATTTGCTGAATTTTTCCTAGTTTTAATATTCTATTTCGATTACAGGGCAGGTATAAGAGGCGGCCCGGGCATGGACTCCCAGCAGCAGCAGTACTGCCTCAAATGGAACAGCTTCGGGTCAAACCTGGCCACATCGTTCGCAAACCTCTGGAACTCCGAGAGTCTTGCCGACGTTACACTGTACTGCGAAGGTAAGTTTAGAATATAATATTAATACCTACTCAATACTCAAGTCTTTATTAGCATTTTATATGTTATAAGGGTAGTACATTTTATGATCTAGAATCAATATGAACCCTATATGTTTTATATTAGAATACAAACTTACGTATATGGAAAAAAGGAAGAAAAAAACGTTACGCCTTTTTCTTGTCTAATTTTTTTAAAACGACCGTTATTATTAGTTTAAAAAAATAAAAATAGGTACAATTAAACATTAACATTACAATGAAATTTTATCGTTCAACAGTCTTTCTATCTAGAAAATAAAATAATTAAGTTGACATATATGATATATGATCATATAAAAGTAGCTGAAAATATACTAGTTAAATTATTGTAGCTCTCTATCGTCATAAAAATTTCTTAAAAAAATTGTATTTCGGACATGGCTAATCCTGATAGTTAGAACACCATAAAAATAACTTTACCCAACAATTTACGTTTATAATTAAAAGCAGTAACAGGACTAAAATAACTCTATTGGTATAAGAATTTGCAGTTGGAATCCGAGGCCAATGGCGCATTGATATTGTCGTAAAAATATATCACTTACTTGCTAATTGCCACGATCTACTCGACAAACCGAGGCCTTCGATTTATGTCCTTCATTTGAATATCTTTGTTAAAAAAACGCAGATATTATTTTTGTATCAAACAATAGTGAATTAAATTTTGAGACAATTTTTTTTTTTTGATTTTTCTAACGGTTTCGAAAATCTAAATCTAGTGTAGAAAGGAATCTAGAAAGTAAATCTATAGGTTTCAATTCGTAGTTATTATTTCTATTTGTTCTTAAACAAACCAAATTTGATAGTTTACTGGTATTACTTAAAAAAAATTGCTCTCGCGTTTATAATAATTGAATAAGTATACTTAAAGTTTATTGTTAAATTCGATAAATTAAAATTATTAAGAAGATTATTAATTAATATTTACATACTCGGTTTTATTCATAAACTGTATGGTGTGGTATAAATACGTATACTCAATAATATTCTATTAATAGAGCCTGTTGCTAAGTCATCATCTTAATATTTATGAACAGATCATAAACTTTCGAGTCAAACGTCCCGGCCGGATGTAAAGCGATTAAATTGTAACTAATTTGCGTTTAACATAAACTCTGCTTAATTTGTTAATTAAGTGTCTTTGGGACAATCTCACTTTCAATTATTTGACACCAAAAACTTGTCTTATTTTTAGTTTCAATAAACATTTTCCTTCGCAATTTTGCAGACTGTTTATGCAATCATAATATAGATATGCAAATGTTATCAGTTTAATTCAGATCTATACAATAACATATTTAGTATTTGTATCTTTACAATAACATACTTAGTATTTGAGCCGTTTTTTATCTAGACCTGATTATAGTAATTTGACAACATCAAGTCATAAGCTGATATTTTAAAATGTTTGCCTCAAACAACTTTTTACTGTTCGGGCATTTCCGATAAGGATTGGTAAATGAAAGTTGCTCCTGCATTCTTAAATATAACAAGATATTGGTAAAAAAAACCTTTATATTGCTTTACTTTCATTCAATTCACAAAAAATGCTAGCAAAAATCTACCAAATACAATGCCAGTTTCCTGACTCTACAAAACAAAAAATAAAAACATTTAGGTAGATCAAGGATTTTAGTTCACCCGTTCACAGTCGAGTAAATTATCCATAGTAATTTTAATCATTTGTTATCAGCTATTTATCTAGTCAGTCAACCGAGGAAAATGGGTTACTACGCGCGTAGGCCTCCGTGGCTAGTGCGTACGCAGACTTCTGTATCAATCAAAGTACTGTTCGACACTAGCGTACGTTTACTCCGTGTAGTACACCTAGTTTGTTATCAATCTCGTTTTTAATTTACTTATGTACAGGCAGATATGGTCTAGGTAGGAGATATGAATACTTAACTGTCAATTTGTAATGTAACGTTAATGTTCGATCTTAGTGATTTGTTTCAGTCGATTTTGATAAAGATTTTTGTAACGTAAGCACGGACGTAATACTAATAAGTTGGTAGATTGTTAGACTAAAATATTCAGTCTTAATTTTCATGAATGCATTTAAACCTCTACAAATTTACGTGTTTCGTAACATAGGAATTTTATTATCACTATTTATCACCTAATACCTAACTACACAATGTCATAAGCAAGCGTGCATGTCCGCGAAATCTTGCTAAAGCGATAAACAGGTCGTTGACACGGTATTGCGATAAATTGCCGCTGTATTATATTTTTTTGGCAATGTTTGCGATATATATTATCAATTTTTTTTTGACTGTCGCTAACGCTCGATGCATATTGGTGATTTTTTGCGGGTTTGACCATGAATTTTTTTTTAGACAATAGTGTTTGTTTTTCCTGTACTCGGAATTTATTTTGCCTTCACTGAAAACCGTTTTTAATTTGATATTGACCAAGGTTTTTATTATTATTTATGTTAAGTATTGTTCACATTCTATTGCCTGTTGCATATTTTTTAATTTCGGTTACTTGAAAAGAAAAAAATATACAATTCTTGTTTAGACTACGGAAAAAAAATGTAAACTACATTTACTAATTACAAGATTTATGTCATTGGTTGCCCGAAACAAAAATTAACATTTTTGTAGAGATTAATTTAAGACCGTGCAATAAACGCGGATTAGATAAAAACCATCAATATTTCTAACTCAACCCTGCGACTGAGCAACACATAAAACGTCCGGAGGCTAGCCAAAACCCATTCGCCGTGACGTCCATCAACTGCACGCGTAGACGAACGAAAAAAAAAACAAAATATATTACAGTACAAGTGCATTTTATTTTCGTGTATAATAATTCGTGTGGCCTCCAAACTTACACGTGTCGACGAAGATAATGAACTTGAGGTTATCTATTATTGTATTCGGTTTTTTCAACAAATGACGAGTGCATTTAGCTTTTATCTTGGCGAGTCAAAAAAAACATGTTTGCATCACACTATATCGATTATTTCTGGTTTATGCGTAATACGTGTGTAAGATAAGATACGTATTTCATCCGGTCAATGATAAATATATGCAACGCAGTATGCATAATAAATATTTACGTTCTTAGGTATACTTTTTTAAAGACAGATGGAAAATGACTCATAGATTTCATAATATTTTTCACTTTATAAAGATTGTAATTTAATACAATATATTTTGACCAAAGGTTTTTACGTTTCAAATCTCTTTATCACGCAACAAACAACATTTTGGAAATAACTTATTAAATGAACATTTAATTTACAAGCCCATACCACCCTATCTATTCTGTTTGAGCTTTTTATTAAATTGTTACACAAAAAAGCAAAGACTTCAAACCAGTTCCTGAAATATGAGACCACATGATGTCTGCGTATGACATCAAACGCTAGGTCATAATAAATCGCTTACAAAGGCTCTAGGCATGGGAGGGTTAAGGTCAAAGGACGGGCTAGTACCAACACATGTCGTTTGTTACATAACAAAACGTTAGCAACATTTTATTAAATAAAGTTGGAATTTTTTATTTTACGTGACATCAAAATGATATACCACTCGTTTCTCCGTATTTTTTTTGTTTAAAGTTCCTTTATTCATTATAAAGGAATATATTTTATACATTTTGCTTTGAGCAGGGTACATCGTTCGATAGCTGTAGGGTGTATCGTACTACAATAGTGAGCGACGCTCATGCACCTAATTATAATCCTCTGGTCACCCCTTCACCGACAGAGATGGGGTGACGCGGGCACACAGAGTATGTTGTTTGGTCTCTAATTAGAAGGGACCATAATTACTCACTTCTAACAAAATACCTTCCCAATCATCTTTGATATTTCAAAATTAGAAACCAGCAACGAGAGAAAGAGACAGAAAATGTCTACTGCGCGTCGTGACTCACTTATCGATCGCTTTCAGATGGGTGATTCTTAATTAGACATTTCAATATCGACCTAGTTTAAACAGCCAAAAGGTTGTGTTTACTTTGTGATGTAGAGAATAGTTCACGTCGCGTTTAATAAACGTCTTAATACTACGTCCCATCAAATTCATTTAATAGTTTCGGCAACGCTCCGCCGTGTGAGGAGCAACCCCTGTAATTATATAAATCGAAATGTAACTCGTGCATGCATGAGGTGGTACAGGTACGTATATTTATTCAAATTTGACTGTTAATATAACACGTCACGTCTTTCGTGAGCCTACTGTGATCGACTCCTAAAACTGTGAAGTTGGGAATCAGGGAATTTGCAAGATCGAGATCACGAATAGTACACTTAGACGCTTAAAACATAACCTATTTTCATAAAATTTACCTAACCTTTACCTCATAAAATAATCATACTCGTCTACTACAAAAATCGTGCAAAAAGTTTGCAATAAAGCTTGTTACGAAACTCAAACTGGCTATTGTTTTTAAAGAATAAAAGTAAACTAATTGGAAGGTCGAGTTATTGAAAAGAATTCAAGTTCACAGAAGAATGAAATAAACGGAACCATGATGACGCAGTTATGACGTTTTTTCGCAATCGTTACGCAGGAAGGCAGAATGGCTTCCTTAATTATTTTTAGTCGAGTATTAAAGGTATTTGGTAGACTGTAATCAGGTTATACAGGCATTTAGTTTAGAAGCAGTAGATAAACACATACCTACTTTTAGTTAATGATTAAAGGCAGAAAAGCTTTCAAATTCTAATTTGAAATTTTAAGGAACCACTAACCCTAAAATTCTTAACACAACTTTAGTATTGCAATTTGACTGGATGAACATAGTTTCAAAGGCAACAAAACCTGAACCAGACCCTTTGAAATCGTTTATGCCCTAAGGGATGAAACAACCCACACATGAAAAATACAGGCCGCCAGTTCTCCAACACTAATATTACATACGGCAATTTTAGGCCTAAGTTTTCGAGGTCGCACCGAACAAGTGCTAGACGCAAGGAGGTGAGGGCGGGCGAGCGCGGGAAGGGGAGGGGGGGAGTGACCCCCCGACGCGTGTGAACGCAGGGGTTGGGGGGGGGAGGCTAGGAAGTTTGCACTCATGGCCCTTCCGAAATGGAAGGCTTATAGTTTAAGCGAGTTCTCACGAAGACATTTTAGTTTTAACCTACCCCTCTTATAATTATTACGAAGTGCTCGTTTGATTTCATTGGTTATTCATGAATTTAAATGGCGATTAGATAGTGTTCGAAAGCTGGTTTTTGATGGCAGTTTCGATCGGGAAAATGTTTTTCTGTTACATAAAAGTTTTAGTTTTATAATTCGTTTTGGAAATTATTTTTATTCAAATAGGTTACAGTATGATAACGCAAACAACAATATCGCAAATTAACAATAAACTATTTACGTTGAATTTCTCCAAAGGAATGCAAACGAGTCATATAGATTGTGACTGAACATATTATACATAGATTATCAATGAAACGCACAAACTTTTAAATCCTCATCCTCAAAAAACATACCATGGATATAGTTTTATAATAGATTGTGTTTCTAGATTTTAAAGTTGAAGGTCGTAAAGATTCATAATATTGGAATTATTCACATCGTTTAAGTTCAGTGAAATTGAGCCTACAAGAGGATGTCGTGTTTAAAATCTTGATATGAACGTGTTTGAAAAACCCGTTTCACAATTTAGCACGTGTACATAAGCCAAACCTAATTATAAAAACCTGATGAGTGTAAATTGTAGTTGCCTGCAGATACCAGTATAGAATTGTGTTCTATTTAAATAACTTGAAATACATACCAGTGTTAGTTCCTATGGTATTAATTTTTGATCGGATAAATTTCGTCATATTTTAGGCTCTCATTTTCTCTCACTTGCAAGTTGAAGATAGAGATTCCTTTTTAGAATTGAGATTTTACTACCATACCATGTCATTCAAATTGTCAGTAGTTTTTTTGATCTGGAGCACCAGGCTATCACAATATCGTTCTATTCGTTTGTTCATCATCATGTTCTACCAAGACTTGTCTATAGCGTTTCTAAGATTATCCTCCCAAGTACATGCTTGGCAGCGCATTATTACGAGTATATTTATCGAAACGAGTTAAAGGAGCTGCAGGAAAATCTGCGAAGACGCGGATAAGGCTTGGATTTCTTCTGCCACTTACCTTCCGAGTTAAGGGGGATGATTCTCGTTTTCTGCATGACTGCCTTGTCCTCGTTATGAAACTTCGTAACGGTAAAACACTGTATAACAGATAGCTTCGGTAATTGCATTAAAATAGATAATTGAAACCTGCTCTTAATAGACTCTTTGTTATTCTAATTTACGCGTAACTATTGCTATACGATAAAATAAAGTTAATATGGGTAACACTAAAGTAGAAACTATTTTTAAATATACTATCTCAAAATAATTGAAAAGCGTCAACAAATGAAATGAAAAGAGGAAGTTGTGACAAAGTATCCAGAAATAGTTCTATTATAAAGGTTAAAGTTCATTGCGGTTACAGTGTTGCGATGTTATGAATACTGAATATATTACTAACTACACAATAACAAGGACGAGATTTGAAACACAGATAGGAAACTTTGTAACGTCTATGTACTCTGCAAACTTAAGCACGATTCCACTTTTCATTTCAACAGTTCGAGTGCATCATACAAATTCAACAAATACTGAAACGAAACGAAATTGATTCCCTGGCCTTGATTATAAATTCAGTCAATTTCAAATTTACGATTTTATTATTGTCATTCACATACAATCTTAAATCAATGTTGCTGACAGATTCAATTTCCTTTACACAGCTTTGCTTGAAAGTAAAAGTACGTTTCCACGAGGCTTTGAGTAAAATCTCATTCAATTTTAACAGTCGAATTCACTGCGTTTTCAAAGTCTATGCGGAGCGCATCGAGGCCCGCTTTTCTTATCGACCGTGCCGGTATATGTGTCGCGCGGCAACCGGCCCCCAGGCACCCTCGCTCGCCCACCCCCGCCCGGCTCCGCTTTCCAGCTACGAACACAGAAACTACTGTGCTCAGTGTTCCAACTGGACAAGTTTCCAATACTTAGTAATTTAGATGTTTGAGTTTGACTTCGGGTATCCAAATTGATTTTAGCGTGCTCGAATTTTTAGGTTTGAGTTATTATGGCTTATTACGTGTAAATATACGTATATGTTAAGTTACAGAGAAAAAAAAACAAGAGTCTACTTTTTTAAACCTCGATACATTTTCGTGATTCATTCCCGATTTTTACATTGTTTTTTTGAGGCGTCAAATGAAGGGTTCTGTTCTTTTTGCATCGTTTTTACGGTTTCACCCTCTGGTGTGAATTGAGCTTGCATTTATTCAAATTTACGAAGGGCGTGTTTTATGTTGACTGTTCACGAATCGATCTTAGGTTTTACTACCTACGCATCTGGTAACATAATTTAGAACAAAGGCTTTCTAGTTTATTTTAATCAAGAATTTCTTTTACGTTCTCTTTATGTCTGATACATAGTTTATAAAACTGCATAAAGTAATAATAATTCTAGTAGATAATTTTGTAGTTTCATAGCAACTATGAGCTATAGATAGGTATAGCTCGTACTATTTTTTATCATAGGTTAGTGATAAAAGTTTGATAAAACTTGCAATAGGCAGCTCTTGTGCTGAATAAATGGTCAAACGTAAGATACTATGCTGATAACGATAAATAAATACAAGGCCTAATAAAAATAGTTTATAAAACCTATGCTTTATTTCGGGCTTAAAATTAATTACCTTGATGGATTTAAATAGCTTTAGAATTATGGAAAGTGTCAGCTGTATTACGTGTCATTGTGATTAAAATTTCCTAAAATGTCAGGTGAACCGCCATTTTACTCCCAAAGGTACAACTTCATGCAAAAGATAATATTCCTCTCTGAACAGGGATTTAATGGGCGAGGTAATTTGTCTTTATTTTACATATTATTGAGGACAGTCCACACATCAGCTGATACGCTAATACAGTCTTTATTACAAAGGATTAGGGTTTTATTTCAATATTCATTGTTTTACTACCCTGTACACTTAAACTAGTGCTACGCTAATAGAGGTTGTATTCGAACGTAGTAAGATTGATTCTCGTTCAATGATCACTGGCGTACGATATACCTTACAACTGTATTACCCCTTTGACTGCACCTACCAATTTATTGATTCTTGTGAACCGAGGTCTCTGTAGTATAAAATATAATTATAATTTTCTTAAAACAATGTAGGCTAACAGTATTTGAATGCTTTACCTGACAATAAATCTAATCACTTAATTTACTCGTATCAGAAAAGTAACAGCAAGGCCGTTTCTCAGTGATTTTATTGACGGCCCTATATCACTAACAATCGTCCCAGTTTCGGATCTTGAATACTTGATAAGACCCACCACTGTTCGGTTTTACGTGTCGTAGAAGCCTTTTATGCCGTATTTATAGCTCTATTCGAATGTAACTATCGATTTTGTGTATTCAAACAGATTTTGTAATAACATGCTTATATGGAAGTTATGTCTATATTTAGTTAATAGTTTGAATTAATAGGACACATTGATGTGAAGTTATTTGATATTTAACTATGGAGAAAAATATATTTTTTGGTTTTAAGAACTGGAGCAGTGTTAGAAATTTTGATACTCGCCCTAAGTTCTCCCTCACGTTTGCGATTTCATTCAAATATTAAATTTAAGAAAACTTATACCTAACGCTAACGGTGGGCTTTGAGCTACATCGTCCATCGTTAAAAGAACGTTTAGCTGTCACGTAAAAACCAGCCGTATTTCTTTCAATATCATCCATATATCACTTCAAGAGAAATTGTCAAACGAATAGCGATTTCGCCGTTTTTTATTTTTGTACTTCTTTAAAGTGATTTCATCGTTTCCCTGAAACCATTACAAAAGGCCGTAGGGAAAATCCTTGTTCGCTACAGCTGTGCATATGAAATGATATAGTGACCATCGATACTGCTATTATAGGCTATTTCCCTTCCGACTCTACAATTATTGTCGTGGGACGGTACACACCTGATGGAATATGGACTTTATGGTCTGTCATGCACATGTCGCTATGAGTAATCACTACAAAGGTACTTACATATGTATGATACGTTTTCATAGAATTGAAGGCCTGCGCCACTAGGACGCCACGTCATAATTATGATTGCATTTGTGGAAACGAGACAGAGCACAACATATCGTAGAGCGTCTCTTTTCTACTACTAGGTAGTCTCTGCAATTTTTTATTTCATTCGTTTTTTGTTTTATAACCCTAGATATCACGAATAACAGTGTTCCAAAAGTTTATGTAACGATTAAAATACGCATACTTGATAAGACGCATAAAATGTTGTCTGTTTATACAATCAATCTTTTGAAATCTACAGTTCCTTGACTTTTTATTTTTTATTGATTCAGTTTACCGATAAGCTAACTGTTCCATACCTTAAAGAATTTTTCATGAATTACAATGTTTTCGACTGATAAATTCTTCTACGAATCTGTGTATTTATTGTAACGATCTCAACATTCATACACAGATAAATATGCCTACTTTATGTTACTCAAGGTACCTATAACAATATACATTTAACCAGCTTGTTTATAATAACAAGTATACAATGAGTTGTGGAGTTAGACGTTCAACGAATCATTTTGAAAAAAATATTTTATAGAAAAAAAGAATGGTCGTAATCTTACGTATTGTAGTGTGCTATTTTAGTTACTAGGCTGGACTACAACAGATATGAATGATGATCCGTTGATAAGTTACGATCGACGCCCACTTCATATTTTACGCACAAAAACTCATAGGTACGTAAACTTGTTTCGTGCCAATACGTCCTTTATTGTAAACATAAATTAATACGTGCTACAGTGCGTAATAAAAAAATCTATAAAATGCTAACAAGCCGCAGCTCGCACGATCTAGTAGAAAAAAAAACTTTTCATCACGCAGGTCTGGTCGAAAAATCAAGGTGTTTCTGCGGTCGGCCAAACATCACTGAGGAGGGTGGAGACCTCCTTTTATGCCGCAGCGGGGCGTCCCTCCCTCGCAGTCTATATTAGAGTGCATTATACACGTACAGCAGCCCCCCCTAGCGGGAGGCCCTGGAATCTCCTGTATAGTTGTGCATATTTAGTGTAGGCCTAATTTCTACCCTCGGCGCATGTTCCCCTATTGATTTGCGAGGGATGCGGCGGAAGGGTTAAATTTACCTTCGCCAAATTGTTCAGTTACGATGATTGAGCAGTTTCGGTAATCAAAGAGATCGATCGTGTGCAGTAGGGCTCGCTTTTGGTTAATTTTCTGTTCAGTTAGTCATTTTCCATTGCCATGCGTTTAGGCAAAGGCCTTCTAATCCTAACTTTAGCTCTAGAAATAGGCGCATTTAGGTAGTGACATAGATTCGTGTAGGTACCTATTTGAATGGAAGGGAAATTATTTTAACAAAATGTGCCCTATTTATCTCACAGTACCTACCTAAGTTAAGATTTATGTCTCTTTACTTTTATCTTAAATGACATTCAAAACGTACCTTTCGTCTTTTTATTGTGTCAAAGGCAAAGCTAGTAATGTACCTGCTTCAAAGAATGTCACATCACAGATGTTTTTGTGACGTCTTTCTGTTACATTATCTATTATTTGTGAACTTGTGTTTTATTACTTGTGACAAGGACGCACGTGGCACGTGTCGATAAATCTAGACCTCTAGACGGTGTCTGTGCCTTGTCGATGTTCGTCTGACTCATCATTGATTAATACGTCGGTGGTGCGAACGACTAACAAAGGCATGATCACATTTACTGAAACCCACCCTAAAAATCTAATTGCAATAGTATTAGCAATCAGTACACGCACAGAAACCGAACGTCCGAAGCGGTTCACCTAGTTTTCCAGCCGCCCCCACTCCCTGCAAGATTGATTTTCTCTCGCGCATTTCGCTTGCACTTTCAGTAGGGGTGTGTGTTGCCGTCCCGCTCCGGCAAGGCTGCGTGCCTCCCGCGCCGACCTTGAATTCGGGAGGCACACCCGCCGGGCGGGATGCGTTGTCATATACATTATGTTGGTGTGTGCGTGCCGCCCTGGAATGGGGTTAGTCGTCCTCCCCTGTGATGTCGTTTTCACTTGCATCCGGGCTTTGAAGCTTATATCTATGGGTGGGGAACTCAATTTTCAATTTGATTTCGCATTTGCTCCGAATTTTCGGCTTTCGCTCCCGGATGCTAGGGAAATCGCAAATGTTTGTAGCTTTCTCGTGGTTTTTTTCGTCGTATTTTTTAATATCGGCCCCTTTATTAATAATATTACTTATTTTCAATGACTTCCCATTTTTGTAATGGATTGGATTTTGAGAATGTTCCATCTAAGGTATCCAAGCCCGAAATGACATATTAACTTACCTTATTAAATTTTAGAACGTTTTCTGCAGGTATTTTTTACGTTGTAAGTAATAAAACTGTAATCGAACGTTACGATACGTTGTAAGTAATAAAACTGTAATCGAATGTAAAACACTGCCGAGCAAATAGAAGCCGTTGCTCAAATGTTTTGCATCACAATAGATTTGACACGTGATTTGAAGATATATTCCAAATTATTTTCGAGTTTTCTTTACAATAGGTACTTTAATGTATGGTAAACAATTCGGTAATTCCTTAGAGTCACGATGCACTGAATCTAGCATCATATGACAGACGGACTAATGATAAAGTTTTTGAATAGAAACAATTTATGTATAATATTCTTGTTTGTCAACTGTGCAACAATGTTAAAGAAAGAGCACTTTTTTACACTCTAAATCGAATTTTCTATTGAGTTACAGCCCCTGTTTCAATGGGTAGTAACGAATCAATTTTGTTAGATTTAAATTCTATTTATAAATCAACAATATAGAACTCTGTACAAATGGAATCATGTCTAGTTTTAACTACAAAACACTTTTGTGAATTTATCAACTTTTAACTAGCTTATTGTAAATCATGCATACTCTACCATTCAATCAATAACGTTTTGCCATTGAATAGTACGATATCATTGAATTTTTAAAGTTGTTCTACATAAAAGAACGAGTCATAACCATCCTTATAATCTATTCAGTTGCCCGGTGACCTATTTACGTCGCTCCGCGTTGCAATGTCGTATGGTCACAGGGGCCCTCGATGCGAACGGCATATTTGGGTATACACACGATGGAAATAGGACGCAACGTACCACTCCAACTGCTGTCAAGAATTACGTATTATTAACGTGTGCGGTTTTTTTTTGGCCGGTCGTGTGTAATGTTGGAGAATTTCATGACACAAATGATAAGTTTCAGCGTGTAAATTTTTGTTTTTCATACTTTGCAATTGAATGCATGGTAACTCCTTG
Organism: Chrysodeixis includens; assembly: GCA_941860345.1. Lineage (NCBI taxonomy): Eukaryota > Metazoa > Arthropoda > Insecta > Lepidoptera > Noctuidae > Chrysodeixis > Chrysodeixis includens. The sequence continues at coordinate 2,338,181 of OW796092.1, forward strand.
CACTAATTCATCATAACTAGGATAATAAAAAATATCTTTTTCATCTACTACATTGTAAATATTTAAGTTGAATTTTCAGACAACTATCACACCTAAAATAAATGACACACAAAACTAAATTAGAGTTATCATAACATTAAAATAACGCGATCGAGGCAAAGGCATGCACACATGCAAGATAAGCGTTTGTAGGTCTTGTAATGGGGCCAATGTCAGTTATGTTGCAAGCTGCGCAAGCGACCAATGTCGTTTGCTCATTTCCTCGTTACGCGGCGTGGTGGCGCGGCGGGCGGCGCGGTCGCAGCGGTGGGCGCATGCGCCGTGCGACGTGCGTTGTGAAACTGCAGTGATATATGCGATGATAGCCGAGCTTTGTGTTACGACCATCAATTGGATAATGTAATAGGTCTACGAGCGGATAAGAGATTTCTTGTGCGTTTCTCGTGAAATTTCGTAATATTTTTTTTCGGTGTGGTCGTTTTGCTCTACTTTTGACTGAATGAAATGCTAAGATATTTACGACTTATATCATATCTTACTTTTGAGTACGTAATTGAAGATTGAGCTTTATATAGCTAAGAAGACATACTTTACCAAATTTTAAAAGATTGACGTTGATTGATGCATTGCAGAGGCACTCACAGGTTGCCTTAATTATACTATAGTACCACACCTATTAGCAATGAATCCAGGTGTATAACTGAACACCTCGATGTTTTAATTGACCGCAAGAATATAATATTTAAATATGCCGCTTAGTTTTTGTGATGTCATTGCCAAGGCTCTATATTTCCCACGAGGATCATTGCTTTAAGAAATGTATAATTAATGGCAGGCAATTTAAGCCCGACACGGCATTGAAATAAAAAAAAATATTTGATGAAAAAAAGGTATCATTGGTCGAATTTAGCAAAAGTTAAAATATTATGCCTTGATTAAGAATATAAAGATAAAAACAAGTACTTAAAAACAAAATTACGAAACCAAAAATACTACGTTCAAATCTGTTTATAAACATCTTCATCTTCCCAGCGTTCAAGTTTTATGTATTGTTTACGACAACATCTTAATAAATAAACAAATTTAAAACATTCAAAAATTGATAATTCATTTAATTGTACATAAATACTTCACACTGTTTTAATTCGGATACAGCAGGCCTATACAAAATCCGTCAAGGTTAAGACTGTTAGTTGGTACTGCGTTAAATATCATGTGCCATCAATTTACATATATTATACAGATATTTATATTATTCATGTGTTTCCGTGTACACTTATGTAAGGTCTCGTATCATATCACGCTAAGGGCTTGAAGGTATTTGGCTGATACCAGATTGTGATAGATATGTGGGATTAACTTTTTATGTACCTACCTATAATCTACATTATTGAAATGCTTGATTTTTCTGAGTGTGGACAGATTTTGATGGCATTTTGCTGATGTATCTTGGATACTTACAGTAAAATTAAAGTATGATGCGTGTATAAAGTAATTAATATGATTAAAATCTGCATAACAGTAAAAACAACTAAATTAGTGATATGAAGAAGTGACTGTGTGAAACGTACACAGGTTTCGTTTTTCCGTCGTTGGATCAGCTACCTTGTTAGCAACAGCCTATTAATATTCTACAACACAGTAAAATAGAATATAAATAGACCTACATGAATACGTGGTCGTTCGAAGCTTGCACACAAAACGCTCGGATAAAAAACCTATCACAAAAAGCATGAGGTTTTTTTTTGGCAATTTATATCATTCAGCTGATATGATGTACTAAAATCTAACAAAATAGATCGAAGAACAAGGAAGTATTTGAAATAAATCCGTGGGCGGAGTTTGTAGGAGCGAAACGGTCGTGCAACGCTGTGCCTCAAATAAGGCCGGTTACATCACGCCGACTGACGCTGTTCAAACTAGATAATATTTAAATTTCACAAAAAAAATAATGTAAATACCTAAATAATATTTTTAAGAGGAAAAATATTAAGCAGTATATTTTTTCATGAATTATTGTCTCGGTAAGCACTAAGTGCACATAAATTTATAGTTTTAAGAAAACTCGTTTAAATGTTTCCATATTTACAACAATAAAACGCAATACCTTTCAATGGAGGCACCATTAAAAGGTATTGCTGGATGCGTAAAGTGTCTACACACCTGTATAATAAAAGATCTAGCCAATCCTCGCCAATGATGCTATAATAATTGGTGCCCGGTATTAAACATACTGGCCGCATCAAATTCAATATAGTCGTAGCATCGATACGGAAATAGAAGACAGGAAAAAAGTTTTTAATCTGTATTATGTACCAAAACTACGATGTGGTTACAATTGATATTAAAACCTTTGCCTACAATTGTTTCCATATATGAGGCTAGTTACGTAGCTAGTTTATTTATATTTAAGCACAATCGTCATGTCGACGGGTCCTACGTAGACTAGTACAAGTGCAAAAATGCAACTTTTCAAGAGAGCGGTTTAAAGGTTCAAAAGCTTGTAACTTTGTCGTAAATCAATAAAAACACTTGAAATTTTAGTATGTTATATTTTGATATTTAAGAAATAAGACTGCATCATTGGTTTTTCTTCTTTTTTTATACTTTGGAAAATAGGTTAACTTGCATTAGTGTAGCCTGTTTTTTTTTACTACGGTAGAACCTGTAAACTGATACAAGTGGCCACTTATACCAGTATTTAGTGTACTTGCTTATACTTATAATAAAGGAAATCTGAAGGATTTTACTCTTTAAACATAGTATTTCCGTGTTATTGACCAATATGAGGTTATAATATTAAAAATAATACCTACTTTTATCTACTTTTATCGACTTTTTAACACTTACAACAGTTTACTCAGTACTGGAAAGCTACTTGCAACAGTTTGCTGTATTATTATTAACTGTAAATATTTAAATTAGTGTAGTAAAAAGTTAAATAAAAACATTTAAAATACTAAATAACACTTTATTATTAGATAGTAGCATTCTTAATAATGAAAAATAAAATCATTGGCCTTGCAATCTTAAAAATAATAAAACAAAAAAATGTAATCTTCTTATTTTAAGTAAAAAAAAGGTTTGATTTTTAAAGAGGTTTTCTTACGATAATACCTAATTGTTTTTTTTTTTAAGACTAGCTTGTCTTGAATTTCATGTCATTTTTCTTATAAATAGCATTTCCACTATTTTTTTTCAGTTACGTTACGTCAGTTACGTACGTTACGTCTGTTCAGTTACGTCCACTAGTTTTTGTACTTTGATGTTTCTAATTTATTTCTCCCTTTGCAGATCCGCTAGAAAAGGTATTTTAAAGAAATTAGTATAACCTTTGTGCAAATCTTTTCGAACTATGTGCTTCTATTAAGTGTATAGTTGTGTACATAACTTGTTAAATGTATAAAAAAGTAACACAACCCCTAAAAACAGGGCAATGAGACCTTAGAGTCTAAATCAGATGATGGAAAATTCATTACATTTTTACAACTTGTATTAAATGGTGATTTGTGTCACCCTTCATACGAATGCCTCATCACATTACCACACTCGTCATACTTGTTTAAATATGCATTTTATACATTTGAAAATATCCTACTAATATAGTTAACGCGAAAGTTGCATAAGTATCGATTGGATGTTTGTTACTCTTTGACGCTCAAACGACTTAACCAATTTTGAAGAAATTTCGTATGGAGTTAGCTGACAACCTGGATTAAAACATAGACTTTTTAACCGACTGCGTCAGAGGAGGGCAATGTTTTGCAGTTATAACCGACACTCGTGCGGTCGAAGTTGCTGGCGACCACTAAGTCCTTTATAAGTTTAATTTGAATGTCTTTTGTGTCATTATACTTAAGTTTTGATTGAACTTAATTGTTTTTTCAATACTACAACTTTACCAAAATAAACTGAGGTTGCGAATATTGTTATATTGTTTACCTCTAGAATATTTCTACACCTTTAAAAATGATGTACTTGGGTACATAAAAAAAAATTGTCTCGTCAGTTCCCAAGTAGCAAAATTTGGTAACTTCTTACGTTAATTGCTGCAAAAAATGTATTAAAAGTAGTATAGCTATTTATTTTATTAGTAAATAAATATTATTATTAAAATAATGTAGGTTACGTCAGATAACAATATCAAGAAAATAAAACAAAGTCACATGTGACTTTGTATACTACTACTTTGTATTCCTACTGATATAAGTGTAAAATTTATTGAAAGAATAAAATAATAATAAAAAAACAAAAAAACCCGACTGTAAAAAAACAACCACTAACTAAAAAGGGAAAAACAAACTCTATAATTTAGTGTAAAGACATACTCTTCACACACCGTTCAGTACACCGTGCGTCTACATTATATAATTTATACGTAAAAAAGTAATGCAGGCGGCACAAACAAATCTACAAGCAGTACAATCTGTATCTTGCATTAGGTGAACATTAATTAAACCCTTTTGTAGAAATATTAGTACAGTCAACTTAGTAATTTGTTTGTCAATTTTTAACGCATAAATTTATTAATAATTGACCTCGTGAGCCCTTAATTGTTGTGAATTCTCACCACTACTTACTCAAAGCAAACAAAACTAGTTAAATATGTAAAAAAGTAGTACAACCCCTAAAAACAAGCCACGAAATAGTTTTGATACAGAAGAATACGTTAGCAGTTAACGCAGTTATACCAGTGTTAACGTGCTCCCGACTCCGTCGCAGCGCGCATACTGGAGTAAATGGCACTTGCGCGTACGTGACGCGGCGCACGCGACTACCTACACTGGTGCAAGTGACTTACATCAATGTAGATGGTAGTGTGGCCGAAAATCATGTCACTTATGTTAGTTTACAAGTTTGTATCTCTGAAATTACTGAATAAAATAATGTAAATTTTACAGGGTACAAAGTTAAGGTAATTTTAAGGCTTTTGGTGCAAAAAAACGTATTTTGGTGTTTTGCGGGTTACACCAGTATACGTAGGACCCGTCGATGTAGCATTTGAGGTAAATTAGTTTAATTGTAAAACATTCCTCATCTAAGCTATTAACTACTAACTAAGAGGATAATCAGAATAGAAGCGTTACATGTATATCTAACTCAGTTAAAACAAATAAAGCCGATTTACAAACGCGAAGGTATCGAAGTTTTCGTTTTGAATCAAAACCTCACTCATCATAAATAAAATGAAATTGAGAGATTGAAATGACTCTTTGTAAATCCGTTTTTTTTTTGCATAACTTATTGTCATGCTTTTTTGGTTTAATTTACAAAAACAACAACAGTTTTTAATAATTTTTAAGATGATGATTAATTATACTATTTTTTTCTATCAAATGATAAACATAGTGAAAATATGCTAAAAAACAAAGCGTGTGTACTTATAAGGCAGCATTCAAAACTGTGTTAGAAGGTCGTGCAAAATTAGCATAATAATAGCGAATCATTAAGCCTACTTAATTAGCGAATAATCACATTATGTGCAATGTCTTTATTTAAAAGTTTAATTATATACCGAAAGCAGTAAGTAACAATACCGGGATCTTAATTATGATAAATATAATTTGCGTAAAGAATAACAGACCTTGCACACACGTTAATTGGTTAAATAATACCTTAAAGCAAAAAAAAACTATAATAGAATAAAAAATAACAATATTATTTCATAAAAAATATTTTAACAAAAAATGCGTTAGTACTTATTAGTAGTGTTATCAGTTGGAGTTTAATCAGAGTGCGTGCGGCCGGCCTTCCGCGGCGCATACGACCGCGGGTCCAAGGCTAACCGTATTTTGTTCCGCGCTCCGTAGTGACGTAATAGATGTAAGTACTTCAGCTATCTATAGTGCGACCGGTAGATACGGTGCGTGGCCTATATCGGAACATAGTAAAACATTTTTGATTAAAAACATACGAAAGCATCGAATGCATAATAAAAGTCAGAACGTATCTCAGTTTCCCTAAATTGCAGTTTCAGCATGTCATTAATCCAAAAATACATTATGAACTCGATTTTCCACGAAATTGTAAACTAGGAAAAGCTTGAAGAAATTTTGAAAATGTAACGATGCGCGTTGATTGATGTTTTAGCGCGTACTAAATTGATATCGTAGCGACATCTAGCGTGATTTATGTGAACTATTTGACTTGGTTACGATTACGAGTGTTACGAATCGCGCTTTTGTCAGGAGTTTAGTTTATTTTACTTTATGATTAGCTAATAGTAATAGTTTATATTAATAATGTTTTATATTGACAATTATTAAGATAGAAAATTGTCAATTTCAGATGTATGTTTTCGTTATTTTAAAACATTTACCGAAGTTACTGTAAAATTTATTCATTATTTTGGGTTAAAATGTAATATTAATGTATTCCTACGGATTCTAGTTTAGTATGTCAAGGGAAGATTTCAGAAACAATTGGAAGACCTTCAAATAACTTTGAATTGATTTAGGGACAAGTCAGCTGGCATAAAACTCAAAGGTATTTAAAACATTTGAATGCCGTCTTTGTTTCAACGGGTTGCTTATACTGTCCCAATGGTTTATTAAATGGAAGGGTTCGATTCAATTCAACTACAAAATTTACAAATCAAAAGGTCAAAGGACAGATTTTAGTTTGCTTTCTGTGATAATGATCTTCCTTTAATATTTTCTTAGCTACTAGGATTTTAAACTTTTGGTAGAGCAACGCTTTTCGCCTTAACCGTGATAATACGCGATCACAGAAACTTTCAATATTTCAAAGCAGTTCCCATCAGATTTGTGTTCCCAGTGCGTAGTAATTTAAAAAGAAATAGTAACAATGTTTGATACTTTAAGTTCACCAACATGAATCTTACAATATAGCTAAACAAAAAACTAAAATAAATTCTACTCCCGATTCATATACACACAGGCGAAGACGTTCCTCTCGTACGCTTCGCAGAATTGATCTGGGACCAGTTACCTTGACTTTTGTTTATTGTTTATTGCATCGCGTGGGCTGGACTTACGATGTTTAATATATTCAAACATATAAAAATAGACAATAGGGTCATCAGGATTAGCCAAGATTCATCAAATACCAGATAGATTTCTGAGTAACGGATGAGATTCCTTTGCTTGTTTGTTTTCTCTCATATTTTTGGAGATCTAATGTTTTTGATAAATGTTTATCGATGACGAATACGCGAGAATGCTGAATTACTGGATATATTTGCCAATAAGATTTGCCAACAAGTGAAACGTAAATTCCTTCATTTCCGTTTTTCTAATATTAAAACTTATGTCTTTTGTTGTAGGACGCCAATTCAAAGCGCACAAGGTGATCCTAGCTGCGTGCAGTAAACATTTCCAGGAGTTGTTCGACACCGCGCCACCGAGCCATGCCGGCGCGTGCTACGTCATCCTGGAAGCCACCACGGCTGACAACATGCAAGCCCTCCTAGAGTTTATGTACAAGGGCGAGGTGCATGTCAGCCAGGATGCGCTCTCCAGCTTCCTTAAGAGTGGAGAGAATTTGCAGGTTGGTTGGAGCTTGTAGTTATAAGCATTTTGACTTTGATTTACTTTGACTTGATTGTTTATATTCCCATTAGTACAAATGTTGAGTCTACAGTACCTTTCATTCATAACTTTTATTAAAAAAATTGAAGTGATGTGAATGTGAGACTAAAGTGCAAAATAACTGTTCCAGGTCAAAGGCCTGTCTATGGAGATGTCTCCGGACGCCTGGGTGAAGCAGCAGACCAAGCAGGGTTCCGGAGACCGCCACCAGACTCGCATAAAGACCAGCCCGGTGTCAGGGTCAGGGAACTGTGAGGCGCAGGAGTCTGCCACTCCGTCTTCGCATACCGCCACGTTCGCTCCGATCATGCCACAGTATGGGATGCCGATACATGGTAGCGGCAGCATGGGGCGGTATGCCCCGCCAGCGCACTTGCCTCTGCACTCCGGCTCACACCGCAGACCGGCTCCACCCAAGCCGTCTCCGTCTCCGAGCCCACACGCAAGGAATTACAGGTAAGCGCCGACTCTACGTTTATGTTTTGTATACAAGTAAAATTAAAAAGTAAATGTTAGTAAAAAAGAAATATGACTACTTTATGGTTACTTGAATTTTGTTACCTGCATGAGGAGTCATTAACAGGGCAACAACTGATCAAATAGTTTGAAACTGATTAAACTTGTGATTATTATTATAGTTTAACGATTTACATTACAATGATTGTTTATTTAAGATTTCCTTAAAATATTAACGTTACGAGATAGAGCGGAATCTTATAAGAACGTTCTCCTATTTCAGGCAAAGCTCATCTTCATCTCACTGCGGCAGCGTGGCCGATGAGCCGGACACCCGGTCCTCCCCGGGCGCCGGCACTCGGTACGAAGAGAACCCACCAGACTGCACCTCGACCCTCGGCAACCCCATCAAGAACAACGGATACGAACGCAGCGCCTCGGCCAACGACGACATGGGTGAACGTCTGCCCAACGACCAAGGCGCTGAAGGTGAGTCTTAGGAAGTGTACAGAGTTGGATATTGTCACTTTCGAGTTGATGTGGGAGCTTTTCAAAATTTAAACCACTTTTGTCACCATTTAACCATCTCATTACAAATCATATGAATTGGTCATTAACATTCGATGTCACCACAACTGCCACTACTAACTCATAGTAACAATATTATCACTCACTTTAACAATATATTTATTGCCACATGCTAGCTCATGAATTAGATTTATAATTAACTCGATAGTCTCGGCATCGATTCCAGACCTACGGATAAAGAGTGAGAACGACTACCAGCCTCCCGGATACAACAACTCTCCGCCGCCGGCGACGTCACTGCCCAACGCTAACTACCACGACAAGCCGATAGAGACATCCCCTGTGCCGCCTAAACCAAGCCCCGACATTTGGCCCACTAAACTGATCACAAGCAAATCTGGAGGAATCGCTACTGCTGACGGTAAGACCTACTAATGTTTTGAGGTAAGTAGCCTACAAAACTTACTTACTTCCTGACGTTTCTCTTTTAATAATAGGTACGCCAAGCGAATTGTTTTTTTACTTTAGTATTTACCTAGGTCTATTTGGCCATAAGTTTTTAATGCATGGTTTTCTTAGATATATTTAAAAATCTTCATAATTATAGTTTTATATTCAAGTGTTTGAAAATAACAATTGGTTATCACGTGTCGATTTGTATGGTAAAGTCAAACGGTTGCGGGCAATGTGTTGCAGGCAAGAAGTTAAAGTGTCCGTACTGCGAGCGGCTGTACGGGTACGAGACGAACCTGCGCGCGCACATCCGGCAGCGGCACCAGGGCATCCGCGTGCCGTGCCCGCACTGCTCGCGCACCTTCACGCGCAACAACACGGTGCGGCGCCACATCGCGCGCGAGCACCGCCACCAGGTCACGCCGCACCTGCCCAGCCAGCCGCCGCACGCCGCGCATGCGCCCCACACCCTCCACAACCACTCGCAGTAAGCATCCAAGCGTTTCTTCTCGATCTTATTTCAACCGAACTACCTCTGCTCCGTCGGACCGGCCGCGAGGCCGCGTCTCGAACTGTGTTTAACACGCGTACAATAATATACCTCGTTGATGCATATTATGTAATCAGTATCTACCTCAGAATTTGATCTTAAGATTTTTTAAGGTTTTGAAATTGTGCGATAATTGTTACTTAATTTAATAATCATGTGTGACTTGAATGGTTGCTCAGTACTCGTCTCTGTCTGGTACCATGTTTGAAAAATGTCGTACCTTTTATTGCACCCTCATCGCGTTTAAGTATCTTAAATATTTTTTGCAAACTTTTAGTAATATGTCCAGTTGACTGTGAGATGAAGTTACCTTTTATAGACGATTTATTTTGTGCTCTCGGTCGAGTTATGACATAGCTTATAATATAATACCTGAGCTAGGGAATCTAGAAATGTTGTTGAGACTGACGGTCATAGGCTAAGTGTATGTAAATAATAGGAGAATGTTGTAAACCGCCTTGGCCTAGGTTGAAACACGCGTATAACGACACTCTGTGGCAAAACTACCTCTGTTGCTAGACTTTTTATTTTTATTTAATTACACTCACGTAATGACAATAGACTAGATTATTATGGTTTTAGTTACAATTCAAACATATCTGTGATACAATAGAAAACAGGCTGTATAATTTATATTTTTCACATTTGCCACTCTGTCGGTATGGTAACAAAAGGGAAAAAAATGCGAAAATATACGGAAAGTAGAGTTTCAGCAGTTTTTTACTGTACAGTAATGAGGAACGGTTTTAGTTTTGTACAAAGTACAATTTTGCCCTAGAAACATAAGTAGTTAGGTAAAAACGTGTTATTAAAAAAATGGCATGTGAGGTTCGATGCATGAATGTGTAAGCAAATCCATCATTGTCGTTGGTAACAGGCTCGCCTGGGCGGATGTTACTATTGAGACCAAATAATTATATGTTTCAATGGGATGGTGTCGATTTTAACATTCCGTTATATAAAGATTTTTTTCGTCTTAGTGCATTTATATGAAGGCCACTTACTATTTTATATTCCTAGTCATTTCAAGTGCAACCAGTTGAGATTTTTTAAAGAAAATAATTATTTAAATGATAAATGTTAGGGGCGGTCGCCGGCGCCTGTGTATTATATTTTGTTGAGTGGCGCCGGCGCCGCCCGCGTGTAATACTTCATTTGTATACATTCAGCTGCAATAAATGGTTTTAGTTACATAAAACAAATGGTACAGTGCCAAATATCCTCAATTTTAAGTTCACATCGTATTATTTATTTTATTTTTGTTAAGTGTGAATGTAGCGACTGTGTGTTGTATTCCTGATATTTAGGAATAAGTTGCATTCATATTTATTATTGTATTTATATTTTAGGATACACGTCTTATTGAAAATATTTATGACGAGAATTATTTGAAAAGGCTCAGTGACTTTTTATAAACATTTTAGTTTCTGATGTTAAGTACCATTTGTAAGACAGCGTTTTAGTTCTCTTTGAATGGTTCCTACTTCGTTATGAAATACAAAAATATTAAGTTCTATTCATACGTTACACCGCCTTTTAATGAATTCTATCAAATGTTTCAATATACCTCTTAGAATATATCGTACAAATTATATAGTTATAGTAACAACACGAGTTAGTAAATTTTTGATGTACCTAGCAAATTGTTGTCCTTTACCCTACACCGTTACATATTTTGTGTGTGATGTATGAATAGAATTTAAGCAATGTGTAGTATCAATAGACCGAATAGAAGCTATATACAGTGAATATCTGAATATTTTTAGATTCGAATAGACAGGCTATTTTAAACTCTACTTGTACACTATACTGTTGTATATTGATATTTTTATTGAAACTCTCTTTTTCATAAAATATAAAGATTCGCCAAAAAAACACTTTAAGAGTAAATCTATTTTGATTTCTTACGTATCATTCAAAGTTGGGTCGTGGAGAGCTAGTTAAAGTGGCAAGAGTTCACAGGCTTCACTAACTAAATAAAAGATTTATGGAAGGTTATTGAAACGTATATTTTGATTTGAGTATGATAAGTAAATTGACGTAATATTTTCTTAAAAGGGCAAGAATGAGCGAGTGAATAGCTGTTACGGTTTCATAATAAGATAAATGTTTTATTAAAAACCTAAAAAAAAACTAAAAAAAAAACACAATACAGTTTGAGAAATGGCCCGGGGGAACTATTGTCGATTTTTGAGAATTATCGCACAGAAAATTCCTTTTATTTAATTTTTCCTGTGACCTCTAGTGGAGTCGTTAGGGTGGTGATTACCGGATAGGTTAGGTTGCTCCTGTTCGCACTGTGTGCTGCAGTCAAGACAATGATCGATAACATACTTTGCTCTGTCGCGTAGAACATCACGAACGCAGTGCCTTCAGTAAAACTTAGATGGAAACGGTCTATAGAAGAATTTGAGGGAACCACATACTTATATTTTACGTTGACCGAATCCTTTGTAACTATTGTATAAAAATTATTATCTTTCATTTTACTATCGGCATTCTTTATTAAGTGTATTATTGTTAAGAAAATGTTTTTTTTTGCTATTTCAATCGCAATTGTTAACATTTATGTTTATTATTATTGACGAGAAAAAAATATTGTTCTATTTTTGTCATTTCGTTTTTTTTTCTCTTATGAATTCAAAATTCATAGTTGTGATTTCTTTTGACATTTAATGTTTTTTGTGATACGTAAAAGAGAATTGCATTAATGCATCACATTTTTAGCTTTTTTTTCTTATAAGTAAAGGAGGGATTACGAGTGTGTCTATGGACTATAGACGGTTGCTGATGTTAGCGGTGGGCACTAGGGGCTCGTTATTTTGAAATCAATCAATGGATTTGCTTCTTTCTAAATTTTATAAGGTACAAATCTTAGATTACAATAATACCTTTCGTCAATTTTACAACAACATCCTTTGTCGATCAACAATGTTACCACATTATTTTGATTCAAACGATGATTGTACAAAATTCAGTATACAACACCTATGGGATAACACGTCTAAATTAAGTTGTCGCATTGTTAAAGCTAATTAGTGGACAAGTTACTAGTGGTCCCTATTAGTTGTAATGTTATATTTGATGTGATAGGAAAATTCACATTTAGTCAGTGTTTTGCAATCCCTCTCCATTGGACTTGGCCGATCTCCCTCACCCGGTATGTCACGCTGGTTAGGCGGCGGTGGCTCCGAGCGACCACCACACAGTGGATCCAACAATGCGCCGCGCACGCCTCAACTCCATATGTAAAGCCGAATTTGAATTTTGTTTGTCAAATTTGAGTTTAATATTATCGCTATAATTTTACTTCTTTTTTGTTGCTGTAAGGCACTATTGCTGGATCAAAACTGCATTTAAGATTAAGCACATCAATTGGTTCCGTTTTGAGTTTCGAATGTAAGATTTATTTTTAAGATTTACCTTTCTTTTTATTTTTCTTTATTTGTGTACATGAAAATCGCGAGATGTCGTGATGGTAAAGCCAAAGATTGTTACGGGTATGGTGACCCTCTGCCGTCACACGGCTATGTAGCGACCTTACATTCAGGCTCTATGCCCCGGGCGACCGCTCCACAAGTTATATTTAATAATGTAGTATAACTTTGAATGTAACATCCTACATAGCCTTTTAGTTTTAATGTACGTTTATCTACCTCGAGGAATGTAATTTAGTTCGTAAGTAAGCTTTTAAGTAGATTTTTATATGAAGGAAAATATAAAATTTTAGATTTAAGAGTAATGTGAAAAACTAAAAAAAAATATAAAGTACAAATAATGCTACCTCAGGATTCAACTTAGTCATTTTCAAATTCTATAACTGTTCTGCAGATGTATTTTATAATGTCTAATGAATATTATAAATACTTATCAGAGTTCTCTAAGTACTTGTTCTTTGTAAGTGCTGTTAATAACGTTTTTAAAATTTATGAAAATAGTTTTAAAAATGTGAGTAAGGAAAGTATTCAGTTGGCAAGCTGACCATAATAGTATGAAGCGCGTTTATTTGAATCTCTGCAAGGTAGTGAGTGCTCTCAACTCAGTGTCATGCTCAAAAGAGGATATACATCGACGTCTGTGTGTTAGCGACTCTGCGAGCTCGATCCGAGCTGGGTTGACGGTCTAAGTTAGCGAGTAAGTGTTAATTAGGTTAGTTACAATAATCTCATCGATGTACCTCATTCGTAAGCACAAGCCCGGGGGATCGGCCACGAGTCAATAGCGACGTAATCTAATTGTACCTTCCTTCACTCTCAGGAGTATAAATTTTTATTCGTAATTTTTATTATAATTAATTTTTCCCAGTTACTTTTTTGTGTTTCATAGATGTTACTATGTTTTAAGGAGACGAAAGAAAAAAATGGAGAAATTATTGTTTGTTAGGTTTCTGCGAATTAAAAAAATGTAACAAAATTATTTTTATTTGTTTTTATTTTATTTTTATTTCCTTTTCTTTATTTTTAAGTTCCTTTTGTTTTACTTCGACAAGTTACACCCGTCCATCGTGTTTAATGTTTATTGTGGTAAATTTAAGAGCATTATTTAAGGAATTGACGTTTAAGTACCTAATATTCATAAAATAGTTGCACTTAACTGGACAGGAAGTATTTAAGTAATCATTGGATGTTTTTATATTTTAAGGGTGCACTATTATTATTGAATCGATCGCGAGAGTACCTCGGGATCTTTACGAATTTGATAATAAAAAAATGTTCTCTCACATTTAATGTTATGTAAGTTGTAAAATTATGCTCACTCCCTCACTAGATTAACTTCACAAAACGTAGGACTGAACGAACGGTTGGCTGGAGACATCTGACGCGATGTGACGCGCTCTGACGCGATGGTGTGAGAGGAGAAATGAGTTTGATCATTGAGTAATATTATATTCCATTTACTTCACTTTTCATGGTAAAAGATACTGGCTATTAATATATTGTCATGATCGTACATTCTGGATAATTTCGATGTTTTCAAATAAGCGAATTATAGTCTCTCATGACTGTATATAGAACATTATTATTATGTCATAAATTATACTTACATGTTTAACCTTATCATCTTGTTAAGTTCAAATGAGGTAAGTCTCGGTGTCACTTATATCTATGGTCTTGGTGTCATCTTTGTGTAAGTGTACGAGATATAACTCTTAATAATATGCATAAAATTAAAAAAAAAAATGAAAAAAAAAAACGCAACGAGCACTCTTGTCTGCAAGAACTAAAGTACAAATTTCTGAAGTCTTAACGAGTTACTGCCAGTACAAATTAATTAATTGAAAGTAATAAAATAAATGGTATCCGTTTTTTATGTAAGCGTTGCCAAAATCGTATTTTTTGGGCATCAGTAAAATAATTTAGTGTAGGTTATTTCGTGGAAAGTACAAATTCAAATGATATTGATGCATAATGTACAGCAGCCCGCGGTTGGTAGGACACTTTGGGCGACCATTTCGTATCGTTTGATATCTATCTTTTTACTTTTTTCAGTTGCATTCTTATCATTCGAAAGCGAGGGTATACAATACGGCCAACATCTAAGTAAGTGGTCAAAATAGAACGATGTAAAAACGGTGACTTATCGATTGTAAACCAGGATGGTTGTAAAACTAAGTAGGATTTTGTACGTAGAGATGTAATGCTTAATGAAAATACGGTCGTCGGTTTGGTGGTCTATGTCTGTAAAGGAAAAGTGATTGTCTGTGATTTTTTTAAGCGACTTTTTTATATATATGGAAGAATATATAATTCTTTAACAGTAAGAATAGCACTACTTGTGATTTTTACATTAGATATTTATTAGTTGACTTCTTTTTTTTGTACTATATTATAGGGTAATGTAGCGATTGGTGTAGTGGAGAA
The DNA here is from genome assembly GCA_941860345.1 of Chrysodeixis includens. Lineage (NCBI taxonomy): Eukaryota > Metazoa > Arthropoda > Insecta > Lepidoptera > Noctuidae > Chrysodeixis > Chrysodeixis includens. The sequence continues at coordinate 2,353,579 of OW796092.1, forward strand.
TGATGCGGGTTGAATGTACATAACTATACATAATGTATAAATAAACTATGGTATATGATAAATAAAGCTCGTAGTAGGGGAGAGCGGAGTAGCTTGGATTGTTTGTCGCCCGTGTCCGCGCGGGCGAGCGGCGAGCGGTACTCGGTACGCGGCGCGATGGTGATCCCCTGCTAGGAGCGCAGTCACATCGGGTAACGTTTGGCAAATGGTTAGACCACGTGCGATGCTTGTTTGTTTTAGAGTCTCGTTTTCTTCAAAAAAGGCCGCTCTAAAGGCCATATACGAATTAATTACTACATTGAGGGACGCGTGACTCTTTTCCGGTATTAGTAAATTAATTTGTGCGTTAATGTAAATGGTAATAACTTACCGAGTTCTAGCGAATTTTTTAGTGTGGTAAACATTTTGGCGTATTTTGTTATTTATGTGGTAAACGTAGTGATTAACTGTTATGTTTGCTTCGGGTAAAACTGTCTTGCATTAGCTGAAGAATTGACCCAAATCTTCCTTTATATAATTACCAGTAACTATAAATTAATATTCAACTTTTCTTGCCTCGTTAAAGGCGAGTTTGTGACTTGAATCACGTTGAGTATCAGTTACCTAAGAAACAGGTTTGAAACCGTTCAGAGTTGTCCCATTTAATTTTCATAAATACATTTTGCTGTACTGAATAAATAATATACGTAAAAGGTTAATGGTAACGTACTTCATATTTATAACGTAATTATATTCCCTAAAGTAATAACCTTATTTTTGTACGTCCTTAAGTAGAACTTTTTATTTGGAAATTTAAAATTCATAATATAAAAAGCTGTAAAGGTAAGATAATATAGTATTATCAGAATATCTAGAGGAATAATATATAATGGTAATGCTTTTACCTAAAAGTTATACGATTCTGGAAGCTGGACGCAAAGTTCGGGAAATCGATATATTTTTATGTTCTCTTTGATATGTAATCATGGTAAGATATAATCAAGATAACAGGGTGTTCTTCAGCTTTTCAAGTTTCTTTGTGAGTATATTTATTATAATCGGATACATGTGCTAGTAATATTAAGTCAATGTACCGCTTCGGAAACATAATATCTAAATTCTTTGGATATAGTCATATCGAAGACTGGTACGTAGTTTTTTTGAACGATGCTGATAGCAATTTAATCGTAATTCAAAGAGAATTTTGCTGCTTGTTCTCCGTTTAACACCTAAGAGTAAATTGCTATTACCATGCTTTAAAAGATTTAGTAATTCCTTAAGTAAATCCACGAAATCACAAGAATATAATAAGTTAAAGTTTGAGTCTCTCATTGAATGGTAAATGTAATAAATGAGGAACTACAGTTTCCTTATCATTAAGAAACACACCGATAGTCACAAATCTGCGAATAATTGCTATAACATTTTTTGCAGGCGTTAAAGTGAAAACGCACGTGTATCCGACCGTATTTAAATTATCATTGAGTGTAAAATATTTGCTCTGGGAAATAGCCATCGTATGTAAGCGATCTTTCAAAATGTGCAACAATTTGCATCATCGTAAATTTATTTGTATTAGGTAATCAATTCTCTGCTATTTCCCAGTGTGAAGTGTGTGTGCGAAGCGGGCTGTAGGATTCTAATACAGGTATTATAATTGTCCATTTGTGCACTAATTATAAATTTGCGTAAAATAGATTATAATTAAACAAACTAACAGTACCTACAACACAATATCCTACAATCTGACTTAGGTCTACGTATTGTAATGATGAAAAATTTGTTCCATTGTGGAATTCTTAAATTAATAAAAAAATGTTGCTAAAATTATAGTGTTGTTTTATTTTAGATTTAAGTACCTTGCCATATCCTAAGATCCTGAAACACTACACACAAACTAAGGCACCCATTACAATGCTCATCTAAACAAAAACAGATCGAAATAACATAACGCCTGCCATAACAGAATTATGTTGACCAACACTTACTGATACACAGGTTCAAATCCTTGATATCATGTATTGTTTAAAGTTCAATTGTTATAATGAAAACATTGTTCCTCGATCGATGTATAAGACATGTTTTTAACAAATACGGTAAATGATAATGCTGCCTAATTAACGTGGTTGAAGGGCGCTTTTGTAGTAGAGTCGGTTTGTATTGACATTTCTGAAGGCAAAGTTAATGATAAAGATATAACGTGATCTTTAAACATCTAAGAACATGGTGATAATGATACTGGCAACACAACCCCTTTTTTGTGAACCTAAAAATTAAAAAATAAGTTAGCTTACAATGTAGCACGTTTCGAACGTCGAGATTCATAAATTATAGACAGCAACCCATCGCCCACCCTTCACAGCTTCCTGTGCTATTACTATGGGAGAAGAAACGGCGCAACGAACTCCCCAGCAGCACGCTGTCATTTGTTTGGAAATTAAAATCCTTAGGTACCGTCCTTAAGTAAGTATACTCTGGCAACGTAAGTATTATTTCTATTATACTTTGATCGTTTATGACAGTTTCTAGTATGCAATGTAGAGTAATGATTGTCCAATGCATTTAAGTGTTAAGTTCATGCAATACAGATAATCTCAACCCTATTGTATGCAAATAAGGATAATTAACGAATGACATTTAAAACTTTTTGCAGTTGCGATCAATTTAGATAAAATCAGAGGCGTTTAGATCTGAACCAGTTTTTAATGGATCTATTTTGTTTAAAGGCAAGTGGACATTTATTGGTGGATTAGCAATAGCTATTGGAATTTAAATGTTAACTGTCATAATATACATAGTGACTCCAGTTTTGAAGGAAGTGGGTCAGGAAATGGTTTTTATGTTCTGATGGAAACCATTATAGGCTGATAAGTATTTTTTATTACTTTTTGACTCTTACTGAATATTTTTTTATATTTGTCAAAACCATAATGTTTTGACAAATATAAAAAAATATTCAGTACAATTATCAGTATTATCTTTAGGTTTGATCGTTAAAGTATGTTGAATACTTACTATTTATTTATTACAAATAATATACAATAGATATGAATCGCGGTCAAGCCTTCGGTCAGTTTTCGAATCGGTAGTCAAGAAACCAACCAGGTGTTCTTTTTAGACAAAGACATCATACCGATGTTTTAAGTACTTGTATATTATGTAGATACCTTAGAAATACCTCATAACAATAGGAATGTGATTAATTCCTTATTTTATGAAACAAAATAATCACACTGAACGAAACAACTAGAAATTCACTATTAGGTACCTACATCTTTTGTCTTGCTTTCAAACTTTGACAGAAATCAAATAGAGTAACTTTATGTCCTCAATTTGCATAGTTGATAGTATTCACCTTGGTTGGCATGCCGCCAAGCACTCAGCTGGCTTGGCAGAGGATCGAGCATTTACTTACCATCCCTTTAAAATTAGGGCTAAATGTACGAGTTGTGTGTACGAGTCACTGGTACCTACAGGTTTCTATTTGTCGTGTCATAAAATCGTAGTATAGTATGAAGGAACAAAAATGTATTTTTATATTTAAGTGATTACACTGAATCCAGAGGATGGATGTTTTCGTTGAAGTCATCCCCGGCGAAGGTAGTGTGATAAACTTGTCAGACATTTCAGAAATCGAAAAAGACAGAAGTTTGGAAGAAAAAGGAGAGGTATTACCACGGGACGTACGGTAAGTATACAATTAGAAGTAGCTTCATTGAGCAGGTGAAGAAAAAGAAACAAATGGTAAAAAGTAAAGGTGGTGTGAATAAGAATGTAATATTGTCTGGACCAATTTCGGCCATGGCGGCTAGTGTTATTATGACACCAGCCAGCTACGCCGGACATATTATAGTGCACAAGCGTGAGCGCAAACATCCTTGTCTGCGCTCTCTATTTCTAATAACCCAATGGGACGGCAATCCGACACGACCGAAGAGAGACCAGGCGCAGGACTTACATTTTACGTACTTTCCGAAACAAGGAAACTGTGATATTAATTCTAAAACGTAGACGACATTCGAAAAGTTGGTGCTCGTCGTGGGGATCGAACTCGAGAACTTTGACTTGTCAGTCCTGAGGTATTACCGCTATTATCACAGCATCCACTATCACAGCTTCTGTTTAATAATGTTAGATGTACGAAAATAATAAAGCCGAATTGGCAGAACACAAAAGCCTACTGTAATATCCGTTTTAACTCGACGTAAGAGTACTAACTCAGGACTAAAATAGAATAATCTTTCCTTGTAACTTTTGGCGAGTATATGACAGATTCCTTGACTTGATTAAGACTAAGCAAATACTACTTTACATAGTAATAAAAATTACATATTTATGATACACTTATGCGATTGAATGTAACATGAATACGAAACTTCCTTACTTTTGTCTGCAATTGACGTTGGTGTCATATAACTAAATGTAGAGCCCGGGGCGAAATACATATATGATCAGACAAAATGGTTTAGGATTCGCAAAACAAGGTTGCTATCGATATAATCATTGTATTACACATATAATTGCAATGCTTTGATTGAATTAAAACCTTCTTTTAATTTCTGAGATTAACTTTTAGGGGTCAGAGGAAAGTCACGATTAATTTAAAAAATGTTTTAAGATAAAATAAAAAAATTGACGGTGATTGGTAGAATACGGAGTGTGCATCCAGTATACTAACTTACAGAAAAATCACTAACCTCGGAGTGCATACTATGGAAAAGTTAGCAAAACAAAATAATTTGGATTGATATTATAATATTGGTGCTAATATGACATGTAAATCTCAACTATAAATAGAGAAAATAATCTTGAGTTGAAAGCGGAAGACAGTACCGTAATATAGGAAGTAGACGAAAGATTGTAATGATGCAATTGTGTCAGATATTTCACGGCATTTATTGGCAAGATAAGACGTAGAGGACTATATTTTTTAGGGAATATTAACTGTTTAATGTACAAATATTAAAATAAAAAAAAAGTGAACATGATCACACACCTCTCCACAATCGTTGTCCAATATAATACCTAAAATGAAAGTCGAGTTCAAAATATTTAAATTTATCATTGTTATATCGTCGATAAGCAGATAAAGTTCAACAAAAGTTTTAAAACAAAATAATCTTACAATAAATTTTCACTAACCTTGGAGGCGTAATTTATCAAAAAAAAAAGATCGAACTCATTCAAACGAAGTCAATCCATAAAAAAATCCTGTCCAATTACGAATCATAAATTAAGTGGTACTGTACCTCCTACTTGTAAGATATACGTGTAATTAAAAATAACAAGGAAAACAAGTGGGTGCTAAATTGTATCGGCGACTTAATTTCGTAGCGCAAATGGCAAATCCACTAATTTTGTACCGCGCAATAATTTGGCAAAGACCAAACCAGTTGTAATAAGTTGTAAATGTTTAGTGTATTATTTTTTAATGCATTCTTTACTTAAAGTAGGTACAAGTGTATTAGGGTTGTCAAAAAGTTTCTGTGTTGTAAAAGAGACGAATTTATATCCTTTCTTATGAAAATCATTTTCAATAACAAATAAGCTTTTTAAAAGTAAATGAGCTTAAAAAAGAATCGATTCCAAAATCTTGTTTATTTAAGAAAACAAAGGTTCTAAATATACAAATTAATTTCTATTTAAATGTTTATATTCAGTAAAATGTATCTAAATAAAAGAAAAATTCTGACATGATTATACAGAAAGATGCTGAATAGAGTCAATAAATTTATTTTTGCGATGTGTTTGACAAAAGGCTCAGTTGCTGTTAGTGAAAAAGTCAAATTATGTCTAACTAGGAATATGTAACCAACTATGGACAACGTCTCCATTATCATCAGGAAGAACGCAGGTAAAACATGTAAAAATGGTCATCACGGATAAATAATATAGGTATGTTCTCCAGGTTAAACCCACCTTGTTTAAATGTATCATACTTACTTGCCCCAAATATGGCGACCCTGTTCAATTCGCATCAGTACCCGGCCTATATCTCAAGTTCGTCAAGTGACCGCGCGTCGCAGGCGCTGGACGAGCGCTATATAAGCCGGCAGTTGTAGGAGGATGCTATCATTCGACCAGTGATTACCACACCATCAGCAATGGCAGCCAAGGTAGGTAATTGTCATCAACGTTTTTTTGTTGGTTTGGAAAAAAGAATTAAAACGAACTTTTTTTTCATAATTTTACATTTTGGGTTCAGTGTAGTTATTTTTTCTGAAATATTAGTATTCAAACCGAAAATTACATAAACAAAATTTGTAGTAATGCATTTTGGCTGAAACAAAAAAAAATGTTCAAGTTCTTTCCTGTATTTTGAAAACATCTAACGCGTGCAAACGTGGTGCAAACATTCGCATTTCAATAAGTGTTCGATTTTGTTCCAGTTCGTAGTTCTCGCCGCCCTAGTGGCCGTGGCCCACTGCTCCGTGGTGCCAGTGGTGCGAGTAGACGCCGCCGCCGACTCCAGCAGCTTCTCGTACGACGTGGCCGACCCCAACACCGGCGACTTCAAGAGCCAGCACGAGACCCGCGTGGGCGACTCCGTGAGCGGCCAGTACTCGCTGCTCGAGTCTGACGGCACCAAGCGCACCGTGGACTACACCGCCAACGACGACGGCTTCAACGCTGTCGTCCGCAAGGACCCCGCCGTGGTGGCTGCCCCCGTGGTGGCCGCGCCCGCCGTCGTGTCCGCGCCCGCCGTGGTGTCCGAGCCCGCCGTGGTCGCCGCCCGCGCCGTGTACGCCGCGCCCGCCGTGTACCCCGCGAGCGCCGTGTACGCCGCTCCCTCCGTGTACTCCGCCTACTCTCCCTCTTTCTACTCCTCCGTCGTCGCTCCCTCTGCCTACACCTCCGCGTACGCAGTGCCCGTCGCTTACGCTGCGCGCTGGTAGGTGCGGTCAAAACTTGTACTCCATTGTATATATTTTTAAGTTTAAGTAAAAAGTGAAACTACCTAAGTAATGTGTTTCTGTTCACCAATTATTTTCAGAATAACCCGAACATAATTAAAAAAATCACCCAATACAAATTATACAAGTCGAAGTAATAAAACATTATGATAAACATAATTAAAAGCTTCTATCGAAACCTCATTCGGCATATTAGTAAATGCATTTGTCAAGTTTGGAGCGGACGTAGACGCTAGACGTACTAAAAGTTGCCTAAGTGGCATATTTATGGAGGTATTGTAGAAAGTATGGTAGACTGAATAATAGATAGAGTACAGCTGCGATTCTGAGATTATCACGGTTACCGATGGGTTGGAAAATAGTGTGATTTAGTGTGTAAGCATTTTGATTGTGTTACATTAAGACGATGTTCACACAGCATGCGTTTGCTCCCTCTGGCGTTAGCAAGAGGCGACGGGGTTGGGGGGGGGAGCACACCAAGGTATTGTCGCAAATGACGAAGTGATAATGATAGTAAAGCGTTTCATAGATCACCCACATTAACAGTGGTTAATTCTATGAAACGCGTTATCGTGACAAACACCCGACTCCAACATTAATCTAATGAAAGTGGATTGAAAAAAATTTAATTTAAATTACGAAAAAAAAATGATAAAGAGAAAACAATTTCAAAGATATTGTAAATTAAGAAAATGAATTCAGTGTCGCCGATTTGCAACTTGGAGAAAGTCGTTCAACCTTCATCATCTTGTATAGGAAATCATATAATTGGGAGCAGGTTCACCGTAAACTACGCTCTTCTACATTCAGATTATGACTGCTTTACTGGATTATGGTCCGAGAATTGACTAGAGTTGCAAGTACTGTAGAAATACAACCAAGTTTAAAATAAAAATTGCGTGTTTTCAAAAAACTGAACCAAGATGAAAGGCCTCGAAAAAATCGACTGGCCTGGTTGGCGTAGTGGTTAGTGGACCAGAGCGCTATACCAGAGGTTGTGGGTTTGATTCCCACCCAGGACTAATGTTTGTGTGATGAGCAAGAACATTTTTTTGTGTCTGGATGTAAATTACCTAATGAAAGTATTTAGAAATATTAAGCACGGTTATAAGTTGTATAGTACTCATAATAACAGGCTCTGTCTAGTTTGAGTCTAGATAGCGTGATGTGACAGTTGTTAAAAGAAACAATAATTTTATTGAACTCTATCTAGAACTTATGAGGTACTTCATTAGATTCTACAGCATTTTTATCTAAAATGTCTAAATTTACAAAAGAAACGCAGTATCACTGCCGCTATATATGACAAAGAAAAGCTATTTTTGTTGGAAATCACTTACTGCAAGTACTGATTTATTTTTTGCTTTTTTGAGTCCTTCGTCTATATATATTCTAAATGTCACTTCTGTGTAGGGAACCAAATAATTAGCTGAATGATAGCAAGGTACGTTTAATGTCCTAGTGCCTAATTATTATGGAATCAGCTTCAAATCTAGGTATGTGTATGTATACCTTTATTCTAATCTACATGTTTTAGTTGGGCTCTGCTCGGCAGTGGGGTATAGAATTCGGTTGCATGTTGTTCTTTTGTTTGTAAAGCTTTAGCAAAATCAGCATTCTAAAAAATATTTCTGACCTGGGAACACTGGACAATACTGTATAAACAAAGGAAAAAGTAAAATTTTATGAAAATGTACATAAAATATTAAGTCAGTAACGAATCTCTGACCTGCTCCGATCAATCACAGTTTACAGAAATTGCTCATACCAGTTTTACCACTGTTTTACATTTAATGATCACGTAGTAATCACCATTACGGCCGCAGCTTATGAGACAGAAAGAATAGAAGGCAGAGGCAAATAGCATGAACAAAGGAAAATCAAGGCCCAGATTTTTTTAGCCCAAATAGGACTGCACTCTGGACGCCTATTGGTTAAACAAAAAGAAACAGCAAGAAATATACTATATAAGTAGAAACATTTATCTACAGAAAAAAAGATCTATTCCGGTCCAATCCCAAAAACTAATACCACTGGTATTAGTTCGGAAATTAAATTATTATTTTGCTTAAAACGAAGACCATATTTCAAATATTTAAATGAAGTACTTAATCTATTCCCAACGAATCCCAAAACATAACTTTTGATACAGTCACAGGAAAAAGTTTATTTTGCTTTTTAATAATTTAATATAATGATCGTAATTCAATCCTAAATCTTTACAAACACATTTTGTCTTATCGAGAATCACATGCCAACTTTTTTTACCTGCAAAAAGGTGAGCTCGTTTCTATTGTTTAAAAATCCTAATCAACCAATCACAGCCAAGCGTTGAGCAAACAAAATATACACTATTTAAAATCTCATTTCACAGCATTTTTATTACTGACTGTACCTTCAAACCATTTTACTAATTTTGGGATTCGTTTATGAGTGGGATTCGTTCGGAATAGAAATTAACTGCGATAAGAAATAAATACAAGTGGTATTAGTTTTTGGGATTGGACCGGAATAGATCGAAAAAAATGGCTTTATAATACTTCAGGTTTGAATTTCAGGTGTAACATCAATGAATTTTGCACGAATACCGTTAGAAGTTTATACCTAATTCATGAGTATGCATCGAGTATATTTTTTAATTACAACTCGCCAAACTTGTTCCGATTTTATTTTTCGAGTTCGTCATCAGAACCCGGCCTATATCTCAAGTTCGTCAAGTGACCGCGCGTCGCAGGCGCTGGACGAGCGCTATATAAGTCGGCAGTTGTAGGAGGATGCTATCATTCCACCAGTGATTACCACACCATCAGCAATGGTAGCCAAGGTAGGTTGTCAAACAATCTTCTTTTATCTGAATAGCATATTGTTGTGTAGTTTTACTCGAGCTTTTATTTACTTATTGTCTTTTGTTTCGTATTCCAGTTCGTAGTTCTCGCCGCCCTAGTGGCCGTGGCCCCACTGCTCCGTGGTGCCAGTGGTGCGAGTAGACGCCGCCGCCGACTCCAGCAGCTTCTCGTACGACGTGGCCGACCCCAACACCGGCGACTTCAAGAGCCAGCACGAGACCCGCGTGGGCGACTCCGTGAGCGGCCAGTACTCGCTGCTCGAGTCTGACGGCACCAAGCGCACTGTGGACTACACCGCCAACGACGACGGCTTCAACGCTGTCGTCCGCAAGGACCCCGCCGTGGTGGCTGCCCCCGTGGTGGCCGCGCCCGCCGTCGTGTCCGCGCCCGCCGTGGTGTCCGAGCCCGCCGTGGTCGCCGCCCGCGCCGTGTACGCCGCGCCCGCCGTGTACCCCGCGAGCGCCGTGTACGCCGCTCCCTCCGTGTACTCCGCCTACTCTCCCTCTTTCTACTCCTCCGTCGTCGCTCCCTCTGCATACCCCTCCGCGTACGCAGTGCCCGTCGCTTACGCTGCGCGCTGGTAGGTGCGGTCAAAACTTGTACTCCATTGTATATAATTTTAAGTTTAAGTAAAAAGTGAAACTACCTAATTTTTTTTGTTCTCTTTTCCAATAATTTTCTTCATAACCCATAGTGTTTAAAATATGTGATAACTAGATAAGTGTCAAAAGCGTTTTAAGAAATAAGGTCCTTATATTTTATTAAAAACTTTATACCAATCAAAGTAGGTACTCGGCGAGATAAATCATGCGAGTCCAAACTCGATGCGGTTGTGTTGTTTTCTTGCAAGGAACTTATGGCCACCTTCTCGCTCCAAAGGCTCTTACAAGATTTTTTACTTTAGTGGCTAGATTTAATTACAGAAAAAAAGAAGTTGAAACTAAATTAAAGCTTTTAAAATGGTAACAATTTCATTTTAAACGTTTCAGAAAAAAAAACTATTAAGTCATCGATTCATGTTCTGTTGGAGAAAGTCTTTCGACCTTTGTCATCTACCGCAGAAAACCTTAAGTTTGCACATTGACAGTGGGCGAACGTTTTCAAGAAAATTATAAATACATTGTTTATTAATTTATAACTAAAGTTTGATTCACACCTACTATGTGTTAAAAATGAGTTCACGTAGACAAGTATTATGTAAAACGACTAAACTTAAAAAATAACGCAAAAATCTACAAATAATAGGTCGAAATCAACACTACATAGTATAAAACAAAGTCCCTTTCGCCGTTTGTCTATATGTCTGCTTAAATCTTTAAAACTACGCAAGCACTTTGAAGCAGCTTTTTTAATAAAATCAAAATCAAAATTAAAAGGTTTTTATTTCGAGTAGGCCTTCTCAGGCACTTTCAAAACGTTACTGACTCTAGTTGCGCGGTTCCAAAATGTTATTCTTATGGAGAAGAACCGGCAAGAAACTCCAATACATAGAATGATTGAAAAAGATTGTTTTTTTATGACATAACACACAATTATTTTAGCTGTGCGAAGCTAGTTATTGTTAAACATAATAAAGTGTGCATCTATTTTTACATTGCATTAGCAACGTTCCATCTCATTATTTTAATTTTTGTTTTATTTGTATATCAAAAAATACTTTTGTTATACAACGTTGATAAAAGCGAGAGGCATTAAATGAAACCACATATTCTGTATATCATTATAAGGCTACACAACAAAAATCAAATCAATGTAAGCAATATTTTTATAATAACTTTCGTGAGGATGATTCATACTTAAAACGTTATAACGGTTTACTCACGCGTATTTATCGGGATAGCCCGACTAGTTTCGGACCCAACCGGAGCCAACTAGATAACTATGCCTATAAAACTTAGTCACCTAATCAGGAAGATACAGCATGTTCAAACTAAAAAAAAAACTAAAAAAATATCCTGTGACTAAACTATTGCTTACATTGATTTGATTTTTGTTGTGTAGCCTTATAATGATATACAGAATATGTGGTTTCATTTAATGCCTCTCGCTTTTATCAACGTTGTATGTATTGATTTCTAAGCCAAGTAAATTTATCGTTTCTAAAGCCGCGTCCAGACATGACCGAACGAATGTACAGACATTCGCGGCGCATGCCTCGCGATGTCTGGACGCAGCTCAACATTCACTGTGCCTCTATTTTCATCTTTTTCCAAAATGCTTACAAGCCATTTGTCGGTTACATACATAACTCAATCAAAATTAACATATTTTGAATATCATCACAGATCACCTAAAGAAAGATCTCATCGTACGAAAAAAAAAAACAAAACAAAAAGGTGTTAAGCAATTAACCTCTGACCTGCTCCGGTCAATCACAGCGGTTCTGGTATCGCTTTAACCAGTTTGACCACTTACACTTAATAAGTACCTACGTAGTAATCGCTTGAGCTTTATTTCACAAACGAACTGTAACCATCAATCACGGCGTCGACGACTTTTCCCTTGGAGGACACCAACAAATAGAACTACAAGCAAGGTTATTTATTTGCCCCGAAGAATTTACACGTACGATGTTCCATTCGATATAATATGCTGTTACTTTAAAATAAACTAAAATATTTTGTTAACGATGTTTCATCTTTCTTACACGGAAATAATTGCATTGATAGACAAGTTTTTATCTGGTAGGCAATGACACCAACATTCAAGATCTCTTTTATGACTAATGCCAATCAATGTTAACACTGACATCTAATATTAATAACAGGTATCTTGTAACAGTGAGTGTGTTATTTAAAAAAAAACATAGTCACGTTAAGTCAAGTGTTACAGCACTAAAAAATCTAAAGAATGAAAAAGGGTTCAAAGTAAAACAACAGTTTAGGTAGTTTCACTTTTTACTTAAACTTAAAATTATATACAATGGAGTACAAGTTTTGACCGCACCTACCAGCGCGCAGCGTAAGCGACGGGCACTGCGTACGCGGAGGGGTAGGCAGAGGGAGCGACGACGGAGGAGTAGAAAGAGGGAGAGTAGGCGGAGTACACGGAGGGAGCGGCGTACACGGCGCTCGCGGGGTACACGGCGGGCGCGGCGTACACGGCGCGGGCGGCGACCACGGCGGGCTCGGACACCACGGCGGGCGCGGACACGACGGCGGGCGCGGCCACCACGGGGGCAGCCACCACGGCGGGGTCCTTGCGGACGACAGCGTTGAAGCCGTCGTCGTTGGCGGTGTAGTCCACAGTGCGCTTGGTGCCGTCAGACTCGAGCAGCGAGTACTGGCCGCTCACGGAGTCGCCCACGCGGGTCTCGTGCTGGCTCTTGAAGTCGCCGGTGTTGGGGTCGGCCACGTCGTACGAGAAGCTGCTGGAGTCGGCGGCGGCGTCTACTCGCACCACTGGCACCACGGAGCAGTGGGCCACGGCCACTAGGGCGGCGAGAACTACGAACTGGAATACGAAATAAAAGACAATAAGTGAACAAAAGCTCGTATAGAACTACACAACAATATGATATTCAGATAAAAGAAGATTGTTTGACCACCTACCTTGGCTGCCATTGCTGATGGTTTGGTAATCACTGGTGGAATGATAGCATCCTCCTACAACTGCCGGCTTATATAGCTCGTCCAGCGCCGGCGACGCGCGGTCACTTGACGAACTTGAGATATAGGCCGGGTACTGATGACGAACTCGAAAAGTGAGAATAATTAGGACGAGTTTGGCGAGTTGTAATTAAAAGAATAATTATATACGCGATGCATAAATCATCAAACCCGAGTAAAAGCGAATCTAGCGGTGTAATAAAAAAGTGTATTGATCGTAAATCTAGAAATTTTGCAACCTATAGTTGTTGATACACTCGTCTTTATGTATCAAGTTCTTTCTCATTAATGTCGACGGAGAGGCATCGATCGCAAGGAGCAGTAATCATGGTCTTGATTATATCTAAAATCAGAAGTTTGAAAGGTTACATTTAGAACCATTTAGATACAGGGCCTACCATTACATAAAGCACTTGTTTGTCTTACACCAATAAACCATTGGCGCCTATTAAAGTATACTTAATCTAACCTAATTAGTTTCTAATGATAATTAGGAAGTAATGGACGATTTTAATAGACGTTACATGTATTTGATAATTTAAACAATTAATTATATTTGCAAGGAGTTATGTGGTGGTAACCTTGAGATCTTGGGTGTGGCAGGAAGTTGTGACATTTTATATGAATTACCATATGACATTTCACGCACTCCTTACGGGGTACAATAAAGTGCTAGCCCTGGGGCGTCCAGCTATATGGTTCATTTAAATGGCTATTTATATTATTTACTAAAATCCTTCCATCCATTTTTTAGCCTGTCTTGTCCTGGTTTACAACACTCTTGGCGGTTAGTCTGTTATTACTCAAGCTATCAGTTTCTTCTTCAGAAGAATGACATTTTGGAACCGCGCAACTACAGCCAGTAACGTTTTGAAAGTGCTTGAGAAGGTCTACTCGAACTAAAAACCTTTTGATTTTGATTTTTGGATCTATTTTTATCGGCAACAATTAAATAGGAAAATCAGGAAACAGGGAAGGCATATGTCGAGCGGCGAGAAAGTCAAATTTGTCTATTTTCTTGTTTAAATGTGTTGTTATCCCTAAAAGAACGCCAAAAACTACTATGAAATTGTTTGTAACATTCCAATAAACAAAATATATTCCTAATTAAATCATTCTAAACTTTGTCATGAGCGCTTTTAAAATATTTTTATGTCTATTGAGTTTTGTGTTAACTAGGTCAATTATTATCATGTTTATATCACGCGTGTATCAATTTTTTGATCTATAATTTAACCGATTAACTTCTATTTTTACACCAAAAAATAACAAACGAGATCAGATAATGTCCATTAAACATGTTTATCACCAATATAATGGTATTTTAAATTAATTTCCAAGATTAACAGGTTTTTAATTTTATATTATGTACTTTAGTTAATGTATAATCGTATTTGATCAAAAATTTGCTACTGTTGAAAGACTTATAATTATAGTGCTTGATTCTCTTACAGAGGTTCACTGATAGGCGAAGCCGTTCTCCACGTTGGGCCACAGGTCCTAATGATCCACTTTCTGCATCTTAACCAAGTAGCTTTTTAAATATGTCTGACGATTAAAAGAGGCGCCCGAATCGCGGTTGCGGCCCAGATGAGGTATCTGGGCCTCATGCTCGACAGCAGGTGGCGCTTCGGTCCGCACTTTAGCGGACTGTCGTCGCGCCTGCTGAAGGCCGCGGGTTAGAGTTAGGTTAGAGTTAGGTTAGAGCTAGGTTAGAGCTAGGTTAGAGCTAGGTTAGAGCTAGGTTAGAATTAGGTTAGAGTTAGGTTAGAGTTAGGTTAGAGTTAGGTTAGAGTTAGGTTAGAGTTAGGTAAGAGTTAGGTTAGAGTTAGGTTAGAGTTAGGTTAGAGTTAGGTTAGAGTTAGGTTAGAGTTAGGTTAGAGTTAGGTTAGAGTTAGGTTAGAGTTAGGTTAGAGTTAGGTTAGAGTTAGGTTAGAGTTAGGTTAGAGTTAGGTTAGAGTTAGGTTAGAGTTAGGTTAGAGTTAGGTTAGAGTTAGGTTAGAGTTAGATTAGAGTTAGGTTAGAGCTAGGTTAGAGCTAGGGTACAAGCCCGCCTCGTCGTGTTCCGAAACTGGGAACTTCGGCTATCCAGGCCGACGGCGGGGCGGGCTACGGTCGAGGCTATCCGCCCACACCTACAACAGTGGGCGGAGAGGCGGTACGGAAAACTGACGTACCGCCTCACACAGATGTTGACCGGACACGGGGCCTTCGGGCACTACCTGTGTCGGGTGGCCCGACGTGAGGCCACCACGGAGTGTCACCAGTGCGGTGACCCAGACGACACCGCACTGCACACAATGGCCCTGTGTCCGGCCTTTGAAGAGCCTCGCGCCAAACTGGTGTCTACGCTAGGGGGGGTGGATGTCGCCGCGCTGCCGGCTGTTGTCGCAGCCGCGCTCAGCAGCCGCGCAGCGTGGGACGCGTTGGTCTCCTTCTGCGAAACCGTTATGTCGCAGAAGGAGGCCGCGGAGCGCGTCCGGGAAAACGATCCGGGCGCGCCCCAAATACGCCGACGTCGGGTGGGTCGGCGAAGGGCCGCGCATGAGCGCGCCCTCCCGCCCTAACCAGGGTCCGGACGGTGGCACGGGGGTGCTATCGTCCGTAGTAGAGGACCCGCGACGGGGGACCACATTCGGTGCTATGGGTGTGGTCCCAATACGAGGTGACGAGGCCGACGCCCTTTACACGTCGGCCTCCATCAACAATGCGAAATGCAACCCGCCGGCTCTCAACTGGCCGGCGGAAGCCCGCGGTCGGTGCATGAAGTAGTACCATGCACTGCCATGCACCGACACAAAAAACGCGGATGACGTAGCACAGCGGTTCAGGTTTAGTCAGTAAGAGTCTGACACTACCCGCGGCTCCCCCCGGGGTCGCGGGTGTCCATGAGGATTCCCCCGCTTTACCAAAAAAAAAAAAAAAAAAAGGTTAGAGCTAGGGTAGAGGTAGGTTAGAGTTAGGTTAGAGTTAGGTTAGAGTTAGGTTAGAGTTAGGTTAGAGTTAGGTTAGAGTTAGGTTAGAGTTAGGTTAGAGTTAGGTTAGAGTTAGGTTAGAGCTAGGTTAGAGCTAGGTTAGAGCTAGGTTAGAGCTAGGTTAGAGCTAGGTTAGAATTAGGTTAGAGTTAGGTTAGAGTTAGGTTAGAGTTAGGTAAGAGTTAGGTTAGAGTTAGGTAAGAGTTAGGTTAGAGTTAGGTTAGAGTTAGGTTAGAGTTAGGTTAGAGTTAGGTTAGAGTTAGGTTAGAGTTAGGTTAGAGTTAGGTTAGAGTTAGGTTAGAGTTAGGTTAGAGTTAGGTTAGAGTTAGGTTAGAGTTAGGTTAGAGTTAGGTTAGAGTTAGGTTAGAGTTAGGTTAGAGTTAGATTAGAGTTAGGTTAGAGCTAGGTTAGAGCTAGGGTACAAGCCCGCCTCGTCGTGTTCCGAAACTGGGAACTTCGGCTATCCAGGCCGACGGCGGGGCGGGCTACGGTCGAGGCTATCCGCCCACACCTACAACAGTGGGCGGAGAGGCGGTACGGAAAACTGACGTACCGCCTCACACAGATGTTGACCGGACACGGGGCCTTCGGGCACTACCTGTGTCGGGTGGCCCGACGTGAGGCCACCACGGAGTGTCACCAGTGCGGTGACCCAGACGACACCGCACTGCACACAATGGCCCTGTGTCCGGCCTTTGAAGAGCCTCGCGCCAAACTGGTGTCTACGCTAGGGGGGGTGGATGTCGCCGCGCTGCCGGCTGTTGTCGCAGCCGCGCTCAGCAGCCGCGCAGCGTGGGACGCGTTGGTCTCCTTCTGCGAAACCGTTATGTCGCAGAAGGAGGCCGCGGAGCGCGTCCGGGAAAACGATCCGGGCGCGCCCCAAATACGCCGACGTCGGGTGGGTCGGCGAAGGGCCGCGCATGAGCGCGCCCTCCCGCCCTAACCAGGGTCCGGACGGTGGCACGGGGGTGCTATCGTCCGTAGTAGAGGACCCGCGACGGGGGACCACATTCGGTGCTATGGGTGTGGTCCCAATACGAGGTGACGAGGCCGACGCCCTTTACACGTCGGCCTCCATCAACAATGCGAAATGCAACCCGCCGGCTCTCAACTGGCCGGCGGAAGCCCGCGGTCGGTGCATGAAGTAGTACCATGCACTGCCATGCACCGACACAAAAAACGCGGATGACGTAGCACAGCGGTTCAGGTTTAGTCAGTAAGAGTCTGACACTACCCGCGGCTCCCCCCGGGGTCGCGGGTGTCCATGAGGATTCCCCCGCTTTACCAAAAAAAAAAAAAAAAAAAGGTTAGAGCTAGGGTAGAGGTAGGTTAGAGTTAGGTTAGAGTTAGGTTAGAGTTAGGTTAGAGTTAGGTTAGAGTTAGGTTAGAGTTAGGTTAGAGTTAGGTTAGAGTTAGGTTAGAGTTAGGTTAGAGCTAGGTTAGAGCTAGGTTAGAGCTAGGTTAGAGCTAGGTTAGAGCTAGGTTAGAATTAGGTTAGAGTTAGGTTAGAGTTAGGTTAGAGTTAGGTAAGAGTTAGGTTAGAGTTAGGTAAGAGTTAGGTTAGAGTTAGGTTAGAGTTAGGTTAGAGTTAGGTTAGAGTTAGGTTAGAGTTAGGTTAGAGTTAGGTTAGAGTTAGGTTAGAGTTAGGTTAGAGTTAGGTTAGAGTTAGGTTAGAGTTAGGTTAGAGTTAGGTTAGAGTTAGGTTAGAGTTAGGTTAGAGTTAGGTTAGAGTTAGATTAGAGTTAGGTTAGAGCTAGGTTAGAGCTAGGGTACAAGCCCGCCTCGTCGTGTTCCGAAACTGGGAACTTCGGCTATCCAGGCCGACGGCGGGGCGGGCTACGGTCGAGGCTATCCGCCCACACCTACAACAGTGGGCGGAGAGGCGGTACGGAAAACTGACGTACCGCCTCACACAGATGTTGACCGGACACGGGGCCTTCGGGCACTACCTGTGTCGGGTGGCCCGACGTGAGGCCACCACGGAGTGTCACCAGTGCGGTGACCCAGACGACACCGCACTGCACACAATGGCCCTGTGTCCGGCCTTTGAAGAGCCTCGCGCCAAACTGGTGTCTACGCTAGGGGGGGGTGGATGTCGCCGCGCTGCCGGCTGTTGTCGCAGCCGCGCTCAGCAGCCGCGCAGCGTGGGACGCGTTGGTCTCCTTCTGCGAAACCGTTATGTCGCAGAAGGAGGCCGCGGAGCGCGTCCGGGAAAACGATCCGGGCGCGCCCCAAATACGCCGACGTCGGGTGGGTCGGCGAAGGGCCGCGCATGAGCGCGCCCTCCCGCCCTAACCAGGGTCCGGACGGTGGCACGGGGGTGCTATCGTCCGTAGTAGAGGACCCGCGACGGGGGACCACATTCGGTGCTATGGGTGTGGTCCCAATACGAGGTGACGAGGCCGACGCCCTTTACACGTCGGCCTCCATCAACAATGCGAAATGCAACCCGCCGGCTCTCAACTGGCCGGCGGAAGCCCGCGGTCGGTGCATGAAGTAGTACCATGCACTGCCATGCACCGACACAAAAAACGCGGATGACGTAGCACAGCGGTTCAGGTTTAGTCAGTAAGAGTCTGACACTACCCGCGGCTCCCCCCGGGGTCGCGGGTGTCCATGAGGATTCCCCCGCTTTACCAAAAAAAAAAAAAAAAAAGGTTAGAGCTAGGGTAGAGGTAGGTTAGAGTTAGGTTAGAGTTAGGTTAGAGTTAGGTTAGAGTTAGGTTAGAGTTAGGTTAGAGTTAGGTTAGAGTTAGGTTAGAGTTAGGTTAGAGTTAGGTTAGAGCTAGGTTAGAGCTAGGTTAGAGCTAGGTTAGAGCTAGGTTAGAGCTAGGTTAGAATTAGGTTAGAGTTAGGTTAGAGTTAGGTTAGAGTTAGGTAAGAGTTAGGTTAGAGTTAGGTAAGAGTTAGGTTAGAGTTAGGTTAGAGTTAGGTTAGAGTTAGGTTAGAGTTAGGTTAGAGTTAGGTTAGAGTTAGGTTAGAGTTAGGTTAGAGTTAGGTTAGAGTTAGGTTAGAGTTAGGTTAGAGTTAGGTTAGAGTTAGGTTAGAGTTAGGTTAGAGTTAGGTTAGAGTTAGGTTAGAGTTAGATTAGAGTTAGGTTAGAGCTAGGTTAGAGCTAGGGTACAAGCCCGCCTCGTCGTGTTCCGAAACTGGGAACTTCGGCTATCCAGGCCGACGGCGGGGCGGGCTACGGTCGAGGCTATCCGCCCACACCTACAACAGTGGGCGGAGAGGCGGTACGGAAAACTGACGTACCGCCTCACACAGATGTTGACCGGACACGGGGCCTTCGGGCACTACCTGTGTCGGGTGGCCCGACGTGAGGCCACCACGGAGTGTCACCAGTGCGGTGACCCAGACGACACCGCACTGCACACAATGGCCCTGTGTCCGGCCTTTGAAGAGCCTCGCGCCAAACTGGTGTCTACGCTAGGGGGGGTGGATGTCGCCGCGCTGCCGGCTGTTGTCGCAGCCGCGCTCAGCAGCCGCGCAGCGTGGGACGCGTTGGTCTCCTTCTGCGAAACCGTTATGTCGCAGAAGGAGGCCGCGGAGCGCGTCCGGGGAAAACGATCCGGGCGCGCCCCAAATACGCCGACGTCGGGTGGGTCGGCGAAGGGCCGCGCATGAGCGCGCCCTCCCGCCCTAACCAGGGTCCGGACGGTGGCACGGGGGTGCTATCGTCCGTAGTAGAGGACCCGCGACGGGGGACCACATTCGGTGCTATGGGTGTGGTCCCAATACGAGGTGACGAGGCCGACGCCCTTTACACGTCGGCCTCCATCAACAATGCGAAATGCAACCCGCCGGCTCTCAACTGGCCGGCGGAAGCCCGCGGTCGGTGCATGAAGTAGTACCATGCACTGCCATGCACCGACACAAAAAACGCGGATGACGTAGCACAGCGGTTCAGGTTTAGTCAGTAAGAGTCTGACACTACCCGCGGCTCCCCCCGGGGTCGCGGGTGTCCATGAGGATTCCCCCGCTTTACCAAAAAAAAAAAAAAAAAAAGGTTAGAGCTAGGGTAGAGGTAGGTTAGAGTTAGGTTAGAGTTAGGTTAGAGTTAGGTTAGAGTTAGGTTAGAGTTAGGTTAGAGTTAGGTTAGAGTTAGGTTAGAGTTAGGTTAGAGTTAGGTTAGAGCTAGGTTAGAGCTAGGTTAGAGCTAGGTTAGAGCTAGGTTAGAGCTAGGTTAGAATTAGGTTAGAGTTAGGTTAGAGTTAGGTTAGAGTTAGGTAAGAGTTAGGTTAGAGTTAGGTAAGAGTTAGGTTAGAGTTAGGTTAGAGTTAGGTTAGAGTTAGGTTAGAGTTAGGTTAGAGTTAGGTTAGAGTTAGGTTAGAGTTAGGTTAGAGTTAGGTTAGAGTTAGGTTAGAGTTAGGTTAGAGTTAGGTTAGAGTTAGGTTAGAGTTAGGTTAGAGTTAGGTTAGAGTTAGGTTAGAGTTAGATTAGAGTTAGGTTAGAGCTAGGTTAGAGCTAGGGTACAAGCCCGCCTCGTCGTGTTCCGAAACTGGGAACTTCGGCTATCCAGGCCGACGGCGGGGCGGGCTACGGTCGAGGCTATCCGCCCACACCTACAACAGTGGGCGGAGAGGCGGTACGGAAAACTGACGTACCGCCTCACACAGATGTTGACCGGACACGGGGCCTTCGGGCACTACCTGTGTCGGGTGGCCCGACGTGAGGCCACCACGGAGTGTCACCAGTGCGGTGACCCAGACGACACCGCACTGCACACAATGGCCCTGTGTCCGGCCTTTGAAGAGCCTCGCGCCAAACTGGTGTCTACGCTAGGGGGGGTGGATGTCGCCGCGCTGCCGGCTGTTGTCGCAGCCGCGCTCAGCAGCCGCGCAGCGTGGGACGCGTTGGTCTCCTTCTGCGAAACCGTTATGTCGCAGAAGGAGGCCGCGGAGCGCGTCCGGGAAAACGATCCGGGCGCGCCCCAAATACGCCGACGTCGGGTGGGTCGGCGAAGGGCCGCGCATGAGCGCGCCCTCCCGCCCTAACCAGGGTCCGGACGGTGGCACGGGGGTGCTATCGTCCGTAGTAGAGGACCCGCGACGGGGGACCACATTCGGTGCTATGGGTGTGGTCCCAATACGAGGCGACGAGGCCGACGCCCTTTACACGTCGGCCTCCATCAACAATGCGAAATGCAACCCGCCGGCTCTCAACTGGCCGGCGGAAGCCCGCGGTCGGTGCATGAAGTAGTACCATGCACTGCCATGCACCGACACAAAAAACGCGGATGACGTAGCACAGCGGTTCAGGTTTAGTCAGTAAGAGTCTGACACTACCCGCGGCTCCCCCCGGGGTCGCGGGTGTCCATGAGGATTCCCCCGCTTTACCAAAAAAAAAAAAAAAAAAAGGTTAGAGCTAGGGTAGAGGTAGGTTAGAGTTAGGTTAGAGTTAGGTTAGAGTTAGGTTAGAGTTAGGTTAGAGTTAGGTTAGAGTTAGGTTAGAGTTAGGTTAGAGTTAGGTTAGAGTTAGGTTAGAGCTAGGTTAGAGCTAGGTTAGAGCTAGGTTAGAGCTAGGTTAGAGTTAGGTTAGAGTTAGGTTAGAGTTAGGTAAGAGTTAGGTTAGAGTTAGGTAAGAGTTAGGTTAGAGTTAGGTTAGAGTTAGGTTAGAGTTAGGTTAGAGTTAGGTTAGAGTTAGGTTAGAGTTAGGTTAGAGTTAGGTTAGAGTTAGGTTAGAGTTAGGTAAGAGTTAGGTTAGAGTTAGGTAAGAGTTAGGTTAGAGTTAGGTTAGAGTTAGGTTAGAGTTGGGTTAAAAAAAATGTTAGGTTTTCTATAGGTAAGCCCAAGGAATAACCGGGATGGAGTTCCCGAGGGATAGCCGGGATAGAGTTCCCGAGAGGTAGCCGGGATAGGGTTCCCGAGGGATAGGGTTCCCGAGGGATAGCCGGGATAGAGTTCCCGAGGGATAGCCGGGATAGAGTTCCTGAGGGATAGCCGGGATAGTTCCCGAGGGATAGCCGGGATAGAGTTCCCGAGGGATAGCCGGGGTGGGGTTCCCGAGGGATAGCTGGGATAGAGTTCCCGAGGGATAGCCGGGATAGAGTTCCCGAGGGATAGCCGGGATAGGGTTCCCGAGGGATAGCCGGGGTGGGGTTCCCGAGGGATAGCCGGGATAGAGTTCCCGAGGGATAGCTGGGATAGAGTTCCCGAGGGATAGCCGGGATAGGGTTCCCGAGGGATAGCCGGGATGGGGTTCCCGAGGGATAGCCGGTCCCGAGGGATAGCCGGGATAGAGTTCCCGAGGGATAACTGGGATAGAGTTCCCGAGGGATAGCCGGGATAGAGTTCCCGAGGGATAGGGTTCCCGAGGGATAGCCGGGATAGTGTTCCCGAGGGATAGCCGGGATAGGGTTCCCGAGGGATAGCCGGGATAGAGTTCCCGAGGGATAGCCGGGATAGGGTTCCCGAGGGATAACTGGGATAGAGTTCCCGAGGGATAGCCGGGATGGGTTCCCGAGGGATAGCCGGGATAGAGTTCCCGAGGGATAGCCGGGATGGGGTTCTCGAGGGATAGCCGGGATAGAGTTCCCGAGGGATAGCCGGGATAGAGTTCCCGAGGGATAGCCGGGATAGAGTTCCCGAGGGATAGCCGGGATAGAGTTCCCGAGGGATAGGGTTCTCGAGGGATAACTGGGATAGAGTTCCCGAGGGATAGCCGGGATAGAGTTCCCGAGGGATAGCCGGGATAGAGTTCCCGAGGGATAGGGTTCCCGAGGGATAACTGGGATAGGGTTCCCGAGGGATAGCCGGGATAGAGTTCCCGAGGAATAACTGAGATAGAGTTCCCGAGGGATAGCCGGGATGGGGTTCCCGAGGGATAGCCGGGATAGAGTTCCCGAGGGGTAGCCGGGATAGGGTTCCCGAGGGATAGCCGGGATAGAGTTCCCGAGGGATAACTGAGATAGAGTTCCCGAGGGATAGCCGGGATAGAGTTCCCGAGGGATAGCCGGGATTGGGTTCCCGAGGGATAGCAGGGATAGAGTTCCCGAGGGATAGCCGGGATAGAGTTCCCGAGGGATAGGATTCCCGAGGGATAGCTGGGATAGGGTTCCCGAGGGATAGCCGGGATAGGGTTCCCGAGGGATAGCCGGGATAGAGTTTCCGAGGGATAGCCGGGATAGAGTTCCCGCGGGATAGCCGGGATAGAGTTCCCGCGGGATAGCCGGGATAGAGTTCTCGAGGGATAGCCAGGATGGAGTTCCCGAGGGATAGCCTAACCTAACCTTAAGAAAACCCAACATTTTTTTTAACCTTACCTAACTCTAACCTAACTCTTACCTAACTCTAACCTAACTCTAACCTAACTCTAACCTAACTCTAACCTAACTCTAACCTAACTCTAACCTAACTCTAACCTAACTCTAACCTAACTCTAACCTAACGCTAACCTAACTCTAACCTAACTCTAACCTAACTCTAACCTAACTCTAACCTAACTCTAACCTAACTCTAACCTAACTCTAACCTAACTCTAACCTAACTCTAACCTAACTCTAACCTAACTCTAACCTAACTCTAACCTAACTCTAACCTAACTCTAACCTAACTCTAACCTAACTCTAACCTAACTCTAACCTAACTCTAACCTAACTCTAACCTAACTCTAACCTAACTCTAACCTAACTCTAACCTAACTCTAACCTAACTCTAACCTAACTCTAACCTAACTCTAACCTAACTCTAACCTAACTCTAACCCAACTCTAACCTAACTCTAACCTTTTTTTTTTTGCCCCGGGGATGTTGTTCCCATGTTACGGGCGCCCCGCCGGGCTGGACGGGGCCGCCGGCATGGGAGTGTGGGGCTTGGGCCGTGAGGCAGCCCCGTACCCACTAAAACCACCGGGTTTTCGGCGTGCGCTACCATGAAGGGGTCACGGGAAACGATGGGGTATCGATGTTCAGGGCGGCAGGTGCCCCGCGTACTGCGGCCCTACCCCTAGATCAGGGGGAGGATGGCAAATCTCTGCTCTCCTCCCTCTTCTCCTCCCAACTCTACGGCGACGGATCATTGGAGCCGCCGCTGAGATTTCGCAGCTTCTCTCCGCCGCCTCCTTCTGCGACATGACGGTCTCGCAGAAGGTGCTCATGGCGCGCCAACATTTCGCGTCACCGACCATCTCACCACGGCGTCGCGCGCTCCGCCACCCACGCTGGGCAGTGTTCCAGCGTGTGGTGCGCCGTGTCCTCGGCGCAGCCCGTACAGTGATGACACTCGGTCGTCGGCTCTCTTCCGGCGAGAAATCGCTCCATGAGTTCTTACCCTAAGTGTTACCTAACTCGAAAGTTTTAAATTTTATTATCTTTAAATTTGATTTAGGATTCTTGTAAAATTTGGGATCTTAGAAGGCGAAGTGGAGACTCATCGATGAAGTTAGTTTGATGGCAATTGAATGATTTTCTCTTTTCACAACTCTTTTGTCGTTCATTGTATTTCTCATTGCCTATGTTTTTTACAGCTTTAACCTTCCCTGAACTTACAAATATGTTGAGATTAAATTAGTCAAATCTGTCCGGCAATTACTAAGATTTAGTGTGACTAACAAACTAATGGATAGTAGTCAGTTGGTTGATAATTTTTTATTGAAGCGTTCAGAAATTGGTACCACCGATGCACCAATTTCTGCTGCAGTCTGAAGTCCTATCTTAGGTCTTAGACCTTAATTCACTGTAAGGTGCAATTTGCCAGAACTTTGATGTTCGTAAAGTCCGCAACACATTAAAAGCGGTACGAAGACCGTCGGAAAAGCTAGTTGATGCTAGCGAGCTAGTTGGAAAAGATAATTGCTGATGTTTTCTGAATGCTAGCATTTTTTGTGTCTTTCCTGTGCCTCAACCAGTGGGACGTAAAATCATTCAATCAATTCTGTTATCTTTAAGTGTTACCTAGTTTAAAATTTCGAAAATTACTGCTCCTCCACTAGTTTAAATATTCTAATACAATTATTATTTTAAGCGATACAATGATAACTTACATAAGTTGTAGCAGAAAATCCTACTCCACACTAGATACAAACACAAGAACGAAATTTACAATATCGTAACATTTACGGAAAATCCCATTTTATACGTACGGTTAAACAAAAGATGTCAAAGATACATGTTTCGGACACATACACAGATAAGATAGTCCTCCGTGACAAGGGGCTAAAGATGTGTCACGACGAGTATTTGCAAATTTATAAATGTAAGTTGCGAATGAAGGTTTTACTTATTGTTTTTGTATTCGATTTGTTGCTTGGTCGAAAAATTGTCAGAACATTTATGGCCTGTATTCTTCTAGAGTATTGCAAAGGTTTTCTTCCATTCCTTCAAGCGGCCTTAGTTCTTTGCTTCCAATTCCAAGACGTTTCGCCATCTCTTTTGTAGCTAGCCACGGCTCCATGTGCTGGAGTATGCCTAGTATTGTTAAATTGACGTCTTTACCCTATATTTGGACTCTAAACTAAATATTATGTATTGCGTTTAATATGCAAATTTCCATTTAAAAAGCAATGGTCACTGTTTACCCAAAGAAAAGCAAAAATGTATCGATAGGAAATAGCTCCAGCACACTTACCTACTCATTTAATCTATGTCTATGAGCATGTTTCTATCGATGTTATTTTAATTGGAAGATCACTTAACATTTCTCTTATGCAAGGGGCGGCTACGAATCTATGAGGGTTAAGACCCACAGCATTACTTTTCTAAAGCTAGAGCTAAGATAGCCAGCCTAGCTTAGACATTTATAATTTATTCAGAAATCTTATTTCACTGTAACTCATGATTTAATTAATTAATAATACAAAGTCAAAATGATTCAATAGTAGGATTTGGCGTTATTACTGTAGGTTAGGTTGGAATCAGAATAGGTTAATTGCATAATTATAGATTTATTGAATGTAGAACTGAAGGTCATACTATTGTGTTCCTTATTTTATATTAACGTCACGTCCTTTATGTCTTTGCAGGTAACACGTGATTTCAATTCAAAACAATGCCTCGATGTGAAGATATGCGAGAATAAAAAACAAAAATATTTTAAGATTGTTTTATTTAAATACATACATGTATGTACAACTAGTAACAATATTTACATTTCGTTTACAATTTAAACACGTCGTGATGTATCGTTTGCCAAAATGGCTATCGGGTTTACCAGTATGAGACGGGAGCGGAGTAGGCGGCATAAGTCAGAGGAGAGCCGTAGTAGGAGGGGCCGTAGGCGCGGGAGACTACCGCGGGGGCAGCGACGGTGCGGACAGAGTGGCCGACCACGTGGGCAGCACCAGCAGTGTAGGCCACGGGGGCGGCAGACTGGTAGGCCACCACGGGTCCTACGTGACGGGAAGCCACCAAAGGTGCGGAAGCAGCGTAGTAGGTGGGGACGGCGAAGTTGCGGGCGTAGTAAGCGGGAGCAGCCGCGACGGTGCGGGCAGCGACCACAGCGGGGGCGGCAGCAACCACGGCGGGCGCAGCGACGGTGCGAGCGGCAACAACAGCGGGAGCGGCGGCAACCACAGCGGGTGCAGCGACCACAGGAGCAGCGGCGACTACGGCGGGGTCCTTGCGTACAACAGCGTTAAAACCGTTGACATCGTCGGCGGTGTAGTCCACGGTGCGCTTGGTGCCGTCAGACTCGAGCAGCGAGTACTGGCCGCTCACGGCGCCACCTACGCGGGTCTCCACCTGGCTCTTGAAGTCTCCGGTGTTGGGATCAGCGACATCGTAAGCAAAGCTGCTGAAGTCGGCGTCTACATTCGCTACTGGCACTACTGAGCACTGGGCTGCGGCCACGAAGGCGAGTACTACGACGAACTGGAAACAAATAAAATTTAAAAATAAGTTTAATTATACATCAGACAAACGTTTATGCCTATACGAAATGATGAGTAGAAAAAAAATCTAAAACAATTTACTAACATCCTAATAAATACATTGGTACGAAGAAAGCAATGAAAACAAAGAGTTTTTCTCTCAAAGAAGGAACACAAAGAGATTTATATTGGATACGATTCTAGGTCACTGGCTTAAAACTTGTCACATGAAGCAAAAACAAAAAAGAAAAATTTTGTTCGGAAACATTTTGGAGAGAGAAAAAAAATTGGAATTTTTTGAAATAACTAGATACTGTTGTTCTAGAAATATTTCTAGAAGCTTCTATACTTGTGCACTCCACTAGGTATAAAATAATCACCTTAGCTGCCATTGCGTTAGATTGTGGTTTTCCTGAGTGGACTGATACTCGTCGAGATCGCGAGGAGCTTATATATGAGCTTCGACACGCGAGGGCGTGGCGTGGACGACTATGATTACTTGTTGATCTTTAAAAATTAAGGCAAGACCAACTCTTAGGCCGGGTATGGGTTCCGTAGGAAATGTTCATGTTTAAGTAGTATGTAAAGCGCTGTACATAAATTGGATAAATGGTTAATATTCTTGTTGTGTGCGGTTTTATTTTACGAAAACTAAAATCTAGTGATACTTTTAATTTTATTTGTCATTACTTTTCGAATAAATTTTAACGTAGATCATTTTTATGTCGACGTAATTTTTTAAATAGCTTTTCGTCAACATGACGATACAAAAAAGCAATATCCCGTAAACATAATCTATCATTCCAATCCACCGCATTTTTTACTGAAATCGTCATCAAAATTAACAACAAAAATTTAATCATTAAAACAAAACAATGGCAACCGTTTTTCCTGCACTACTTACATTAACAGAACCCTAAATACATACGACAAGAGTAATAGCCTTTGTAACGCCGACGGATCCGGAAGAGCAAGGTCACTGAGAATTACCGACGTCAAAGAAATGGTCCGAGCCGGGCACATGATGCATCTACAATCTACATGCATCACTGCCTATGATAATCTCTATGGTCTCATACTTTTTGGTTCACTTTTTTTTCGTTTTGAGCATTCAATTTCCTGGAGTGTTCTTTTTTCATTTTGGGGTTTTTGGCCTTTTGATTTTGGTAGACGTTTTTTATTGTGCCAGTACCTAATGCTAATTAGGACTTTTTTGTAAGGAAATTGTTGTTTATTAGAAGTTGTTTTGAGATGGCGGAAGAAAATAAAGACATGTGTAAGACAGTCCAGTGTGCGTCACGTGTAGGTGTATGTAGAACGCCCAAATAGTTTAATTATACATTCATTACCGAATCGAAACTGTTACCACAAATTTGCTTCCAAAAGTTAAGCTAACATTAAGCCTTAGTATTACTTATTTCTTTCAAATAACTTGCATTACTAATTCCCTACTTTATTTCAACGAACAACTCTACTTTTAGAAAAACTTTTTTCAAATTATTTCAACGAAAAACACTATTTTTACTAAAACAAAAACTTTTGTAATTTCAAGTCCACCAGACAGTCCATATTAGGCTGTCTTAATAAACGGGCTAGGAACGGAACATGTGACAATAAAACTGATTCTATCTAACTAAAGCAGATACGGCATTACAAGTGACGTGGAAACAAGATCTTAATCGTTATGTATTTGCTCCACATTTGCGCCTCAAGGCAATCTCCATGCGATGTTACTTACTATACATTAGCTTAACCTTTCTCAGTCAATCCTATATTAAAGGGTTTATGATTTATGTTGGTAAATCAATAAGCAAATATATTCATTATTCACTTGTTTTAAGTACCTTAGGATTGCCTTCTTTAGTATTGTGGGGGCTTACCAAGGCATCTCAGCTTGTATAAAACATTTACCGATAACTTCATGCTTGTCCAGTCGTGTCTGCGGGTGAAAAACAAATGAATCTATCTGCAGCATAATATATTATTATGTACCATCTTTTACAAAAGAAAAGTCGGGGAAAATAAGTACCTAAATTAAGTAACTTCTATCAGTACAATATATAAACTTCTTTAGGAACATATTATTAGAATTGTACCTAATATAAAAATCGTTTACGAGACATCATTATGCCGATAACTTAGGTACTTTTGAAACTATTAATTAATTGGTCAGACTTTTATAAGATTGATTTTTTCTTCATAATTTTCAAGTTATTGAGAGTCAAACATAATGAGGTCCTTGTAAAAGTTTGTTCTGAAATAAAATCAGAACTTTTACGAATTGTACCTAATTAAAATTTACTAGCACATAAACATATTTTGATACTAATATGCACAAGAGTCCTATTGACCGACAGGTACAAGAATGTATACAGACTTTTATGTGCTTTGTGATCGGCATATTAAAATGTATCTAATATCAGTAGCCAGAGAATTTTGAACCTTAGTCATACCATGTAGGATTCAGAATGCCTTGTAAGTGTCATCTATCTATATTTTGGCAACCAAAACATAAATAATAGTGAGATATTTTTGCGTAATGGCAATTTGTTACAAATTTTTTTGCAAACCTTAAAAGTAGTCAACCAGGAAATGATTACTGTGGTCCAAAAGTTTATATGAGTTTCTTGTACTAATAATATGATTAAGACCGGCTTTTATTGATGCTGTAGTTAGGCAATTTGTTAAAAATGCTTACTTAATGGGCTTTAGAATCGATTGACTCGATTTTGCGTATAAATTACCCGTTTCTGATGTATATAATGTGAAATGTACTAGTGATTTTTGTGTATGTGTTGAGTTGTGTTTGTTAATTATTCCATATTTTGTAGGGCGCACATACTGCAGTTCATCAAAACTGGCGCCTAAAGACCAAACTCAAAAGTATATTATTTCAATGAAAATAAAATATTGTTCGACAATAAAATCGTGGCTGCTGTAAACGTGCAAATAAATAAATGATGTAATTTAAATTGAATTTTGTTTTTTAATTCACTTCGATATTTTTCGAGATCTAAAAATAAACACAGAAAGAATCAGTTTGTGTTTGTATATGTGATGCATAATACGCCACTTCCACGGTAATTTATAATCATAAAGCCTACCTACCAAATCCGTACGGATAATAATCGTACTTTTTATAATGAACTAGCATAATGGTTATTTTTATTACCCTAAGTAAGTGAACATTGGTACTTTGGTGATTAATAGCGTGTGTTATTCTTCCTTCCTAATGTTCATACAGAATGATTGTGTGAGGCTGTTATGCTTATCTTACTCCTATTAGTTCTAGACAGCCTCCAAAAAGTTTTATGAAATTATATTATTGGGAATTTGACGAAAAAAACTACAATTAGCAGCTAGATAGATTTCCAAAAAATATTGGACTCGTGTTTTTTCAATATATTGAGTAAATTACTAATGAAGACAATACTTAAAGACGTATAGCTGTCTCAATTTTAAATAAAAATATGTAAGAACAAGTAAAACGATGACTTTATTTATATTTATATAAATAAAGTAAAGAGTAAATTATACAGTGACGTCTGAAAGGGAATCGAATGTAAGAAAAAAACGTGTTGATAAGTTTTTAGAACAATGTATCGATGGTATAAGCCTACTACGTACCTACTATAAAATTAAATCGAATTCC
The DNA here is from genome assembly GCA_941860345.1 of Chrysodeixis includens. Classification (NCBI taxonomy): domain Eukaryota; kingdom Metazoa; phylum Arthropoda; class Insecta; order Lepidoptera; family Noctuidae; genus Chrysodeixis; species Chrysodeixis includens. The sequence goes on from OW796092.1 coordinate 2,384,359, forward strand.
TACCTAATTCCTTTTTGGGATCGGTGAACGCTGACGTGTACCTACTTAAATGTCAACTTTATAGAGTCATACGGACAAAAATGATTATGCTGGCAAACGTATGAATAATTATTGCGTGCAATTCTTTTCGTCACAAGTTGTCCGTAAGTTCGTAACGTGTATGGACTGACTTCTAGTCAGTCTAGTGCATTGTGGGCTTTTGCAATCAATCACGTTGAATCTTTAAACCAAGACGATGGTGTTTCTAAGGAAAATAAATTGAGTTTTTTACTAAAATGCGCTATTAAGAAAAGGTCACGAACTTACAAAAGCGCTAGAACCTTTTTTATGCAAGAGACGCCTATACCAATTAATAAATGAAAAACATAATAGGAGATACATGTACGACGTTGAAATGAGATGATACAAGAATGTACTCAAAATGCACCTCAAAGAAATAGATGAACTAATCGCAGTTAAGCAATATTGGCTCACTAGATCAGAGAATCAAAACACAAAATATTCCCAAGCACAGAATTTTTTAAATTTATCTTCCAAATTGTTCATTGTTGTAGTCTTTACTCAATTATTTTAATGAACATTTTTGTGCATTGTTTACAGAAATACTGAACAGATTCATGGCTCCGTGTATTTATATAGGAGTTTTAATTATATTAAGTATACGTCTCGCAATCTGCTTAGTGGAAACGTATGGGAATTAGCGATGATCGCGATATTATCGCTTGTTTAATTAGGTAATGGATACTATAATAGATTTCATTAACCTTAGCCCTTATTTTTACGATACGCGATCTTCTTCCCATGGCCAGTCAATGTGAGGTCTTAATTAAGAGTCTTACTAACAATCCGAGATTGATTAGCAACTATAAAAATGGATGTATTGAATATTGAACTTCACTTTGATAAATAAATAAATAATGATATTATTCAATATTAAGGGCCAAATTTAATTTTCAGGTAGCAATGTGACTTTTCCAATGTTGTATATTATGTACTTTCTCATAATTATATTCTAATACACTACCGACAAACGTTGACGCAGTGAGCTAGCGTGGTGATCAATGCTTTCAAACCTTCTTTTTATGGGAAGAGGCCTGTGCCCAGCAGTGGGACGTATATAGGCTCGTTTATTTGTTATTGAACATTTAATTAATGTTTTTGGCCATAAATACCACTTGTAAAACTTAAATTTTTAAAATACAAATAATAGGACTTGTAGGTGCATAGTTGTTTTAATGTATCAAGCAGATGGGTTTAGTAAACGATAATAATATAATTTATTGTTATAACTTACAGTACCAACGATTGTAACATTTTGTTCTACATCACTATTACATTCTTACATAATTAATTGAATTGTTCAATCATATTATTATAAAAATAACATCGTTATCCTAACTAGGTAAAACAGTTTTAAAGCTTACCTTCAAAATAGATTTGATAACATGTTGATATTCGAGATATGTCAAACTCCATAGCAAGGTGAGGTAAAAAAATCCTTTGTCCCCAACTTTATATATGGAAATAATTGTCATAAAACATATTTACTGAACGTCTGAATATCACTCGAGCAAACTTTGCACTGCCCTCTACGAACAAAAAATCGTCAATTATTCACATGTAACCATTGCATTTAAAACTATTAAACTCATGTAAATTTTGAACATTCTTGTAAACATTAAAAGATAACAATCATGTGAATTTGAGCTAAACGACACCCAAAATGTTGTAAAGTCATCAATGAGGCCAATGCTACCATTCTAAGCGCAAAATTAATTTACATAATAGGTATTTCAGTTCCTAATTAACCTCTGAAAGATATAATTTCGAAATCTTAAGCAGATGTGAGCGCAATGATTTCAAACTATGACCCCCAAAACTACAATGCGGAGCCTCTGTGTGAATATAAATATTTGAGACCGACTAGGCTTAATCATTCACAAGCCAAAGTGCAAGAAATATAGTAGCATCATGGCAGCTAAGGTAAAACAATAAAATAATAATAAATATTGACGTGAGATAAATTAGTTTGGAACATTCAATTTGATTTATGATAAATTCATCAGTTTTGAACTAGTACGCAGCAAATGTTTGACAATATCATCTTGATTTATAATTATTGCTTTTGTTCCAGTTTCTCGTGCTCTCCCTGCTGGTAGCATCAGTTTACGGCAGTGGTGGCTACTCAAGCTTCTCGTACGGCGTCTCCGACCCCAACACTGGTGATGTGAAGGATCAACATGAAAAGCGAGTCGGAGACAGTGTCGTCGGCAAATACTCACTCCTGGAATCTGATGGAACCAAAAGGATAGTGGAGTATGCTGCAAACGCTGCTACTGGATTCAACGCGGTTGTTCGTAAGGAGCCCGCTGTTGGTGTTCATCCGTCTGGACCCCACGCTCCTTTGGCTGGACCTGTTGCTCACCCAGCTCCCTTGGGTCACGGACCTGTTGCTCCGGGTCTAGCTCACCCAGCAGCTGTAGGACCTGCTTCCAGTCCGTTACCCCACCACCCATTACCCATTGCTCCGGGTGCACCTTTAGGTAACGCTGGTGCTTTAGCACACCACGGTTTAGCTCATCATGGAGCTCTAGCCCACCCTGGACCTCTTGCTCACCATGGTGCTCTTGGAAATCCAGGACCCCTTGCCCAATACGGCGCTCCTCTTAATCAGGGTGCTTTAGCCCACCACGGGGCTCTCGCTCACAATGCAGCTCTTGCTCACAAAGCAGCCATTGCCCACCAGGCAGCTGTAGCTCAGAACAATGCTCTTGCTCACAAAGCTGCTGTTGCTCACCACGCAGCTGTAGCACACAACAACGCCCTGGCTAACCATGGTGCTATCCCTCATCCTGGTGCACTTCCCCACCCTGGTGCACTTGCCCACCCTGGTCCTCTCGCCCACCCTGGTCCTCTAGCCCATCCTGGTCCCCTTGCCCACCCTGGTCCCCTTGGTCATCCTGGTCCTCTGGCCCACCCCGGTGCTCTTGCCCACCATGGCCCTCTTGCCCACCCTGGCGCTCTTGCCCACCCTGGTGCTCTTCACTCTCTTGCTAACGGTTACCCAGGTTCTGGCTACTCCAACTATGCTCCTTTCGCCGGTGCCAATGGCTATGGACACCCCTTGGCTGGCAATCTAGGTGCTCGTGGTGGCTCCGCTGTTTCTCACTACTCTCACTCTATTGTCCATGAGGCTCCTCGTGCCTACCCTGGTCCTTACGCTGGTGGGTACAGTGGAGCTTACGGTGGTGGATTCGGTGCTGGTGGTGCTTACGGCGGTCTTAACGCTGGATACGGTGCCCACGGAGGTCTTTACGGAAAACACGGCATCCACGGTGCTCCCCTCGGTCATGGACTTGCCAACCCTTTGGCTCATGGAGCTGGCCTCCCTGCCACCAGTTACGCGAACTCTGTGTCTCACGGTCCTCACTCCCCCTTAGCGCAAGGAACATTCGGTCCTCAGGGCAACGGAGCTGGCTGGGCTTGGTGAATAATACGACTGCGATCAGACTGTGATTTAACTTACGACTAATAAATTATAAAATAACGACGTTTGTTTTTCATTTTAATAACTTTTCTACTAATCTTAAAAATGTCTTTGACTAAAATTATACAGCTGCACCTAACGTGGCAGGTATGAATTTGTCTAATCACAAAATATAAAATAAAAAATATGCAAGAAAGCAACACAATATGATATATCTCGTCAGTATATTAATTCAACTTGTATCTCAAACATGAGTCTCATTACCAAACAGATTCTCACTGAAGACAGGTGTAACAATGATATAATTAAAGCCAACGAACCGTGTATTAATTCAATGATCTCTTGTTACTAGGGAACTGACCTACTGCTCTTGTTTCATGTAATCTGTTGTAAACAAAGCATAATGAGTTGTTATCCTAAACTTTTCACTAACTTAATGAGGATTAAGTCTGAGTTTCTAAATTTTTGTATTTGTTTGAAGAGTAGCTGAAGGCTTAAGAAACATTTAGATATTACTCTATACCTATACCGAAACATACATACAGAATAGTTAATTGAAACCTAATACTTCATAACTTTCTACAATTATTTTCTATTCTAACATTTTTTGAACTTAAACTGAGAATACTTAAAAGATTCTAAAAAAATGAACTCTAATAGTAATTATACAAGTTATGTATTTTATAGTACTGTTTGAACTAAATCGCTTTTTTAGCACCTTCATGAACTTACCTCCTTACCGATCAAGTTATTAAACATTAAAAGCTTATTCGGATTTGTGTCATTAGGAAAATAAGATTAAAACCAAACCAAACTAATTTAATTTATACTTTATACTCCGGTTCAAACGATATCAAGTCAAGTGTTGCAAAATAGGTGAACGATGCGATTTAAAAGATATAGTTACCCGTGCCGCTAACTATTGGCTTACAAGTGGCAATTTCATGCTTATCAAAATGGTCTTGACTATTTACTGCACACTATTCGTTCTATTTGAGTATTTTCATTTCCCTCATACATTCAAGGTGAACCAGATTTTTGCACTCGAATTCCGTATTTAACTTGTGTTATGCGTTATTATAGGACCGACCATTAAAGTGGCCTTTCATTTTTCCGTTGACGTTGTTTCTTCCATCATTACCATACAAAGTTGTTTTTGGAGCTAAACGACCATATTTGGTACACCGTTATTGTCTCAGTTTTGAACCTTTATGCACAAATAAATGATGCTACTGATCTTTTGTTTTAAAAGAACGATAATGATTTTTCGGTTCACAGCATTTGTGTTAATTAAGACAACTACACTTATAAATCAAACAATAAATAAGGTATTTTCAACTATTTTATTTGATCACAGAATTGTTTAGGAGTTTCTGAATAAATATTTTTATACATTGTTTAGTACAGATGGGCACCATAGAGTCCGTGGGCACCGTGAGCGCCGTAGGCGATGGCACCGTGAGCAAGGGGAGCGGCAGCATAGGAGATGGCACCGTGAGCGAGGGGAGCGGCGTGGGCACCGTACGCACCGTAGGCGGCAGCACCGTAGGCCAGGGGAGCGGCGACAGCGCCGTAGGTAGTCACACCGTGAGAGTAACCGTGAGCGACGGGAGCGGCGGCGTATCCATGGGCAAGGGGAGCGGCGTAACCGTGAGCGAGGGGAGCGGAGTAGGCGACGGGAGCGGCCACCACGGGAGCGGCGTGAGCGACCACGGGAGCGGCGTGAGCGTAGAGAGCGGGGTCCTTGCGGACGACGGCGTTGAAGCCAGAGTGGGCATCAGCGGCGTAGTCGACGGTGCGCTTTGTGCCGTCAGAGTCGAGGAGCGAGTACTGGCCGCGCACGCTGTCGCCGACGCGGGTCTCGTGCTGGCTCTTAACGTCGCCGGTGTGGGGGTCGGACACGCCGTACGAGAAGCTGGTGTAGTCGCCGCCGTGGATCGCGCTGCCCTGGGCAGCCGCCACCAGAAGAGCTACAACCACGAACTGGAATAGAAAGGATTATGTATAACTGATGAACAAAGTCACTATTTGTTTTCGAGAACGAATATCATTATAAAATGTAAATTAAAATTTACGAATAATTTACACACTAGTTGAAATGACTCTATGTTTCGCGCAATGACTATTAACAAAGTAAGCATGAGCTAAATTTAGTTGTTAATTGAGATTTTAAATGCATGTTATGGTAATCAAACAAGCATTCATAAATTTTAAATTATCTTTCCAATTAGGAGAGGTAAGTATTATAATATTATAAACACTACTTAATTGCATTAAATTTTAAAAAGGACGCCAATAAAAAGAACATGTGGCTCATTACTCAAAAATCAAAAAAGAAATTCCGCGGACTACATTTTTCGAACTATTTTCCTACTTTTTAACACAACACATCAATCACTCTACATAAATCACAAAAATTAAACCAACCTTAGCTGCCATTTTAGTAATTGTTTGTTTCACAAGTGAACTGCGAATGTATTATCAGGGTTAACAATTCACTTTATATACTATTCCCCCTTTGCTTTGTACTGTTCAATAGGAAGTAGGAGACTGTAAGGTCACGCTTTGGAGGGTTTTTTGATCGTATGTTCGTCAATGAGTTATGCGGAACTTGGTTAGACTGACCACTGGATATTACTGAGTTACTTTTGTTTAGTGTAATATCTTAGTTATATTAAAAACATGAAAGTTTTTATTCATGGATGGATATTTGTAGCTCTTTCACACTCAAACAGCTTGAGGAATTCTGATGAAATTTGGTGTAGAGTTAGTTGACACCATGAATTAAAAATATAGGCTATTTTTTAACTAACAGCAAAAAAGGGAAGTAATGTTTTTGCAACGAAAAAACCGACAAATGCGCAGGCGGAGTCGCAGGCACAGGCTAGTTTATCATATTTCAACTGTTTTTTTTAGGCGTTGATTGATTACTGTAATTTGTTTTGTTTTGTACCGTTTTAATTTGATTTTTGTTACATTTTAAATAAGTCTTTACAATATCATGCGTGAATTATATATTTCGTGTCGTTTAATGTTTTTTTAAGTTGATTAATATAATGACAAATGTATAATTGAAAAGCAAAGTCTCTTTTCATACAGCAAAGGACTAAGTTTAAGACATTACTTTCTTAAATTTACATTGCGACGACTCTCTGCTTGGTGTTCTCAAATTTCCTTTTCTTTCTTTGTTGGTTGATCTTCACATGGTTTAATCCGAAAAAAATTAAAAACCGTGATAAAATAAAAAAATAAATGTCAGTGCTATCAAGTCGAAATAATCATAACACCAAGTTCCATATCTATCTATGTGACGAATCTACGAAACCGTCTGGGTAAATTATATAACTCACTATTAATATACAGTTTCCCATTGTCTGTATTGTTAAGTAATAAGTTTTTACTGCAACCTGCTTTTTGGATCCGTCCGCATTCGTGTCGGTTTTCTAAAATTCTTTCTTACTTACTGTATTATGTCATGTGGTGTCATTGTATACAAACATCTGACGATCGCGAAAGTGTGAACGTAGAGGAGTAATTAAAGCATTTTGATATCGTTTAGAAGTTAAAATAAGATTTGGCTTGTTTAATACTAAATACTATCTAAGTAATCGCAGAATGAAGGATTCAGAATGGACTCAAATGGTGGACTTGATCTGAAGCAATAAATCACCGATTCTAAACTAATATTTTCTTTTTTTTATAATAACTTTCGTGAGTATGATTCATACTTAAACGTTATAACGGTTTACTCACGCGTATTTATCGGGATAGCCCGACTAGTTTCGGACCCAACCGGAGTCCTTAATCATGAGTTGACGCGGCAGCAGGGTCGCGAGTTGAAAAGTAATATTTTCTTAATACTGGACCTGCCTAAATGGAAATTTACAATTTAAATAAACATAGTTTTAATTTATTCTGTCCTATCGGGTGTTGGTAAAGTTTATTTTCTTAAATTATTTTGTATTATTAATAATTATTTCTTTATTTATTTCGACGTTATTATCACTTACTGTTTAAAATTATTTTCCCAATTAAATATGACTTGACCTCATTATGCTATAAACAAGTAACTGAAAAGGTCTAACAACATCCTTCAAAATAAAATAAAGAATTAGTTAAAAATGTAAAGGTCAAAGAATTCTAATAACATTCATAGGTCTAATTAGTACACAAAATGTTTTAATTAACTCTAAATTTAACTTACTCATCACAAAATAAAGAGGTCAAATTGTGAGTAGTTCTTATTTGCAACACTATGTGCATATTTTTATGTACTGTTACAAAATACTCATATATTCAGTTCTAAATTGTTAATGAGGATAACATTCAGAAATTCAAGCATAAACGTCAAATTCGAAACCTTAAAAAATCAAGATAAAACGAGTTCTAAATTCAAAAGAAATAGGATATAACTGTATAATTTATTTATTTTAGATTCTATAACAAAATTTTTGATAGCACCTTAGTTTGTGCCTTCAGTTCTTCCACAAGCACAAATATGTAAGCTGAACTTATCAAACTCTAGGAAAATGTTAAAGTCGACAAAAAAGTGACTCAAAATCCCGAAGAATTAATTGTAATAAATGATTCAATTAAATTAAGGAACATAATTGTCACTTTCATACATTCCATTCAATCAGCGTTAAGGCTTGAAGACATATCACTTGTCGAAGATAACAACAGTAAACTCCTGAGCTTTTTTGCTTCGTCAGGTCTTATTACTCAAGGTTTAATAAATTATATCAGACAAATTTTGAGCATAAATGATTGAAAACTGATAAACAGTGCAGATATTATGATTCGAACCCTTTCCGGATGATTTGTCTGAATCTCTCCGACCAATAATATTAATAACCAATACTAAATTACTTGTGTAGCATAGTGCAAGTAGTATCAACGTAAAGTCTACAATTCTTTCGAAATGAAATGCACTTAATATATTACAGAAATAATTATTTATAACACTGGGCAACTCTAATTTAAATATCATCATTTCATACTATACTCATTTATCGTATGTATTTATAAGTACCGTGCGCTAACCAATTGCGCCACTGGAGCTATCGTATGTATTTATGAACTAAACCTTTTTGTTTTTACGTGTCTACAAAAATATTTACACGTTATATTCGTCTTCGCTGAACGTAAGTTTCTAGGAATAATCAATTAACTGACTTCAGAGTCTTCTATTTATAATAATAAATGTAATTAATGACCCCTCGGGGCAAGTCGTTACCTCATCATGGGGATAACGCAAGACCTGAGGGCATATTAGTATGCTTTTTCAAACCTTGAGGTATAAATAAAAAATGTATCTGAAGGTCTATGTAGGAGCATACATCCGCAGGGCAGCTTGTGGCGAGCTGTTTGTGTGTGGCGACACAACGGAACCTGAATGCCCCAGGGGGTCACTCTTCATGAGGACTCCCAGCTCTTTCTTGCCTTAACTGGCTGGCTAGAGAGGGGTCGCAAGAGCTATATGCTCGGGGGTGGAAGTGTCTAATGGCGTAATAACGAGGAAACCCGCTCCGGGTCTGTGACCCGCGATGGCGAAATCGGTGTCGCACCTCTCTACACCCCTTAGCCTTACTCTCTGGTGTTGCCCACCTGCTGCCTATCGTGGCGGTATAATAGGGGGCCCACCTTGGAGTCGGCGAGTCACCGCCTGCCAATTTTATTGCATTCTAATGTCTTGAAAGGCAGGTGCCATAGTTCTACATAGTTATTTTAAAGAAACATTTACACCTAACAAATCATATTAATAGCCCAACTTAGTTTAATCTCCATAATTTACAATAGTCTTGCAGCTACCTTGGGCCGTCCATGTCTGTTCTTCCATAGAGCAGGGGTGGATGGCCCTTGGTAGGTGCCCCATCACATTTTAGATTAAAGTTCTCAACAAGGCCTCTGCATGTTGGACCTGTGTCCCCGTGTAAGCCTTTAAAAAGGACCGGGTTTCTTCCCTTGAAGTTATCCCGTGAATTAAAAGAGAATGTAATTAAGTACAGCCGTAGTATCGGGGTAAACAAAAGACATAACTACTATTTCATAGTATTTTATTTCATCACAGCATCATTTATTGGCGTATTAGAATAAATATAGTTTCTAAATATTACTCAGTACAGGTGGGAGCCGTAGAGTCCGTGAGCACCGTGGGCGCCGTAGGCGATGGCACCGTGAGCCAGGGGAGCGGCGGCGTAAGAGATGGCGCCGTGAGCCAGGGGAGCAGCGGTGTAGGAGATGGCACCGTGAGCGAGGGGAGCGGCGTGGGCACCGTACGCACCGTAGGCAGCAGCACCGTAAGCCAGGGGAGCGGCGACAGCGCCGTAGCTGGCTACACCGTGAGAGTAGGCGCGGGCCAGGGGAGCGGCGGCGTATCCGTGGGCGAGAGGAGCGGAGTAGGCGACGGGAGCGGCCACCACGGGAGCGGCGTGAGCGACCACGGGAGCGGCGTGAGCGTAGAGAGCGGGGTCCTTGCGGACGACGGCGTTGAAGCCGGAGTGGGCGTCAGCGGCGTAGTCGACGGTGCGCTTTGTGCCGTCAGAGTCGAGGAGCGAGTACTGGCCACGCACGCTGTCGCCGACGCGGGTCTCGTGCTGGCTCTTGACGTCGCCGGTGTGGGGGTCGGACACGCCGTACGAGAAGCTGGTGTAGTCGCCGCCGTGGATCGCGCTGCCCTGAGCAGCCGCCACCAGAAGAGCTACAACCACGAACTGGAAAATGCAATCACAAAATTAGTAATGTTTTATCCAAATTCCTCTTCTTTTGTAAATAAAATAGGACACTTCATATCAGTAACGCTATTCAAATCCAAAATGTCACATTTCTCTTAATCTCTAAACTTTCACAAAATTTTACTTCGCCACTTTTTAATTTAATCCAAATTAAACTAACCTTAGCTGCCATTTTGTTTAGTTATTGTTTGCTTCACAAGTAAACTGCGAATGTATTATCACGGCTAGCAATTCACTTTATATACTATTCCCGCGACGCTGTTACTTCGGTATCAATAGGAAGTACGTAGCATTCCAAGTAAGGTCGTTCGTTCGTAATGAATCCTGGTTTACTATAACAACTATTTGGCAACTTTCTATCTGCATACTTAAAAATAATAAGTGTTATATTTTAACAACAGGAATTTTAAATCATTTTTTTTTATTGCTGTATCGTAAATTAAATATTGTGAGTAAAAATCTTAAAGTAAGACATTATACTCGTAATCTTTACTATATAATAATATAATTCTGTATTAGATATAATAAAGCCAAATACATCAAAAAAAAATATTATTCGTAGAAATTATAACACTATGTTACAAAATTTTCTTCGATGGTTATTGCGTTAAAAAAGTTACAAAAAATGTAAATAGACAATATTAAAGCTTTAGGATTGAATATAACAAACTTTCAATAGCGTTTATTATACTCAAGAAAGATTCCGTGTCAATTCAATAATGTAATATTTATGTTATATGATATTCCGTGAGAGTTCTGGTACACACAAGTGACCAATAAAAAAAACATCCTAAGGAGAGTCTAAGCAACTAAGCATGTTTCAGGATCTCGTGTCTTACGAATATATTAATAACTTACCTGTTTTTGCACGTGCAAATCACGCACAATTTTTTTAGATTTGTGGCATTGAAAATCGCCTTCTTACGCAAGTATTGTTGAGTAGTTAAGTGTTGTTGTTGTTGTTATTATTATGATATATGTTTAGTAAACCATTTTCAGGCCCGTTGGTCTAGTGGTTAGTGGTCCTGACTGCTGTACCGCAGGTCGTGGGTTCGAATCCCACCCCGGACATATTGTTATATAATGAAGAACACGATCATTTGTTCTGTATTTGGATGTAATTTATCTATCATATGTATGTATTTAGAAATATTCTAATGTTTATCAGTCTACTGGTACACATAACACAAGTTATTCTCCTATACTTAATTTAAGACCAGATGACGTTGTGTGAATGTTGAGAAATGATTATTATTATTATCATATTATAAAAATCATTAGTTCATGAACACAATCAAAATCATTTGACAATTTACAGAAGAAATTAAAACTTAATATTCATTATGCCAATTACTTATTTATTAACAGCTATATAAGTAATTGTTCGGAAATATTATATTGGTTCATATATCGTGTTATGTTGCTCATAGCCTGTAGATTTGACTAGAACCTAAATTTTGCAATCTACCTAAACTGCGTGCCTAAAATAATTCAAATCTACAAAATATCCTGACATATTATTTTTACTTTTTGACATAGTTTAATAAGAACTTGCTTAGTATATCATGATAATTAAAACAATAAATAATCGCTCCAGGGTTAACCCAGTGGTGTAAAATAATGAAATTATAACCACTGCGCTCCATTTGCTGCGTATCGTTTATAACTACAAGAAAAAGGAACATACTTTGGGGTACGACCGTGCTCATTGTGTTTATTTATGTAAAAAGAATAGAGTCACCACATACTTGGGTATTATATAATTAGTTATTGTTAGCAGATAATTTGTCGTCGACTCTTCCTTTTCACAAAGGATTTTTAATAACTTGCCACATACAACACGAAATAAAATGTAATTTATCAGTCACCAAGAAATCAAAAGCAACATTTTTCAACTAATCTTTTCGCATGTCGACGTTATCATTTGTTTTTGTCTTGTGATCATACAGTATCATTGTGTACTTTAGTTATCACTAGGGCATTACTAGTACACAAATCAAAGCTTCGATAATAATCAGTCGCACGCTTGCATAGTGCCGTGCGTGAAGAAAATTTGAACTTTACTTGAATTAATTTAATACATGAATAATTTGCATAAACAAGGACGTACAAAAAATCGTAGTCCTTTTGAATTAATTTTACAATTATTTCATTTTCAAATGTAAAATAAGACATTCTCATATCATCTACAGTCAAATCGCTAGTCGGCTGATTGTTTTTTTTTGCGGAGTACTTAATTGGCTTAAGCAGATTTACTTAAAAACAAACATTTAAGGATAAACATGAGGTAAATTGAAAACATGATTAGGTACTATTTCATAGTATTTTATTTCATCACAGCATCGTTCATTGGCGTATTATAATAAATAGTATGTCTTAACAATACTCAGTACAGGTGGGAGCCGTAGAACCCGTGAGCACCGTGGGCGCCGTAAGCGATGGCACCGTGGGCCAGGGGAGAGGCAGCGTAAGAGATGGCACCGTGAGCCAGGGGAGCAGCGGCGTAGGAGATGGCACCGTGAGCGAGGGGAGCGGCGTGGGCACCGTACGCGCCGTAGGCGGTAGCACCGTAAGCCAGGGGAGCGGCGACAGCGCCGTAGCTGGCTACACCGTGAGAGTAGGCGCGGGCCAGGGGAGCGGCGGCGTATCCTTGGGCGAGAGGAGCGGAGTAGGCGACGGGAGCGGCCACCACGGGAGCGGCGTGAGCGACCACGGGAGCGGCGTGAGCGACCACGTGAGCGGCGTGAGCGTAGAGAGCGGGGTCCTTGCGGACGACGGCGTTGAAGCCGGAGTGGGCGTCAGCGGCGTAGTCGACGGTGCGCTTTGTGCCGTCAGAGTCGAGGAGCGAGTACTGGCCGCGCACGCTGTCGCCGACGCGGGTCTCGTGCTGGCTCTTGACGTCGCCGGTGTGGGGGTCGGACACGCCGTACGAGAAGCTGGTGTAGTCGCCGCCGTGGATCGCGCTGCCCTGAGCAGCCGCCACCAGAAGAGCTACAACCACGAACTGGAATAGAAATTATAAATTAGGACCGTTTTGTCAACATTACTATTGTTTTGATAAGGAAAACACGTAGGTATTAATCACTGTCACAATCGAAATTCAAGTCATTATTTTTTTTCAGTTATAAACTTTCACAACTTTTTACATGATCACTTTTAAATTAAGTCCAAAACAAAACAAACCTTAGCTGCCATTTTGTTTAGTTATTGTTTGTTTCACAAGTGAGCTGCGAATGCATTACCAGGGTTAACAATTCGCTTTATATACTATTCTCGTGACGCTGTTACTTTAATCTCAATAGGAAATACGTAGCATTCCAAGTAAGGTCGTTGATTCGTAATGAATCCTGGTTTAATTAAACAACTATTGGGCAACTTTCTATCAAAAATTTATTAAAAATAAATAAAAAAATATGAGCTTTGATAACTTTGATTACACTTGTAGTGGTGTCATAAATTATGTATCCACCTAATATATTTTTTTTAATTGAAATATTTTATCGTACTTTAAAGTGCAAGTAAATCCAATTTGGCTAAATTTGCACCGCATAACTGTTTATAGGTTTTGTTCAAAATTAACTTGTATTAAGTCGTATGCTAATTTTATTGTATAGATAATATAATACAGGTAATTGCCAATAAAGTGTTATTGTTATTAAACAAAAGCCTGCTTCTCTTGCTCGTATGCTGGTAATTATAAGCATAAATAAACTAATGGCATTATTGCTCAGATTAATAAAAGCCATGAACGGACACTGCCTAGAAAGTATTCGTAAAATAAATATGGCTGAAAACAAATCTCAGTGGCGTGCACTTGGAGAGGCCTATGTCCAGCAGTTGACCGCCATAGGCTGATAATGAATGATGTTTCAATACGATAAACTGTTATTAGCGTTTATGCTCTATAACTTATTCGTGGAAAACTTAAATGTAATTTTATTTATTTATTAAATTTTTACTACAAAATGGTTTGTTGTAAAATAATTAAATTTGGAGTCCACTGAATTTTTATTAGGATTCTGACAAACATTACATTTTTATTTTACAACATCTAGTAAGAACATGCTTTGAGATACGAGCATCCTTCAGAAAAACAAATAAACTTTTATATTAAGGTGCGAAGTACGGTATATTCCGAACCTAACCCGAAATCCTAACCCGGTCGCGGGTCAGGTTAGGAACTCGAAATAAATTATAAAATTTGTTCCGAACCTAACCCTCTTCCTAACGTGACCCGATCTATCATTCCTAACCTAACCCGAATAGTTATATGGGACGATTCCCTCTCCTTTTATAATAAAAGGTACCTATGTATGTCGAATCAGAGTTTAATACTTACAATGTGTTATCCATATACCACACTAAAAATTAAAAAAAAATAAAACAAGAATTAATTAACAATAAAATCAACATAAATACTTCTACTACTACAGGTACTTGAATATAAAAATCACCTTAACATTTCTAAATGTGATTTTTATTTTCAAGTAGGTATGTTAGTAGACTTGTAATCTATATTAGGTATTAATGTTGATTTTGCGATTATATTTTTTTTTAATTTTTAGTGTGGTATATGGATAACACATTGTAAGTATTAAACTCTGATTCGACATACATAGGTACCTTTTATTATAAGAGGAGAGGGAATCGTCCCATATAACTATTCGGGTTAGGTTAGGAATGATAGATCGGGTCACGTTAGGAAGAGGGTTAGGTTCGGAACAAATTTTATAATTTATTTCGAGTTCCTAACCTGACCCGCGACCGGGTTAGGATTTCGGGTTAGGTTCGGAATATACCCGAAGTACTGCTCGGTTAATTAACTGCTATAGGACAGCGCGTCAGTAACAACGGCGCCCGCAGTTGCAAGTAGCTATGAGTTCGATTTTAAGCTTTGGATAAGCTATGCACGATCTATTTTTGCCTATCAACTGTAAGACAAAGAAATAAAATAATTACTGTAATAGATAATGTTATTAGAGTACATTTGTTTTCATTTTTATTTATTTAGTACAAAAATACAATCACAATATTATTGTGTAATATAAATAACTTAATAAGACGATTCATGTAAAGAGAAAACCATAGAACATGGTTACCGAAGAAAATAACGGACAAATTTGGTCTGGTCGGTAATTTTATTCACACATATAACTTTAATATTATGATTTGCTATGGCACAGTACTGTACAATTTTAATAGAACATTTTGACTAAAGCTAAAAAGTAATGCAACCATTATTTGATTGGATTGTGAACATTTCAATAGAAAAGTTTTGAAAAGCTCCGTAAAATCCATTTAATAAACTCACTTGCATAGTGGTCTCATATAAATAGTAATAATGACTTTATTTTCTGCACTCAACAGAGTACTTGAGCAGTCATGTACGGATAATTTTCAGTAAGTACTATTCTGTATAGTTCGGTAGGTTTAAGTCGCTAGTTAACAGTGTGATGAGCCTCAAGCCTGTCAGGAAAAGGTAGAAGTAGAGTTAATTTAAAAATGTTGCTGACAGGAGCTTACCTAAATATTGATCATTTTGTTATTTGGCCCCAAATGTTCAGTGAACGCAGTACATTGTCCAAAAGATCAGAAAGAGGCTACTCAAAAGCCTGTTAGATCCGGGTAGCTTCTAAACTACTCAGATCTGACTTAATACAATAGACCAAGAAGTCACTAGGTGGCTGACAAATCTTAAGTAAGTTATGATCGCATTCGATTATACCTTTCACTTATTTAGGGATCACGGGTAAGGTAAACAGAAAACATGATTACTATTTCATAGTATTTTATTTCATCACAGCATCGTTCATTGGCGTATTAGAATAAATATAATTTCTAAATATTACTCAGTACAGGTGGGAGCCGTAGAGTCCGTGAGCACCGTGGGCGCCGTAGGCGATGGCACCGTGAGCCAGGGGAGCGGCGGCGTAAGAGATGGCGCCGTGAGCCAGGGGAGCAGCGGCGTAAGAGATGGCACCGTGAGCGAGGGGAGCGGCATGGGCACCGTACGCACCGTAGGCAGCAGCGCCGTAAGCCAGGGGAGCGGCGACAGCGCCGTAGCTGGCTACACCGTGAGAGTAGGCACGGGCCAGGGGAGCCGCGGCGTATCCGTGGGCGAGAGGAGCAGAGTAGGCGACGGGAGCGGCCACCACGGGAGCGGCGTGAGCGACCACGGGAGCGGCGTGAGCGTAGAGAGCGGGGTCCTTGCGGACGACGGCGTTGAAGCCGGAGTGGACGTCAGCGGCGTAGTCGACGGTGCGCTTTGTGCCGTCAGAGTCGAGGAGCGAGTACTGGCCGCGCACGCTGTCGCCGACGCGGGTCTCGTGCTGGCTCTTGACGTCGCCGGTGTGGGGGTCGGACACGCCGTACGAGAAGCTGGTGTAGTCGCCGCCGTGGATCGCGCTGCCCTGAGCAGCCGCCACTAGAAGAGCTACAACCACGAACTGAAAAATATTTTTTTCATTACTTGAATAATATCAGTTAGTTGTTAGTATTCGTATCCAAAAAATATTCAAATTTCATCTCACGTATTACCCGAAGACCATGTTAAATTAAATACTATTTTCAAAATACCCTACTTTTTATAGTAAGTCTTATTAGTAAGAATAAATGCCCTGAGCAGCAAATCGTGACAGAAAAATCCTGAAGGCATTTTAAAATCCGAGTTTTCACTTTTTTCTTGATCACTTTTTAGTTTCAGTCCAAATTAATACCAACCTTAGCTGCCATTTTGTTTGTTATTGTTTGCTTCACAAGTAAACTGCGAATGTGTTATCAGGGTTAGCAATTCACTTTATATACTATTCCCGCGACGCGGCGACGCTGTTACTTTGGTCTTGGTAGGAAGTACGTAGCGTGTGAAGTAAGGTCACTCATTGGTTCGGAATGAATCCTGGTGTTATGAAATTTATTAAATTATAATTCGTAAGTTTTCCATCGGTAAAGAATAAAATTGGAAGTAAAAAAAAAAAGTCCGGTACTTAGGTATTTAATTCTAGTATCGAAGGGGTTTACAGGTCCGGATCCTTTCGGATGTCTTCATTTCTGAGTTAGAACTAAGAAGTAAAGACATCTGGATCTAGAACAAGCATTTCGAAATCACAGAATTGCTTGTAACGTGCGGGAATCTGACCGGTAGCACTTTTTGGACAGTGGTTATTGATGTGGTGATTTCTCTTCAGTTATGAATGCAGTACTTGCTATTACATCACTTTTAGCAAATCCATAGTTTTGTAGTAATAATCAGATTGAGTACAAGCATGAATCTTAAAAAAACATGTTTTGTTATTAATATGTATAGGCCCCCAAATTTCTACCGTTTTTAACAACGAGTAAGATAACAATTAAAAAAAAATATTCATACAACATTAAGGCAAAAAAATAATAAGTGTAGTGTACTAGCGATTTGAAATATAATATTGTAACTTTTTTACTTAACTTATCCAAGAACTAGTTTCATGGCATTCTATCCCAGAAAAATATCTGCAGAAATTCTAATCCAAGAAAGTGTTATATCAAGCATTTTCGAAAGTTTATTATTTTCTAATTTCAAAAAAATTTCTAACCTAGGTTGTTGTTGTGAAGTTAAATAAAGTAGATAGGTCAGGAATCATTCGGTAAATTTTGTTACATAATTTAATAATAATATGCATAGTTAATTAATTAACATAATTATGACTAGTACTCGAATTATAAAATCTAAAAATAAACCTGAACATAAACGAATACCTATAAGTTCAAATAAAATGTTAAAGTTACTTTTACAAATTTTCGATTCAACAACTTCATTAGCATATCTCTCACTTCCTCTCAGTAGTGTTGTACACACGCAGGACTAGTATATAAAGTGGAGTGCTAACCCTGAAGGAACATTCGCAGTTTACTCGTGAAACAATCAATTACATACAATGGCAGCTAAGGTTTGTTTCAAATTAACTGATTAATATCAATTGTAATGAAACAATAAAGTTAAATGGTACTAATAATTTGGTACTACGTTGAATTGGTTGAACTAAAATAATATAGTTATAGGCAATGTTTTAATGATAATGACGTCCTGATAAATATTTCTAAGTGATTTAATTTTTAATTGTATTTTTTTTATTCATGTAAATATATTTTAAAACATCATGACAGTAAGTGATAACGAATTAATATTTCTATTCCAGTTCGTGGTTGTTGCTCTCTTGGTGGCGGCTGCTCAGGGCAGCGCGATCCACGGCGGCGACTACACCAGCTTCTCGTACGGCGTGTCCGACCCCCACACCGGCGACGTCAAGAGCCAGCACGAGACCCGCGTCGGCGACAGCGTGCGCGGCCAGTACTCGCTCCTCGACTCTGACGGCACAAAGCGCACCGTCGACTACGCCGCTGACGCCCACTCCGGCTTCAACGCCGTCGTCCGCAAGGACCCCGCTCTCTACGCTCACGCCGCTCCCGTGGTCGCTCACGCCGCTCCCGTGGTGGCCGCTCCCGTCGCCTACTCCGCTCCTCTCGCCCACGGATACGCCGCTCCCCTGGCCCGCGCCTACTCTCACGGTGTAGCCAGCTACGGCGCTGTCGCCGCTCCCCTGGCTTACGGTGCTGCCGCCTACGGTGCGTACGGTGCCCACGCCGCTCCCCTCGCTCACGGTGCCATCTCCTACGCCGCTGCTCCCCTGGCTCACGGCGCCATCTCTTACGCCGCCTCTCCCCTGGCTCATGGTGCTATCGCCTACGGCGCCCACGGCGCTCACGGACTCTACGGCTCCCACCTGTACTGAGTAATATAAGATATTTTTATCGTTACACCAATGAACAAAGCTGTGATCAAATAAAATAGTTTCACGAAAACAAAATTTATCTTTTTCTGTAATAGCCTGAACACCATAAATTCGACATCTTCTGAGAATGAATACTAGGCTAAATCCCGACCGCATCGAGTTCTGTTTCAATTATATTGAGATCGAGTTGGTTATCTAGAAGGCAACACTAGCACTAATTCGTCCAGTGCACGAGTTGGAACTACAGTCGATCAAGATATTCTTGATCGAAAAAACATATTTGTACAGTACCGAGATTGAGCGATCGAGGTTGACGAAAAATTTCAGATTGCATTTATGGGCTTTTAAGACTCCAGGCATTTTACTAAGCCTTTTTCCCCTTTAGGCATTTATTGCAAGTTGAACTACTCATACATAAAAAAACACGCCCCAGTTAAACTTATAAATTATTTATTTCCTCAATTACAAGTCTAGTAAATCATTGTAACAGACAAAAAATATTTAAATTCAAGTTAGTCACCCGAAATGCAACAGTAATCTTGAGGTAATACAATTTAATAATATACAAGCGCTTTCACTTAACATAAGTTTTGTGAATAGATCTCATAATTAACAAATGTCAATATCTTGCTGATCTTATCTTGGATTACTAAGTAGAAAATTTCCTAGTCCCCTCAAATAATAAATTGTAGCAGAATTTAATACATTCTCTATTAAATTCTGGTTCAATTTCAAAGCCAAAAACAAAAAAAGAAAAACGTCATTTGAAAGCAAGTGATTTCAGATTACATTTTGTACGACAGATTTTTGCACGACATATCTTTATTATCATAGGTGGAAGATAAGAAAATGCGTACCTACTTTCTTTGATTCAATATACTGTCAGGAAGTTACACTTGTGGCAATTTGTGAGTATGTAAATGTTAGTTGCCGCGAGCACGTGCAAATATGTACAAATTCTATAACTAAACGGCTAAGCCACCAAAACATCAATATTGCATCTTACTTATATTTAAACATAGTATATTAACAAGATCTTCAATATTAATGTCTGTTACAGTTCAAGTTTGATTACTGCGCGTTCACTATACCAACATTAACTTTACTCACGAAGCACAGTATAAATTACGTATTCGTAAAGGCCGTTTCCATGCGACCCTATAATTTGAAGCAGTAGCTCTATTTGTTTGCTAAAGGTAGCCTAATTGATACAACGACGAACATTGTTTATCCTTTAAAATAATGAGAGCGTAAAATTTATTTTTAATTAGATTATAATTGTAGAGCGTTTGTCAAGGCCTGTGTAGAAGCTCTCACTAATATTAAAATAATAGAGGAAATAAATTACAAGGTTGTGGGTAATTTGTAACATTCCTATCTAAAGGAGGTTGTATAACTAGATACACAAAAACTATGAACGAGATGTAGAATTGTGCGGCGCAGTACCTTTGAGTCATTAAGTTTAGTTTAGCTAATTTCGTTCTAATAACTAGATATTAAATATCAAGGTAAAACTAAAGGTAAATGTCGCGCTATGGTTCATAAACATTGTTTTCTTTGTTTTAAGATACGTTTACTATGATTCAGTGTATTGCATAAAGCATTTATGTCTCTGCTTTCACTTTAACAACACAAAGAAGCTGGAAGGTGTTGCTTAAGTGTGATAGGTGTTTATCACAATTTTTATAGCAATAGAAATAACAAAACAGTTTTCACTAGAAATTCACAACATATATAATTTTATTTACAGAGCCAATATTTACATACAAATGTATTTTTCAAATTAGTAGTAACGGGCGTACGGGAAGGGGGCAGCGATGCCGTAAGGAGCGGCGATACGTGCGGCGTAAGAAATGGGGGCAATGGCGGGAGCGGCGTAAGAGATGGCGGGGGCCGCGATGGCGGGGGCCGCGTAGGAGATGGCGGGAGCGATGACAGCGGGGTCCTTGCGGACAACAGCGTTGAAGCCCTCAGCGCCGGCAGCGTAGTCCACAGTGCGGCGAGTGCCGTCAGACTCCAGGAGGGAGTACTGCCCCGCCACGTTGTTGTCTACTCGGTTCTCGATCTGGTGCTTGAAGTCACCGGTGTAAGGGTCTGCCACGCTGTAGGAGAAGCTGCTGAGGTCAGAAGCCTGGACGGCAGCCACCAAAGCGAGGAGAGCGACGAACTGGAAAACGAATATAAAATTATTACTAAGCGAAATTCGCTAAAATGCTTTGTGGAATTAATATGACGTTTATTTCAAAAACGGTATTGGCGAAATTAATAAGAAACGATATTTACCTTCACAAACATTTTGAGGGAGGTTTTGTTGTTGTTGTGACTACGTCGATGAATCCTGTGATTCTGATGCTCCTTGCTACAAAGCCAGAGCTATTTATACCATTAAAGAATTGTTCCAGTTCTATATTTATCTTATTTATTATGAAGAAAGAGGAAACGTCTAAAAGTCAAGTTCGAATCAGGGCGATGCTCCGAATAAAAAGGTCCGAGCAGCTTGCGAGTATACAAACTAGTTATTATTCATTTTAAGTTCAGAGTTTTAAACTTACCGATCTACTTATGGATTTAAAGGACACTATTATCGATTACTACAGCAACACGAGCGTATCTAATTGCCATTGTACTCAAATTATATCAGTCCAATGGTGACCGAGAATAGACTCACAAAAAGTCGGTAATGAGTATGCAGATTTTTTATTCGATAAAATATACACATATTAACATTACAGGATACATATCTACTATACAATAAAGAGTATTTGTCGGCATTAAAATTCCGGTCGTAGAACTACTAAGCCAATTTCCTTTTGAATACTGACCACAACGTAACAAGGTTAACTGGATCCGGTCGGCAATTACGTACGTTATCGGTTAGTCACTCATAGATATTCATAGAAATATACTACTTAAAATATAAATGCAAACATCGGAGTCCGTTTGGGAAGCCAAGTCGAAGAAAAGTGATTAGGACTTAAGGCCAAGAGTTATGGGAAGCGGATCCATGGGAAAACGTTTGGACAAATGAAGATCTGGAGATAGCAACAGGGACAGCTGCTTGAGTTGGATGAGGAGCGCTTGGAGTAGGCCAGCCTTGGTACCCAGGAACTGCCAGATTGGGGTGACGAGTGACATCATTGTTGCCATTCTGCGAGTACTGGTTGACAGGTCTTCCATCATTGTTGACAGAAGCTTGGAATCCAGTATGGTCATCTGATCTGTAGTCTACCGTTCTGCGAACACCATCGGGTTGGAGTAGGGAGTACTGTCCAAGGACAGTGTCTCCTCTTCAGCTTTCGTGCTGACTCTTGATGTCTCCGGTGTGGGCATCATTGACCTCGTAAGCGAAGTTGTAGTTTGGTTCGTCGTGGTATTGCAGACCGAGGAGTAAGTGCTGAGGCTGGTGGAGTACCATGCAGGTGGCTGACAGCACTAAGCCAGACAGGATGGCGATCTGTTGAAATAATTAAATGATGATTTACAAGGCATTTGAAGTTTTGGACATTAGGACATTTGAAAAATGAGGATATATTGAGATTTGATTAAGTTATCATGGTTATTCATAAAAGGTTCTAAACTTACTTTATGGATCATTTTCCGTTTGGTTGTCTCCACCGTAGTCGTTAGATGTGTGACTCTTCAGCCATTTTCTGTCAATTTATATGCAAATCAAATGAAAATTGATGCTGCTTGTGCAATACATATCCAGTTCCTGAAAGTATTAGACCGTTAAGATACAGGTTCTTAGTAATTCTAACTCAGATTAAAAGAAAAAAATACTTTAGAAATATGTACCTAATAAGTGAATGCATCTCGAGTTTCTGTAGATTCAATTTCATTGTTATGAGGAACTGCAATAAATTGCAATAGTTCAAGTAAGTTGTTTCTAATCTATTTCGAAAGGTACTAGGATTAATTTCAGTTTTGACAGTTATATTTATTAAACAAAGAGCTATGTGAGTGATCAACTGGCTAAAAATGTTTCTTACAAAATATAAAATAAAGAGGATAATAAAATGTTTTTGTAGTACATAATATAAAAGTCAGGTTAGCGATTGGAGCTGTAAGCAAATAATGCCTCAGTTAGGAGACTACATTAAAATATCTTTATCTTTAGGGCAAATACCAATATAACGGCTACGAAGGTTTTAAAAAGTATTTTTTTTTTCTCACCACAAATTAAGTACCTACAAATAACATACAAATATTTTACTACAGTTTTATTTTCATAAAACTTTTATCGTTATAAACGTAAATATAACAGGTTATACCGTCCTCAACTTACTACCATAGTAAGATGCTTCCGTCGATTGTGTATCTCAATACATATTCATTATCATCGTATTGGTCACATGCAGTACTGTGTTTCAACAAGTTTGGTCCAGTGGGCAGTTGATTGATATACTCGACTTTTTCATCAGACTTTAACTGATTCTGAGTATCCCAAATTTGAATTTCTATGGTAATCGTATTCAGGTTTGTAATGTCCGCATTACTTGAATGTATTTACAGATCTGCTATACGGATACGGATGTAAATTGATTTAATTTTGGCTTGCATAGTTTTGGTTGACCCTTTGTTGAGTGGGTAGCAACAGGACGCAGTGTTAGTTTAGTTATGGTAATAAGGTCTGCTTGGATTCTATTGTTTGTTTGGTATGCAAGTCTGTTTAGGAAATTTCGACAAGATATTCGGATTAATCGCGATGTTGTAGCTCCTGTTATTCTGAGAGTTCTTTTTTAATAAAAATGAATGATGCTACCTATCTATACATATAATAAATCTGTAGAAAAATCATTTTTGTACATTGAAGAAATTGAAATAAAAAATAGCCAGGGTGTGAAAAGATAACTAACAGAACCCATTTTCATCATTTTTGAAATTTTTGTCTGTTTGTCTGTTTATCTGTTTGTCTGTTTGTCTGTTTGTTTGTGCGCGCATCACGTAAAATCTACGAACTCAATGCAGACAATGTTTATACACAAGAATTATACGCAACTTGAGGTATAACTTAGTCTTTGTTTGATCGAAATCGGTTCACTATACCAAAAGATATGATTAATTTAGTGAATTCAAGAAGTAAAATAATTACGTTACGCAATTCAGTGAAGTACTTGCAACGACATCTTAAGACGAAAAATAGAACTAATTTTGATTGTTAAATTGCAAATCCGATAGATGGCGTTGTGCAAATTTCGTCATTTTCTGAATCGCGGTGTTAAGATTTGACACCATTATATTATTGCTAAAGGTCGGGCTAACATAAATACTATATATTATTGTGTTATCCTATACGGGGGGTGATCAATCACGAATTTTCGTAACTTTTCTACTGTCACCATAGCTGTGTAGGAGTCACCATAGCGACCAAAATACTGTTGCTATGGTTTTATGTTTTTACATTAATATACAATGTATTAACATGTTATTTGGCTGACTACATAGCAATCAAAATAGCCGGGTTGGGGAATTTCGAGCTTCGTATTTTTTCACTTCAAGTTCAAATCTCATTTCGACATACACTTTTTGAATTTATATTTCAATAATTTTTGAATAAAATTTTACTAAACAAACATTTACTTTCCTTCTATCGTTTTTGATAGTACAAAAGTATTGTATGAAGCACCTGGCTTTTTTAACATAAAATTGTTTTTCAAAATAATTTTACACGGTATCTACTTACTCTTTAAGCTACGAAAGTCTCATCCCATTTAGATGTAGCTATGGATATTTACTGAAATGACAGAAAACTAACTACCAAAACAAAAAAAATAGTTTGGACGGTAAATGATGTACTTACTATATTACTAGCTGTTGACTGCAATTTTGTTGTTTGTTACGCGTGGTTTTGAAGATTTGATAGTACTTATACACTACTACAATTGCGGTGGCATAGGGTAGTTACATTGGTAAAATAGACTGTTATTAAATTCATTAATCTCGCGTACGAGTATGCCCCGTTCACATTCTCCCGCAAATGTTTTGTTACGTGTGCGTAACATTACCCTTCTTCAGGCTCAGTTGGCTCAGCTCAAACTACCATAATTAGAAACTTGAAACATTGATAACCATATAACACTAAGAAGGGATTTTTGAAAATTTGTCCGTCAAGGAGTAGAAAGAAAACGAAATAGAAGATCGGTGCCCGGAATAATCTGCTAGGCCCGCATACATCCACCAGATTGGGAGCGGCGTCGGATGTACGCCGCACCACAGTGCATAGCGCTCAACAAAACGTATCGAATAATATCTGGCTGTTTAAAACCAACCCTGCTCAATAAGTTCTCCCTTTGGTTAGCATTGCTCTACCTGACGTTAGAAGAGAAGTCGCATGCGCGCTCGCAAAAGTCGTCGAGGAATCAGACACACGACATCGGACATCCCCTATGTAATACCAAAGCTTACACCCGATTAGACTTAAGAGCCAAAAGAGCTTCCTCCGATGTTCACTGGCTACAAACGAAACTTCAACTCAAACTCGGTGCAAGATCTGGGCAGATCAGCATCTACCACCTGCCACTTATGTCCTACCTCAGAAACGTCTGCCGCCTGGAATTCTTTGCAGTGGCCTGTTTGGAAAGCATTCAACCGTCTGAGAATCCAAGTAGGTCGCTGCAAACAAAATATGGCAATTTTGGGTATACAGACCTCTCTAACATCCAGTTAGAATGCGTCATTTCCGTACAGACGATGTCACACCACCTATAGTGACGAAAATGTCTGCACACTTGCAATTCAGAGGATCTAATATTCATCAAATACTACGTACAATTGACACGAAAAGAAAAAGAAGAAGGTTTTCCTAATTAACCATAAAAATAGAGAAGAAACGGCGTACCAAACTCCACAACATAATTCAATATTATTTTTAGTGTTTCCAGAGGGTATTAGTTTGCCGTAACCAAGGATAGTTGGTGTGCCGTCATCGAATTCTGCAAAGAAGTGATGACGCGCAACAAAAAACCGCAGAAAGAACACGGGAAGCCTCATCTGACCACTCGATCCGTGCCCAGCGAGCAACAAATAGAAGAAAGACCAAATTTATTCTCCTCAAACCACTATAAATAGCCTACGCAGGTAGGCTAGGGGCAGTCTACTGTACTGTATAAAGGCAAAGACGGCATGCACGGTGCTTTCGCGCGACTCTTAATGAGCGCTGGGGAAAACTGACTCTACGTCAATTAAGAAACTCCCGTTAAAAAGATCTCTCCCGTCAGGGTTCGCGGTAGTTTGCGAAAGTGTTCCCGTGGCTCCTGACAATAGGGAACGGAGATGCATTTAGGTGGTTTTAACCAGTTAGAATCCGGCACACTTCTTCCCCATCGCCCGTTTTCAAGTCCATCAATCCAAATTGTCAAATCAGTGTAAGATAGTGGCCACAGCAACAATATAATGCGACCTTTCATCATATGAATGTTGGACTAACCTATAAAACTAGCAGTGTTAACAGTCAAGTAATATGTTTGTAAGACTAAAGATTATGAGTAGACAGTTAAGAAATAATTTTGAAACAGAACTGGATTAAGGAGCTTGCATTAAACTTTATTTAGCTTTACTTTTTGTACAGCCCTACACATCTTCAATTTACCTAATCTTCAATACCAAGCAGACAAAGTCGCGGGCAACAGCTTTTTCTATTTTAAATAATTTAGGTACTATAATCTCCTTTACATGTGCTTTCGAAATTTTTAGTAATAACAAGTAGTTTTAAAAATCTATTTTGAAGAGCTTCCAGTTTATCTCAGTGAGTTTTGAATGTTAACCTATAGCTGTGACATAAAAAAAAAACTCTTAAAATATTAATAGGAACTTTGAAACTTAGGTAGTACATTTTTTACTTAATAATATTCTTAGTTCGTCATCTATTTTCACGCCAAGGTATATGTATATAGTCTACTCTTATCTAAATGACGCTGTTTTGTTTCGACAACCACGCGAACGAAGTCGCGGGCACAGCTAGTCATTAATAAAATTGAAGTTGTCATGTCAGTGTATATTTTTTCATGGCTTACCAGCTTAACGACCAGCTTTGTATCCACACGTTGAAATTACCAAAAGGTGACGAAAATAAAATGTAAATTTATTTCTTTAATTAAAATCTCAAATAGCCAACTTCCACGCAAGTTGATTTATACCCCATCCTTTTCTTAATGAGAAGAACCTTTAGCTCAGTAGCACAATAGTAGTCCGGCATCATGACAGGTAACGCCCAACGTAAATAATGTATAATATCATTTTTATAACACGTCAGAAATTCACTTATCCAATGCGGAATTACGAGTAATAATCGTTGGCCTTGTAAATGCACGCCCGCGTTCTGGCTATAGGCCATTACTACCAATCGGCTTTGGTCATACTGTAAGCGACGATTTTACTAAAACTTCAAACTGTATAATAAGCTCATAAGACTTAACTTATCATTTTAAGTGCTTTAAAAAACGAAGAGAAATTCGTCAAACAATTCATGCAGATTTATCATTTTATTTTACTTGTCATGAAAGAAAAAACGAGTTTAAAAACATTTCAAACCTCTGATCTCAAAAACAAAACAGTTCTTGGATAGAAATTATCTAATGTCACTTCTTTTACTTTCTTCTTCAACGTCTACTATTAGTTTTTTATTCGGTGAAGGAAAACATCGTGAGGAAACCAGTACACCAAGAGTGTTAAGCCACGTCAGAGACCTGTTAGTAGGCGGCTTAAACTCTTTCACCCGAACTCACTAGGTTCTACATCTAACTTACAAAAAAAGAAGTTTATTCTGATTTCCTAATTCATTTTAATTTTCCTATTCAACGCTCGAAATACGCCAATCAAATAATTCATTTGTTTTACCGCTTTCTGAGAAATTTCGCGTTGTAAAACCGCTCGCAGTGAAGCTAGGGGTTAACGGTTTTCCATAAAAATATCATAAATTCCGTCACATATTGGATTTTATTTTAATGTTTCATTAATGCTCTTGTTCTCTTTGTTATTATGCCGGGTATTGAATATTTGCCCAATGATCAATGTGTATTTTCATTTTAATTAACGACTCGAGAATTCATTATGCTAAATGTCGAAGCTGTATTATGTTGATGTTAAGTACAATTAAACATGCTAATCTCGATGCTATCCTATATTTGTTGTATGTTTATTTAGTAATTAACAAAATATATTTTTGAACTTTCGTTAACATTAATTACTGATATATTTAGGTTCTAAAATAATCAGTAATAAATGCCATTGAGATATTTATGCTTGTGGGTTCCGGAAAAAAATAACTAAATAGAGCCAGGACGAAATTAAGCAGACGTAAGTCTCAAAATAGTTCCAGAATCTTTTAACATTATTATTTTCTTCCCCACAATACTTTAACTACAATAAGCTCTCCACGATTTCATTCACTAGCATATAAATAGAACCATCTTCCACAAACCAGTTTATAAAACAAAGCTACGCAACTTTCGGTCCGTTATGATCTCGTAATCAGCTGAAGGTTATTATAAAACGTGCTCATCCCAGCCAATTAAGTGTTACGTAGTGTTGCGTAACCTCAGCGGTTCAGAGTGACCGGCCGTGGCATTGAACTTGTGACTGCACGCTGCGTTCGCCTCGAGCGCCGAAAACTGACAACTGTGTTGCATAATGCTTGGTGCGAGTTATAAGATGCGACGTTTGAAGAAAAACAAAAAGCGATTGGTTTTGTTATGCTATATTTTTTGAAAGAACGTTTTATTGCTGCTTTAATTTAGTTTTTGTTGGATAACTACAATATTTTAATAGACAAACCTATAAGAAAAATTGTCAAAGGCGTATGTAAATGATGCAGGCACGTATTTAATTGATGTTTGAAGATATCCTAATATATGGACAAGAACAAGAACCCTTGCTTAAGAACAAGTGTGTGTGTACTATGTTTGGCATAGTTTAAATTGTTATTAAAGTTTAATCATGAAGTCAAGAAGCTGGATCATTTCACAAAAAATATATAACGGTACATTCTTACTTTTTCCTTTTTTAAATTAGTTTAAAATACAAATAATTGAATTTGTTACACCTATACTTCGGTAAAATTCTTAAGTCTTTCGTAGAGAATCCTCCGCTCACAACTTGCACCAAATCATAACGGTGACCGCGTCTTCGGTAATTATTTTTTGTCTCACATGATGTAACAAGCTCTTGCGTTTTGTTTTTAAACATTATTAATGTAATGTTGCCACCTCGTTACTTTTTTCATTAACTTTTACATCTGAATGGAAGTAACTTGATGAGGTAGAATCGACTTGATTGGAATCGCCATTAACTTTGGTGATGTTTTACACTGACAAAAATAATTAAATATTTGATTCAAGTACATACTTAATAATATGTTGAAATCTCTCGATGAAAAACCACGAATCGGTAAAATCATCGAAACGAAAACGGCCATTCCTTAACTAAAACAGTAAAAAAGAATAAAAATACAATCGAATTGAGAACCGTCTCCTTTTTTTGAAGTCGGTTAAAAAACTGCCATATCGGGTAGTAAAAACTAAAAGGAATTTTATCCTCATTAGACAAACCAATAAAATCGCAATAACTTTGATCTTCAAATCACAATTAAAATTTGTTATCTAACAAATGTGACAAATATAACTCAAGGTACTTAAATAATCAAATCAAGTATGTATCGAAACCTGTACTAATAAACGGATAATAAAATAATTAATAAAAGTGGGAGTAACTTTACTATCAAACTCGAAATGTTAATGAAATCAAAGGTGCTTATAATAAAGACCACTTGTAATTTAGAGGTAGGCTAAATGGTTTGAGAATTTTCGATTTTGATATTAATTTGTTACTGGTTTCGAACCGCGGTTTTACTCGTGGGGAAGTTGGTTATCGTGGCAAAATAAGTAAACAGACAAAAATTTCAAAAAGGATGGAAATGGGTTCTGTTAGTTATCTTTTCACACCCTGGCTATTTTTTTTTCAATTTCTTCAATGTACAAAAATGACTTTTCTACAGATTTATTATATGTATAGATGGTAACTATTTTGTTTGTCAATTTTGTTACGCTTCCACTACTAATCCACATCTAATTTCGATTAAGTTTGATATTGTAATAAGTAACTACCTAAACCTCAATATTAGATCAGATATTATATTCGTCCGCGTATATTAATCTCCTTGGAGCTTTCTTTATTTTTTTATCGTTAATGCACTAATAAAATTATACCCTTGATCTTATCATAAAAAGAGCGAACTAAGAGTCCAATTTCCTTATTGATATCATTAATTTTAGTTAAAGGTTGATTCCTCTTTAAGATGAACTATAAAAATGGTAGAACTAAATAAACTTTTACATTATAACTAATACCTACAACAAAATACGTAAAAAGTACATAAATGCTTGTCTATCATATTCGGCTACACCCTATATAATTCCACGTCTTTAACTAATGGCAACCAATTAATAAATTGGTCTCAAACTATCGGAAGTGATCGCAATAAAACATGATATTTTAACAACTCTACTATTCAAATTCTTACATTCCAACAAATAATGGCACACGTCACCTTTAAATTTAGCGGTAAGAACTAACAGCACGTGTTTCAAATCACTCTTTGTTATATTAGATAGATAGAATATTCTTTATTGCACACCACATAAAAACAGATTTAATAAAGTAAAAGTTACATGGTGCCACAATGGGCGGTCTTATCGCTAAAAGTGATCTCTTACAGACAACCTTGGGATGGACTTGGTACTGAAGGAGTAACATTTATTAGCAATTATACATATTATGTAAATGTAGAGTTGTGTTTGTATCAGACACAGTCACACATTGATACGATTCAACTAGTATAAATGGAAACCCTTCTACAATTAGGCTTTGATTTTGCTTGTGTTTCGACATAAGGTGTTCTGTTCAAAACTTTATCCTTTTTTGGGAGCCCTCAAAAAATAAATTTTAATAGTTCTATCTAATGAAAATAACATTTTAAAGAAGAGTCTAGGATACATACCAAATACCTAGGCTATTTAAATTATATTACAGGCGTAGGAAAAACCCACGAATTAATAAATGATCCAAACAATTATCAAGGCCAGAGTTAGTAGGTTTAAAATGATTACAGACAGCTAAATTGGTCTAGAATTCATTGATTAAGGTAGTTTAGTATTAGAATATATTGTAACTTTTAAATAATGTTTTGTTACAAATATTTCATAGAAATAGTTTAAGAGTATATTAAGTTGTCTCTACTTATTGTTTCTTAATTTAATTAAAGTTTAATATGAAGTTCTCTATATTTAAGTTTCTCTATAATAATATGTGAAAAACCCACCAGTACCTATAAGACCGATATACGCTTACCTATCTCTCTTTCTAAGCAACATTTTTACAACGCTTTTTAAGCAATACAATATTAGGAAATAGGTTGTGAACTTGATAAGAGATGAGAAAATATTATGTTACATTACAATACACGTCCTTGTTCATATTTAATCATACTTTATACATAATGAACGAGATAGTTAATCACCAGACCACCAACACTGTAATATGAAAAATTACAGACTTTAGTAACATAATATCCAGTTATATCTTAATGTCAATATTAATATGAAAAGAACAAAAGTTCATGCATATTATGTTTCACGACAGCATTGTCAGCGATATCAATTTATAATTAAGTGATATGCTTGCTCAATACATCCGTGAGAGGTATCTTATACGGGTTTTTAATAATAAGGAAAATTGTAGAGTCAAGTTACGATCCGGACAGGTGGATGAAAAGGTTTTGCTCTTTTGAAAACAAGAAAATATATAGTATAGAGTATATAGGATAATTATCATACACACATACATACATATCCTACATAATTATCATGTTACGTGATCAAAGTGAATTAAGTAAAATCACGATATTATCTAGATGCTGGCCAGGAAAGGAGGATAGGCCCGATTAATACGAAAATCAACTTAGTGCTATCTATCATATCTAATTGTATAGGTATAAAGGAAATCTGAAATAAAACCTTTTTGAATCTGCTTCTACGGTTTTTACGGCTGTCTTTGCATATGTTTTGTTTTGGATAGAATCCTTAACTTCCGAACCGTATCGCGCGCATGTTCGGAATGGAATTTATTTGTTTTATATTCGGTATGTTAAACAACGTGAAAATTAAGGCTGCTCTCTAATAATCTATTTGTTGACAACAAATAATTGTATATACCTTGCAATTAATCATTAAAAACCTCTGCACCAATAAAACAAAAACCAATATTTACAAACACAACCGCAAAACATCTTCAATATAAATTAGCATAAAGAGTTCCCACGCGCTAATGTATTCAAACAGATTAGCATGGAGATGAGACGACTCATCTCGCCGGTCGATGACACTGATGTGCTTATGAATGGAGGCACGTGGTGTGAGGTTATAGGGTTGACAGGCTGATGTTTTAAGTACATAATATATTTTTTTTTTGGATAAAAGGGTTCTGCCCTTTGTTTAACTTGGTCATTAAGATAATATGAGTCGAAGGGGTTAAAAGGGGGAAAGTTAAAGTAAAAGGGGATTTGAAGGATAAATTGTAGGCTATTAATTCTACTAATATTTGCTTAAAGAGAATGAATTAGTACCTAGCTATTAACTCTCACGGTAATTTTTTTTCGAAGCACATGTAGTATGAATGAAGAAAAGCTTGACTCACACATGATAATAATTGCAAGACAGCAACTCTAAAAGGGGTATGCCAGTTTTAGGCCCAGATATGCACACTAACGGGACTATGCTGAAAAACTATATTTTAATTTATCGTGAATCTCCCTTGTATTCATTTTTCTGTAAAAGTCGGCATATTTTATTTATAAATAATAAACAATAAAACGACTTACGTCCGTAATTGAACTCAAAAGAGCCATATTTACTTTAAAAATGTTGCCATTACGTAAAATAAGTTGAAAAAATAATTTTTGAACTAATAATTTACCATTTCCATACGTCGTCCAACCGTTTATTTTCTTTTTGACAGTTCACACCTATAAAGTACGACATTACAGTAGAACAATATTTTTAAAAATAAAAGTAGATACTTTCTTGACGGGTAACGCCCACGTAGGGTTGTGCCGCTTGTGCCATTCGTAACGAATAACCACAGATAATAAAAACGGTTTTGAATAGAATCAATTTTATATATTAATTGTTATGATATTTTTAATCGGAATCATTCAAAATAAAAATAAAGTTTAATAAAGTTAAACGTTATATTGCACCTATTATTAGGATCGAATGTATTTGCTGCAAATTAATGAATATGAGTATAGTAATAAGAATATCAACTTAACATAAGTAAATGGTTTATTTTAATATAATTTTAAAATCAAGTACTTTAAATATACCTAAATGTATATAAAACCAAGCATGGAGCATAAAATAAAATACAAATAAAATATGTATTAAATCGATTAAAACTTGTTCACAAATAAAATCGTTTGTTATAAAAAAATCGATTTGATAACGCATCAGGCCATCACTATTTGAGTCAGTACACGAGGTGTCAAAAATAAAATAAACGAATGGAAACAGTATAATAGCTGTACTCTATATTAGTGAAATTGTTTTTAGCCTACTTACACATTGTTTCACTGTAAAAATGTTTTTAATATTTTTATTCTTTTACAATTTTATAGAATATCTCAATGTTTACTATCGATTTATTTTTTTATTTTTTTTCCCATTTTTTTTTTGTAATTGCAACATTATCTCCAAAACGTCATTGCTTGTTTTTCATCTTTGACGTGACGGTTAGTGTTTGAATTTTGACATATCATGACAGTGATATGGTATTTAGGATGGGCACGGCATCAAAGTAATATTTTTCCACCGGCTCAATTTCTAGACGATTTTTAGTTGTATATGATCATGAAAACATTGAATAAATCTTTAAAACTGCAAGATATCGTGTTATATTTATTTCCTTATTGGTTACTCGCATAAATAAATTCAAATGATGTACAAAATGTTAAAAACCATATTAAATATAACTTGCAAATATAAGATATAAAAAATACAATAACTTTTAAATGCTAAGTTTTTTGTTAATCACTATTTTTACTAAATTAATATAGCCATTGCCTACTATTAATATCAATAGCCTGTTAAGGTGTGCACTGTGGGCCGAAACTACTATGGAGACCTGGCATGCCCCTTTATATAACAATAATTTTCATATTCCTGGAACTGTTTTGTAGCAGCCCTAAAACTTAATAAAGTTACACTTTTATGACTATACTGCCGTCGTAAATGAAAACACAGTAACTTGAGTTACTGTGTTTTTGCTTTGGATAAAGATTAGTAATCTACGGCGCGAGCTCTATCTGGGGAACTTTTCGGTATGTCTGTAGCCCCTACCGTTGCCGAGATCCTTCTCAGTAACTTTGCGAAATTTAAAAAAATATCAAGATATTTTAGAGTTAAACACAGTAAATTTCCATGTACTGTGTTTTAAAGTAAAAAAGTGACTTTACTGTTCTTTTATTTATGATACATATTTTTAGGTTTATACTTTATTATGCTTATAACACAGTAACTTTGAATACTGTGGTATAAACTAAAATAAATACTTCATTATTTTACGTGATACATTAATTAAACACAGTATATTACATACTGTGTTTTAATGCCTGCAGTTTTGATATTGTAGTTTGAATTACTTGGTTAGAACACAGTAACCGTTGAGTTACTGTGTTATAATCTAACCTTTCACCCGAGAGGGGCTGGGGGGCGCTGGTTTTTTTGGATATTTTATCAGTTGCATACCGAGGGTCAACGTGAAAACATCGCTACTAAAAGCGTACAGAACAATATGGATACCACACCTGCAGAACCCGCTCAAGTTATTGCTTTGCTCAAAGCAGGCCATAATCAAAGTGAAGTTGCTCAACGACTAAATTTGAGCCGCTACTTTGTACGTCGTGTGTACTAGAGGTTTCAAGAGACCGGTGGGTACATTCGGCGACCAGGATCTGGCCGGCGACGCAGAACATCAGAGCGTGAGGACCGTTTTCTTGTATCGAGGTCTTTAAGAAATCGGCAACTGAATGCGGTTCAACTGGGACAAGAGCTTCGAGAAGTTCGCAATGTCAGTATAAGTCGGTGGACAGTCAGAAGAAGGCTTGGTGAAGCACGGCTGACTTTACATCGCCCAGCAAATGGTCCCAAATTGACCACAGCTCACCGACAAGCCCGACTACCATTTGCCAGGGAACATTTAAATTGAACGTACGAACTACGACCAATGGCGGTCTGTTATATTCTCTGATGAGTGCAGAATGACATTACATGGTCATGATGGACGCTCTGGGTCTACCGAAGGTCATCAGAGAGATTTTCACAATGCTGCATAAGCAAACACGTGGCTTTTGGCGGTGGATCGTGTAAGTTTTGGGGTGGCATAATGTTGGACACTAAAACTGACATTGTATTCATCACTGGGGCGAATATCGGCTCGAGATCGTGAGGTTTGACAGCTGCACGATACGTCGAAGAAGTGGTTGAAGGACATGTGAGGCCGCTTGCGTGGCTTATGGGAGAAGGTTTTCTCCTCATGCACGACAAGGCCAGACCGCATGTCGCTAGAACAGTTAGCGACTACATGGAAGACGTTGGAATTACCGCGATGGAGTGGCCAGCTTGTAGTCCTGATCTCAATCTGATTGAGCATGTCTGGGATGAGCGAAAAAGAAAGAAGAAGAGTGGAATGCTATATCACAAGATTTCATGGTCCATGAAAAACCGATTAAGAGCTGTTATTAAGGCTAAGGGAGGGAATACACCTTATTAATAATCAGTTTGATTAAACATTTTGAGTTTAATTTTCATTATTTCTCAAGCAACATTACGTAATTCTACCTGTTGTGGGGTTTTGAGCCATAAAACCTCTTATGGGTATTTTTTTACACTGTATTTAACATCATTAAAAAGGTAATAAGGTAGGCTTTCAAATAGTGTGTATGTTTTTTTTAAACATTGATTCAGATTCATTAAAAAATCTTCCTTATAAAGAAAGTCAAGGTTTTATTTATTGCTCTCAAGTGTAGTTTAATTTGATATACCTAATATATACAAATTTAATATCCCTTATATCTTTATATACAATATCCTGATCATTATACAAAAATAAAAAAATAACACTAATGACAAAGGGTTAGCTTATAACACAGTATATCTAAATACTGTACTACATCTAAAAGTAAAATAGGTTTTTCCTAGCCTAAATCACAGCATATCACTTACTAGATTGATATTCGGATGTGATAAATAGCTTAAAACACAGTATCATTAAAGTTACTGTTTGGCATTATTAAGAGACTAGTATCTTTACATACTTTAAACACAGTAAAAAATAAAAGTAGACTAAAACACAGTAACCACTTAGATACTGTGATTAAGCTTAAATTTTACGAAATATATTAAATTAATTCATTAATTATAACACATTATCTCATTTTATTAATTATTTAATTGTTATTCTGCAATTTTAAATATAAAAATATCAAGTTCAGTCACCTGCATTTCATAGAAAAAAAACCAATCTTATGTAACCATAATAGTTTCTTCACAACGTCATGTTTTAGTTTTCAAACTTTAACCGCCATTATCTCAAAACGACATTTCTTGAGATACTGTGTTTTCATTTACGAGGGCAGCATAACAAAAAATATGATTACTGTAACTCATAAACCTAAACAAACGTCAAGACACGTTTTGTCTCTTTTATCTCTTATTAACTCAATGCCACGCTAGACTACATTCAAAGTTAACATAATTATTATTCTTAGGTTGATGACACTTGTTCCTTTAAAACCTACCAACAACTCTTAAAGTTATTCTCTTCGGCTCTATTACAGGTGTGCAAAAAAGAAGGCACGCTACAAGGTGTAGAGCGCTATCTCTGTTTTACAAACGCAACAGTCTTTTGTTTAGATATGGTGGTAAGCCACTTGGTCACACTTGATACGGCTGAATGGTTGAGTGACGTATAGTGACTGGCATGAGTCAGCAGATTTGATGGAATGCGGATCGTGGGCGTTTGGTTTGTCTAGATACTGTGTATCGGGTACCGTCAGAGTAAGAGTTAGAACTTAGAAATAGGATGTTGTTCTAGAAAAATTGTATAAGCTTTTTGAGCAGTTAATAAGTGAGAATGCGTATTCCAAGGTTCATCATTTAATTGAAACTCTATTCTACGTTTGCAAGGAAAGATTTTTTGGTGTTACTTATTTATTTATTATTTATATATTAATGTAATTTCTTTTTAATTTATAGGTAACAATACTAATATAACTTTAAGTTAAGCAACGTTACAATAACAATCGTTCTCGTAATTCAATTAACGTAATAAGTAACAAAAAAGTTTAACTTAACGACAGAGAAAGTCAAACAAATTAAATGTTCTCAAGCGTTAACAACCCTATACTTAACTAGTATTATTTTTAAACATTCTAAATATACACCTCTTACTTTTGTTTGTCTTTCGAAGAACCGCGATTACTGCGAGCTGCGGACAGTACCGAGTGCCGACAGTAGTCAAGGTCGTTGTATCGTGTAAGAACTCTTTGTTTGTATAGACACAGAAAAAAGATTGCTCAGAAGGTGCGCTTGAAAATGATGATCCGCGTAGTATAGGATTGAACAAAGGGCCCAGGACTACGTCTCCCAATTATTATTATGTTGTTGAAGTTGTGAAAGAAAGATGACGCTCTGTGCCATAAAATCCACAACTGAAAGCCCTTCTTTAAAAGGGAGAAATTTCAGATATTTACATAAGTAATTAGTTTTAATGGCCGTTGTATACCAAACCTACTTTTCAATGATGTTATTCTTTTTGATGATGTTACAATCATGGGTTTGCTGTAGGTTGCATAATTAGGTAAGTATACGTTAAAATTCTGTGCATTATTCCTACACAAAAAATAAGCCTATTAAGTGTAAGATTAAAATAGAATAAAATAATGTTGTCTGTAAGAGATTGCTTTGAGCGATAGACCGCTCATTGTGGCACAATGTAACTTTCACGTTTGTCAAATCTGTTTCTCATGTGGAGTGCAATAATCAATCTATTTGTAATAGTCATTAGCTAATCCGAAGTGTAGACTGTATCAAATGGAATTTCTGTAGTATAATCGCGACAGTGACTCAACGCTGGTAATAGCCGAGACAAATAATCGAGGTTAATTTTACCTAGTTTTTGTAGAAATCATATAATTTGCGTTTACCTACGCAAGTTGTATTATGGTCACGCTGACTCATTAGCTGTAGAGGTCTTGAGGTCAGAAGTATGTCCTTGAGTAGTGGAATAGCATCGATTAGTTGATTTAAATAGAGTAAAATCGCAGCCTATTAGTATATTTAAATAACACCTAACTATGCTCAATCGTCATTCCAACCATCATTTTACATTAATGTTAAATCAAAATTGCCGGTGGTCTGCTCGCAGAAATTTCATAACAAATGAGTATTACCTGTGTACTAATTGTATTTATGCATGCAAACATGTTTATTTACTGTTTTTTTAAGTGTACATACATTTATCAAGAAATATAATAGTATATTATAAAGTATTTTGGTTAAAAATGTAGAAATTAATATTAATATTTAGTCTAGTTCTATAGTGTAGTTTATAAAATTATCAATTAATATTAATAAATACCTAACTTTTTTAACAATTATAATTTAATTACTAAACATTTTTCGGTTGCATGGAATAACGACTGGTAAAGGTCATTATGGTAATTAGTACTGGGCACTACCTCCTGACTTAAA
Source organism: Chrysodeixis includens (assembly GCA_941860345.1). Lineage (NCBI taxonomy): Eukaryota > Metazoa > Arthropoda > Insecta > Lepidoptera > Noctuidae > Chrysodeixis > Chrysodeixis includens. The sequence continues at coordinate 2,423,144 of OW796092.1, forward strand.
ATTAAATGATTGTCTGATCTGATATACAAATGCCAGTTTAATCTGGGTGTTATTTATGTATGTGAATTAAATGTTTTGTCACTTCCCGTAATTAATTATTTCTTTAAAATTAATACTTATAATTATTAATTGTTTTATATCAAAGTGTTTCTTTTTTTTTGTTTCTTTCTTTTCAAAGTGTTTGTTTTGGTGTGATCAGTAAAAGATGCAACTGAACTGAACCATAGAAAGCATGAATTGGTATACCATAGAAGAGAAGATTACTATAGAATATAAGTTCACACTAAATGGTACAAAACAAAGTATATTCTGGCTGTCTGTCTGTCCCTTTGTATCTATAGATCCTTAACACAAAACAATGGATTTTGATGCCGTTTTTTAATAGGTAAAATTTTTCAAGAGGCAGGCTTTATACAACAGATTCAATAGCGAATCGCTAGTGTTTTATCAACCGTCTTTATAAAATTAAAAGTGTTTTTCTTCAAATAACACTAGAACAAATTTAAACACACGTAATCTTTTATTACTTTTAAAATAAACTTGTATCTCCTTAATACAGCATTATACAATTATGCTTATCTGTCAACGTAGGCGTGCTATAATTCTTTCTAACTAAATTCAAAGTGGTTTAATAATATCTCCGAATTTAACAGCACGTTCTAAACTTATCCGAAACATACGTGATTTGGCAAGTCACCAAATAAGGCGGTACCCTGATGACAATCGTTTGACACGCCTTTGTTTAAGAACTTTAATCTTCACGTTGATCTGTTGGCGTTAGGCAAAAACGATTTGAGGTATTTTTTGTATTGCCTTTTAATCTGCAATGGACACGGATAGCCGAGTGGTATAGGTTTCCACGCTAATAATTACCACTGCGCGCGACTTGTCGCGGGTTCGATCCCCGCGCATGACAGGAATTTGTGCGATCCACAAATTCTTGTTGTGAGTCTGGGTGTCTTTGTGCATATAGATTGACTGAAATCCCCAACGACACTCAAGAATTACGTTTTGAGTGCAGGAGTCGTTGTTTTTTTTTTCTAGTAAAAACAAAACCTTTTTTTCTAAATACGCATTAATATAAACGCGCGAGCAAAGCAAGTAGAGCTTTTACAGTCCACTTTTGCACTTCTTTATTCGCGAACTCCTTCTAGACGGAGACCTTGATATTTGGAAAAAAAACTTTTTGCAACTTGATTAAAATGGGTGTAGCCCTCTCTATTTCCAAATACTGTCTACGATAAATAAAACACTACCATATTGTTATGTAATAAATACTCCATTCCATGGTCAAGTATACCTAATTGTCACCAATACTACCTACACGTTATGCTTACTTGAGCCACGCCAGACTGTTCTTTGTTTACATCGAATATCTACTGACCAATGATTAACTATGTCATTGAAGTATTTATCAATTTACAATGCACCGCTTTGGAATTAAATACTGACGGTAGCCTTCGCTTATTCAACATACGAAAATCAAATGTCATTTGTTTAATTTAATCTGGATACGATTAAATTTCTTATCTGTTGTCATGTATAACAGACATACTATATACATTTGCTTATCGGATCTCTATTGCTATTTGCTATTATTGCAGATATTTTTTGAACTGCCACCTATACTTTCGTAATGAAGAGACAAAGTTTTAGTCAATTAACTATGACATAGCATGATAATATAACAATACCTGCCTAGAAAAAGTCTTATAACTGGACATATACCTGACATGGACAAAGGAGGGGTTTTCATAGGCATAGTTGATATAACATCAACATTTTTGACACAATGATGGCTTAAAAAATATTTTTTTGTTTTAAAATATACCACTATCACAACCTGAAGCATAAAGTTAACAGTGTTGTGCACTTTCACAGAACATCCTTGAACATTATTGGAAATTATACCATAATTAGTTCTAAAGATCAAAAATGATGACGATAGTTACCTCAATCATTGTGAACGTAAACAATCTCTTTGTCAATTGTTTGGAGAGGCCACCTTATCATGAAAGGAGGTAAGCAATTATGAATTTACTTCAAAGTGTCAAGCATTTCAATATTACGTACTGTTAGACGATTATAATTGTGTGTAGTGTAATTTGTACGAATGTGACTCATTCCCTTTATACACGTAACTTGCGACCCGCTCCAGATTCGTATAAGTGTACCTAATACTGATGTATTATAAGTTTGAACCTTCTCCTTGAAACATGTATCACAAAACGCGCATTAAAATCCAGTGCGTCGCTTGAGAGATTTAAACTCATAGGGATAGACCGAGATTTTATTTTATACTATGTAGTGTTTTAGCATAGGTACTGTACTGTGTAATAACTATGAATGTTGCTCTCTAGCTTTGTCTGTCAATTTGGGATGACTTTGACGCTTTCAGGGCTGAACAATGCAACCAATTTTACTGAAAGTTAGAGTTAGTGTGAATGCAAAAAAAAATATAGCTCATACCTAGAATTCATTCGGGTAGAGCCACGGACTACCGCTAACACAGACAAGCTACAAATTGCAAGTATGTCTAAGATATGTCTTGAATGGTTTTTTCCTTAGATACTCAAGCAAGAAGTAAAGTAATTATAAGAATGCGAATCAATCGGCAATAAAATAGATCAAATACTTTTTTAATTAACTTCCAGACGTATAAATTACACAACGGTCTGTCCTTTTTGCATAATTAATTAGATTAAGCAATTTATTTTTATCTATTATTTATTACATTGGCGAAAATGAAGAATGTACATATTGATATAGGAAGAAGAAGGATGCATGTAGGTAGGTACTTATTAACTTTTGTAGGCGTGAAAGACAAACGCAACAAAGTGCAGTGTTAAGCCCATCTCACATTCATACGACAACAGAATTGTTTCAAAAATAAATTCAATAAATAGCCTGGTTTGAAAAAAAACTGTTATTTAAACTAGTCCACTATAAAGTAGTATGAAAAATATAACAGACAGAGTACACATTCACGCAGCCGGGACTGCTTCGTAAGTAGTGTTGCAGTGGGATAAGACATGGCACAGCAAACTCCCCAGTAGCACGCTGTCATTCAGTTGGTAAGGTTGTGAGCGAATTTGGTGATTCCAATATTTGAAACTCAGGTTTCCTCACAATGTTTTCCTTCACCGTATGTCTGTCTTAGAATGATCACGAAAGTACATATTACAACTTTATTTGCCTGCGCTGGAGATTGAACCATACATAAAACTGCTTGGCCACCACGACATTACATTACGATCAGTTTACAATAGTCGATAATAATTATAGAAGTAATTTTAGGAGCTTATAATAAGGTTTAAATAATTATTGATCCAATTAATTGTATTCGGACTAAACTCCCATTTAGGTGTAGGGACGTATTACCAATTAGTATAAGCTTCGTCATCATCATCTTCCTACCCATATCCCATTTTACTTGGGGTCGGCGTAACACGTTTCTTTCTTCCATTCTCCCCTACCAGACGTCACAGTATCATTTACTCCTTTTTCATTCATATCATTCCATATACAATTCGTCCATCTTTTCTTTGGCCTTTCTCCTTCTCTCCATCTATCAACATTAATTTAGTATAAGCTTATCCCCCATAAAGACTTTATAGCTTAGGAACTTCAAGACGAAAAAAAGTCGTCGTAAGTTCGTAACCGACAGTTGTAAATTCAAATGTCAACCATAATACTCAATTTTAAGTAAGTATCGAAGGTAAAATAATTAATTGGAGAAGGTTTCAAGGTTATCAAGTAACAAACTTACTTGATTTAATGGTGCTCGTAACTATGAGGTTTATCTTGTCATCTGAACTTATGTTTGGACTAAATTTGATTGTTTTTTTTTTGCCAGTTGATTTACAATTATAAAGTTGTCGTCTCATAATAGAACTTACACACGAAAGAAAAACAGGTTTTCTTTTGTCGATTTTACGTCATGGGATTTAAATATTTTTTATTCGCTGTACGACCAACAAACAATTATAGTTTTGTATATACAAAGTGCTTTGTGTTTAAATAAATGTATGAATAAAGACATAAATTTTAAAATCAATCAATCATAATAAAAGTTAATTAATATTAATACAGAAAATATAATAAAACCATCATCAAGGTATTAACGGAAAAATTAAAACATTTCCTGTAGCGAGTAAAAAACATATTTAAATTAAATTGATCAAATATATAAAAATATTGATTCAATACGTGGAATCAAAACTAAAGTTGCAGTGCTATATTTAGCACAATTAATTCATGTTATATCCTTGTTATTTTTGAAACTGTTATTTTCAAAATTATTTAAATAAATTTAATGTTCCTTATATTTTTCCTCTAAATTAGACATAATATAATACAGAAAATTGCACAACCATTTAGAAGTATGTCGCTTAGGGATGAAAGTAAACTCCAATGATTATCAAAATTGCATCACTATTTCAAATTATGAACTGAATGCAAGAAAATGTAACCTGTATTCATAAGGAAAAATATAAAAAAAAAACTATTATACGCCAAGTCACTCGACAGTAATTTATTTTTTGTTCCTCAATAATCTAATTTCAATAAATAATTACGACAACATCAAACTACCGCATAAGACCAACTGGAGTGTGAAACCGAAACTCTGTAAAAGTTTTATTTGAACCTTGACATAAAGAGGTAATTTAAACCATTTATTACACCTATTAAAGTTAGTGACTCGATAGTTATTGAAACTATTAAAGTATATGTACCAGTTAATAGTAACTTAAGTTATGGTTGAATGATTGCCGATAGTATATTTCTGAATAAGCATAATGCTTCAGTAATTTAAGCTGTCGAGGAGGTTCTAGGAAAAACTGTAACTAAAACTAGACTATTAGGCTATAATGATGTTTATGGCACTGTGACAAATTCAGAAGGTTTTCTTCAGGTGTTTGCAAATACTTACGGACAGTAAAAGGATTAGCAATTAGCATGGTTTACTCTTAAAGTTCCTGTGGTCGGAGTAAAATAAGAGCGATGTTTTTGGTATACTTTTTTTGCACATGAAATGGTATTTAGGACCAAAAAGGAGAACTTTATCCTTGATAATGTCAGACCTCTTTCGATCTGATCTAGGAATCTGTCAGTTAATGAGTAGGTAGGTATGCTAAAGGGATTTCCCGTCTTCTTTTTAGTGTATTGAACACTGGTATAAGAATAACGTTTATTAACCCGCCAGTGACAATCTTGCTGAAGGCACTGTGAGCACCGATTCTACCACGATTGCGTACAATACAATTCCATATTTTTTACACACCGATATATTAGAATGGTCAGCAGCATTTAGGAAGTATAAACAAAGTCCCAAGTGACGTCATTTTTATGACTTGTATCGGCGACAACAGTTACAGGTGTACAGGCACACCAACATAATATACCTACTGATCTGACGTTACACCTACTTATAACGTCAGATATTATGTCTGTACGTAAGATATAGTTCGTAAGTAACCTTGCAACACTTCCGTGAGGGAAAGGGCAGTCTCACACATCGTCGTAATAATTATAATTATCTTTGTTGTAATAGTCTGTGTATATACAAGCAGGGCTTATTATGTATGTTGCGAAATTCACGCGACGGCAATGTATCTGTAAAAATGTTGATTTTGATTTGATTTACATTGTAGCCCTAAAGATAGGTCCGAATACACTGGATGGCAACTTTGCACTGCGCAATATTATTATTACATTAACATTAAGTACAGTAAAGGTGTAACGCATCAATGCGATCTTCCCTTTCTGCTGCAAGTTTTGTAGTTACAACAATAAAACCCCGTTCATAGATGGCGTTACGGTGCTAGGTGAAGTTTGAGGTCGCATTAGTTTGTTTTATAAGATGTAAATTAACCAACAAGACGGTGATTTATTAAAATGTAACATCCAAAAATGATTTTATTTTCCAAAAGTCATGAACCATTTCTGGTCAGTAACTATCAACGCAGCCCAGAACACTCAGCAGTTCATTCTTATCTCAATAGATGGCGTTTAATTAAGATTTGATAAGGGGTGATTTTTGTTTATTCTGATAGTATTCAAATGTTTGCAAAATAAATACAGAAAATAAAAGCCATGATGTTATTAGCATAAGTCCTGTTAATATTTAATTGTGCGTATTTTAATAATTTTTCAAAAAAATATACAGGAAATTAAAAGCAGATCATTTTCTCTATTTTCTCTTTAGTCAATTTTTTGTAAGAAAAAGAACAATTTAATAAACTTTTGTTAATCCTCATTCATTACTAATATCTCTTCGACAAAATAATGAGGGAATGTGTTTCTAATTTTAAAATCTCTCGGCGAAGCGCCGACTATTTCCGTACGGCGCGTCGTGGGAGCGCGTTCTATTTTCGCACCTGTTGTATCGAACTCTTCCCGCGTTCTGCTCGCCTGGTACCTCCGGGGCTAGGAGTGACTTTCGTGACGTAATGGATGGAAGGCCGTCACTGTCACGCGACCTGTCAAGTGGATATGTTGCTGAAAATTATGAATGTATGAAAGCTTGACGCGGTTGATTGATCACCTCGTTTTGATGATTTTATTGAATACGAGGTATTTCATAGGTTGTTTTTTTTCTGTAAAACGGATTAATGTTTTAATATGTACCTAGCGTTAATGTTGTAAATAAGGTACAAAGCCAAAATGATCTAACCGGACGGTTACTAATTAATAAATGTTAAAGACGATATTTGGTTGTTTTTATTTTATTAATAATATATAGCTGCACTAATTATTTTTAATTTCAATAAATTACAAAAATATTTTTGTAATTACATTCTTAATGACTACTTTACTAACTTACTGAGCGTCAAAAAATTACAACATTAATACATGAATTTCAATAATTTTAGCATACAAATCGTCCAAATGTTTCACAGACAGGGGCAACGGATTTCCTTGAAATTTCAGTAATAAGGTTAACGATACCAGGGCAGCAGACATCGCTAGGATGCGAACAGTGCGTTCCTGCGTATCTACAGAGCACCGATATTTGGGTGTGTGCGTGTTACTTATTGGACACCTGTTACGTGCTGTCTGAGTACTTGTGGAACTTACACAGCTGTGAAACTTTCCAAGGGTTGTTAACATTGAACTGAAAAGAAAAGTGATGATAATCTCGTCAACGTAACTTGTATTGTATGGTGAAAGAAAAAAACTTTTAAACGATATAATATTTTTGTATATTTTGTTTCATATTAGTATAGTAGAGTTAAAAAATACATTTATTGTGACCTATGGGAACATAATCAAATTACTATTAATAAATATGGGGGTAGACAAATTTTTAAATTATTCGGTAAAGCCACATTTTCATTCCATCGATACGATTTTTTATGACGTTAAGTAAACTTGAGCACTCGCAAGTTCCATTCCATTTTTAAAATAATTTTCTGAAAGCTTTATACAAGCTCATAGTGCGAATATCCCATGAGTTGCTACGAAAGATAAAACTATACCTTAACCAAAATATAAACACGAAAATGTGAATGCAAAGAGATACCTAATGCACAAACAATGTAACCGTTCGTGTGTTAAAAATGGGGAAGATAGCGCTAGAGTTCACGGTCACCATTAAACAAGGGGTAAAAAAGTAGGGTGGCATGACAATCGATACTGAGATTTACTAACTATGCTTATAAAATCACGATGAAGAAAGAATCTTTACTTTATAGAGTAGTGCTCCAATTTTGGTAAATTGCATTTTATTAGTTTCAGTTCTTAACACCACTCTAGCGTCAAACTTTCACCTGAAAGTTACTCAACTCATTTATCAGTGTGTGTATCACACACACAGCAATCGCTGCCAACTTTTCAGACTGCTTGGCGCTTCCCAAATTAGTCCTATAACCATCTCTTTTCAACCCCTATTTTTAGAATATGTCAGTCCCGCTCGCACTCGTAGCTTTTCTTGAGCTTTCCGCGACGTACGCCGGGCATGCGCAGTGCGTCCCGACGCACGTGCTGCTTTAACTCCTGGTGTGTTCTGGGCGCCTGGTACCGGGCGCGCCTAGGGCGGCCGCGTCGCGCCGCCGCCGCCCATCATCGCGGCTGCCCTAACCTTCCCGCCCGCCCAGAAGCTCAGACGATCGCCTACGATACGGTCCGCTGCCGAGTTGTGGGAGGAAGCGTCGCGCACGTGCACAACTTACGCGCGACATTTGAATTATATTTTACGTATAAGAAAAGTTTCGAGGAGTGTTCCTGATTTTATTTCGAGTCCCCCAGGATTACCTTAACCCTTCCTATTCCCGATTTGTCTTAATTTTTTTTTGCCACAAAGTTTCTCGTTCTCTTTTGTAATTGGTGTTGTTATCAGACACAGGTGTGTAGTGGTGTGTGTGTGTCTCCGAGGCTGCTGTCTGCTGATGACCTTCGAATCCTGAGCTTACTTCTGATCCAGTTACAAGTATGAGGAGATACACTAATATGCCAGGTAAGTACCTAATAGGAAAATAAGACGAAGTTGATTATGGAAAAATAAAATAATGGTCCTTCGACATCGTAATACTGAATTCGGTGAACTTTCAAATTGAATTTAAGGATTGAAAAGTTTTCGTTTAAACAATATCCTGATTAGTGCTAAATCTTTCTAAATTGAAACTTTTGATTGAGTTTCGGAAATAAAGCCATCAAAAGTTTACAACTTTGGGAAATAATCTAATTAAATATCCCAACGCTGTCTCTATAAAACAATAAGACTGAATCGAAAATTAAGAATTACAAATCAATCTATACCTAAATCCTGAGAATAAGTAAAAAATGCCTAACAAAAAGTTCAATTCAGGACGCTTTTACAAAAAAAGAATCTCTTCTAATCAAATACATCTTTTACCAAACAAAATAGCTCTACTATTTATTACTCCCACTAATAGAAATGTTGAAACAAAACATGCTACATCCTGTATGTATAGTTTCCCATTATATTTCGATTTCTTGCTCATTACTCCCATGGGTGTCGTGAAGGCTTGCCTCAGGAAAAAGGCATTTATCACAAGCTTGTTAGCAAAGTGATATGTTATGTACAAGTTGGAAAACTATGGTGATAAAAGCAGATTTAGAAAAAAAAGTTTTAGGGATTTTAGAAAGATTTTTACGCGAGTTCTTAGAAAGAAAAAAGAAAGACAAAAATTATTTCAAATATAGAATTTATAACGGTTTTTGTTTAATAGAAATGACGTTTCGAAATAGTTTTAAAAGCGCCTGTAAATGAAATAAAAACTTTTAGGTTTTAAATTACTAAAATGTTGAACGAGCGATTTTTGTTTTCTCGTTTCATAAACAAGCAATGTATTTCATAGTAATATGAACAATTTTCTTAAGAAACTAGGTATGCGGTTCATCGTAAAAAATGGTAGCAGATGCACCAAATACTTTTAGACCATTTGTAGACAGATATACTAAATAAAAAAATATTTCTTAACCTATCATGTTTTTGCAACGAAAGGCTAAAAATAATATTAAAAACAACTCTGAAACCAAATACTAAAAAGTATTTAGCTAAAAAGTCTGCTGAAATTCGAAAATAAAGTTATTCGTAAAGAAAATTTTATAATCTGAAAGAATAACAAATGAATGTTTACAGAGTGTTATCGTGTTATGATTTCCCCATCAGTAAACACAGAATAGCAGATACACTAACTGTTTATCTTAGTTTAAGTCAATCATATCTGATTATGTATGCAAATGACGTAAGCTAGCATACATCTATAGTTTTCCTAGCTAGAGATAGATTTCCTGTGCCTATTAGAGTATAAATATATTATTTTATTCTGATATTGATACACTATACAAAACAGATAAATTACTAAGTGCTGTGAAAGGTTAGCATTACATATACATATTATTATGATGGTTCAAGTCAAGATAAAATTGTAGAGTTCTACTCTTACTGTGATGTAGTTTTTTAGTACAGCATTTATAGGCCAAAAACTGCATGAAGGAAATCTGAAAAAATCTTTTTCATTTTTCAAACGATTAATTTAAGATTTTTAAAATTACTAATAATTTTTTACACTGAAACTTCCAGGTAATGAAATTCTATCATAATTGTGTATAGACATGTAGCATTCTTTTGTTTCTTTTCGATAACTCTCTTGCCTTCAACGTCATATCATTCAGCGTTATCTCAGCCTACGAATACAAACTTACGTCATCAGGAAACGAAAAAAAACGTAACAAACTTCTAATTAATTAACCAGACAGATTGGCAGAAGCTTGTCTGTTAAACTGTAACAGTAGTAACTGTCCCTTACTCGAGTTTAACGCTCGCGTGGGAGTTCATTCGGACATAAAACGTTTAATCTAGACTATTCTGAAGCACATAAACCTGGCTTTATTAGCCATACAGGGTTAAATAACATACAAATAAAAGTTTTATTGTATTGTAAATATAGTGTTTATGAGCGATTTAAAAAAATGTATCATTGAATTACGTTATTTTGGAGGTATTTTGGGTTTATCTAAATCGTGTTGTTTTTTATTGAGTTTTGATATTCTTTTAATTTGGACTGGTGGTTAACTACTATCTTTTCAAATTGTTGCAGTTGTGGAATAGATATGCCATCTTGTTTTTATTACTCCGTTTACTCCAACAAAAATTTTGTATTACGAACTGTGATACGAATCGTATGAGAATGAATCTTTATCTAAAACTAGCTGTTGCCTGCGACTTCGCTCGCGCAAATATCAGATTTAGTGGCAAAAGCATAACCCCTCTCTGACGCAGTCGGTTAAAAAATAGCCTATGTGTTATTCCACGGCGCCAGTTAACTTCATACCAAATTTCATCAAAATTGATTTAGCCGTTTGAGCGTGAAAGAGTAACAAACATCCATACATCCATACTTACAAACTTTCACGTTTATAATACAGACTGACTGGTGAGATACCTTCAATACTTATGGAGAGTACTCGGTACTCGATTCTCGTTAACTTGATATAAAAAAAATAGAAGCTTAATTTTTTATCGAAATATCTCTAAAAATAAGTGAAATTTGGATATTATACTCCCTAAGCTGTTTACGTTGATCTAGTCGCGTGCGGCGCGGCACACGACACGCCGGTACCTATGTTCTGTATTGATAGCGCAATGCGCGCCGCGTGCGTCCGCGCGGTGTCCAATTATTCCGCAGTTAAATGCTGGACTCTCGGTGTACTGTGTACGAAGTTTACTAAGAAGTTATTTAATATTTCCTTTTTATGTTATTTTATTTCATGATATAATATGTTCGCATACTATCACGTCCTCAAATATTGAAGGTATCTCACCAGTCACCCTGTATAAGTATAGATTTGTTATGTGTTTCCTTTGTATGTATAAAGAAAAATCACTACCGATATGAAAAAAGAGTTTCTAGCTGGATTTGTTTTCTTTTTCTTACAGATAGGCAGGAAATCATAGTTAACCTATTTGGACTTTAACTCGAGACTTGAACCGCGTATAAAACGATCAATCTTGTCAAGCTCTATTAGATCAGTGGATCACATCAAATCTCGCTTATTTTGTTATAGAATCATAAGGTTGATTGGCTACTTAGAATTCAGAATTTATAACATTTCTGCCTTGGCGTAAACTTTTCTGCCGAAGTAGAAATATATCCTTATAATAGAACAAAACAGGTATACAGACTTATTTCATATTACAGTACTATCGCACTGTGTTTAAATATTCTAATATTAGCTGCTGTGTTTCATCCGTTACTTGTGATATTAACTGAAAACAAAATGTAAGTGGTATAACAAAGTTTTTAGCATATTTAAAGTGTGGGAATTTGTGAGCAAATATATTTAAATTGTTTAAAATTAAAAATTAACAGCTGTTGATTATTTGCACAAATCTAAGGTAAAATACCTATAAAGACATCATGTAGCTTGGAAAATAAATATTTTTCACTTGTCTATTGATATACATATGTGTAAAACCTTACAGTTCATTGAACCCGCTATTTCTATTACCACTTATTCCATTTAAAGTGCATAATGCGATGAATAAATAAATAAATTTCCATTCTGCGTCATCTAAGCGATTAAACAAATTCCGTCAAGTATTTTGTCAATGTGAATGCGATTCGAAATAAGTGCGAATTGTTTTCCAACAATGTGACTGTAAAATTTAATAAATATATTTTACGATTTAAAACAATAAAACCGTTTGTTTAGTATGGTAATGTATAAAGTGTTTCAGGTAGTATGTGACACCACACGGTGTTTACTCTTAGTTTTTGCATCAACTTGGAATAAGTAGTTTTTCTTTTCAAGTTAAATATTATAAATTAAACCTAGGCCAGTTTCTTTTCTTTCCAACCTTTTTTTTCTAATTTACCAGTGTATTGAAGATTATACAAAATAATTTATCGCAAATCCAGCGGTGCTTTTAACTAAGCTATTAAATAACACAGTTATCTTATTACACCCATTACAGCCTTTATCCGAAAATATCCGGAGATCTCCCTTGACTCTTAATTAGGATTCTTTACCCTACACAGAAAGAAGAGAAATTGCCGAAATAACTGCAACCCTTTGTATCCCGACCCTACTCGTACATAATGCATCCGTCGAGCTCTTTGCAAATACAAATAAAGTGTTTGAAGCGGGCCAAACAACTGCCCTGGAGAACGCTTCAGAGATTTAGAATTTAAACCGTTTAAAAGTTAAAACAGTACTCGCAATAATTCTTGTAGATTAACTTGAATTATGAGGTTGAGTTAATATGCCTTGAATTATTGAGGGAAGATTGTATGACGGTTTTATTTGATACAACTAAGCTCAGATTGCGATGGAATGTTGAACCGACAAAATCTTAGCTTGTATCGTTAAAGTATTATCAACAAATGCCAATCTTTTTATTATGCGAAACTTGTTAGTACAAAATATGGTATATGAAAGCGAATTAAGAAATGAAATAATTTATTGCAAATGAGACGAATAAACATACATTACAAATTTTTGTATGACATATTTCGGCACTCAATAAAGTTGACATTTCTTAACTGCCTACCTACCCTATTTCATTTCTTACCTACTCTAAAAAGAAAATATCGAAGACCATGTAAGACTTTTATAAGACAATTCGGATTGGTTTTCAAAACTGAAAACAATTGTTGTTTGTTCGAATAACTATTTGTATCGAAGAGTAAAGAAGCGCGTAAGTACTAGAATCGTTCCTAGTCGCATTTATCACAGTCGTTCCTAACATCACACTTGCCAAAGCACATTCGTCTGTAGGATCTACACGGGTAAATTAGCAGAGAGGTAATTTGAAACTCGGCCAAGGGCATAGGGTACTCTCTACCCCGGGAAATTAAATATATATTACGTGAGTGGCGCCGCGGGCAACACTAAAAGTTGATTCTGAATAATTCTACAGGAAATTTGATTCTTGATTAGTTAAATTTATAATTTAGGTAGGCGAATATGTTTGGGGATTTCGATGAATTAGTAATGGATCTGCGGCTGACTGTCTAAACCTGTTTGTATATAATATGTGGAATATTTATAATAGGCAGTACAGTGATATGTTTGACTATAGATTATAGATTAAAATAACAAATACAACAATACACCCTTAAAAATGTTCCGTTGAAATGAAACAAACTGTTTCAGTCTCGGAATTTAGATAATTGTACGTCTAGCAATAACTTTATACCTACTTGTCTTATAAGTACTTAGGTTTTCTGTATTATTTGGAGTATAAAAATCTTCCACCTCTTGCTTGTAACGTAAAAATTTCGATATCCATAAAATTGGGTTTTACACCCGACCTAGTAAAAGTGTCAAGCAAAAACACGACAGGCAGTGACGTCACTCTATTTTCTCGTGTACCGTGGAATTACGTAGACCCTGCAGGCCTAACTGCAAATATTTTATTAAAGGGTCCACAAATATTGGACGCCACGAGATTCGAGCGCCAAAGTCGATATTTTTTTTGTAGTTTGATTATTTTATAACATACCTAGTTTCAAAAAGAAATCGGCATTAAATTGTCGACAATCCAACATTAAAAAAACAGTTATAATAGTACCAAACTGTTACTATTCCATTGCTATAATATAAAGGCCTCTTTCTGCATAGAAAAATATAAAAAAATGACCTTAAACTTTCTCCTAAGATATGTAATAAGAAAAAAAACAGTTAAACAATTATAAGCATAAAATACCTACTTGGCTGTATTACGACGACTAGTGTAATTGAGGTAGGACATTTATTACTGCCCTTAAATTAACTTGTAGAAGTTGGAAAATGTGCGTGTAGATTACTATAAAAGATTTAGTAAAGCTACAATTTTTTTTTGAAGTAGTAGTACACATAAAAATATTTCTGGAAATTATTCGGAAAATCCTTAAAAAAGTAGTAAAACTCACGGTGCTAATAAAGAGCTAAAACTAAATTATAATTAAAGAAATTATACTCTCTATTATACATTAAACGTCTATCATGAAAGCTTTGGAATTGAACCAAAGTATTATAATATGAAAATTATAATTACTGAAATATACAATTTGATAATACGAGCGTTAAGTTGATATATTTCATGACCACCTCTATACCCTATGTACACGAGAAGGAACGTTACCAATGAGCCAATACAGTATTACAAACCCACACTACATCTAACAAATATAGTCCATAGACAAATAGAGATACATCCTCAGCACATATTTATTACAAATAAATGAAATCCATACATCTGTAACAATTCATATGGTCTACAAGACCGTATCAACGAAGGGTTTCGAAACTAAACAAGACAAAAGGGATACAGCTGAGTAAATCTGATCATAACTCAATTAATTTGGTTTCATTACATTTCACTGGGATATCCGTTATAAATTGAACTGCTAATCCTACCCTTACCATGAATATTTGGTTTGGAATTAATAAAGCAGCTTCGGCCCGCGGCTTTATTTGTATCGACATACATATTCGATGTAAAGTCTTTGCCTTTATTTATGTTACTAAAAAGTATTGTTATCTGCAAGAGACTTGACAAAATTATTAACAACTGTTAATAATAAATTGACATTACCTTTCACAGCGCCATCTGTTGTCAAATTAAGACTTTAAATGTAAGTTTCTATGAAAAATGTAGGTGTTCGGTTATAACATTTATACTTCTTGCTATTAGTACTTAATGTCAAAAATATTCTTTTCAAATAAAACATTAAATGTATTTACATTAATTAATATTTTGTAATTGTAGTTTCCTACATTGTGGGAATGAAAGACTTCACTATATTATATTTTTTAAAACTTTATTACCTACTTCATTCAAGCCATAACAATGTTGCAGCTGAAATTGGTTTCTATTTGGTCAATAATGTTACAAAGTAGAAAGCTTAAGCTTGAAGTAAGTCGTCTAAAGAAAGGCTCTACTTTTCCTAGTCTTATTAAAGAAATACTTTTAGAAACTAATTTTACGACAGTTATTTTTTTGTGAAACTTATGGTATACTAAATAGTGTCAAACTGACTATAACGAGAAACGCACTAGGCATGTTATTCTTTTGTTATATCTAATAACTGTTCTAATTAGAAAAAAGTTGTCTCATATACCCTACAGGTCCTAAATTATTTCACTATAACAGTCTTGTCTGTTAACAATTTAAACAACTGTCTCTCAATATCGATATTAAACTGCAGGATGTCACATCACTATAAACAAATGCCTACGTTAACTTAGTACAGTTGTGGATATAGTAACAAATTGCTCAGCGTATCTAATATAAATGTCTGTTGTGACATCAAACAGGACCCCTGAATGAGAGGTAGACAAACAAAACTAAGCAAAGCTGGGGCAAGGTTTACTATTAACCTTTAGAACAAAACTGTAGCCATTGTGGAAGCAAGACAACGATATACGCAGTGTAGAACGACGTCTCTTTTCTACAATGGCAACAGTCTTTTTTTAAGAGTCTGTGGTACAGGCGCTAGGCTAGAATAACACATTATTCTCATTCGCTCTTAATATAGGAGAGTCGAAACTAGAGAAAGTCCTAAACTAAACTTAGTTTATTTATAAAGGGTTACTTTTACGCGTGGGTGGTTCGCAATGCTATTTAAAGAACTGTTAATATTTATTTTGTTGACTTTACAAAGATTACCAAATGATTTTCACCATGATGTTTTACGGCAACGTTGAATATTATTTGATGTTTATCGGAATTAAAAATAAACTGGACCAGTTACTTAGGGCTAAAAAACTTATGGCCTGAGAAAATTGAAATAACAAACAAATACAGGTACACAATTTGATTACTAATTACATTCCAAGCGAACTTTCCTAATATAATTTTAATTAAGACATTGTTTGACCTTACGACAATTTGGGGGTAACTGTTTGTCTGACGATTGAACCACTAGCTCACGCGATGTCCAGCCATTTCTAGAGGTTAATAAATAATAGCTAACAAACACTATTAGGTTCAATGTTAGCATTTCATTTGTATTGTCTGGATATTTAGAAGTATAAGAATAGTCACGAGCAAAAACAAGTATACTCGATCAAACAGTTGCAGTAAATTTCTTATGCAAAATTTCTGAAACTGTTGTAGAATATTCGTGCTACTGGAAGTTAAACATAAAATGTGTAATTTAAAAGAAAAAATTATGACTTCACTTTTTTTTTATGAATACTCTAATTTGTTCGTTTCTAGTACGTTTTCGTATTATCCGATACGACAACGCTATCGGACGATGATCTGATATCGGAGAAAGTAAAATATACGAATATAAACCTGGTTTTCACATTGTCCGACCCGGTATCGGGGCTACATATTTCATACATTTAACTTTCCTGGAAGGATAGGATAATATAAAAACGCTCTTACTACGCTATTTACATGAACGGCACTATGATAAGAGTCACACTATGATGTCATGCAATCTTTGTTCTCTAGACTAACAGTACGAAAGACAACATGATATCACAGAGTCACTTTTACCATAGAGTCGTTTTTTAAACCTTTATTTTCCATGACATTTTCCTAAAAAATAACCAGTTTAAGGGAAGTTTACTTTAGCTATAACTGTCTTATAACTTAACAAGAAAAGCAATTACAACTTTGAAAAGAGTATATTTCGCTGCAGTTCGTGTAATTTCAACAAACTTAGTTGTGTTCGCTCTTTTGAGGTACAAATTGTTTTATGAGGTTATATCGCTTTAAGCTTAAACTTTCTTCCGTGTATCATAATATTTGTCTACAAGAATTGTTCTTCATCTTCCTGTTGGTGTCATTCTTGTCAGAATACGACGCGTAGTGTTAAATATTTAGGAAAAAATGCTAATTAGGTCATCTCAACATCTTGATGCCTTTTCTGAAAAGCGATTTGTTAATGTTTATTTATCTTATGTATATTTCTTTGGCACGCGCTGTAGTCTAAACAGTTTGATATACAGCTTGTATTTCAGTTCTGGGGTGTCATTAGATTCGTATCAACTGTGTGAATAAAATGTTTATGTCCAACTATTATTTTTTTTATTAGGTGGGTTGAATATGTAACAAGCATTTGGGTTTTTCTTTAGTTTAAATACATGACTGTGATGCAATAAACCAACAGTAAGCCAGCATAAGCTGTCAGCTTTACACTTAGCACATTGTAGCTGAGCAAGTGACACTGTCAGACGCCAACACTTTGCTTTTATAAATAAAAATGGTTAAACTGTATGTGTATTTATATTCTTCATGGGCCCCAGTTGCCTAAGCTAAAGGATAAAAAACAATACTTTCAGACAGGGTCCACAACAGTTATACTCTTAATTTTAAGAGCTGTTTACATTGTGTAGAGAACTTAAAGTATTGAGAAAAATCTTGAACGTACATTTGTCCTGTAACTAATAACTAATTTCTTTTTTCTTATCATTCCTATCTTAGCAGCTATGGAGATATATTCAGTAGGTTCATCTATAGCATGCGATGAGATAAATTGAATCCATCAGTCACACATCGATGCAGCGTCGGTTCGCGGGTCGTTACGTCTATTGTGTTCAAGCGATGAATATGCTTTTTTGTAAAATATGATCGTCATTTTATGGGTATGTGTCCGTTTCTTATATTTATGTGTAATGATCATGTTCACAAGCAGATTTTATAAGAAATAAAAAAGTAGAGTTTTAGTAAACCGTTTTTCAGTTGTGCAAAAGCATGTGGATAGAAATGTTAGGGTTTGTTTCAGTGTTTTTACTTTGAAATCTATAATTAAAATTTTTATTTAAAACTAGAGATTTTGTCTTATTAGTATAATGCGACTCATTAAAACTCATATTAGAGATTTTCGCTAACGAGGAAGCGGATTTTCCAGTTTCAATAAATTTCCAGTTTTACGATGAAATTTCGTATCATTTCACATTAATAACAACATCATAAAATAGCATACCAACATAAAATAAACCTTTAACAAAAACGTATTCTTTGATGTATAAAAATATTAACAAGATAATATTCTAATGGATTCTTTGATGTTTAAAAATGAACAATTCTCTACTAAACCTAAATAGGTAATCCCATATAATTGGGGCGTTACAGAAGCTTAAAAATTACTTTGTCCAATCAATTTCTGAACGATTCGAGTGCTGGGAAATGTGGGTATTGCGAATTGGAAACCAATCCGCCTTGGATTAAATAGCACTAACTAGTTATTATTTTTGAACATTGGAGAAATTAAATTTTAACCTCATTGGGCTTGCTTTTAATTAATTATGTTTCCCTGCACTGTCTGATAAAGATACATGTGGCTACTTTACGATTTAAGCTGTAATTAAATATACTATTGACAAATGAATGAATGAAATAATTATATTTGAAATTTCAAGCATAAAGAAAATGCCAAAAGATGATTTAGGTTTTAATTAAACTTAAATCAGTACTTGGAGCATTAGGGAAAGAAGAAAAAAGTGGAAGGCCACATTTTTCTTCTTTCCTTCTACACTTTGGGACCACAAATTGTAATGAAAATTTGTTGTAGGTACATTTTCATTTTGTAACAGATTTGGATTATTGTTTTGTAGTTGCAAATATGAATCTTATGTCAATGCGATCTGAGACGCTTATAGCTTAAACTATTTCGTTCTTTAGCTTAACGCATACTTCCTTACAAAAGTCATCTGGATTCATATCTTATTATTCGTGTCAGTCGACACATGTAGGTGTAAATACTCCGAATACCCTTTATGTACCCGACAAGAACCAATTTCATTCACTATGAGGTAATCGGTGATATCATTTGCACTTATTATTTTATATAGTCTTCATTTTGGCTATTGTAATGATACTATTTAGCGTCATACGAGTACACAACAGACAATTTTCACACGTAAAATAGAGCAGATGTTTTTTATTGGAGGTTAATTAATATAATCTTAAAAAAAATATATTATTGGACCATGACAACAGGAGAATGCCTTTTGTGAGGCTCTATATAGGTCATAGCTGCTTTATCTTTGCACTGCAACGAGTGTTTCCGTACGTGGTAACGTCATCTTTTTCATTCAATTGTAAAATACTACATACATACATTGTATATTTAAGTAGCTACGTAAAGTTGACGAGTTCATAATTAGTAAGGCCAGCGTTGTTGATAATACTAGTACTTATTCAATTACGTACAATCATAATGATTCACCAAATGAACACAGATTGTTTTCGATCTTATTGAAAGTCATAGTGGCTGAAAACAGATTTCAGTGGCGTGCACTTGGAGAGGCCTATGTCCAGCAGTGGACTGGGATAGGCTAATCATGAAATAGTCATAATTGATATCTACAGAAGATTATAAACAAATGAATATCTACGTCCTATGGACGAAAACAAATTAACAAACAAAAGCACGTATCAATTAGATAGTCAATATCATCACAACAGAACTGACGTCATCTAATATTGTATTTCTTTTATAATAAATAAATAATCTAGGTTTTATCGGCTATCTAGGTCTTCCCAACGCTTTGTGGAGCAGATTTTATAGGAAAACTGATAATATCTAGAGAGCCTTTAGAGATACGAGTATGAAGCCGATCTGAGCACGTACGAATCAAATATTTATGTCACGGCGGGGTTGTTAGGAACTACTGTTTGGGAAGATATCTATTTTCGCTTCATTTATCTTTAGTATTCGGGTGTATTGGTCTGGTAGTTTTATTTGAATCAAGTAAGCTATGATTTTCGTGATATTCAAGCGTTTTATTGCTGTTAATACAATAATTTTAAAGCTTAACTACAAATTATAAAACGAAGTCGCTACCCATTGTCTGTTAGTCTGTGTGGACGCTCAGTTCTTTAAAAACAACGCAATGATTTTTAATGCGGTTTTATTAAAAGCTAGTATGTTTTAAGAGGATAGCTTATGACTGTGTATAATACATTAGTATTGGGCTCGTGTAAAGCTGGGGAGCTATGACAGAGCTATACGTATGTAATGTATCACATGTAAGTAACAGATTAAACCAATGATAACCATTTTTAAATAAATTCAATAGTTTAAATAGAATACAAGTACAAAAAGAATTTGGATATAATGATAATATTGAAAGAGAACTAAAATGTACATGCACGTGGAATTCAAGTCCAAAAAGTCGTTCTATTACTTTGAGCGGTTTACTGAAACTGGCTTATTTTTAGAATAAATCATTCTTATTATAACTGTATTGCTATTCATACAAATAAATACAAACCTATTAAAATGCAATTTATCTCTTCAGATTCTGCAATCCATCTCGATATCACACAAATTGAAATGAGCTCTATCACATATCGCTTCGGGTATCAATAAAGCAATCTATCAAATAAAAACATGCATCAGAAAACTGTGACACAGTTTACATTTTAACGAGAGGATTGTAGTGTCATATTTTATTATATTGTCTTCGTATTTGTTACTTAACTAATTTGGTACAAAATTCTTAACAAGCTTTAGTAATAAAAAATCTTCGATATTTCGATATCCTTACCTACTTGTTTTGAAAGCCTTTGTTACTGACCGATGTTTTAGGGCGTAATATAAACTTTTGCAAAGAAGCTTTTCGTGCAATTTGTGTCTAAAGACTTTGGAGGGAGCCTTCTATAGGTTTTTAATCATGAGTAAGTTTTAATAAAATCACGTGTTACTAGAAACAAAATCGATATTCGAGACTACTGTTGCGTGTGTAGAGCCTAATATTAATTTGTTATTCGTAATCTATTCCGTATACACAAACATGGTCTGAAACTAGATCGAATAGACGTAACTAAAGCTTATGCAAATAAGTAACACTGCCTAAATAGTACCAGCTTCACATCGTCTACAAATCTATGCATATAAATAAAATTTTAGTGTCAGTTGGCAATATTGAAATAAAAACGTTTATCTATCTGTTTATTTCCGCTGGTTTCTGAAACGGCTGGACTGATTTTGACATGACTTTTTTTGGCGGGTAGCTGATTTAATAAGGAGTTACTTACCTACTTATTTTTTAGAAAAAAAAAATGAATGTTTCATAAATTTGCTTGTTGTGCAGTTATTGTTATCTCCTTAAGATCCAGTTTCTCTATCACTCTAAGGTTTGCTGGTAGAATTCATTTTTTAATTAAACTCGCCTGTGTACATCAAATTAAAGAATTTTCGAAGAATCTGTAAAATGTTTGTATACAATTAAGAAAAACAAAAACAAAGAAACTTTTTTCAGTAAATTCCACGTTGACGAAGTCGTGGGAATCGCTATGGTTATTAAATTCGTTTAAATATGTTTTATTAAATTCGACCCTACTGCTTTTAAATAAAGACCATAAAAGTAAAAAATATACCATCGCAGTCTGTTGCACCTAAAGTAAGCCCAAATAAACTGGAGACTAGAACTTCCACAGAGTTTTTTGGTTTTCAATGGATCTGCTAAGGCATAAAGATTTCATATATTGTAGCAGTAACTTCTCGTCTCTTACTGAAAAACCAATTTCTTTATTTCATATGGTAGGTACGTGAACTTTTGCTGCTTACTGTACTGAGAAACTTCCTTGGAGTACTTAGTTTTCAAAGGATTTCCTAAGTCACAACGATTTAATATTTAGTCGCAATCACTTCTCGTCTCTTTATATACTGTAAAATCGAATTCTTTATTTCATTTTATTCGGGAACCTTTGCTGCTTGTTCGTTTGCATAAGCTGCAGTTCAACAGATCAGTATCGGAGTCATTTTGGACTCGCTTTTCAATCTTGTGAGGGTACTGCACTTTTCACTTTTGTGAAAACGTTTTGTTACACGACTTTTACTGTATATTGAGTAAGTTAAGCTTTCGATTTAAGTAAGTTACGTACATATATTTCATGTTATTTGGTATAACGAAAGTAAGAGACGTTTCGAAAGCTGAATAAATGCTACTGAACTAAAGTGACTGTAAGAGACATTAAATTAGTAATTCTATATCTTCATTAAACTATTTTTGCAATGAATTATTGATAAATCCTAACAAAATATTTTTAACTTATTAGCGCATTATAACTTATTATTATCTGTAAAACAGATAGCATCATGCTAGAAGGTAAAACAGTATAGTTTGTAATATTGGTATAATGTTCTCGGGTGCCAAGTTATAAACGTTACCCATAGTTCATCATTCTCTTGAACACTATTCAACTTCAAAGTTGTTTCATTAAACTAATAAAATATACCTAAGTTAGGACGTAAAACAGGAGTCCTTATCGTGGTATTACAGTGACAATACCTTCATTTAAGTTTACACAAATCAGAGATCATTTAACAATACAAACATATTAAAATTTAAGTCCATGTTAAATTCAATAGATTGGAATACTATTCTAACAAAGGATCAAAATATTAACGATAATTACAAAGTATTTCAGGATACGCTGACTAATATCCTAAATAAAAGTATACCTAGAAGAACAATAAAAATAAAAAATGTACATAAAAAGCATTGGCTGACTAAGAGCATAAAAATATCCTGCAAG
This sequence comes from Chrysodeixis includens, assembly GCA_941860345.1. Classification (NCBI taxonomy): domain Eukaryota; kingdom Metazoa; phylum Arthropoda; class Insecta; order Lepidoptera; family Noctuidae; genus Chrysodeixis; species Chrysodeixis includens. The sequence goes on from OW796092.1 coordinate 2,446,101, forward strand.
AATAAAAGATTGTTAAAAACGCTTACATTAAAGGCAAATAACCCAATAATAACAAACTATTATAAGAAGTATGAAAAAATGTTAAAAAATGTTGTAAATACATCAAAAAAACTACAATACATCAACAAAATAAATAAATCAAATAACAAGGTAAAAACAATGTGGAGTATAATAAACGAACGCACCAATAAAACATTAAAAAAAGAACGAACAAATCTAAAACTACAAATAAATAATAAGATTATTTCCGAACCTAAACAAGTAGCAAACATTTTCAATAACTTTTTTGCATCTATTGGCGAGGAAAGCCAAATACAAATAAATAAACCAATATACAACCCCGTACTTTCTCCTTCCGAAAACACAATGTTTCTCAGCCCAGTAGACCCTTACGAAATTAATAATTTGATAAAAAAATTGAAAAACAAAACCAGTCACGGTATTGACGAACTCCCACCAAAATTACTTAGGAAATGTGCAGACGAACTCACACTACCCTTCTACATATTAATAAACCAATCCTTCGAAGAAGGAGTTTTCCCTGATCAACTCAAAATAGCAATAGTAAAACCCTTACACAAGAAAAATGAAAAAAATAATCCTAACAATTATCGTCCCATAGCTTTATTACCGACTGCATCTAAGATTTTTGAAAAAGCCATGTGCAATCGCGTGTACGCCTTCTGTGAGAAATACGGAATATTCAATGAATGTCAAAATGGTTTTTGGAAACAGAGGTCAACAACTTTAGCTGTTTACAAATTCATACAAGAAGCTCTAAATACGATAAATAATAAAAAATACGCAATTGGTCTGCTCTTAGATATGACTAAGGCATACGACAAGGTACAATATAAAATATTATTAAGTAAACTCTATGGGATAGGTATCCGCGGAGCATCGCATGACTGGTTTAAATCCTACCTAGAAAACAGAAAGCAATATGTAGACATAGAATTTTATAATAATGAAACAAAAAATCTTCAAAATTTCCGTTCTGACTGTAAAATAATAAAAGCCTCAATACCACAAGGAAGTGTCATTGGGTGTCTTCTCTTTCTCATTTATATAAATGATCTTCCAAAAACCATAGAAGGACCTTGTGTTTTGTTCGCTGATGACATTTCAATTCTTACTCCCAGTCACGATATCACCAACATACACTCTATACTTACTAATATACTAACAAACACAGTAACCTGGATGAATTCACACAATCTTGAAATCAATTTCGAAAAAACAAAAACAATAGTATTCCACCCACACCTAAAAAAGCCGCTTTCTTTGAACTTTTCCTTTAACAACCACAAAATAGAACAAGTTAACGAATTTTCATTACTAGGTGTAACAATAGACACAAACATTAACTGGAAATCACACATACTTAAAATAAAATCAAAACTTTCAAAATTTATATACGCTCTCCGCGAAGTAAAAAAGACAACAGACCTAAAAACCGCTCTAACCACCTACTACGCCTACGCTCATGCGTGGCTGAATTACGGAGTGATCATGTGGGGAAATAGCACCGACGCCCCAGCACTATTCACAACTCAAAAAAAGTTAATTCGAATCCTAGTTAATATAGAACAAACAGACAGTTGCAAACCACATTTCATAAACTTAAACATTCTCACCCTTCCCTCTTTATATATATTAGAAATCTGTAAATTTACTCACACACACAAAGAATTTTACACCACACGTGAAGACATACAGACAAGGTACACACTCCGACACAAAAAACGATTAAACCTACCATCATCGCGATTACAAATACATGCATCTAGCCCATTAGTAATGTCAATCAAAATCTACAATAAACTACCTGAGACGCTAAGAAATGAAACAAAAATACATTTATTTATAAACAAATTAAAAAAGCTTCTTCTTCACAAATGTTATTACAGTGTCAATGAGTATTTAGAAGATAAAAATATAGTATAATATTTCACATAAATATTTAAATTATATATATTTCATAATAATACCTACGGTTATAATGTTACACTACCTAATAAGTTTTGTTTTGTTTTTTTTTTTTGTACGTGTTAATCTATTTCTATTATCTAATTATTTTATTTTTGTAATTCCTTTTGCTGTGCCCTAACAGGGTCCATAATTGTACCTAGCTTTAAGCCTATTAAACACCTTTTGTAACATTATGGTATGCAAATAAATATATGAATATGAATATAAGTGAAGAGGACTTACCATCATCTCTCGATTTCTCGAAGTATTGCAGTTGTGGAAGTGTGACCACACTAAACGACGAAGAACGGCGTCATGTAGTGCGGTGTTGGTAAGGCCCTATGTAACTATGTCAGCTATCGAACAAGCTAAGTAAGTTATCATTCTATATTTTGATTCTTACTCCTGCAAGACTTTAATATAGTCAGACCAACTCATTTTTGCGCGCAGCGCAATCTGTGGGCTACCAATGTTGTGTACAAATACCTACAGCTTTCGTTTGTGTGTCACTGTCACACAATTTAAAGTTTCAATAATTAATAATCAATCACAAGCACAGATAAGTTGTTCCATCAACCATCTGTCAAATTTTGCATTACGAAGTATGAAACGACTTTTTGTACAGATTCGTTTTATTTGTGATTTACTAAAATTGAAATGGTTGTTACAAAAATATCCTAAGTAAAAACCTTTAACTTTTATTTTTAACTATGTTTTGTAATATTCCTATTATTTGAATCAAAGACAGCTTTCAAAGCTTTCTAAACAATGCAATATTTCTGTGCCGTATACAAGCAAGACTTGCATAGAGTTTTCATATAGCAAATATTACATACAAAATAACAATAGCATACATTATTCAGAAAAGTTCCATCCATCATCCTAACGTTAAGCGTTCCTTTATTTGATTGTAGCGCCGGCTAAGCAGATATGACGCGCGTCAATCTGTCCCAGCCATTATATCCCTCTAACTGCCGCACTAAAAATGTAAGTACCACTGAAATTGATTGCCCCAGACTGCCTCAGATATTTTTATTATAGTACTTTAGCGCTGTAAGGCATAAAATATATGTCAATAGTTATATGACGTCACCGGCGTAGTGTCGGACGGTTATAACCGCGGTAGTAAAAAGGCGATTTACTATGCATATTAATGGTACGTCTCTACATTTATGTATGTAATATTTCTAATGTCCTTCCAGATATAAAGACAATGGGAAAACAAGTGATTCTTTAGTGTTCTATTATTTTGATGACAGAAATAAAGAGCAAATGTTTTCTGTACTTTTCTAAGCTATTGATCAAATTGTGTTATAGATTTTGTGGAATCGTTCGCCTTAATGTATAGTGTAAAAGAAAGTCGCTTCAATATATTATACTGTGTTTCAAGCGTCTGTCTCTGTGTAGGTATTTTAAAGTACGCAATGGATTCTTGCTAGGTTTTTTCTATTGGATATAATGTTTCTAGATCAAACCGGGGCTGGTCGCATGTTAAAATAAAATAGGTACGTAATTATAAGTTTGTTTCAAAATGTAGATAGTATTTTGTTATAAAAATTGCTGTATATTATTACAATATCATTTACACACGTCGGATATGTGAGAGCTGCAATCAAATTACCAGTATTAATATTTAATTATAATAATACAAATCTGTAGTGACCTGTCACGTACGAGTATCATTGGCTAAAAGCTAATTAATATCCAAGTATCATTGAAATAATCGGGCTTTGGTCAGTAAATGGAATGTATGTTACCACAATATATTAATTCTAGTACTAGGTTATTTAAATAACGATTTACAATGTATGATAGAAACTATACAAAAAAAATCTGCATTTCAACCTAAAGTAATATACCTTTTTCCCAGTTTTGGGTTCAGTCATATTGTATAAAAAATTCTGTGTGATTAATTCCCTAATGCAAAATGCAATTTCATGATTACTTCGGATAAAATTAACACATTAAACATGTCAATATCAAAATTATTAGTGTTAGTTATGGCATTATTATTGAGAATTTTATTAATGAGGAATGTTCATGAATATAAAATCAAAAATTCATTTCATTTTTATTAATGTTTTTTTTCACTTTTATCAACAGTAATTAAAAGAATATTCCAAAACGTGCATGGAATAATAAATGAATTTGACTGTTCTTTCTGATCTAATTTTGATACATAAAATTTGTCTAAGTCTATAAAATAGTCTTATAGTTCATTTATAGATTTTCGTTCGTGGTTTACGTTCACTAGATGGCATAAAAATTGCGTAACACTTTAGATTATAGGTGGATATTATATAATTTTATGGTACCAGGATTTATTATGCATAAAATAGAACTATTCATGAATTCCTAATCGAAATTCGTTATATATTATTTTTGTTTGGGATTAAATGACAATTTATTTAAATATCAATGGAAGGATCACTGTGCAGTATATCCTGGAATTAAAGTTGAATTCTTTGAAATTTATGAAATTAATTATATTATTATTACTAGCCCGAAATATCCCACAGCTGGGCAAATGCCTCCCTAAACCAACAAACAATTATATCATGTAATGATATAATGTAAGCACCTGTAAGGATAGCCATGTATAAAATTATTATATTGTACTTAATAAAATATAATTGTTCAATATTTCTGTGAGTATCATATTTCTATAGAAAATTGATATAGATAAATACTGATTAGAATTTCTGACTACAATTTCTATATTTCGTTGCTGCAGTGACAAACTATGCTTAAATTACGATACATTGCGAGTATTACGACTGTAAGCTGCACATTTATATCGTGCATCAGCTAAGAGCGACAGTAATGTACATCAACACGCAAAAATTGTCGCACCATTCCAATCAGCTTTAAAATATTATCATGTTCAAGTTAACCTTTTAATACTAAAATACGTTTACCGTCATCATTAATATCTCTTAACTGGAGTTTGTAACTGAGATTTATAATTGAACATAACCTAATTGGCCGATTCGGGAACCACCCACGCATTTAAAACTTTTAGACTTACTTGAACCGAAGTTAAGCAGTCATTTATATGAAATTTACCGGATATGTACAATGATTTGAAGGCTTAAATAGTTGTTTTGTTATTTATTGATGAGTTTTATACTAAAGTCAAACGTGTAGAAAGATGGTGTTTAAATTTTAATTAAACTTTACTTTCAGGTGCCTCACGTTAGATGCCTAGGGGCTTAAAGTATCACAGCAGCTTGTACACCGACCATTCGATACGAATGAGACTTTTACTAGGTACTATAACTTGCTGGTTTTCATAATTTATGTTTGTACTAGCGACCCGCCCCGGGTTCGCACGGGTGCAATGCTGATATACTAAATACGCTACAGAAAAACTGTGAACGTTGTTTATAAAAAAACATAGCGGCCCGCTCCGGCTTTGCACGGGTTTAAAATATGTAACTCACTGAAAAAATGATAAAATCAATCCAGTAGATTTGATTTATTCATTTACTGCCCGTAGCCCGCACGCGTTTTTGGAGTACTTAAAACAATTCCCCTTTCCTTATCTTTGGAATATCTTTTATACATAATATTTTCACTTTTTTTTACATTTTTACTTTTTTTTTACATTTTTACATTTTTTTTACATTTTTACCTATTTATTTTACAACAATAATTAATATATTACAGAATATCTTTATATACAAACGCTGCCGCCGCGCCGCGTCGCCGTAAACGCTACGTTCCGCAATTTTTAAATCTGTACATCTTCAAAAATATTGATTTATTTCAGATGCTGTAAAAGGCCAAATAGATCTATAATAAATCAACAATGTATTTAAGGTATTTAAATGGATAAGGATTAATGCTGTATTGGTTAAAATCGCTTCGAATATTAGTCATTATTTGTCGTAAAAAGTAAATGACAAAAAAATGTTATTGTGGGATATCCATAAGAGATAGACATATACCATCGCGGAGTTTTCTGTAGACCTTTTCATTGTGTACAATACTTAGTACATTATTTTGATAAATCTCGTAGGATTCAGCCTGCGTTTGCAATGTAAGCGGAAAAAATGTAATTATTTGCGACATCACATTAGAAACCTCAAAAATAACAGTATTTGTCCACTATTTAATGGATGATATTATACATAAAAACCTTCCTCATGAGTTACTCTATCTATTAAAAAAAACCGCATCAAAATCCGTTACGTAGTTTCAAAGATTTGAGCGTTCATAGGGACATACAACATGACACATGACAGAAAAAGCGACTTTGTTTTATACTATGTAGTGATGTGGGATATATTATTATATAGGATAAGCATTTCGTTCAATATAATCACAAAATAATATAATTCATAATTTGTAATCACTTGTCAAAGCAAGTGATTGAAAAACGAATATCAACTTGTTTGTTATTATTTATTTATATACTAGATACATGTATATACTATAGAACACTTTAGTAAACCTCGACATTTGAAAATTATAGTCTTCAACAGTCATTACTATAAACTTTAAAGGACTACCGAGTCCCTGAAGTTCAGAAAGTTTTAAACAAATGTGTGTATTTGATACAATTACAGAAACTGGCGTAGCGTTTTCAAAAACCAGATAAGCTCTTGTACGTAAAAAGTAATACATCTTTTTGGAAGTTCTTCTAAAGGTATTTTGATACAAAAAATCTAGAAGCATTATGGAAACATTTCAGGAAAAACAAAAATTTGACTTCACTGCTACCAGCTTATACCAAAAATCTCTTACCTTTACCCACTCGGAAAACACTACTAAAATCAATATCTTATCGATACACAAAAGGTAATTCAAGGATATTATTAGGTTATTTCAGTAGCCGACATGTTTACTGCCTCGCCACGTGCCGCGAGAGGTGCGAGGTGTCGTGACGAAGTGTATTAAGAATGTTAGCTTGTGTATCGATGTGATGGTCCAAGTTATAATCTACTTCAGTACCTTAGAAAGAATTGACGATGGTTTTTTTAGTTATGATAGAGCATCAACATTAAAAAATATGAAAAATTGAGGTGGATTTTTGTTAATCTGTGTCTTAGGGATTTTTACACAACATTTAATAGGTCTCAATCAACTGAGACGTGTTTTAGCAAACTTAAAGATTTTAGAGAATCGAAAGGTTTTTTCAAGTTTAGTGTCTTTCAAAGTCGAATAAGCCCGATGTCTGCTTAAAACGATACACCTATTCAACATAGATGCTGAAAGTATGAAAAAATAAACATACACGCTTGCAAAGCTAATAGGAATGGGGGCAAATAAATATGCGCACTTACAGATATCTTCAACTCTCAATGAGTAAACTGATCGATAGCATGAATGTGATTCTAAGTTTACTGGAACATTGAACTGCCAGCCAAGTAAATATGGAAGCTTGGATCAATCATCTCCTGAAACAATTGTGATCTCATTTCGGTCACGTTATGAGGAAGTATGGATTACAGGTAGCGTAACTTAGATTTGTGTTTGAAATACAATTGCGTCTATCGCCTTTTGTTTTGTTACTTACGTCAAAAACAAAATGTTATAACGACTCAAAAAAGTAACTGGTAAAAAGTAAAATTATACAAATTTAAATAAAAAAATAAAGCCAGTGCCTTTTCCTGTCAAATGAATTTAGATTAATCAGGTCAATTTAAAAACATACAATATTAAAATTATGAAGGTTTTGCAAAGTCACAAAGAATGGTAAAATAGAAATTGCTTATCAAAAACAATTTCACCATAAAACTTATCAGATTATGAAAAGGAAACTTTAGCAGTCTTACCGCCTGTCGCTTACAACACGTCTCTCACTACCCACTTTATTACTTGGGCTGATTAACTATCGGCTAATTGCCACTAAACCCTACTTTATGTACTGGTGTCGTGAAACTTTTACTACGATGACATGGGTCGTGTGTACCGGACAGTATATAGCGTTCAAAGGAAATGAGCAGCTAGAATTATTGCGATATTTTGTGAATTTGGGTTGAGGACCCATATGAACAAAATATAGAATTGGTCTTTTGGGTCTTGCCGGGTCGAAAACTCTCAAAATTTTATGACAATTCTATTTTATTTTTATCCTTAGATTCAAATAATGATATTTTTTAAAATTCTTTTCTTATTTTCTATCTCAGTTTCCTTGCACGTGTCATAATTAATATCAAGAGTCTAAAACTTCATCCTACATTGTCAAAATTTCTCCGAAAACAAATCAACCGTAGATGTGTTGTTGTTTGGCTTCGAAACTTAATTCTTCAAGTCAGACTAACTTGAACTTGCTGAGTAGTTTCTAAGAAAGAAGCAACTAGGTGATCCTAATGTAGAATACTGATGAACAACACTGAATACTAAGTTACAAATACATATTCTTGTGTGAGACCCAATGCAGGTACCTACCTACATTTCCCACAGGCAAAAATTTACCTATTATAAATTAAATTTCTAGGTGTGTGGAATTTTTACTTCAATCTCTTTTAAAAGCACAAAATTTGTAGGAAATCCTGAATCGGTTAACAGCAGTGACCAAAAAAAAAATCAAATTAAGTTAGTACCTAATGGTGAGTCCTTTTGTTTCACTCGACGCCTACCTAAATCAATACGTTTATTGTATTATGATATTAATAAACTTTGCTAAGTTGACGCCAACTTCACATATCGTAAATCAAATTATAACTTGTTCTAGAACAATAATCCTGAAAACTAGATAGTTGGCCCAGTGGGGTCCCCTGAGGCATTCCTCCGAGAAATCAGCTTCGATGTCAATATAACTAATAGGTTATTTATAGCTGTTTGAATGCATCTGTTTTGTTTTTAACTCTAACTTTAACGCTGAAAGTATTTGTTATTTGACACATATATGTTTGGATTGCTATAGAAAAAAATAGGAATACTACTTAAGATAAAGCTGGTTAGATAAGACTTTTTCAGTTATTATGCTCACGTATTCATTTCATCAGTGTCGAAATTTGAATAAGCCCAAAAATTTAACAAAGTATAAACATGATAGCACTAGAAAAACTAAAATAAAATATTATATTTTTTTAAGTCATAAAAAATCTGTAGTCAATTTATCATAATTTACAAACACTAGGCCTTCTTCGTCCAAAGCTGAGCCTTGTTTAAAGAGGACCTTCTTTAAGGTATCATCAAAGACTTCCGATGCAGCCTTATCCTTCCTGTTTCCTTTCTTATCTGATATCTTTGGGATTCGGAATTCCGTTTGAGTTGTTTTTTGTTTATCAGCCTGGAGAATTTGAAGTTCGGTCTTAGATTGTAGGTCGTACAAATGACTGTAGGCGGCCTTGTATTTTCGTTGTGGTCTAAATTCGAAGTATGATATTGATTTTTGTGATACCCATTCTTTCGTACATACAGTACAAAATAGGTTTTTCTACTAATACAAATTTTCTTATGATACCTTTCAGTAATTATGATATTCGAAATGCAGACAACAATGACAGTTGTTGGTCGCAACGAAAACAATTATTTGGGGCCCAAAAGATATTAAAAATGGTCCTATATTTCAACAGCCTACACAACTTTGCCGTATTTTCCATTAAGAATTTCCAAAAGCAGTTTGTTATGTCTATTTTCAGGTGAGTGCAATTCGGGTGCTGTATAAAAATTTCAATGCACTCGCTCTGCACTCAAAAGCTTTCTCCACTAGTTCTGTATGAATACAAACTTTAGCTGGGATTGGATTAACTGAATTTATGGTAAAGAATTTTACACGAAATGTTCCAGTGCAAAATGGAGAGATTTTGGAGCTAGGTTAATGTTTTAATAAATGAAAAGAGTACCAAAAGTCGAAAATAATTTCACATCCTTACAAAAACTTGCTTAAATGAAAATACAATAATTTAAATAACTGCTTCATTACAGATAAATTTATCTCACAAAAAGTTCTGCTAAAAACTTTGCAACGAAATATAAATGCTCAAAGTTAAATAAACTCGCATCCGAAAAGAGCAAAATTTTCAGCTCACCGATAAATAGATAAGACAAACTCGTTATCGCAAATCGCTTCGAAGAAACAACTCGAGAAAGATTTTCTCAGTTCCTTGTGAAAGTAAGAGCTGGCATCCTTAAAACTTCAATAAAGATGTTCTAGTCAGCTGCTATATTATTATACTAAACTTTTCTGATCAAAAGTGTTAGGAAATTGTTTTAATTTCTGCGAAACGGTAATTTTATCTTAAGGTTCTTTTCAATTCTTGGTACCAGTTTGACCGTGACATACTGTGGTTAATTGAAAAATGGATTGTGGAGATCAAACGGTTATTAGGGGTTATAACGGAAAAAAAGATTATTAGCATACAGCTTATAACAACACACGGTGAAACTGGAAGTCAACTCCAAAAGTACTTTGAAAAAGACTGAGCCATAAAAACGTGTTAATATTTTCAAGAGTTTTACCCAAGATCCGAATTCCATTTTAGTATTAGTCAATACCAGACCAAAACACCTGATTCCATTGATAAAATATTTGTTTCAATCTAATTTTATTATAGCTCTAGTGTCTGCATATTAAATATAAATAACTTAATTTGAATTAGACAAGATTATGATAAGTTCGGAAACCCGTTTTGAAGAGTTCAGAAACTTTCCTTTTCACGTTTATTTATAAACTCTATTCTTAGAAAATACTCTTGTATTTTGTTAAGCTATTCAGAACTTAAACACGATGATACTTCAAGAAGCTTTTGAGTACTAAGATCATAGTTACACCATATTTGGCTACCGAGTTACTAACTTAACAACTCTGTTCGTAATAGAGACATCTTGCCTTAATAAAGTCCACTTCAAGCGACTCTCAACTTTATAGACACAGATATAAGACATATTTCGGTGTACGCTAATGTTGATATCAAGTTTCTAGTTATTGTTGTTGTATGTAGGGTACGTTTTAATCGAATTTTCAGCGTACATTAGCTGACGACAGAAAGTGATAATACTTCTTAAGCGTAAGGTTGTTGTTTTATCTACTTAATAACTAAACGTGTTATAACTTCTTGCATAAATACAAATATTTTGAACTTCACGATAAATTGTGTGCAAGTGCTAAGACGTTGTTTTCAGGCATTTAAATTTACTTCGTGAGTATTCCGTGTTTAAGGTATACCTCGAACTGTTTATATTAATGCTAAATGTTTTAACAAAACAAACAAGAACACAATTTTGGCAAACATTAGATACATTTCCTTTTGTTGACATAAAGGAAACACTTTTGTTCAGATATACCAAGAAGTATTCGTTCTCAGGTTTCAGATACTTACTTTTATACACGTATATATAAATATTTGGCAACAACTATCTACTAAATATACTTTCTGTCGCTATTTTACAACTTAACGAAACAGCGGTAGCACGATACGTCCTCCTTTTTTTTGCTGAAACTATATTCTTGGCAGTATTACTTTTCAAAGTTATAGGTACTCTCTTAATTATTCTAAGACACTACTGACAAACGGTGAAGGAAAACATCGTGAGGAAACCTGGATTCCAAATATTGCAATCTGTAATCGCCAATCCGCAGTGAGCTAGCGTGGTGATCAGTGCTCAAACTATATGGGAAGAGGCCTGTGCACAGCAGTGGGACGTATATAATAGGCTGGTTCATATTCTTGAATTTGTTATTCAGGTCAATGTTATGTCATAGGTTTTTTCCCGATGGAACAAAATTCTTTGCATCCTTAAGCACTTGAATTACTTTGTGTACGAAAAGCTAACTTATAAAGGTCATCATTAAGAGAATAAGCATATGTTAATCTACCAATAATAATTTTGGCACCAATTCTCAATTTACCGTCTTGGCTGTTATTTTACCGACCTCTGTGGTTGCATTAAGTTATGTATGCAACAGTAGATTAAAAGCTTTTGCATTTTAAATTCAGCGGAATATTTATTGAGAGCGAGCACAGCGTTTTTATCACAAATTTACAATGATAATGAAATTCGAATAAAGATCTGTGTCGGTAGAGCGAAAATTCTTTTCAAAGAGTACCGTCGCTGGAGAATTCGAAAACGAATTATTATATAGCGCATCATGAAGAAGACCCATTATTGGTTAGTAAATGTAACTCAAGAAATCAAAACTACAGAACGTCGTGAAAAAACAATTGCGCATCAAACGAAAAATTAAGACTAATGAAAGAAGAAGTTCAGATTTTTTTCTGTCAAAACATAATATAGAAAACTGGTCGAGTCGGATCTATTTGCTTCTTTCTAATTCTCTTATTAAAAACAGTCTTGCATACAATTTTGTCAAGTTCCCTGTTTCATAGCCATGTCTGTGTGTTTGCTTGTCCCGTGGTTCCAACACGACTGTGATGTTAATTAGCTGGTCGGAAAGCCTTTATTGGCTTCCTGTTTGTTTGGTTACGTAATGGTGAACTGGGTTTTAGGAGCATATTTGGGAAAATACCCTAATTACGTTTGTTTTACCGGATACAAGAGCTTAAACTGACCAGTTTATTCCATATTTCATACAGAGTTCTTTATAAGGGCTAAGGACGTAGCAAATCTTAGTCGTGTTTTAACATTTGAATTCTCAAGAGTATGTCTTCTAAGTCTAAGCTACATAGAACTCATCTGTTATAACCCAATGGACTGCACCTCTTTATATGGCGTTGCTATATTTGGCTCATACGTAGTATCAATCGATGGAATACGAGCATGACTCTGATGCTAGCTGAGTTTCTGAGATCGTCAGTTTCGATATCTTTGAACTACCGTATTGCATATCCCAAAATATAACTACGGCTACATTTCCTGAACTGCGCTTGCCTACTGGGAGTTCTGAGATGAACATATACTTCAGAACGGTGAATTTTGCAACTAGCAATTGGTATCGATTTTTTTTCAAATAAAGTATTTGGGCGCCGAGCCAATTTCTTTGGATCCGAATAATTCCAGATAGAATTTTGCCATGTGTAACAGTTTTTTTTTATTTTCATTTATTTGTTTTTGGCTGGCTGCTATAATTATAATTAAGACCGACCGATAGATGTTTGCTTGATCATAGTTTATATAGCTTAAATTTTGATATCTTCAATAATTATTCACTGTTGTTGTAACACTTGTAACCTTACATGTTTGTACTTTTCGTCGGTGTACAAACTGTCTGTTTATCTGTCCATCACTACATCTAACCTAAAAGCTATTGTCTTATAATGGTGGTTTAGATGTTACACAACTTTTGTATTATCGCCTCTAAGAGATCTTCATAACATATTTTATTTACCATTTCGCTAGCCCAGTCATACCATATACATTTGCTGCCTTTTTCAGACGCGCAACACGTTGTTGATAGCGATATGAAAAATTCCCTTTTCGTATAACATGAGTGAATATTGCACGATACTGCAGTGTTTTGTTTCAGCCTTATGAGATTGAGAATAGTTGGAAATGTAGGCTGAATTATACTTAACTAGTGACCCTCTTCATCTTTACACGGGTGCAGAATTGATGTAATAAATAAATATTTTCTTGAAATATTCTGTTATAAAAACATCTACATTTCAAATACATTGCCTTTTTTAAAGATCTAGGGATGGACACACGCTGGCAGCGACTTTTTTGTTTACGATTACTTGATCACTAGGTAAATATTGATTTCAGCGCATTAAGAATCGATGATGAATGGGTAATAATTTTTCTGTTTGGTTTCTAAAGGCCTTATTATAGCCCCTAAGATATTATGGACATTACAATGTGGTAGTTATTTTTTGTTTTCGTAAAAATGAAAGTCCTAATTAATAGCTAACCTACGAGCCACATGTTTGAAATTAAGGTAGCAATATTAAAGTATTACCACGTTAAAAAAATATGCACTTTGTGCCTGAGTTTTTTGGGTCGGAAACCCTCAGGGGCGTCGTTTGAAACCCCGCCCAGAATTTGATAAATGGTTCAGGAAGACATATAGAACAAACTTAATTTTTTTTTTCATATAGATTGTTGCATTACGACGATTAGATAGTAGCGTAAAGATATAGGTATGCTTTTATCTGATGGAATACAATAATAAACAATTGGGTACGTACGGTGTAAACCACATTATTGAATGATATTTTGATTTATTTGTGACTGGACTGGGACAAACTTAATGCGGAAGGCTTAGAATCGGCACAAATTGCGTACATTGGGAGAGGCCTATATTTAGCAGTTAGTGATGAAAATAGTAGGCTAATAGATTGATTTTAAATGTCCAACATGCGGTCTAATATAATCATACGTTGCTTACGCTAAGATGTGTCTATGTGTTGCATACGTTACATACATAGGATCAGTGTGTCTCTACCTAAACACTTATACGTAAAGCGTTATGAATACGAAAAATTTAATAAGGACCAAAATATACGTCGGTATAACAAGAATAATCCTACTCCATCTGCCTACTTTATTAAGTCCGAAAACGTGAGATTAAAAATAAAAAGCCTACAAAGTTTTGATCTTGTTAACAAAGCGAGCAGTTAAGACTCGTGTTTATTTCCTTTGACGACGTTAGCGACAAAACTCATTTGTTTAAGCTTTTAATTAAATCATATTTTTAATAGGGAATGTATTGAGTTTAAAGTTTTTAAGTATGTTTGTGTTCATAAACTTATACACGTATGATGCAATACTAGTCAGTAAGGAGTAAGCTGTTTAAACTTCCTCCTGTATAATAAATTATACTTAAAAATAATATTATGTTTCGGACTTTCTTACCTTAAGTACGTTTTTGAAGTCCTTGTAGAAGGGCTTCAAATAAAAGGAAGGATACATTTACATATTAGTATGGATTATTTGAGAACATCAATGTGACGTTTTAGAACAAACATGTTCGATAGCTTTAAATGAGCATATTTTTTTTGCTTTGGATAGACAATTTTTAGAAATAAGATAGGTCAAATCTACCTAATAAACAATTTTTAAAGAAACAAAAACAGACAAGCAAGTCCAAAAACAAGCTAGTCTACTTGTAAAACGATATCATAAAACGCACTCACAAAATATGATGCAATTCAGTTCCGAATAACTATCATACCAAAATCTAGGTCATACATACAAACAAAACAACGATGTTTATAGCTCACATTGAAACTAAGAAACAACTGTTTTACAACCGAACGGACCAGAATACCGAACTCATTTCGTTAAAACAACTAAATACAATCCTTTGCTTTATGACAAACAGTAAAATTCATCTAACTGGGAGGAAGCGGGCTTTATATTGTAAAAGGGATAAATAGTACAGTGGAATGATCTAAAATTAGTTTAAATGACATTTAAAGTATTTCTAACCTGCTATAAATTTATCTGTTAAAATGTTTTCTAATATTGTGGCGATGACCATATAGAGCTAAAAGGATCTTTTGGCATGTGGACGATATTAACATGAGGGTGTTGATATGTACATCCGCGTCAAGAATCAACTCCATCTGTCAACGGTGATGTTTTCCATATTCTACGGTATTAGTTCCGATTTCGACCACGTGCCAAAATATCCTTGTAACACTATACAACCGTTAGTGACCGATGTCTGTCAACACACGTTGATGTAGAAACGGTCAATCGAAATGCAGTCTCCCGCTGCGTTATACCTCAACTAATGACAGATTTGGTTTGAAGCTTTAGGTTAACATTACCTAGTGGTTTATGGATTGTATGATGATTTTATAGAGGCAACTAAACAAGTATGTATGTAATTTTTTTATATAATATTAGGTTCGAAGGATGAAGGTATCTAACGCTCTATTCTTTTCTCGCAAATCTTTTACATGCCACTTTAGTATGACAGTGACGTCATAATAGTATGGTACTACAGGGTGACTTTGAAGTCGTGGGCAATATTTTAAACTAAGACACTATTAATGATACTAATTGCGTTAGGGCTATTTTTACTTAAAAAAAAGCTTTTAACATGATTTTAAATACCGTGAAAAACCAAACTAGTCAAAATTTCAAAAACCATATGAAAACAGTTGCTTCTTAAGCGAATTACGTAATAATATGGACCTCGCTCCGCTCATAGTAGAAGTTCGCCTAAAACAAATGGCTACGGACGCCGGTAGCTTGTCCGACCATTTCCTGTAGTCTGGTCCACAGTGCACAAAATTTTAGAATAATTTATTAGCCGACGACAAAGTTCAACTAATGCAACGAATAGTTAATTTGTTGTTTGTGTTGGTTTGATATTAATTTTCGGGGATGTTAGTGATTTTCGTTTAAATTTTAGTATTGTTTAGATTTTAACCCCAAGTGTAATTTGTCATTAATATAAGATCAAATGATCACCACTATGTATAAAAGTGAAGTAAAATGTATAAAATGCAGAGTCCGAAACGTTACTTTAACTATTGAATGAGTTAAGTGTTTTATAATTATAAATCACATTATAATCGTCTTAAAGACTTAAAGACAAATAAGTCTATTTTTTTCTGCACTCAAAATTAATTAATGTTCATGTTATAAAGCAACTTGATTGAATTGCTCCCGGAAATATTGGACTCAAAGTAACCAGCAAAACAGTTTGGGAACACAATCGATTTTGATGGATGATGACAGCTGTGAACTTTTTTGGCAAACGGTATCCATAACAGCTTTGCTTCAGAATAGACCTTTATTTATTTATTCGGCCGAATTGATAAAGGTCAAAGTAACTAGTGTGCTAACAGAAATATAAACAAGTAGCTATCGAACGCGGCTGCACCTTTAACAATTATCATTAGAATCGGTTGATTATTTGAGCCTTAAAAGTCTTTGATAAACAGCTTTAAGTTGCTTAAAACGTTATAACGGTTTACTCACGCATATTTAGCGGGATAGCCCGACTAGTTTCGGACCCAACCGGAGTCCTTACCTAATCATGAGCTGACGCGGCGGCGGGGTCGCGAGTCGAACTGAAACTAGTCGGGCTATCCCAATAAATACGCGTGAGTAAACCGTTATAACGTTTTAAGTATGAATCATCCTCACGAAAGTTATTATAAAAAAAAAGCTTTAAGTTGCACTGTAATTCTCAATTCTCAATTCTTTATTGCATACCATGTATCCATATCCATGTATTTACATAGTACTTTGTTGCGAATTTAGTTCCAGTATTAATAATTATCAAATTTAATATCATTACTACAAACGGTTATAAAAAAAAAAATGCTGACAGTACAGTACAGTAGAAACAGTATACCCTTAAGACGAATCAAGTGCACAAAAAATACTCTGATCAAAAATAATTTACGAACGTACTGTTTATCCTCTCAAACTTTAAAGCCAAGGTCTTATTTATTGCTAACGAAAGTAGGCAGGACACTTGTCAAGCGTAATGAGACGAATTTTATTCAATCCGCAAACAATTCAAGAGCGCCGTGTTTTGCTCAACTCTTAAATTTCCTGATTCTGCATAACTGGATTAAGCTTTGATGATATATAAGGCTGAAGAACTAGACTGAACAACAGACTTGAGTCAGACGTAGTCGCAACAACAACAACCCAAAATGTTTGTGAAGGTAAATACAATTCGGAATTTATTTTTCGCGTTGGGATATTTGCTCCACTCAGTGATTGTGAATTTGAAACTTGGAGAATTAAACTGGTAGTTTATTAAACGTGGTTGTAAAATAAATCTTAAAATATTTATGGTCGAGTGCTTTTATACGTGTTCTTTAACTGAACTTACCAGTTAAATTTATGTCGTCAACCTTTAAGTGTTTCCGTCAACAAAATATTATTTTTCTGCTTTTATTTTGATTTACAATTTCTTCGACAACATACAAGCTAGGACTTCTACATTGAATTCCATTTGCATATGAATACCTTATTTTTTTCTCATGTATTAAAACCTTACAGTTCGTCGCTTTATTCGCCTTGGTGGCCATCGCCAGAGCTTCGGATATCTCCAGCTTCTCCTATGGCGTGGCAGACCCTTACACCGGTGACTTCAAGCACCAGATCGAGAACCGAGTAGACAACAACGTGGCGGGGCAGTACTCCCTCCTGGAGTCTGACGGCACTCGCCGCACTGTGGACTACGCTGCCGGCGCTGAGGGCTTCAACGCTGTGGTCCGCAAGGACCCCGCTGTCATCGCTCCCGCCATCTCTTACGCCGCTCCCGCTATCGCCGCCCCCATCTCTTACGCCGCTCCCGCTATCGCCGCCCCCATCTCTTACGCCGCTGGTGTCGGCACTTCTTACGGATACGCCAGATTCGGAAACATCTACGGAGCCGCCCTCCCCTACGCTCGCTACTACTGAGAACTGGACTTGATTCGACCTGAGTGTAAATAAATGTAAATAGTTTGGAACTTATACTGTTTTTGATTTTTACATAACTACCCCAATTTTCGATTGAATGATCCACAACTTTTTTTTACAATACTTGGAATTTTTTCAATTTTCACCGCACACTATCAACCTAAGACTCAATATTCCTGTTGCAACATTATAATACACAGTACCGACTTTTTTACTCACACAAAAGATTCTTACACTCTATCATAATTTTTCAAAAACACTGATCACGGATGATTCATTAATTAATTCTTCAACGAAAACAGTACACAACGCTGTGTTCAAGTGTTTTTTCTTGACGCGAATTAAGTAGACCAATTTACAAATTGATTTATCATTCCCTCTGTTGCTGAGAGGACGTTAAACCGTAGAAAGAATGCTAATCAAAGCTCAGTGAGATTGCAATTCTTTGTTTATTTGCTTTCTATTTGAGACAGAAAAGCATTTTGGTTGTTTCAATGAATAAGGAAGTTTTAAATGTCAACTTTTAGTAGATAAATCATCTGCTCTTTTTAAGACATTCGTACTTGTTTCAATTGCTGAAAATTCAATAATTTTAAGCAAACGGATGATTTTGGTTTCAAATGCATTGACACATTCTAGCAAAGAGCAAAAATGACATCCCATACAGGACATGATTCAAATATCAGACAGTCGTTTCCGTGGTGAAATGGTCAGGGGTCAATTGATTTGCAACTTGGCGTCAATTTTTTGATAAGTAATAAATAAATCATGCTGTGACCTTTTCGTACCACAAAGGGGTTGCGGTTGACCTCAATACAAATACTTTGATAAAATTGTGTGATTTGGGTGGAATTTTAAAACGCATTATCGTCTTATCAATTATAGAAAGTCACTTGACTAGTAAAAAAAAAACTTTTTTTTTTGTTCATAGATTTGATTAATTTCTGTCACTGTTAATGCTCAAATAACTCATAAAATGTAATTTATCTATTAAAGTATCATAGTAGGGAATACTAAAGGATACGAATTACTACGGGGAATATTTATGTATTTTAATGTGTGAAATTTTGGATGGATGTGGATGAAATATGGCACACATTTACTTCAATACCTGTGATAGTACCTACATAGGTTTGGCAATAGGAACTATACAAGTAAATGCAACTAGCTTCAAGATATCGTAAATTTGAACTAATAGGTGTTGCCCGCGACTAATATCGGTTATAGCTACAAAAAC
Source organism: Chrysodeixis includens (assembly GCA_941860345.1). Classification (NCBI taxonomy): domain Eukaryota; kingdom Metazoa; phylum Arthropoda; class Insecta; order Lepidoptera; family Noctuidae; genus Chrysodeixis; species Chrysodeixis includens. The sequence goes on from OW796092.1 coordinate 2,465,542, forward strand.
AATACCCCCGTCTAACGCAATCGGTTAAATATGTAGCCTATTTATTACAAAAAATATATCAAAATGGCTTCGACTGTTAATTGAGTGTGAAAGAGTAACAAAAATCCAACCATCATTCCATACTTACAAACTTTCGCGTTTGCAATATTAGTAGGATGTATCGAAAAGCTCTACTCCATGCTCTACCGTCGATAAACTATTGACTGTAATAGCTGTGCTCTGGCATTTGTTTTGCAACACAATTGGTTTTATATTGCACTTGAAACTCGATCTGTCATTTGAAAAGTCCTAGAGAGCGCGGGTTGCGTGAGATATTAAAATCAATATGGAATACAACCTTGAAGATCTTTGAAATAAAGTAGGGCAAAATTGAAATCATAACTTATATTTTTTGTTTGATAAATGACAAATATCTAATACCATGCTAATATTGTTATGTTATGAGATGAAACGGTTTTTGTAAAAATGTTGTTATCTACTGAGGTCGATTACATGTTAATCATCATTATGTGTGGTATGTAGTTCACATGTAGCGACTATTGCACTATTCTATTTTAATAATTTCTAAAAACAAAACATTGCTTCCCACCCCCTTGCGTTTAATCGTCAGAACCTGAAGAAGAATCCATCCACAACGTTGAGATAAACTCGCATTCACCTCTATAGTAATATTAACAATCGAAAGTAGGTAGATACAATTGTGAAGTGTAATATGACACAATTTATTCGATCAAAAAACAATTCAAGAGCACCGTGTTTTACTCAACTCTTAAATTTCCTGATTCTGCATAACTGGATTAAGCTTTGATGATATATAAGGCTGAAGAGCTAGACTGAACATCAGACTTGAGTCAGACGTAGTCGCAACAACAACAACCCAAAATGTTCGTGAAGGTAAATACAATTCGGAATTTATTTTTACACGTGAATGCATTGGAATAATATTTGCTACACTCAGTGATTGTGAATTTGAAACTTGAAGATTTTCAGCTGGAAATATTAAACATGGCCATAAAATATTTCCGGTCAAGTAGTTTCATACATTTGCCTTAAATTATTTTGTTGTTTTTCCACTACTACTGTAATAAATGTCAGTGGTCTCGTAAATAATGAAGTAAATAGTGTTTAAATCATGCCAACCTTTAAGTGTTTCCGTGAACAATATTCGTTTTCTGCTCTTATTTTAATTTTAGTGTCACCACTTAAGCGAAGTCGCAGCTGAAGCGAAAAACGGTCTTGCACATTCAATTGATAGCACGTAACTGGTGTCTTGCTTTTTATTGTTTGATTCTTATTTGTTAAATTCATACAGTTCGTCGCTTTATTCGCCTTGGTGGCCATCGCCAGAGCTTCGGATATCTCCAGCTTCTCCTATGGCGTGGCAGACCCTTACACCGGTGACTTCAAGCACCAGATCGAGAACCGAGTAGACAACAACGTGGCGGGCCAGTACTCCCTCCTGGAGTCTGACGGCACTCGGCGCACTGTGGACTACGCTGCCGGCGCTGAGGGCTTCAACGCTGTGGTCCGCAAGGACCCCGCTGTCATCGCTCCCGCCATCTCTTACGCCGCTCCCGCTATCGCCGCCCCCATCTCTTACGCCGCTCCCGCTATCGCCGCCCCCATCTCTTACGCCGCTGGTGTCGGCACTCCTTACGGATACGCCAGATTCGGAAACATCTACGGAGCTGCTCTTCCTTACGCTCGCTACTACTGAAAACCTGGACTTGATTTGAACCGAGTGTAAATAAATGTAAATAGTTTGGAACTCACACTGTTTTTAATTTTTGCATCATCACCCCAATTTTAGATTTTAAGTAAGTATTTACATTCATTATGAAACACAAATTATTTTTAACATAAATTGGAATTTTGACAATTTTCATAAAAATCGACAAAAAACCTTAATATCAATATTCTGTTACAAATATGTTCAATACACAGGACCTTTTTTATTCACACAAAAGATTATTATACATTACTCTATCATAATTTTCCAAAGAAAATTACTAATCACGGATGAATCATTAATTAATTCTTCAACAAAAACAGAACACAACACTGTGTTCAAGAGTTTTTTCTTGACGCGAATTAAGTAGACCAATTTACAAATTGATTTATCATTCCCTCTGTTACCGAGAGGACGTTAAACCGTAGAAAGAATGCTAATCAAAGCTCAGTGAGATTGCAATACTTTGTTTATTTGCTTTCTATTTGAGACAGAAAAGCATTTTGGTTGTTTCAATGAATAAGAAAGTTTTAAATGTCAACTTTTAGCAGGCAATTAATCTGGTATTTTTTAGTCATTCGTACTTGTGTCAGTTGCTGAGAATTCAATAATTAAAATAAATAAAAAATATTTTATGGTTTCTCAAACATTTTCTTTCATCGCAAAATTGAGACGTCAATACAATAATCTCAAGCAAACGAATGACTTTTGTTTCAAATGCATTGACACATTCTAGCAAAGAGCAAAAACGATATTCCATACACACTAGGACATTATTCAAATATCAGACAAGCGTTTCCGTGGTGAAATGGTCAGGGGTCAATTGATTTGCAATTTAGCGTCAATTTTTTGATAAGTAATGAATAAATCATGCTGTGACCTTTTCGTATCACAAAGGGGTAGCGGTTGACTGCAATACAAATACTTTGATTAAATTGTGTGATTTAAAAGGAATTTTAAAACGTAATATCTCTTATCGTCGTATATACGTCTTATTTCCTATCGGAAGTCACTTAACTTATCAAAATGAATACATTTTTTTTCCATAGATTTGATTAATTTCTTACACTGTTAATACACAAGATATGTCAATTATCAATAAAAGTAGAAAATACAAAAGGATACGAATTATTACTGCAAATATATGTATATTAATGTGTGAAAGTTTGGATGGATGGATGAATGTTTGGTATTCAATCACGTCAGAACGGCCGAACGGATCCGGATGAAATATGGCACACATTTACTTCAATACCTGTGACACTACCTACATAGGTTTGGCAATAGAAATTATACAAGTAAAACTGTAGGCTGAACTAGCTTCGAAATATCGTAAATTTGAACTAATAGGTGTTGCCCGCGACTTCACCCGCATAAATATCGGTTAAAGCTTCAAAGACTTTACCTCCGTCTGACGCTGTCAGTTAAAAAAGAGCCTAATTAATATTTTATTGTGTCAACAAACCACATAACAAATTTCATTAAAATCGCTCTAGCTGTCTGAGCGTGAAAGAGTTACAAATATCCAACTATCATTCCATACTTAAAAACTTTCGCGTTTGCAATATTAGTAGGATGTATCGAAAAGCTCTACCCTGTGTACTACCGTCGATAAACTATTGTCTGTTATATCTGTGCGTTTGGCATTTGTTTTGTGACACAATTGGTTTTATATTGCACTTGAAACTCGATCTTTCATTTGAAAAGTCCTAGAGAGCGCGGGCTGCGTGTGATATTAAAATCAATATGGAATACAGCCTTGAAGATCTTTAAACTAAAGTAGGGCAAAAATAAAATCATAACTTAATATTTTCTGTATTATAAGTGATAAATATCGAATGACAAACTAGTATTATTAAGAGATTAATGGTTTTTTTTTTGTTATTTGATACATAGTTTACATGTAGCCAATATTGCACTATTCTATTTTAATAACTTTTAAAAACAAAGCCTTGCTCTCCCCGCCCCTCCCCATGTCTAATCGTTAGAATCTGAAAAAGGTTCCATAAACAGCATTCAGATTTTAGATACACTTGCATTCACCTTTTGTAGTAATATTTACAAATGAAAGTAGGTAGATACAATTGTCAAGCGTAATGAGACGAACTTTATTCAATCAACAAGCAATTCAAGACCGCCTTGTTTTGCTTAACTCTTAAATTTCCTGATTCTGTATAACTGGATTAAGCTTTGGTGATATATAAGGCTGAAGAACTAGACTGAACATCAGACTTGAGTCAGACGTAGTCGCAACAACAACAACCCAAAATGTTCGTGAAGGTAAATACAATTCAGAATTTATTTTTACACGTGAATGCATTGGGATAATATTTGCTACACTCAGTGATTGTGAATTTGAAACTTGAAGATTTTCAGCTGGAAATATTAAACATGGCTATAAAATATTTCCGGTCAAGTAGTTTTATGCATTTGCCTTAAATTATTTTGTTGTTTTTCCACTAGGTACTACAGAATAAATGTCAGTAATCTCGTAAATAACGAAGTAAATAGTGTTTAAATCAGGCCAACCTTTACGTGTTTCCGTGAACAATATTCAATTTCTGTTCTTATTTTAATTTTAGTGTCACAACTTAAACAAATTCGCAGTCGAAGCCAAAACCGGACTAACACATTCAATTGAAAGCACGTAACTGGTGTCTTGCTTATTATTGTTTGATTCTTATTTGTTAAAATCTTTCAGTTCGTCGCTTTATTCGCCTTGGTGGCCATCGCCAGAGCTTCGGATATCTCCAGCTTCTCCTATGGCGTGGCAGACCCCTACACCGGTGACTTCAAGCACCAGATCGAGAACCGAGTAGACAACAACGTGGCGGGGCAGTACTCCCTCCTGGAGTCTGACGGCACTCGCCGCACTGTGGACTACGCTGCCGGCGCTGAGGGCTTCAACGCTGTTGTCCGCAAGGACCCCGCTGTCATCGCTCCCGCCGTCTCCTACGCGGCCCCCACCATCGCGGCCCCCGCCATCTCTTACGCCGCTCCCGCTATCGCCGCCCCCATCTCTTACGCCGCTGGTGTCGGCACTTCTTACGGATACGCCAGATTCGGAAACATCTACGGAGCTGCCCTCCCCTACGCTCGCTACTACTGAAAACGTGGACTTGATTTGACCTGAGTGTAAATAAATGTAAATAGTTTGGAACTCACACTGTTTTTGATTTTTACACAACCACCCCAATATTTTAATTTAGAAACTACAATTAACTTTACATAAATCAGACATGATATGACAGTATTTAAGAAAAAATCAATCAATCATTTTATCGCGTATTATTTACTTAAGACTATTCGTCTTTATTACTCCTTTCTTTATTTAAGTAAATGGATTTTTTTATACCATTACTATCACTATGTTTCTCCTACAATATGTGGTAGGTTATAGCCAGGAGTAGAGCCTCCAAATAATTTTCACTTAACTGTGGTGTAACGTAAGACAATCTTCATAAAAAGTCGATGTGTAAAATAAAAGAACCTATTTTATCGGTTCTCGTCTCGTCTTTCGGGATTCCAGTTTTATTTCTTTCGTATAAACCTCGTGATGTGACACCTAGCAAACTTATTATTCTACAACGAGTTATGTTGTAAAGACGACCACACTTCAGAAAAAAATGTACGTTGGTACTAACTAAGTAAAAAAATATATTAAAATATTGTCAATTCTACTAATATTTAACTGTAACTACATAGTAACCTGAAAGACTTACAAATTACTTAAAATAAGTTATAGACGACTTGTTTGTCTGTGTTACAAGTACAATATTAATAAGCGGCTTGACAGGGTTTAAATATGTTCTTATGATTCCGTATTCCGTTGATAAGATACCTACTTTAAATCGACAAACAAACTCGACGACTTAGATAGAAAAAAAGATTGATTATTAATAAAATCTATAATCATTTTCATGCACAATATGACAATACACCCAATTCGCTGCACTCTATCGTGTCATCATACCACCGTATTCCATATTTTACCGATAAACCACTCCATAATATACTTTCCAAAGAATAATAAATAATGTTTTATTGAGGATTCCTCACGAAATGAAGTTCTTAGGCAATAATTTACACCGAGATATATTCAAGTATTTCTTCAAACTCATTTGCAAGCGCAGTACTGTGAGTGAGCGAGGCCATACAGAGAGCGGTTGAACTCTACAAAATTTTTATACTTCGAGGTATTAACCAGCCAATTGGGAGCCTAGAATGGTCCACTACTTGGGCAAAGATTTTCCCAATCCTCTTGCACTTGGAGCTGTCTTACGAGCTGCTAGTGGTTTTGCCAGAGATTGCCTAATGAAATTTAATAGTTGAAGTGACTTCAACGACCACCTACCAGTGTGGTGGATTCTATTGCTGCCCTCGACAAGCGATTGTGATAATAATAATAATAATAATGGTGGATGGCCCTTGGTAGATGCCCCATCACATTTTAGATTAAAGTTCTCAACAAGGCCTCTGCATGTTGGACCTGTGTCCCCGTGTAAGCCTTTAAAAAGGACCGGGTTTCTTCCCTAGAAGTTATCCCGTGAATTGAAAGAGATACAAATAATAATAATAATAAAATCCTTTATTTGTCTCATACAAAATTATACAATACATATACCCACCAAACTGTTAATACAGTTTGACGGCGGGAATAGCGCTCTTAGTTTTATACCTTTATTTCTATACCTATACACAAATAAAAAAATCTCGGAGAAAACTTTACTTAAACAAGAACTTACTGATTCATAAACGCTCCTTTTAAAATTAGTACTGCTTTTTTACGTGACTTTAAAGTTTACGCCTCTTCCTCTAATACTGTTAATAAACCTTTCAACCCATAAACTATTTACCTGTTCTACCCAGAGGTTTTAATTAAATTCATTAAGCATTTCAACGAGCTTCCATCGCTGTCAGTGGAACCCTCGCCTCTCCACAAACTTCACCCTCTTGGACCATTTCGCTCCCTTCGCGCTTTACGGCCGGCTGGAACAATATTGCCTCCTTCAGGATCTGATAAATAAAAAAACTTTCGGCACAGTCTCAACGATGTTTTTATGTGACACATTTAAAGTTGGATACTGGGTATAGGACCTGAATAGAAATGTTCTTCGTCTGGTTTTGAGTTTTAATCAATGTAAGGAGAGTGTTTTTAAATGTAACCTTTCAAGGTTACATTTAAAAACGTAACGTAAAGAAATCCCAAAGCCTGTGAACCCTCTGAAATTAGATGTAAATATTAAAATTAATATCTCTATATTTTTTAAACCAACTGTATTTTATTGTTATCATTTATTTTATGAACTCGTGTACTTTGTTATGATAAAAAAATATATTTTAAGCATTTCTTTTTCTCACGAGCAGTCTTAACTAATTTAAATATACATTATATTTATTATTTATTTAATGTAAATCAGAGAAAAAAATTTTTTGGTCTTGCTACAAAATATTTTATGCCATAGCTAAAAATGAATTACACAAGTCTATTTTTATCATCAGCAAAATCCACTACGAGACATCTAAGATGGTTGGAACTAATGCCTTTCTGTTTACTCCGAGCCACAAGTAGCTAACAAGTGTCAAATATTGTAAGATATTAGGGTAAAATGTCAAGACAGCGTTGGAGAGACTTTCACGTCTTCTTTAGATTTGTGTATTTCGTAGTCCAGTAAAGTAACCTAATTATTATTGTTAAAAATTGCTTTAGAAGTGTAAAAAATAATCATGTTGGTTTTTTTCATTATTTAAAGTGATTCAAACATCTACGGCTTTTTAAATTTAGAGATCACCATCTTGGTTTTCATGTTCAATATATCAATACATCGGAAACCGGCTAAGATAATAATATATTTGAGAATCAGAACATTTATTTACGATAAATGTAGTACTTTTCCTAATGCAAAAAAAAACATAATCACTGATTAATATTATCTAAAGCAATTCTATCAAAAAAAGTACTTTTTCTATTTTAATTTCATTTAAATTTTAACATCAGTAATTTTGGTTTCTCATTCTTTTTTCTGTTTTCTCGATACTATAAAACGTATAGATGTATTAAAGCGTGTAATATTTCTGTAAGAAAGTTAAGCTTCTTTGCGAGATGTGCTAAGTTGTTCGTGTTTATGAAGCGTGGTGTCCTGGGTATCGGAAACTTTCACACAAATGTGTTCTGTGATATTCTTCATAACTTGCTGTTTGTATGAAATTCTGTAGTTTATTTTAAAATTTATGCAAGTGGAAAATTTGATTCAGACCGTAAAATCTATCTATTGTTACTAAAGTATTTTTATCTCTTAACGTATCGATGATTGCTTTTTAACATACAGCGTAGTTAATAATAAGTTTTTAAAGTAGAACTGTTGTATTTGGAGAAAAAATATCTGCAATTATTTTATTCCAAAACATTATATTGAGAAGTAGAATTACATCAATAAAACTCTCTAATTCTTGTTACCAAGCCAATAGTCCTTTAATTTCAGCCCATTCAGACAGCATTACAATTCGTCCTAGAATTTGTCAAAATAAAGCCAGCGAACGGGAAATGATAAGTAAACAACAATAGGTTCTTTAATAGGTCGCATCCCGTCTTCCGCGAGAAACTCTACAATTTGTATTACATTTGGGAATTGTTCCAACTGCTGGTACAGCGCAATTAATATTGTCTATTATTAGAACCTAATTGGTGCTCGGCTAGTCTGTTGTTCGAATGACGTCATAACTAAATTGCTTGTATAGGTTTAATTACATACAATAATTGATATAAAGCCTGAGTTGATAATGTGTTGCTAATAATCTAATAGCATTTTAATGTCGTTTCTCACTTATTGAGGCACGTATATGCCGTAAAATTAATGACTGGGTATATTTATATGGATATAAAACCGCCTCAAAACTTCCCGAACAAGCCACAATTCATTATTTTTCGCGGCGTAATTACAATATTGATTAAAACATAAATTAGGTGTTTACGAAGGTACAATATCATATTTTTCCGAGCGGCCAAGCGCGCTCTCCTGAAATAGGTAACAACAAAAATAGAAGTCCAATACCTGTCTCTCGGTCCTCTCGATCAGGGTCTGTACTAGTTAAAAAAGATCTACTGGTATTGCAGAAGCGAGAGAGAACTATGTCAAATGTAGAGCGCTCTTTCGCTCTAACAATGTCAGCTGTTCGAATTGTAGAGCTCATAGTAACTCCGGTCACACCTCGTCCAACAAACCAGAACGCTTGTTGTTTCCACTCAAGTTTCAATTGTTATTTCAACAAGGGATCTTATTGGGTCTGTACGCGGAATATTGAATCAAGTCTGAGATTTTTCAGGTTATTTTATGTTCGAGAATATTGTTGATATAAGATATGAGGTGTATGTTTGCATTGCATTACTCCCTGCGCGGAATTCGCGATGAGTTTGTTTTGTTTTAGAATGAATAGGGTTGTCTTTTGTTTTTTTTTGTACCTAGTCTAATATAGAGCACTGAACTAACACTATAGTGCACTACTTAAATTGTAATTTCAAATGTTACTATGAAATAATGTATGTACCTCGATCATTAGTACTGTGATTCAATTCAGTCGTTGAAGTATTGTGCATCAATTCTAAATTTGAATCCAATACTATTTTTACTGAATTGTTTCTTATAGCCTTATATATAATATTGGGCCTAAATCTACCTAAACTTAAAGTTATCACCTAATTTTATTTTTGTTACATAAAAATATATTTAATAACAAAATTTTCACCCTGCATTCAAATCTTATACGCGATGAGTAAATCTTCATTTAAACAATATTTCTTCGACTAAATAACATCAGCTTTCGTCTTACATCTTGAATAAGTCTGAATTAATAAGACGCAGGGAACATCCTTAAATATTCTCGCATTACAACTTGCAAGCTAAAGGGACTACTTTATAAGCACGTCCTAACGTATGCTTACTCCAGAAATATATTATTAACAAGGTCATGAGATACGTCTGTGACGTCATCTTACTTATATGCATAGAGATTTCGGTTCAGTAGATCTTTTAGTTGAAAATAAGTGAAATATCACAAGCAAGCCAGATTGTCTTAACACATGATTTGGCTAATTGACGATGATGAGATGTTGAATTGCAAATCAAAAAATTATAAACATTTGTGTTGAATTGAAACTATATTAATAGTTTACACATGATGGTCGTTTTAATATTTTTTTTAATTAGTACATCAATAAACACCATACTCTCGTGTCTTATTAATCCGAAACCGAGCGCTTTTTGAAAGCTTCCTCACCCAAATGTTCTAATATCATGTTGCAAAACCTGTATAAAAATCAATTAAAATCTTCTTATTACAAAAATAATTTATTAAGCTTGTAAATTATATAACAGTTCTTATAACTACAGCTAAAAATACATTAAACAAGCAGTATTACGGTCACGTCTCAAACTTACAGAGTCTCCCCTTATCTCCTTGCTTGGGGTTCAGCTGCACAAACATTGTAAACAACAGATACTCGACAGATGACTTAATGAATTTACTTTGACTTACCAATATAATATGGGCAAAATTTATTTCTGGATTTTCTTAGGGATTGTGTTACTGACTGACTTTGGAAGGATAGAGTGTCGTTGATTGCTATGAATTAATATGATGATGCCATTTTTGTCCTGTCCAATGATGGTCAAAGATGGTCAAATTCTTATCAACAAATCATAAACGTAAACAGCAAAAAAACGAAGAAATATGATAGAAAATGTGAATTGGCGCTTTAAGTCTTCAAGTTAAACTCCCTCAAATACGTGCTTGATTCTGGAATCGAATAACTAAATGCATCTACGAAAGCAAGCCAGAATTCTTGACAAACTCGCTCAACTCGACCAAATGGCACCATAGTAAGCAAGGAAATATACTCACTACCATATTCCCGAAAGCAAATCAAAAGGAGATACGTATTCCCTCATATCGCAACAAAGAGGCCAATAAGCATGTGATAGAAGCAAGAATATCAAATAAAGACCAAATAATTGACAATAATTTATCACACAATGCGTGAAAGCTGAAACCATATACTTTTTTATTAGTACTTATTTTTACGACTGGAATCCGAGTGAAGAAAACCGAGAAAACCATTTGCATAATGTCCCCGGAATTTTTATGAATACCTACGGGTTTCAAAAGTATTTCGTTTAATTATTTTTTAAGATCTTTTTAATTATGGTGACAAAAGGACCGTTTTGGTAGACACAATGTTGGAATTTCCTTCAGGGTTTTAGGGTTAGGCGTATTGTGAGGTCTACATTGTTTGGTATTTTTTATTATGTTAATGACCTCTTAAATACCATTTGTTCTTAGTTTTTTAGATGTTTGAAGTAAACCCATTTAAAAATTACATTTTCAAAAATGATTTATCACACAATTAGAGCGATGATCTTTAATATAAGCTCATTAGCTCCCGGAGTTTTCTCCGGACTACTCTACAGGGTGTAAGAAAACTACTATAACGATCCTGAACAGGCGTATACTACTATCAATCTAAATACCAGAAAACGTATTTTTGGAGGTCAATATCAAAAACTGTTAAAGTTATTAATTTTTGTTCCATCCATCTAACGCAAAATTCTCCCCAAAACTCGGCAAAATTTCATAACACTGACAATACTCCACACCACCGCGGCATCTATGTGATCTATTGTACTATTGCTTCAAAGGAGCCGACCAGTCCAAAATAAAATAAAATGACAAAAAATAATGTTATTTATTTTATGTCAAAGGAACCGCCAGCCCTTTCGGCGCGAGCACAACTACCGCGGATTCCTTTGATGATGCCGCCGCGCCGGCGCCGACCGGCCGAGCGACACTGACGACACTCAGTCTCGTGTAGAAAGCGCTTCCGACAAGACGTACGATTGCTTGATGTTTTCCAGCTAAACATCGTTATTTCTTTACCATCGATGACTATTGATCATCCTTATCCCGACATCAGTCTCGTGTATAAATTTGTGTCGATAAGATCTCCGAATAGTTATAAGTTTTTCGCGAGAAGTTATGGCGTACTCTAACGTAACTTATTTCAATATCAAGTGTCCGAAGGAAGTTTGACGCGCAATGTTGTTTGCGAGTGGTGTAACAATGCCGTCGGTACAAGTATTACTAGCATCATCTTGAAAGAAAATCTTCACATAACGAGCCAAATTGTGAGTGTTAAGGCGAGTCTTAAAGCCAGTACAGGTGTGAAAGTATCAGTGTTACATTAAGAAATGTGATTAAACGGTTCAGAGGAATGTTAAAGTCAAGCACGATAAACAAAATTTACAATTAAAAGTGGTAGCTTTATTACGCACGTAAATTGCCGGAATACCAGGTTGCTGGCCACCTACATACACCTGTAAGTACCATTAACATTGTTATCCTCGCACACACACAAATAAAATCAAAATAATTATTGCGACTTTAACGACTCGCTAAACATACCTAGACTAGTCAAGTGAATTTCATACCTACGTTCCTTTCTCATAGTTATTATTTTTGGTTAGAATTGTATTGCAAGGACCAGGTAAACAGAGGTCAAGTAGTAGTAGTAGAGAGTTTGTATGTCGAAACCGTTGACGAGATCTCCCAAGTAGTCATTGTTACGAATTCTCGATCGTCAGCTGACGGAGTAGCACGATCGACAATTCTTGATCTTTGATATTTCGAAAACAACTTATTAATCATCATATCGTTTGTCGTACAACTACCTAGTGTAGTATTGATATTATTTTGTGGTAGATAAATACAAAATGACTGTTCAATTAATAATGTCAGCTCACGGCTCACAACGAAGATACCGCCGTAAACTTGTAGAAAATAGAAAATAAATTCAATAAATAGCATTATACAATTTTGGGATAATTTACGTAAAGTGTTTAACCTTGTGTCGTTACCAGTAAAGTTGAAATTGATTTGCAACGGTATTTTTGGCGATATGATCAAAGTATCAAACACTTGCGCTTGCGCTAACGGCCATTCTTGAGTTCAGGTCATGACCCGAACTTTATCATATGTTCAGTGTGGCCACTAATAACGGTGGGGAAATTTAGCATTATGAATTAATTTGAACGGGGAAAAATCATAATCGCGTATCGAAGTAAAAGTCGCAGCAATGTGTTTGTAACACGAGACTACATATGCCCCTTCACGATCGTTATAGTAGTTTCATTACACCCTGTATATTACGGATTTTTTTTACTAACTAGAGAGAGAGTATATTAATATATAAATTACAAAACGAGGAAGAAATTCGGCTTAATAAACAAACAAGTTTCACTATTTTATGAATAAAGTATCAAAATAATTCATATTAAAACTTGTTAAACTAACACCGTCCCCGCTAACTACTTCGTTAATATTTTATCTTACTTCTCTAGAAATTCTTCAATTTTCATCTCATTGTGTCCTGCTTGTTATAATAGATTAATTTTTCCTTTCGCAATCAAAATATAATTGCTTTTTAATTCTACTCAATGAACTGTTGTATGAATACCGTGCGAAGTAAATCCAATTTTAATACGAATAATAACTTAGACGTTTTTATAAAAGATAATTAATTATTTTACAAATATTATTTATAATTAATTAATGTGTTACGTTAATGAATTGTTTTTTTAATTGAAAATGTATTTCCATAATAAATTATAACACTAGTTTTCTATATTAAAATAAGACAGAGGACGAGGAGATGCATATTGTATGTATTCGATTGTACATACCAGTTCTATGACCTCCTGAAACAAGGCTTTGACTTTGTGGAAACGAGAGACACTTTGCATCGACAATGGTAACAGTTTTGTCAGTTCACACAGCTTACGTTACTACAGCGAAAATGTGTTCTTGACACATTCAATGACTAGAACAGCATTGGAACTTCCAAAACTGTCTATGTATTTCAACAAGATGACAAGGATTTAAGATTGGACTCACAAACTAACTCAAGGCTTAAAGCATTTTCAAAAGCTTTCCCTGATAGTTCGATCCTTTTCGAAGGGATTAGAAACACGATACTTGAGATAGACATTTATAATTATAAATTTTGTATCACGATGTAATCTAGACCAATAAAATGATAAGGGACGTCCTTTTGTGTGAAAAGACCTTAGTATACAATGTCACGTCGTTATATTAGTTGATTGATGAACGTCAAAGCCTCCTTAATTAACGAAATGCATGGAACTTTGCTCCGAAACCGAACTGTTAGTTTAGGATACAGGGAACTAATCAATGTTTGCTAAGTTACTTGTTAATAACTATTAGCATATTGAAAATTTCATGAGTTATATTGGACTTGGTGTTAAGTTCTACGGTGTGGTCACTGCGAGAGTGATAATGGCCTCTGTACAGTAAACAATATCAACAGCTACGTCTACCTGTAAGTAACCTAACCCTGCTTAAACTTTTATCAGTCTTGTCTTCCTTTTAACCGAGTTTAAAATAAGGTGAAGGTGCTCAATTCGACGGAATCTTCAATCGGCCTTATATTTTATTAGCTTTATTAACATCAGCATTTGTTTTTTCCGATTAGCTGAATATATACGTATAAATATCGTGTAATGTATGTATATAGAGCAATTGCCTACTTAAACGTCACGACCCACATTTATAATGCGAAACATATATGACAGTACCCCATAGTATGGCTGGTTGTCCGAATTGTAATGATATTACAATTGTGAAAAATCTACAAAGCTTTCATGAGCTTTTCGAGGCAAATACGCGTAAACCGGGACGCAACACGACCTGACAGACCTACCTTCCTGACTCTGAGCTCTTTTTAAACAAAAGATTTTTTTTATACAAATTTAGTTATTTTGAATTCCAAATTTATTCACCAAATACCTACAGTTTATTCAGACTTTCATCAGAACCGTCAAAAGTGGAAAAACAAAGCTCTTTTCCGAAAAATATTTTCAAATGGATTTCGCTCTTGATTGATCAAAGCTAGTCACCAAATGCAGTAAAACTACAAAACCTACAGATTTCTATCGAAAGCAATTTTATTTCATTAAAGCCAATTTTATTTTGACAAAATCTTTGTTTAAATATTAGAATCTAAAATTCGCAAGTCATTTTTTTTGTTATGACTCCTTCGTTATCGTTTTGATAACATGCAATATCGTCTGAGCCATTGAAAATTCTGATCTTTCATACAAGGAATAAAGTCTACTATACTAATATGACATTGATTTACCACATTATCGAACATGTGTCACAAAATATGATGGAACCCAATTGTCTCGCGGAAATTGTTCGATTGTCCACTCGCTAGCAAGTTTACCTCAACAACAAGTAACAAGCATTTTGATTAATGATGCTTTTGCAGTTTGCGTTGCTACAGGAATTGAATACGTTATCATTTTCTGATAATGGAACTGTCCTGTTTATTGTTTTATTGGTACAGCTGGTGCAATGAAAAGAGCGTAATGAGATCTGATTAACATAGAATAGTAAGACATAAACGTAGCAAAACTTTTTTACGTATTTTCGTACAGGTAGTTTTCGCCGCATTTATGCCTAAATAAATATCTTGATCTTTTGAAATGGTACAACTTGTTTTATTGTATATTTTACGGACAAATTATAAATTATAGTTGGTAACAGTGAATTGGGTAACTCGTAAATTGTTAAAGTTTTACAATAAAAATATTTCAGCACCTGAGGAAGTAGGGGTAAATTACTTTCCGTGACTCGTTTTCGTTATGTTATTATACTAAAGTATGTTGTTAAGTTTTGATATCTTGCGAGGTGATAGAAAAGTTTTTTAGACCTCTTCATAGGAGAAAAAATATTTAGTTTGCAATCCGTGAAGAGTAATTGAATATAATTATTAGGTACTTAGTACAGAAAATAAACAAAATCTGCTTAGTTTCTAGAAAAAAGTGTTAACTTCACATTGTTTAAAATAATACTAATATGTTTATAATAATTAAGATAATCGTTATTAAAGTTACTTTCTTCTTATTAAGGCATAACTCCGCTTTTTGAAAATACTTAAAAAAAAACAACTCTTTTTTCATTTCTGTATAAGTCAAAAGAATGATTACAGGAAACAATTAAAATCTCCCAAATTGGCAATACCATCAAAAGCCCGACCCACAATGACTTCTTTAAACCTTTACAAAAGAATAACATTATAAACATAAATCTTCATTCTAGAATCCGTTGATCCATGTTTATTACCAATTATTTTTATTTACGAGAACTTTCGCAGAACACTACTCACATTTATAGTACTGTAAATCTTTTGTAGTAAACCTTATAATATTTCTTGCGGGAGTTTACTTGGTAGTAAATATTATGCAGAAGGTTGTCTTACTGGAGTAAAGAGACAGGTGGCAACATTTATCATGAAGAGAATAAATGTGTGGAAACTAGGAAAAGACTGGCGATTATACTGAAACAGTAGGAAATGTATTGTGGCCTTCATGCATTTCTTTAAGCAACACTTTCGTCGTTTAAGAAAGCTGTCGTTACAATCACACAAACAAAACAAAAACAAGATTTAAAGTCTATTAACATAATCACCGTGTTAATAGTTTTAAAATGTTGAGGGTCATAATATGTTAACAAGTAGAATAAGTGTTACATAAACTAATTTATAACATACATTATAAAAGCATGCACGGTGTAAAACGCGACAATTACAAGACTTAAAAGTTGCTAATATGCTCCTCAATCGAAACCTATTTCATAAATCTAAATTGTAAACAAATTTCGTATATTTATTGACAACAAATCACATCCAAGTTCCCTTCTATCTATAATTAACTCTCCTAATGATAACATTAAGGTTGCCAAAAGCCATTTTATCGTAATATTACCATAATTATATCCTTACTCCAATCTCGTGTTTGGCCTTAATTTACCACTCGAATTTCTATACGGTTTGGTAAAATGATACAAGGAATTTTATCAAATGTACGTAAATCCTTGTTACTTGTCGTCACAACATGCTTTGATGTGGGAGAAGGGTTAACAGTATTTTATTTTAATAAATATTGAGGGATTGAAATATGGCTTAAATATGAGTAGGTACCTACTACTCGTTTATTTTATTTTTTTAATAAATAATTATGTTAAAAAAGAAAACAAGTTTTAAGGTAAAATCCAACAAATTTTAAATCCTTGAAATATTCATTTCATTTCTAAAATTAGTTTTCTGGTAC
This sequence comes from Chrysodeixis includens, assembly GCA_941860345.1. Taxonomy (NCBI): domain Eukaryota; kingdom Metazoa; phylum Arthropoda; class Insecta; order Lepidoptera; family Noctuidae; genus Chrysodeixis; species Chrysodeixis includens. Next base: position 2,482,453 of record OW796092.1, read on the forward strand.
AAGACATATGTAGTAATACTATCATTAGTATGTTCCTCTAAAAAAACACACTGTCAAAAAAGGTTCCTTTATAGTATGCTATAATAAATAATGTCAGTGCTTAGTTTACAAGATAAAGAATATGGAAAATGTTCTAAGATAAGTAGGTACGAGGCTTGCCAAATTATACAGGATCCAACGAGCCAGCCAAACTGTCATGAGATAACACAAAATATGAATATCTGAACAATTCCAAGGTGACTGGAATTCTCCTGCGAATTCCTTGAATTAAATAAGGGTCGGCACAGAGCTAGAGAATCGCGGAGAAGAGGAAATTTTATTTTTAATTACACATGACATTTTTAAAAGCAATAGATTTAAAGGTTCATAAATGGTTGACTTATTTATTTTTAGTTAATTTCGTTGCGGGTTCTTAAATATTATATTTCCCTTAGACACAATAAGTTAAAATAACAGTTTGACTTGCTTTTATTAACAGCTATCATTGTAGATGGTTAGCAACAGTTTATAATGGTAGACATTTTTATACATACATACATAAACGTCACGCCTCTTTCCCTTGGGGGTAGGCAGAGATCACATCTTTCCATTTGCTACGATCCTACATTTTTAGGCTGGACAAAAATGGCTTGCTCGATCTAAAAACTATTCCGTTCAAACATCTACTGGTTTTGGACTGTCAAAACGAAATAGGTATTTTATTTTACTTCCTCTAGGTCTGCACCAACCCTAACAGTCACTAGCGTTACGCCTTAAATTAATCTTTGGGAGAGATCTCAAAATTAATGATCACGTCATACATTACTTAGGCTCTCTCGTAAAAACGTGTTAAGTCACCGACTTATACGAACTGTAGAATAGAAGCCATTAGTCTTATCACAAAATGTGTCTGGATTAGTTGACACCGAAAATTGCGACATGGTAGTGAAAGTAATCTACTTGTAAGTAGTTTTTTAAAGACGATGACAGGGTTTTTTAATGCCTGCTAGATAGATTGTTAATTAATTAATTATTGTCTTTTCTATTGCATAAGGTTAAGTAACCTGTAAGGGTAGATTTAAGTTTTTAATAACTAAATAAAAAGATTAAAAATATTTGGCATGTTTATTCAAGAAAAAAAATTGTGATTAAATATTTTTTGTACCTAACGATGAGACAATAAGCCCCCACCATTGAACTTTGAGTAGACTTAGTTTTGTTTGACAAAAAAAATACGTCTTATATTAATTGTTAACCTATCTAACTAACGATTAGTGTTGGCATTGCAAGGAGGTTGCATACCATGCGACCATGCTTCACGAATTTTAACATCAAAAATACTCATATCTAACTCACAATCTCAAACTTTTACACAGTCACAGTCCGTGTCAAAAATAAATTTGGCTAGTTTAGGAATACGTGCATATTTCACAAGACATTACATTTTGGAACTAGCCGAGCAATATCCTCTAGCACTTTATTATTGCTCAAATGTGCCCGCCTACGCTGGGTCCACTTACGACCGCAAAAATCTAAGTACAATTACGTGATTCGAAAACTTAATTTATAGTTCACTGATGTGAAGTTCGTGACATATTTGAGCAGAACATTAGACCAGATGACCCCAATTAAGTTTTATCGGTTTATTATTCTCGTAGTTTTAATTACGAATTTGTTATCTTGATTTGAGGCGTCTAAGTGGCTCTCAAAAGGGATTTTAGTGAGTTATGTGGTTATAAAGTTGCGGTGATAAGGGTTCGAGTTATGGTCCTGTAATTATAATTAGATAATGTTCATTTTGATTGTGTTCTACTGTAGCGCACAAACAGCATAAAATACTTAAAAATGTTACCTTAAAACTTTCAATTGATTACCGTGAAAATAATAATTAAAAATCAGCATTTTAATATTCTCTTTAATCACCTGCCAAATTAACGTCTGACTGATTACTTTTTTCACGATATTTTTGCTAAATATTCGTCTGTCATTACCAAAAATACTCGAAACTTTCGCTGAATATTTAGCAAAGGGATTAAAAATCCCGAACCGAAATCTTTCTAGAAGACAATAGAGTCGTCTATTATCAAGGCTATGTTGAATCCGAAATGAGGAAATGGAACAAAATGGAAATTCTACAGGTGTACGTACCGATATTAAAATTCATTCATTGCCGCTTTGAACGTTCAGGGATGAATTTCAAAATGAGATTCTCTCGACGGCTCACGTGGGCTGGCTTACTACATCAAATTAAAATTGTAAAACAAGGGATAATTATTTATTTAAAAATAAATTTGCCTAGCAGTATTTTCTCTCATTTAAATATTTATTTAACCAACAAATTACTTTCTGTTCATAGAAAAATGTAATTCATTTATCATTTACGCAACTTTACCATTCATTTTTCAATATAATACCAGTTTTTTATTGCGGTCTTAAACGACTAAAACTTTTTGACAGGGATTCCCTCACTGGCTTGAATGATTTAAAGGCTGGACAATTTTCAGGGATGGACGGCTCGTCTCTCTCATTTATCCAAGGGATAATAAGCTAGTAAAATATTACCCACTTGCGGATTAAAAGAAAAAAGAATAATCTTTTGACGCAACTCCATACCTTTCATCAGTCTGTTAAATGTTCAAGGAAATAATTTATTGTTAAACTTGAATTTTTTAGCCGACTTTGTAGAAAACTAAAAGAAAAATGCTTTATAGGTAATTGAGCAACAATAATAGTGTAAACCGTTTCGGTTTTTTGAAGATTTCAATCTTACCAAAGTTAGTTGTAGTTGTGTTAGATTATATTTCAACATTTTTTTACAAGATATGATATTATGTAGGTAAAAAAAGTGTTTATTTAGGTTATGATTCCAAGCCAGTAAATGGCTGAAGTCTAGAAAGAGAATTATTTTCATTACTGGGTTATTATACAATTTTCTTCTAAGAATAATTTAGAATTAGTTAAAAACTAATTTTCGATACAAAAACTTCTCAAGCCAATTATCAAAAAAGTGCTACTAATGAGGAAAGTGAAATAATTAAAACTTCGACAAGATTATTAGAATAAGAAATAATATTTAAAATTATTACCACAGTATAAATACATACAGTAGTTAAACTCGGCTGTTTCTAAAAAATAAATGCCGACAGCCGTGCCGTACGTAACAGCGATAGGGCTTCCCATTGAACATTACGTCAACAAAACACCCGCCACCCGCCACTGCGACACGCTCGCGACTGTATCTTGCCACGGCCATGCCACGATCCGATAACATAGGCATAACTCGCGTTGCGTTTATTGTACTCTGCTATTGCTAAGATCTTTTTCGACAACTTTGAATTTTGACTTAGACATAGCGGTCTTGCAGGTTAGGTATTATAAGTGATCAATCAAACGCGTCAATGTACGACAACTTACAGGGTAATTCTCACACCGTTTGAACCAGCTTAAGCCTCTCGCACTGCAGTATAACATAGCAATCCAGGATTACGGTGAATGTAATTTAGTCATGTATTGTGCAATACCTAGACTGTGTAGGTAACTATAGATGTTCTCGTTTCTCGTAATTAGAAATTTCTATTGCTATTAACTCCATCGGTCAAACGTCACGAATGCTAACATGCGGGATTTGAATCTACAAGTGCGCTGTTTGATCTATACCTACCTAAATATACCTGAGTTATTTCAGTATACTGTTGCCAGTGTGGAAGCGAGATGCTATTATACGAAGTGTAATGCGTCATCTCGCTCCCCCGAGTAGGACAGTCCTAGTTTAACACTTGTGCATAGTACAGGCACTTGAATTTCTAGTAATTTTAGCGTCTTTCTTACTCTTGGTCAAAAACTAAAACAACTATATTCCTCAACATTCTCACAACGCCATCTAGTCTCAAATTAAGTATACGAGAGTAACTAATGTAATGAGTTACTAGACAACTGATAAACGTATTTATATATTTCTAAATGCATACAATATGTTTTAGAAAAATTACACTCAGACACAGAACAAATAATCGTGCTCATCACACGAACGTTTGTTCTGGTTGGGAATCGAACCCACGAACTCCGGTATAGTGGTCAGGGCCACTAAACTCTAGACCGACAGGCCCGTCAATCTAAACTTTCTTGCTATTAGTATTTTTTTTTAAAAGCTCATTGTAAGTCTAGATACTAACATCAGCCTTCAAAAAGTGTAACATTTTTGTCTTGTATTATTACCAGCTCAATGGTTTGGTAACATCTCAGTTCTTGAAGTTTTAAGGTCAGGCGCGACGAAGTTTGATTGACATTTTCTATTAAATTCTTGTTTGACATCGAGATTATAGATCGGGAGGCTGTAGTTAACTTGTTACGTAACATATTTCAGTATTATTTTTTAACAAAATCATATGAAGACTAGTCGAAATCATGTGGAGTCTTAGTGTGTTTAAAGGCTCATTCTTTCTGGTATGGTTTTTGTTTTTCTTTTTATTGCTGCTGATTTTTTCTTACTCAGAAAAACCAATAAGACTAAACTTAGCTCGACCTACAAATGAGGCAATGTTACTTCTAAGAGGAGTTACAAAAACAAATCACACACACTCCACATAAAACAAGTGAAACTCGAACTATCTGAGCCAAAGCCAAAGAAAACCGTATTCGCAATGCTCGTTGTCTGGAACCGTTTCTTTTATTTCTTTCTTTTGGATACAACTTAAGGTATCTTGCTATTTGCGAGCTCACTTCTTGCCACCAAACTAACCCGATGAAGATTTTTTTTAACTTAGTATGATTGATTCATACTCGATTTTTAATACTACTTTTTTACCAATTATGTGACTCTACCAAAGCTTCTATTCTACATAATTTATATAGTTGACAATCTTACGTAGTTTTATTAAATCTATGCTGCGTAAAAGATTTACTTACGTTGAATTTAGAGATTTCTTGCTCATCTAAGTCACAAATTTTGAGTTTTTGTTGTCAATCTACAGATACTAGATAGTGACAGTTGAACTTTATCAGGGTCATGTTCGAGTGAGCGAGTTGCAGTAAATATTTGCTTTCGTAGGCTTCGCGTATAGACAATTCAAGATTAGATGTCACTCAGAACTGTAGACGCTTATGTAAGGGCGGGTAATATAGAAGGCGATTAGCGGTTTTGTGGTTTGTTATATAATCGCTTCGTGGCAATTTAGTAAGGCTTTTAGACTTTTAGGTCAAATTAAAAATAGAAAATAGAAATAAGTATAGTTAAAAATATGATAGTCGTTTTTTTTAAAGTATCAATTAAAATTTATTAAAAAAATCTATAAATAAGAAGGTTAAAAATCTTAATTACCTGAAGTTTTCCTGAGTTCCATATAAATATTACATAAACAAGCTTGCTTCTCACAGAGATACAATCATAGAAAACAAAACAGACAGCTTTATGACACCCAATTCTTCACCATGCCCAATTTTCGAGCTCTACGACAAAGCGTCTTACAAATCGCTAGCATTACGACCTAGCCTTACCACGCTTGCATGTCAGTAAATACAACTGAACAATTCACTGAAGATTGCTACATCAGATAGTGATACCGCACCTCACCTGTCTGCCTGCACTTTGCACGTTCGCGTCGACGTGTGTGAATATTGTGGTTCAGTTCATTTGTCTGTTAACCCACTGGTACGTTTATCCTTTAAAAAAAGATATTCCATTACTGGAATATAGTATTAGAATGTACAGTGGGTAGAAAAGTTGAAATTTCAATATGATGTGACTTGAGAATGTAAATTTAAGAATCATGTTTTTAGATCTGTCTCCTTTTTGCTTCATCGGATTGTTTATACTGAGTCCGACTATTTTTTTTTGGCAAATTTTACAACAATTTTTGCTCTACAGACAAGTTGATTCCTACAAAAAAATAATTTGATATTGTCATTTTTGACACCAAATCCAAATTACGTTTGTTATTTTCATATACATCCAACGACTTTACACTTTTCCTTCCACAAAAACCTATTACCTTTTCTTCGAAGGAAAAATAAAAGCTCTTAAATATCACATAGCCGTCGCTATGCATCCAGGTCATAGACCCTATTAACTATCATGCCATAATGACTGGCTCGTTACGAAGGCTTGCTATTAAAACTTTAACGGTAAATTAGCTTCGGGACTAGAGAATGTCACAGCCTTTGACGTAGATGGTGCACCTGAACCGACGTGGAGCGGCTATTAAATTTATGTTATGCTTTTAATGGCGGTAAGTGAATAGGTATGAGTACTAGAAGGTTGGTGACAATGGTTGGTGACAATGGGTAGGTATAAACATGATAAAACAATTGTTTTTTGAGGAATTTGAATTCGAGGCAGAAAAAGTTTAATTCTCTTCAAGGGTCTGACAAGAATTCCAGATGGAACATAATAGGTTTTAGTCAGAAAAAGTCTGACACTCCCTCCTGCTGCACTTACAACGGGCGGGGTCATTTTATGATTTCCCACGAAGAAGAAGAAAAGGATCTGACTTTAATAATACAAGGCTCAAAAGATGATGATGAACGATGAACTTAATTATAGTTTAAGGATTACAGAAACACTGGTCAATGATTTTACAGTTTTTTTCAACAACTGACATTTCTGAAGGAGTTGATGCTTCTAGAAACGCTCAATAGTACAGGGTACAAATTGAAAAGCAATGCCATCATCCCCATATATTTGAATGAATTCTATCCATCCCTATAAGTTGAAAAGAGGTCTTCTTTTCCGAAGATGCAAACAAATCAAAAATATTATGTGACTGTTACACAACGATTTTTGCCCACAGAATGCTCTAAATTTAGTAACAAATTATTGTTGTCTCCATAATTTCTTACGCCTTAAGGTAGGATTTATACGCATGTATGCTCATGTGCAAAACGCTGAACATGCTTTAAGCCTATCTCATAACACCGACATTAACTCATTCCTGTATCCATTATTTATTCAGCCGGTTATTTTTAGCCACATTGTTTCATTTTTAGCTTGCTTTGGCATGTTACATAATGATTACTGGTCGAGCGAACCATGTGTGTTTGAACCACTTTCGGGTATGCCCAAAAAGGGTTTAAAATGTTTGTAGACTTGAATATTAAATTATGAATCTCATTTGTTTGGTAATGAGGCATCAGGTGTTTTGAGGTAGCCATGATTATGTATATTGTCATTATAGAGGTCTGAAGTTCATTGATGTCATGAAAGGTACATGACTTCGGTTTTCTTTTTGATGTTATCTGTTTTTTTTGGACAAATTGGTATTGATGAGAGATAACAAGGTGGGAGACTCTCACCTCTTCACCAATTATATGTATCGGTGGTTTCTATAGAGACAGGTCAGTGGGTTAGATGCATAGTGAAAGTCCATTCCAATTTTTTATAATTGCGTAATTTAAGAAAATAATTTTACGTTTGAAAAGAAAAACGTAGTTAGGTTATGTGCGTTCACATAGCCTCATGTTTGTGTGCTATACTTACTGAGTAAAAGTTTAAAACACGTTTTATGGCAAATATCATTACAAAACATTGTGGTTGTTTTTTTTTAATTTATTTTTTCACTACAGCAAACGGCCACTAAAATTCACAGTATTTTCTATTATTAAAAACCTTTGACTTTATACAACAAATGAACTTTCTAACAACTATCACCATAGTTGATACACTTGTTTGACTAAAGAGATAATATATCAAGCTTAAATCCATATGAGTGCCTTGTAACGAGATCTACGCATCACACATCTGGGAATGTTCCCACGTTTGATGACGTCAAAGCTTTACGCGTGTAACAATCTTTAAAATCATTTGTTTATATACAATTTGCTGGCTCTGTTTTTGCAATATGCTTGTATTGATTCTGAAGGTAAAAAAAGCAATAAAAAATAGTTTTCAAGAATGATTGAGCATTTAAGGTAATGAGTTTACAATAGTTTCATTATCATTTAAGGCAACTTAGTGCAAGTGTTTCAGACTCACTCTTTCTTCGCTCACACAAAATAATTAACAACGAATGCGGTGCTTTTATCTTATAGAATATTATTTAATTTCACCCCAACACACAGAAAACCCAGTTCTAAAAATGAACAACGAGATTTGATTAACAAACTCCCCGTCGCATAAAACTTCTTTATTAAATCCAACGTTTTTATCGTATTTTGAGTAATTTATGTCAAACTTTCAATTGCCAATTAGTAAGTACTTGTTTGTAATATGCCATGACGCAGTCGGTTGCCTTCTGTCGACAGTTTAATACTTCCGGTCGCTTGTCAAAGCCTCCTGTAAGATACTTAACATTTCAGTAATTGGAAATGTTTAATTAAATCGAAAGTTTATTTAATTTTGTCGTTTAACACAATTCTATGTCAAATGTCAGGATAGGTGCTAATTTCAAGACGAATTGTGACGAAATCTGATGTCTGGAACCACAAATCGTTTGATTATCAATGCTGAAGTGCGGGTTACTTTATAGGTAATTACTGCAAATCCATAAAAAAGTATTAATAAATTCCAATGGTTTAGATTTAGATGAGGAAAATCTTGATATAAAGCAAAATAGCGTTCAAAATAGAATAAAAATTTCATTCACCATTCACTAGAGCAATTTACAATGAGTTTAAATAGTACATAGTTTTTGTTCTATTTCATTAAGGTAAGCAAGAAAATCAACTTGAAATAGCATTCCATTCGTTGCCGATAGAATTTCAAAGCAATTTTCAAATCAATTCATAGCGTAGCCCTCAAGCCGCACGGCGCACAAAACAAATCTTCCCAATTGAATTTTCATGACAAAAACAATTTGGTTAAAACCAAAGAAAACAGGGGCGGTCACATTTCGAATGGAGTCTTAATACAGGCTTTTGTATACCTTCTGAAGTATAATATATAATTTATTTTGGAATGTTTATATGTACTGTGTTGCAAGTAGATACGTAGATTGGGTTATAAATCTTTGTAAGAAGTCTAGTCATTGTTGTAGTGTCGTGAGTAGGTCTGCATAAATCTAAGCTATAACGGAATAAAGCAGTATTCGTATTTTCCAATTCAGACCAATTGCTTATCCAAATCGAATTTTAAAACATAAAAAGTTGTCGTGTAATAAAAAAGGACATATTTGAAATATTATTTTCATCGTACAGTACCTACAATTTTCGACAAAAACTTTATAGTACAAAACAAAAAATATCTACATTTAGAAATAAACTTGTCTATAAAATAACTTTTATCGTAATTTTCGAAAGTGATTATAAATAAAACCTTTGTTAATAATATTACTTACAATTTATGCATTGTCACCCAAACTATGCTTTGTTTCATTAGGAACATAATATTTATCCAAGATAAATTTTACCAAACAGATATTTTATGTAACAAAAATGTACGTAGTCCCCAGTTACCGTGGTATCTCGCAATGCGATTCCGAGCGTCGATAGACGTTAATAATGCAACGGAATTGCAATTCAGGCCTAGAAATGAGAGCGGCGCAGATCGTGTGAATGAAAAACTCTGTTAATATTTGTACAGGACTTGAATCTATACATCCACCAATGAGGTTATTATACAGTAGTGCAACTATACAGTAGTAAATCTGAAAAATATTTGTGCTAGATAATTGCAGATATGCTAGATTCTAATTATATAATTTACTAACCTTCCAATAACCAATATGAAAAGAAAAGTATTTCTTTATTCTCAGTAAAGCTTAAACTTAACGATAATTGTAAAAACTTAATACATTTCTAATCTGCTAATAACAAGATTCCACCGAGAAATACCTAAGTATAGTAATTTAAGTAATCAATTCAGCACGTGTATAAAATCTATACCTAGTCAATTTATACAAGAGACAGTACCTAAATGGCCGTCTATTTTTCAACATATCATACCATACTACGGCATTTATTACCAATTTTTAATTCAAACTACAAAAAATACTGTTAAATTTTATCAGTTTTCTAAAACAGAAAAATACCAATTCCGGAACCATTTGTTTACTTAGGCTTATTTAATTAGTTCATTGTTTCCGTCAATGGTATACGTATGTGATGTTGACTTGTAGTTCAAGTTTCAGCGTACAGGGTGTAAAGTAAGTGGTAATTAAGGTTAATAGCTCGTTTTAGCGCCGCCAGTTAATGGATTAGCCACTACATTGTGTATACGCTTTAAAATTGACTTAGCGCAAATTGTTTCGAAGTTTGTGTTAATCTTCTTACGTAATAGCTAAATACTAGTTATACTATACCATCGATTCAGATACTAGTCTATAAATGTCATATTGCTTTTTAAACGTAGAAAACCTTATCGGCACACTTTCCATATAGGGTATGTTTGAGAATTCATCACCACGCAGATATTATTGATTTTTCTTTTCTTTAGTTTCGTGATCATGTCAACATAGAGATAAAAGAAAATCATAGACCTTTTTTTAAATGTGTTTAGTCTTAAACACATTTTATTGACCAGATATGGATCACCAAGCTCCTTAGGTATCTAAATGGGTGGTGTTTTTAATGAGTATAACTGAGTATTTTTCTCTATTTTGTAAAAAAAATACAACTTTGATTGTAGATAACAACACATTAGAACGAGTTAAGCAAGGGTATTGTCCTTTCATCATAAACGTTTTTAAACTTATTCTAGTTATGCCAATTTTCTTTCAATTATCTATCTACGTATGCACACCATCTGGGTGCATCTTGGAAAATTCTCATTTAATATTAGTTTTCCTCTTATGCGACACATCAAGTAGATAGCAGGCTAATAACAGTTATACTGATAAGTAGAGTTTTTTCAACATTTTTGCTCTTTTTGTCGTTGATGGGTAAAAATACTGCAGTTAAACCTTTGAAATTTTGACTTGCATAGTTCCCAAGTTCATTTTGATGTTTTTAGGTACACATCGCATAAAAACTGCTCCTAGCATTGTCTAATATACGCATGTTTATGAACAACACTACACTAACACTTCTTCAACTTATTTAGTTGATGGTTCGTCTTGATATATTTAGTTACACAAAACCTGAACATAAAACATTGCTTAATATTTCCTTATTTATGAAAAATAATACACCCGTAAATGTCTACGTCACTAGCACACCAAAAATGTAATTAAGTTCCATTGTGTTTCATATGAATAGCCATGAGTTTCCCTTGGTATTCGACGTATGTTACAATGGGAATTTCGCGTTCCCCATAAAAAAGCGAAATCCACATACTTATGTTCAACCCATAAAATAAGGGTAGGTACTAGGGATACATAGAGCTTAGCAGTAAAATGTAAGAGGCTAAAAGTACTGAGTAGGGAAGCATACATGGAATACATACCTAGTAGTAAAATGCAAGACTAAAAGCTTAAAGCAAGGAATGGAGAGTGAAAAGTAAAAATATAAGACGAAAGGTTAATAGGATTAAAAATTTTAAATTTTTCTACCACTGGCATTGTTAAATAAGAATCTTAATATCTTCACAGGTTGCCCTAATTAGTGGGTGCAGGGTAACTCGTTAAAAATTGCATGAGCCGTGCGGTAATTAACCGCGGGGTTCTAAGCAAGGTAAAGGTGCTTTTTGTCGGGACCACAATGTAGGTCCGGTCCGTTTCTTATACTTCATGAGTTGGTTTAGCGTTTCGCGTTTTTGTTCTTTATTATTTGGAAGTTGGAAATTCCTTTGTAGCTGTTTGGTTTGTTTATTTTTTGGGTTAGAGGGTTAGGGTATTTTTTGTTGTTTCTGAAAATTAATTATCAAGTATTTACGAGCCAAAATGAGAACTGTCTTCACTTTGTTCTTGGCGTACAACGCAAAGCTCTATTCTTATGATAACGTGAGACACGTATTAACAGTATATGCGAAAATTAAATGGAAATACCCAGACTTATTGGCATATTAAAGCTTTATGTTTTTTATCTCCGTTTCATAAATTATGGAAAATTAAGGTTTATTTTTCATAGAGATCCAAAATATCAGACTTTCAGATGCTTCAAAATCATGTATCAAAATTGTGAATCAGCCATTATTCGACAATCTCAAATCTTTTAAATATATTGACCTTTCAGTTTATGTTCTTGTATATTTGTTGTATTGCAGAACTTCCTGAGTTTAAGTTGTCGACAAAGCCTATTCTGATCGTGGAAACAATTATTAATTTCAAATGTCGCAGCAAAGTAAAATATGACTTTTCGTTTAGTATTCAGTTTGACACGAGAAATGGGACAAATCTGTTTTTGACAGTAACAAATGATTGATCAATCAAAAAGAAATTGAATTTAGTACGAATCTGTAAAAAGAAACCGTGGATTAAGCCGTTTATTTTATTTATTCGTATAAAATCTTTGTAGATTCATAACCTCAGAAACTCATACGTTCCAAAGGATTTAACACCACGTAACTTCTTTACGAAGCAAGATTTTTTTTATATATTGCTATTATTAAGAAATTAAAAATATATATCTAAGATTTATTCAACCAGTAAATTATTCCGCAGCAAAACTTGATTTTTTTTATGTGAAATTGAAATGTAAAAACGAAATAAGTTCATTTTTACCGACAGCTTAGCTATAATCATAAATCCCAAAATGCGTAAACGATTTGATAATTTAAAATAGGATACAAATACAATAAGCCTATAGATAATATCGGACGTCCTTTTAAAGGCATCGATGACACGAGACCTGAACGAAATTCCGTAATGAAATTCCGAGTAGATTCATAACCCGGTCTTGAAGACCCTCTGCCTTAATTTAAAGGTTGAGAGTCCAAAAAAAAATCTTTGTGAGAAAAATAAAATATCTTTCTTTTAGATTCAAATTTTTGCTGTTTCATTTTGACTGACGAGTGAAAGTAGTTTCTGTTTTTCATTTTGAGTATTTATGAATTAAAATTTAAGGAAGAAATTGTATATTTTTTTGCTATGAATGCGGTAAGGCTTGAATTCAAAGGCAATTACGAGATGTCTTTAACATAAAATGCTACATTTATAAATCATTATTTTGCTTTTGTGGCAAAAGTAAAAAAAAAACTGAAATTAAAAGTATTTTGGCATGCTTATCATGTACCTATAGGCGGAACATGCAAAGCAATTGCTGTACCTATTTTGTCAACTTCAGTTCATGTTTCATCCAAATAAATATTTCTTTCTTTCGAAAATAATAATCTTTGATCTTATCAGAAACAGTGTCCATTAGTCACAAAATTTTAAAACAAAAACCACCGCTTCCGATGTACAAATTGATTGAGACATTTTTCGTTGGCGATGACGTGTAATGTCACTCAATGCCGATGTTCATCGCACAATACATCAAGCATCTCATTTAAGAGTAAAAGCGTCAACCGCATTCCGAATCCACTGCACTTTAAATAGTTAACCAAATGAAATTACCGATGCCAAGAGGTGAAATAATTCGTATCTCATTTCATCCAGACTATCGAGATTTTTTAATAAGCTCGTTTAATTAATTCTGTAAGGTAAAGCATTTAGATTAAATTGAGAGAACTTTATTGGGTTTATGTAAAATTTGTGTGTTTGTAGCCGATTAAATTTAAAGCCGTATTTTGTCTTCAACGATTTCTAAATCGCTCTAATTTATTTTAGACGGTTTAGTGGATATTGATTTACTTTGAACTGTCAAGATTATTTATTTTTGGATTTCTGAATATTTATAGCAGTTGTGACCTTTGGAGGCCTTTGACATATTTTTTTAAAAGGTGAGTCCCAAAATCCACTTTAATGTCATATCGCCATTGAAAAATGTGAATCAAAATTTAGACTTATGTATCTAGAGGGTTTAGCGTAAATAAAAAAATCCTAAATGCCAATTAAACTCTACCACTTCAACCCCAACCGATCGCACCTCGAACAATATACCGGCGCAATTCATAAACCGTTTAGGTACCACAATATGCATAACATTTCACGTGATCCAGAATTTTAGATTTGCTTTTCACGTATTTTATTAAAATATTTGGGTTAAATTTTGCAGCTCCATGAATAAATTGAAATCATTTCCCACATTTGATTTTTGAAAAATTCTTAGCTTCCACGCTTATCAAAATAATGATACGACCAATATTCATATATTATGTAGATAATAGTACAAGGAAATCATATCTAAAACCAAGATTTCTTTGTTTTCTCGTACCTATTTCTCTTCTAAACGGTTCTTTCTAAAACTGTAGAGTCGGCTCTATTTAGTCTTTCTAATTTTATCTGTCTCCAAAATCGAAGGGCGGCTCAAAGCTCGCCTGCAGTTCCAGTTGAGGGTCATTCCAATTAGTGAAGTTGTTCTAGTCTTTGCTAATGATGCAGCCAGGCTGGAGTGTGCTTTTGTCATCCCAGTGGCGGCACGTATGTTTGTGGAAACTTACTAGGCTGCTGCTTGCGTTTTGACCCATTGTCAAGCAAAAATGTTGGGCTAATTTTAACCGTACTCAAGTAGACGCTTAAGAGGTCTCATTTCTTGGATATTTATTCGTTGTTCCGTTGCGTTTTTTTTTTTGCTTTAAATTCAAGAGAACACTATAAAACGCCATTCCCTGTAATGAAAAAAAAAATATAGCTCTCACTGATTTGATCCAAACTTTGAACTGAAAATCGTTTGATATCCACATGAACAATATTTTTAAGGCTTAGCGTTTATATACGATGCCATTTCGGAGTTTTAAAACTGCAGGTATATTTTTAAGGCCTTAAACAATAAACGGGTACTCGTAAATAAATGACAAAAAGTACATTATTGTCAACAATTCCAGTTTCCCAGTACCAAATCCGTTGGTTGCTTCCATTTTATTTCAGTAGCTTTTCTTGGTTGTATTTTCGGCTTTACCCTTAGTCTTTTAGTGAATGTTTATTTTTTTAGGACACCCACTCGTGTATTTGCTGAACAAAATGTCTTGGAAACGCTTCACAAATAAATCAAGTGACTTGTAAAAAGTAGTGTCACGCCGACGAAAAGTACAAGAAAATTGTTGTGTAATAACGTTATTGGATTATGGGATAAGAGTTTTTATTAATAAAATCACGTATACCATTTTAATTTTCTTTTTCAGTTTGCACATACATTACTACTACATCACCAAAACAGTCAAACTTAAAAACACATAAAAAATCACTTAATGGAAAAAGATAGTATAAAAATTTTGTGATGTCTGGCTAAGCATCGCAAATGTCTTGGAGACTAGAATAGTTGTTAAAATTAGTATCTGCCTGTGAGGAGTACGTCATAGTATCCATTACTATAGTTTTGCATACATACATAAGATAACAACAAAGTGATATCCACTTAAATCTATGGAAAACACCTGTTACCTGAGACTATAAAGGTCACTGACTCAACATTAATGGTAATAATAGCTTTACAGTGCACTGAACTGTTCTAAGCAAAGTGTTTATAAGCAGCATTTTAATGAAAGCGTGATAAAATGTTGCATCAATGAATAAAATATTAGTTTGAGTACTTCGACTTCGGTTGGTATAGTGTGAAGTTTATACCTAAAAGAATATAAAAAAAAAGGTTTTAAGATGTATTTGACTTTTCTGATACATTGTTAGTGCTTCTTACATTTTTAAAACTAGTTGTCTACCAAACTTTAGGTTGAATAAAACACAATGCTAAGATACATTTATAGCCCACAAACTTATTACAAAACAGTTTTTATTCCTGAGCAATAAGGTAGATTTTGGTTTGTCACCTAACTTGCTGACCATACGTTGTAGACACTTAAAGATAATACATCTTCTAGAGACGAAAAAAACGCTTATGTGGGGTCCAGAAAGGCGAACTATCTAAAGCCCCGTAACGAACTTAATCGGTGCAAAAAACAAAAGGAAGGCAGTGTCGGGAAACTCCAAACTTTGCCATCTTAAGGAAAGGCATATAATGGAAAAAGTAAACGTATTTTGAGACGAATTTATCGATTGAGCCAGTCTGTCACTTTCGGAGTGCTTCAATATTTATGAGTCACGATGGCCCAGTTTATAGAAAAATGCACTTAGTTGGGCAAGGCACAAATTGAGAACTTTGTATAGAATACAATAAGTTTGTGATATACCCTAATATAATAAGTAGTAAAACTTAAGGTGTATTATACTCCATCTTTTATACCTTATACCAACTTTTAGTACTAAGTTTATAGAAAAATTAATGTAGATTTATAATATACAGAAAAGTGTAAAATATTTGTAAGCTATTCTTTAAAAAAAGTGTCTGGACTTCAAGGTAATTTTCTGTTTTAAAACGTTCTGTATAAATTAGTAACATACAATTCAATATATATTCTATTAGATCAGATGTCTGAATATTTACCATTAATCATTTTTAACAAACACCAACCTTGCTCACACAGTTACTTTAATGACCAATGAACAACAACTAACCAAAAAAATACAGACAGACTACAAACCCCTCGATACCCAACATATAATACTTTCACGACTGAAATTTCAAGGACAAACAAACAATTTGTCCATACGCCCCTGACATGGTTCAAGTATACCAATTGAGTCATCGTTTACAATTAGATCAGAATTTAATTGGTGAAAAGCTTATTACACAATATGTTGCGTTGAGGTGTGTAGGACTATTTCCAATAGATAATATAGAAACTATTGTTGTGTTACTATACTATCTGATGCTGCTATAAGATTTGGTGTAACAGTTTTGGACAAAAAGAAAATTTGTGACGTAATGTTTAAGAGAAGCAGTTTTTATTTATATTCATTACTTTTTTTTAAGGACAAGACAGTTCTACTCATCCTTTTTGGTTTCACTTGTCCATTTGCACTTCACTCAACGCATGAACGCCAAGTTTCTACGTTTTTTCCTCTCCTAATCTTCAGTACCTTTCCATCTTCGCACAAACTCGCAATAACAATCAACGTTTCCATCAACATCTAATATTTTCATTAACTTTCGGTTTTCAATTAACTACAGAATAATATTCACTGTTTTCCTCGTTCCAAAATTACTGGAGCCTACGATAAGGAGGTCTATGTTTTTCTTATAATTCCAAGGAGGTACACTCGACTCTACATTTTCTGGCTTACACCTTGGATAAATACCAACCTTGATATAACGGGCTAAGGTTTATTTTCGTAAGATTTTGAGATGTTGGTCGTGTGAATGGTTGTACGAGTACATTCTTTCAGCCAATTATTGTTACTTTTTCCTTGAAACAGTTGCTTTTAGATAGAGTGGGGGTAATTGTGATATCTTAGGATGCAGGCGGGCTGCCGTGTACGTGATCAATATACTTCACTTCGTCATTTTCTTTACGAACTACAAGTTGTTCTGTAGAGCCTTGGAACGTAAGCCACCAAGTTAATATAAGTTCGTTTTAAAATTGTATCTTATATTAGAAGTTTTACTGCTAATTCACTAACGTATTTTAAAACTTGTTCTATGAGTGTACTGTGTTTCACGGTGTTTCAGTAATCCATTTTTCTAAACATTTTAAATTGAGTTATAGTATTTGGTCGTTTATATTTGAAGCAATTGTATATTTGATATTAAAATATACTCAAATTATTTGTACAGTATATTGGTTTTCCTTCATTTAAATACCTCAGGCAAAACCTGTAATCTACGACAGCGGTAGCCTTTGAACCGTTTACTGTTTAAATGTTTCGAAGGTACTGTTTAGCTCCGACCCTTACAAATTAAAGTCGAGATTTAATACATCTGTAAACACAAAAGGACACAGTCATTTATTTTTGGTATAGCTACTTAAATACGGGCGGAGACCAGAGTCAACAAAATTTTAACTCAAACTGCAAACAAAGAGAAACCCCGAATAGCCGACAGCACAGAACTTAACCCTCTTGATATTTCGCCTCCAAGGGATAATCATATTAAAAAGAAAGAATTAATAACTGCGTACCGAACATAAATAACCGCGAGCGAAACGTGTATTTAAAATAGAATTACAAACATCTGCCAAAGAAGGTTAATAATAATGAAAGCATCCTAAAATATATGCTTATACTAGCTGTTGCCCGCAACGTCGTCCGCGTGAATATCAGTTATAGCTGCAAAAGCATAACCCCTCTCTGACGCAGTCGGTTAAAAAGTAGCCTATGTGTTAATCTAGGGTGTCAGTTAACTCCATACCAAATTTCATCAAATTTGATCTAGCCGTTTGAGCTTGAAAGAGTAACAAACATCCATACATCCATACTTACAAACTTTCGCGTTTATAATATTAGTAGGAAGTATAGATTTATCTGGTTTATAAATTACTTTGGCTTACAAGACTACATATTTAGTAGAGTGATATATTGTGACCTTATACATATCATTATGTAACTGTTGGGCAAAAATTTTGCAATCATATTTGCTACGACTCGTAGTTCGTAGCACGTAGCATAACTTTCGTTGTAAAGTAAATACACTTTTCACTAATATTGAACATGTAATAATATGTGAACGTTATGTACATACGTTAAAATAAATGCGTTGCTTGCTAAACCTGAACTTTAACCTCCACATAGATGAGTTCAGGTATCATAACGTTTAAACATATCTAACTGTTCAAAATAACACAAATATTCATTAAAATAGTAATTAACACTTTTAATCTGTATGCAGTGCACTTAAAACGAACAGAGTTTAAGGCGAATTAAATTTTAGCTGCTTTTGAAACGGTCAAAAGCAGTTTCAAAATTGTATGTTTTATAAAAATAACACAATATTTCTACGAGTAATAAATGAGTTTTAATTTATTCAAGTGATGCATTATATTTAAAAAGTTGAAAAATTAAATAAAATTTCGTGCTTCAAAAACATTGACCACCAAAAAGTAGTGATTCGTTAAATGAATAAATCCTATATTCTGACATACTTTTTGCGTAAAAACATTCTACTATAAGCAAAAACAATGACGTGTGTCTCGCTGTCCATTTCATTCCATACTTTGGTACTAAGAATTTCATAATAGAGAATGGAATTCGGTGAGAATAGGAGACGCAATATTGCTTGTTCACTGTTTCTCTGTTCTGTCCTAGCCAAGATATTTTAACAAACAGTAGTCGATCATTTGGTTGTAATATTATCTACTGTACGTGTGTGTACAATTTTGCTTTTTGAGTAAGTAATCTCAAAAAAAAAATGAGAAAGTGTCAATGAGTTTCTTTTTTAAATGAATGAGTAGTTTTACATAAGATAGTAATCTAATGTATTGTTTGTACTCACCTATCGAAAATTAAGTGTATCCTTAAATGTCAAGAACTTGCGGTAAAATTTATATTGATGCGAGACAAATGTCCCTGTTTCTCCAAACATTTAATTTGTTTTAGACTACTCTTTCTCCAAAAGAAGCAAATCTATTCTGCATTTATGATCATCCTTTCCAAGCATGATTTTATATACATATAGCCCATAAATTGCCTATTCTCAAACAAATAAAGCCTCTTATAAATCTTATTATGTTTGGAAACGGGGCCATCGCATGCATTTTTATATCTTATTTCGAGTACCGTCTTCTGTATAAAGTAGCCTCGGGGTGTATAAGTATAAATATGTGTTGTTTCAGGCCAGTACCCTTGTTTGTACTCCCCATCCGCCATATTGTCAAGGACTGATTGGTTTTTGTTTATATTGTCATAAAATTTATTCATTTGGTAAATAATACTTTGAAGGTTTATATTTTGGGGAAAGTAGTTTAGTTTGACTTTGTTGTAAGGAATGTTTTATGTCTAATTGAGAAAGTGTTTTAAAGTTGTGTGTTTTTTTGTTTCAGGTAATATTTTGTTTGATAATATTATATGGACGTCTCACAGTGGGAAGACTTCAAGTAAGGATTAGGGAGGACTTTAAGGATATTTTAAGCCTCCACAATTGCTCTGTAAGTCTAGCTATTACTAAGTAGATTTTTTTTGCTAATAATTTATTTTGCCAATGTGAACTAATTATCTTAAACGTATTTTCGAATTTTGTTTTTACATCCCTTAAAAATAACTATTTCTTAGGGACTTAGCTAACATTGTATATTAAGTCTTGAGAAAGTTTATAATCCTAAAAACTTACAATGACATTTAACTCTTATTAATAACACAATAAAGTCTATAATCACTATACCAGATCAATCAAGCCTCCACCTGTCATAATTTCCATGACAAGGGCTAGTCAAGTCGAGAGGCATTCAGTCCGGCCGCCGAAGTGTACAGTCATGAGCAAAAACATGTATACTCGATTAAACAGCTGGAGTTTCAGTAGTTTCAGTTCTAGTCAAATCATGTATGAAATGGAAAAAAATGCTTTTAAATGAAATATTTTATGTTTAGCTTACAATATCGAGAGTATTCCAAAACAGCTTCAGAAATTTCGTGTAAGAAATCTACTGCAACTGTTAGGTTGTGTGTACGTCATGTTTTTGCTCGTGATTGTACGTTTGATGTACTGGCCACGTAACATGCCTCCGGGTAGGTAGCATAGATCTATGAGGCTACGTCACTGGAAAAGACAATACACATATTTTGTAAAACACTAGGGTAGCACTGAAACCTTTGAGTATCGACTTGTTATGTAGTAGGCAGAAAAAGTAAACATTAAAAAAAACCTAGAGAGAGATAGTCTGATAGAAGCAATTTGTTTCCCTTATAACCGATTGTTCAAATAAAAAAGACGTGTAAAGTGTAGATTGCTTAATTTATACACGTTCCTACGATTAAAAAAAAACAATATCAACATGTTTTTACAAATGCAGTATAGCATTATTTGCATTATCTGTGTCAATTTCATTTTGCAGAGACAATCTATGGAAATTCCCTCCCTATAAAAAGAAAAAAATAGCAGAGTTAATGAACCGAACTCACTGATCTGACGCTTTCAATTCTCAAATATTTTTCGCGGTCTGGCAGTTTGTGCATCTGATATTTCTCATGCCTGTCAAAGAGACGACTGCGATATTATCGACGAATTTTCATGGATGTATAATAAATCCTCAATTTGCAAGCCATCATAAGTGGAGACACTTTTATAGGTACGTGTTTTATTACTTTTGAGATTAATCGTATTATGCCAATTACATTACTATTTTCAAATAGTTCTATTGTACTTAAAAATAAGCAATATTGTTAAAAAACACAGGTAATTCTTAAAAAAAAAAAAATTGTTCTTCCCAAACAAAACTATTAACTATCTGCTGTCTAAGTTTATATAGGAAGACCAACATTTTTGCGGCAATTGACTTTCATGAAGCAAATTAGTAACGTTTTACCACACACGCTAGTATGGGCTTATAAAAAAGGTTGTATGTCTAATAGTATCTATATTAGACGCCTGTGTACAAAAGTCACTTGCAGGTTCCAATATTCAATCTTTGGAGCGATAAATAGCGTCACAACGAAGAAAGCCAATTCACAGAAACTCAGGCAAATTGTACTTGGAAAATACGAGAGAAATGGTTTTTCATTTCGTGACATCGATCTTACTGTTACGTTGCTTTGATCTTTTGTCTCATTTTATTTTTCTTATTTATTTCAGAAGGTATATTACACCTGCACGTGGGAATATTTAATAAAGACTACTCATGCATTTATCAGTTAGTCTTCAGTTGTTTTCGTAACAATATTCATTGACACAATAAATTTAGGAAATGGGTGTGAACAACCAATTTTGAAAATTGTTAAAAAAATAACGATATTATTTTGTTAACTTGCGCTGTCTTTATTATACTTTATCAAGTAAAAAGCGACAGCTTTACAAGTAAAACTTAAAATAATCGTTACTCTTAATGTTATAGAACATAAAGATAACGAATTTTGACTATACTGTTATTTATACCATAAATTACTGTAGATACTCTCCGAAGTTTATTTCAGTTCAAAAGTTTAAACACAATTTTTTAGAAAAAACTTTCTTATGACAAATATGTGAGTAAATTAAACAACAGCTGTTATTAAATACAACTTAAATTTAATTCGTAGCGTACAGTCAGCAACAAAATAACATAAACGTCATCAAATCTACGATAGTTCAGAAATACGAATACAAACATAAAATTTAAGACAAAAATAGGAATTTTCAGAAAATTTACTGGACACTAATAAAATCTATTTTTTTTCAATGTTATTGAGAGTTCGTAGATTGACTTTCGTTTCTAGCCGTACAAAAGTACCAATTTTATATTCTCTGTGAATGAAAATAATTGTAACAAAAATACGCTCTATTTCTTTAGGACAGGACTGTAGAACGTAATGATTAGGACGTTTTCCTGCTCTTAGTTTTTCATCTTTTGTCCAATGACAACAAAACATTTTCTTTTTTAATTGCTTACGTAATGATCATAATAATACATACATTTTTATTGGTTAGTCTAAATATGTGTGCGGGACAAACGTACAAACGTTGTTCATTTAAATGATTGGTTTTACGATATGTATTTTATTATTTCTTGATGAATGAATGAAAGTATGATTTGTTATGTAAACCCCTGAAAAAAACTTTCTTACATCAGTGCAGTATACACCCTTCGCTGGCGTTCACCTTTAATTTTACGTACATCTCGATCGTTTTGCCAGTATGCGACATCAAATATACTATTTTTTATTAAAGAAATCTCGGTAAATTTAGAACAGTAAATACATTAACAAAAATGCCCCAGCAAAACGTAATTCGTAAGACAATGCTCTGCTTTCAGAAGTTAAAATAATACGCCTTTGTTAAGATGCTTTATCTCTCCAATGTTTAAGTGACCTATTTATTGAACTATTCAGAAACGATAATCAAATTAATGGCTCGACTTCAGTAACTTCCCATTGACGTCTTATTAAATGTTGAAATTTTAAATGAATAGGGATGAATCTAGAAGTACGTAAAAAAAAACAATTATTAGTTTTAATTATCGAACTCTGGTTGCTGCCTGATATGTCTCTGAAACAAACAATCTAGTTAAATCAGTGAATCATGTTTAATCTTATCTTTAGTTGAAAAAGAAATACGTTTAACTAGTCCGTATTAGACCTTATGGTTGGACTATTCGGCTCGTATCATGTGAGCATACACTAATTAGAACCATTAAAAGCACAAGTAAAGAAAGTCTTAAAAACTTTCTGAAAGTGGTCGTTCAACGTAATCAGCTCATAAAGTTCTTAAATTCTTTGAGAAATTAAACGGGAAAGTGCTGGACGGTATACGTATTAAACGGGCTTTCAATCTAATTTATTAAAAGAACAGCTGTCGAACTTTAATCATGAATAGACTGCTTTAGAGTATGGAGCGTTATGTAGTAGACTATTGGCTAAGACAAACTGCGTATTTTTCATATTCTCGAAATAATATTGTGTAACTTGATTCTAAGTTAATCGTTTTTCATACTACAATATCAGTTTATTACGTTCTTCTGCAGAGCGTCGGACTCTTCCCATGTAGGAAAGGTTTGAACATTGATCACCTCACTAGCTTACTGCAAATTGGTGATTTCAGATACTAACATTTTTAATCCAAGTTCTTGTCGTATTTTAATAATGGTAAATAATGTTAGGATTATTTTTCGGTGTATGTACGTGCATGTTAAACTCGCCATGCTCATTTATTTAAAATATAACCGAGGTCTATTTAAAATCATAGATATCTAGAGAGCTACTATTCTTTTGTTCTTTAAGCGACAACATTATTGCAAAACTTCAATATTACACAACATCCTCCCTTAAGCCATTAAGGAAAAATACTCTAAAAATGTCTACAGCAAGGTCCGTCAGCTATCTCTTCCAATTATCTGACACCCCTGTCGATGTCAGTGACGTAACGGCGTAATGACGAGCACTCCGCTGTCTGTCATCTAAGGCCTGTTAGCAATAATGCTTGCTCATAGCTTTCTTATGTAATTTCGAGTGATGCTTAAAGAAAATGCTTGATTTCTTGAAAAAAAAAAACTGTCTTGATATCGTTCACCATTGAAATTCGGAGAGGTAAAAACTTTTTGTAGGTACCTATATGATGCGGAAAATGCAATGGTTAGATAGTTTTCATGGAAGAAACAATAAATAAACGTTAAGCAGTGATTTTAGGATATTAATTTTTAGGCTTGTTCTTAAACATAAACTTGAGGAAAAAGTTATATCGAATTTGAAATGATGCCACTAAACCACTCATCATTCAAACATTTATATGAAATTGTTACCTACCATAAAATGTGTCACAATCTCTGTTGCAAAAATATCAAAGGGAGATTTTCCCGAAAAACCTCCAAGAACTATGTCGAAAATTTCAGAAATATTGGCGTATTTATCCTCATTCGTGACAAGACGAACTGGGCATCACATTTCACTTGACCCATTTCTTCCTGTCGCCGTCAGCTCATCAATCTCTAGGTGCTTTTAAGCCGAATACGAGCTTTCACCATATTAACAATTGAAGAACAATCAATTTCGTCCCTCGGGGGATTTGCCCTTTTTGATGTCGAATTATTTTCAACGTTGTATTTCGGAGTTGTTATTATTTCGCTGTTTCGAGGATTTCGAGAAAGTTTTTTTTTGAGTATTGTTTTTTGGAAGCTCGGTTTGTCACGTATCAATAGTGTAAAATGAGAATTATTTGTCCTTTCTACACAGAAAAAGGAGATGTACTTATCAGTGAATATTGTATTATATAAGACCGGTAACGTGACAGATGGACTAGTCGAATACCGATAGAAATAAAGTAATAGGATTGCTTTAAAAAAACATCGCATTTGTGGTGCCGAAGCGTATGTATTTAAAACGTGACAATGATAAATAAAATATTGTTAAAAAACCATTAAACAGTCATGCTATAAATTCCAACAACAAAGAGAGATCACGTTTCATTTTATACAAAAAATCGAAAACAGCAGAAAACTCGAAAAAACACATTCGCTTATTTGTACCAACCATTGGTACATAGTGGTTCAATTAATGTACGAATGTGTTCGCTTTGTTGACATCGGTATGAATAACGACCCACCAGGGTCTTTTTAACAAAGTTTGTTGGGTTTTGAAAGCCCCCGTCCAATATTGAAGCTTGTGCTAAATGCTCCAGCTATGTATATTGACCTGGATACACATATTTTGAGAATTGCTGTATGTTTTGTTTTTTGGTAAACGAAAAATCAAATTAGTATTTCGGTCATATTTTGTTTGGTTACGTGTTTTTTTCGTAATTTGATCAGGTAAATAGACAACTTGAAAAGACTAATTGCAAACTAAGATGAGTTTGAATCTATCATAGATTCAGAAATTCAAGCATATAGTAAAATTATACTCTGATTTTCACGTAGTAATTCTATAAATCGCTAACTTCAGTTGTCCTTCAAAACCAACTAGAAATTAACAATATCGAATCTTGGTCTGGATTAAGTTCACCAGAATACGATTCGGACTGCTAACAGCTAAATAAATTTAACTGTTCACAGTCCGAATCGCATTTGAGAGCAAACACGGATTCTCAATTCAATTGTGAAGTTGTGTTCAGCGATCGTATCGACAACTTTTGATTCTATTATGGCTACTTTTATATAAAAGAAGAGTCGCTCTGACTTTCTTAGAGTTTCACCAAGAAGATTGTTTACTAAAATTGCACGACTGACATATCCTACTGGTTTTAAAGGAATGCAGTCCAACTGTTTTCACTTTGAAAACAGTTGGGAAAAACAAATTTTGCTAAAAAGGTTACATAAAATATGTCTGTATCCAAATTTTTGTATAAATGAAATATTTTGTTGATTAAACAAGTACAGTTGAACAAGTTTGTAATATTCTGTATTTTTTTTTTTCTTTTAGTTGTCACTAATATTTAAGCATGACCAAACTATGTATTTATTTTCTTTCTTGACAAAATAATGAAGTACAGTGTGACTTATTCATGCTGTCAAAATAGAATGAATAAGTACACCTGTCTAAACCTTACCAAAACTGACAGGCGTAGTAATATAAATACACGTCAAAGAATAAAATCATGTACAAATAAATATATTATATTAAGTGAAGGTTGTAAATATCAATGCTGTTTACTGTGGAGTTAGGTGGTGAAGGGAGAGCGAATTAAGGTGCAGTCCAGTGCAATTTTGTTGTTTGAAAAATTTTACTGGGTAGCCCAGTTTAAATAATTTTGAATTTTCAATACGAGAGAAATATCTGAAGTAAGATCAGTGATTTTCTTAAAAAAGCTGACAAATCTGACAGGGATAAATAATGATATATTTTTTAATTCTTTTTTCCATCGCGTAAAAACATTTTTAAGCGATGGAAAAATATTGGGCATTTACTTAATTTTTGTCCTGCATACACCAAATATAAATATAAATTTACATTCAGATTTCGCATGACGTCACTCGGTGTTACAATTTTTGCCACACCATTACGTCACAACCCCTTTGTCTGAAATTAAATCGTTATATCTTTATAAATGTTTACACAATAGAAAAAAAAACATTTCTCATGTGCTTTAAAAAAATACGGACTATATTTTAGATTTTTTGTTTTGCATTCAATTATAAGACACTAAGACTTGACTATTATTCCTATGTTGTGTCAGTCATTTTGCCCTCGCATAATATACAAAAGCCCGAAAAAATTTATGGCTTCATAGAATTGGTCTTAAACAAATGTATACATTTGGACTCTACATGAAGTTTCAGGCGAGTCTTTAACGAGAAAAGATAACAGACACACAACAGCCATTTATAATATTCCCAAACATTATTGAAGCAAGGTAATGATGCGTAGAAAACATAGGTTTGGAATTGAGTTATTAATAACATCGGAACTAGATGAGGTCAGATAAATCGCTTTGTTAGGTAAATTTGTGTGCGAAAATAATTCAACCGCAAATTGTTAAATAATTCAACTATCTATTGTTGAATTTTAGTTTAGCTTTTATAGTATACTATCATATTTGTCAGATCTATTTTCTATTCGAATCTGTCCGATAGAGCTGGAATTGTAATTGTAGCAATAATAGGACGGTGTCTTTTGTCAGTTTAATCAATGCACTTTTATTTATGTTACTTCGATGTTTTATTTGAAGTATTCGTATTTTTCTGGGCACTTCGAGGTTATTGGCATATGATATATTATATTTGCATGTGGTGGTTACACAGTTTAGGTACAACTAGAAAAAATCTGACTGGCTTTCAAAGACGTATTTTCTTATACATTCTATAACTGGTAAGACTGTAAGACTGCCAAGTCAATGGTCTCGAGTTCGATCCCCACGGCGTGCAGCGACTTTTCAAATGGTGTGTGCTTTTTTAAAAACACCTTCCGTGTTTCTGAAGGCACATAAACATGCGGGTCTTGACCTGATCTTTCTCTGGTCGTGTCAGATTGTCGTCCCATCGGGCTATGAGAGTTAAGAAACAAAGAGTGAATCTGTGTTTGCGCACACACTTGTGCACTATAATATGTCCCGCGTAGCTGGCTGGTGTCACAGTAACACTAGCCGCCGGGGCCGAAATCGGTCTGGACATAAAAATATTATTGACGGTAAAGAAATATCGAAAACCTAGAGTCCTCGTATCTAAATTCGCTAACCCGTGAGTGAGCAACTGGTGATCAATGCTCGTTCATTCTATTTGTAAAGTGTATTTGCCATCAGGCATATTGTAAGTTGCTCCTGTATTAAACAATGCCTTAGTTAAAGAGACCTCCAAAAACAATGTTCTTACGCTTTTAGGATCTAGTTACTCTCTGTGATGTAGTTTATTAGTAGCAGGGCTTGTAAAGCTATTGTTTTTATCTATCTCACTGCAAAGTTCATTAAGTGAGGGTGAAGTAGGGCATAAAATCGATGAGCGCCTCGGGGCTCTTGCGGCCGGTAAATCAATTTGCGAATATATCTCTGATATATCCGATGGATCGTATGGTGGGTTTCACACTTGGTTGCAGAATGTCCCTCGTTTAGATCTGTGTTTACGCATTGTAAGTGGGTATGAGTGCGTGTGGCCCTAGCAGGGTGCGTACGCGTGTGTGTGCGGTAGGGTTATTCTAAAAGTTTGAAATACTACCATATTTTTGACAAATTCTAACAAAACTCTTATTTTATTTTGACCGCCTTGTTGATCGCAACTCTACTGCTGCATACGATGGATCGGATTTGAATCCCAGCTAAAATTACGAACGGAATTACTATATTAAGTCAATCGGTACCTTCTTCCATCGTAGAACTAAGATTATGTTGATATTTATGTTATCTGGCTAAATACAATGCAAACACCAAATTTATGGACCCAATACTCAAACTTAAGCAATTATTTCAAAATCAAAGTACAACTCGCGATAACAAGACAATATTGAGTTTAGGAACATTGTTGTTGTTGAAGCTTTCACAAATATTTCAATAGGAGGATACTTAATACTAACCTTATATATAGTTTAGCATCATATTGTATAGGGGAATCAATCAAAACATGTTTTGTAGTCTGTCTGGAAGGGGTCACCCCTTTGACGGGACGAGGGATGAAACAATTATGTGATCAAGAGTAGAACAGTGGAAGGCCCTCAATAGTATTGTTATTCATGTTACATCATTTGTCTATGTAGTTTACCTTATATAAGAATATAGTGTATCTTGGGCTTGTAGCTCCATTCTCGTGGATATCCTTTCTTAAAATATCAACTATCAGCTTACCATTCATTAGATTGGATAAGTGATGAACCGCGAAATAATAACAGCAAATTCATATTTGCATTTATTAATTACTTTGGATTATTACAAAAGCAATCAAAAAATACTTATAAACATACGTGATATTTTCCGTAAACAAATAAAATTAAGGATTATTTTGCGTATGAAAAATTCAAAAAAGCTTACATTATTAGCGAGCTTTAAAATTCCGATGAGTTGAGAAAAAATAGCTTCACTAGTTTACTACCCACCATTATTCACAGTGTCATCGAACCAGAATAACCTAGCACCTCAACCCATTACCCTAAATCGGCGCACGGTTGCGATTTTTTCGAACATTCGCGATAAATCGCTGCCTATGTATGAGTATATCGCGCCGTAGTTTTATTATTCAGTTCAATGGATTGTGAAACTGATTGGAGTTTCATTTTTCTCTACACACTTTCGTCGGCAAAATGGCGCGGTAAAAGTTTTACTAATTCCTGTCGGGCGCAGATGCGATTGGGTTTTTGCAATTAAAGTTTTTATAGTTTGTGGATAGTGTTATGTTGGCACGAATGAAGTAAAAGTTTATAATTTGTTCTTGAATAATTAAAGTTGTTTTTAGTTAAATTGTGTCACTGTATTAAAAAAAAATAAGCAAGAAAATAATTCCATCAAATGTCGAAATCATTAATAAATTCGTAATTCTAATATCCTTAAAACTTTTAATGGCTATGAAAACATGAAACTCAAAAAAAAAAACAAAAGTATCGCTCATCAAAATCCTTGTATTCTCTTTTTGTAAAGTGATTCAATAATACCTATATTATTATTATGCAACAACAACACAACACCCGTAAATGTAAATTACCATATAAATATTCGATCTATATTATTCAGTATAGTACAGTAACTACATTTAGAAATACACTTCATCAAGAGAAACATCGTGAACTCAATTCTCAGAAGTAACACATTTCATATTTAAGACAACTCGTTAGCTTCACACGAACGTATTTCGTATTGTTCCGAATGTGTTAGAAATTGGATTATAAATTACAATGAATAGCGAAATGGAGGAAGTTTAAATATGGACCAAACTTCTTGATAATTTACTTTGAATCGTTTTCTGGGGAATCAATAATTCCTATATTGTTTTTAATTTATGTAATTTACTTACTCGTAACGTGTATTTGGTACTTAAAATATAAAATAGGGAAGCATATCTTTTGCTTTGGGATAGTTCATATAACATTACTCTTTGTGATTACAGTAACAGTAGAAATAAGGTGCAAACTCAGTCAAAGAAAAAAATAACGATTTTGAGAATGCATTTTCCAGATTATAAATTGATTGTGAGGTTGCACATGCCCCTTCTATTTATTTCTCTCTCTTCTATTTATATATTTTTTAATGAGATTGCATTAACTTTTACACACATCATCATCAGCCTATCGTAGTCCACTGCTGGACATAGGCCTCTTCAAGTGCACGCCACTGAGATCTGTTTTCACTTTTACGCACACATAGAGAATTAGACACGAAATAATTCAACATTAAATCTGACCTATTTAAATACCAATTAATTATTTTCTATAAACACAACGCAATACGTTGGTTTACGAGACGTAACACTGTTCCAAACTAAGACAGTTACATTTAACAGAACTCACATTATTGTCTCATTTGATTAAAATAAACTGTGTTTGTTATATATATATGTTCCTCGACCGATTTCGGCCACGACGACCTCTTCACTCTCCGTTTTACAGTTCCATTTGTCGTTGATGTGCTCGTGCATGGCTCACATAGCCGATCTTATTACTAAATGTTCGCGCACAATGTGGGCAGGTCAATACACCATTGCAAAAATTGTATGGTATGGAACAAGGTGGGCGTGCTTTTAATTCATCGCGTCTAGCATCCAGTTCGGAACAGCGTTTGTCCTCAAAGTCTTTGACTCTGGTCTTTACCAACGTCCTCCATTCTGGTCGTCGAATAGCCATTTGTTCCCATTCTGAAGGCTCAATATCGCACTTTTTCATATGGCGCTTCAGCACATCTTTATACCTGAGGAGTTGCCCGCCATGCTTACGCTTGCCCTCCTCAAGTTCAGAAAAAAAGATGCACTTTGCTGTACGCTTATTCGCCATTCGTGATAGATGTCCACACCAGCGGAGCTGTCTGCGCATGAGGTAGGCCTCGATCCCCATAATGTTAGCTCTTCGCAACACTTCCGTATTTCGGATGCGGTCAGACCAACGGATGTTCAATATTTTGCGCAGACATTTCATATGGAAACGATCCAGAGCTCGAATATGGCGGCGGTAAACCGTCCATGACTCCGATGAGTACAGCAGGCTCGGCAATACTACAGCCCTATATATGTCTATTTTAGTAGCCAGCTTCAGGTCATGTGAGCTGAAAACCTTGCGATCCAGTTTGCCGAATACCGCGGCTGCGGCACCGATCCGACTGTTGATTTCAGCATCAAGGTCGCACTTTGATGTTATAGTGCTCCCCAGGTAGCGAAATGTATTCACCTGCTTTAGTACGTCCTCACCGAGTTTAATGGTCAGTGTCTCTTGACCACGGACATCTAAAGACATCACTTCCGTCTTTTTGACATTAATCTTCAGACCGAAATTTCGACAGGATTTGTGTAGATTGGCCATAAGTCGTTGCAGGCCTTCTGGGGAATCAGTTACAAAACACAGATCATCTGCATAGACAATCTCAGTGATCAGTGCGTAAGAAACTTTGGTACGAGCCTTGAGCCTGGCTAAGTTAAAAAGATTGCCAACATTACGGAAACGTATGCGAATTCCTTCAGGAGTTGTCTGTAAAACTTCCTGAACCATAACTGCAAGATATAACGCGAACAGTGTGGGCGCAAGGACACAACCTTGTTTTACCCCACAGGTAACGGGGAAAAACTCTGACTGATCTGCGTTTACAGCGACACAGCTCTGCATATCGTCATGAAGCAGTCTTAAAAGTCTAACAAATTTCTCTGTGCATCCTAGTTTCTGCAGAACTAACCAAAGGGCTTCTCGCGGTATACTATCAAAAGCCTTCTCAAGGTCAACAAAACAGAGATACATATTGCGACCCTGTTCTCTGCTTTTTTCTTGTAGTTGACGCAATGAGAAAATGGCCTCACAGGTACCACGGTCGGGTCGGAAACCAAACTGGGATTCTGGCAGGATCTTTTCCGATAAATTTCTAAGTCGATTCATTAGAACTCTAGCGAAGACTTTTCCCGGAACTGAGAGTAAGGAAATACCGCGGTAAGAACCGCAATCGGCTCGATCACCTTTGCCTTTATATAGAGCCCGAATGAGAGACACTTTAAAAGTGTATGGGACTTGTTCTTGTTCCCATATAACGGCAAAAAGTTTCCAAATCGCAAAGTGCAGGTCCTCCCCACCGTACTTCAATAACTCTCCCGGTATAGAGTCCACTCCAACTGCACGATTATTTTTCTGCTGTTTAATGGCCAGAGTAACCTCCTCTAGGGACACTGGCTCGTCAAGCTCGAAGGCATGAGACTGTTGAGGTAACGAGCGAACGTGGTCTATGTTGACAGAATGATCCACGTTAAGTAGCTTCTGAAAATGCTCCGCCCATCGCTCGAGTATTTCTTTCCTATCTTTAAGAAGCCCTTTGCCATTGGTCGGCCTGAGTGGGACTTTTGCTGTAGAGGATATACCAAGCAGGCTTCTTACCTCATTGTAAAAATTGCCTAGCTGGTTGGTATCAGCAAGCCATTGTATGTGATGAGCCTTCTCCAACCACCAATTCTCTTTCGCCTTTCGTGTGAGCTTACGAAGCTCCATTTCACTATGACGTACTTCCGTAACAGTTTCACCTCTATGTGTTCTGCTGTGCCGCCTCAAAAGTCGACGGTGTCTATCAATAGCGTCCGTTAGTACCCCATTATTTTCATCAAACCAGTCCTCGTGTTTTCGGACCCTCGGACCTAAAGTTGATGTAGCAGTTCCGAGAATTTGAGAAGAAAGGGACTCCCACATTTTGCCGACTTCACCGGATTCTAGATCAAGAGGCTGCAAAACAGAACTCAAGTTTTCGGCATATTCCTTTCTCGTGTCTTTATCTTGAAGTCGTTCAAGATTCAGATGCTTTTGTTTCGGTCTGTCTGATCTACGGGGATGTTGATGTCGAAAACGTATCTTAAGAACCAGAAGCCGATGATCAGTCCATTGTATGTGATGCAAGCCATTGTATGTGATGAGCCTTCTCCAACCACCAATTCTCTTTCGCCTTTCGTGTGAGCTTACGAAGCTCCATTTCACTATGACGTACTTCCGTAACAGTTTCACCTCTATGTGTTCTGCTGTGCCGCCTCAAAAGTCGACGGTGTCTATCAATAGCGTCCGTTAGTACCCCATTATTTTCATCAAACCAGTCCTCGTGTTTTCGGACCCTCGGACCTAAAGTTGATGTAGCAGTTCCGAGAATTTGAGAAGAAAGGGACTCCCACATTTTGCCGACTTCACCGGATTCTAGATCAAGAGGCTGCAAAACAGAACTCAAGTTTTCGGCATATTCCTTTCTCGTGTCTTTATCTTGAAGTCGTTCAAGATTCAGATGCTTTTGTTTCGGTCTGTCTGATCTACGGGGATGTTGATGTCGAAAACGTATCTTAAGAACCAGAAGCCGATGATCAGTCCAACAGTGAGCGCCGCGCATGGCACGGGTAACCTGAACCTGTGACACATCTTTCTGACGCACTATAGCGTAGTCAATAAGATGCCAGTGCTTTGATCTAGGGTGCATCCACGTGGTCTTATATTTAGCTCGTAATCTGAACATGGTGTTTGTAATCGCAAGATCGAATTGTGCGCAGAGACTAAGCAACAGCTGTCCGTTGCTGTTCATATTTCCAAGACCATGTCTGCCTAGAACTTTAGGCCAGGCTTCATAATCCCGACCCACCCGAGCATTAAAGTCACCCAAGAGTAGGATCTGCTCTCTTGTCTGAATACGATCTAAGCACTGCGTTAGCTCCTCATAAAATTTGTCTTTAATCTCATCAGACTTGTCTAGCGTTGGGGCATAGACACTGATGATATTAAGGTAATTGTTATGTTCCATGTGAAGGCGTAGTGTTGTGTAGTTTGTTATATGGTACGCACGTCTCGTTACTGGCTAAATCTTTGTTAATAATATTTTGTACTTTAGATAAATATTTAGTCATATCAAAGTTCGTTAGCTGAGCTCCTGGTATTTGAATGTTTGTTTATGTAAAACGGCTGTCGAGATATTTTTTTTTACTTTTGGTATCACACGCTTTTTAGGTTTGCCAGTGCGTTGCAATACCTACAACTACGAGTATGTGGTAAATGCTATACAGTCTATGATTTGGTATGTGAAAACGAATAATCTTCAAAGATAGTCCAAAATTTCTTGTCGGCCTGTGGTTATCAAACTAGTGTACCCAATAAAAATACGTAATCTAAAATATTCCCAAAAATCTAACAAGCAGCAAGTGTTAAATCTCTAAATAAGAAAAACAAAATCATAATATTGCAAAATAATGCTCAAAAGGCGTAAAGTGACACTGTCACCCAAAAAGTGCGTAAGCGAATATCTTCGGAGGGTCCTTAGGGGTCAAGTTACACTCCAGTAATTCTCGACAATTATTCGTCTTCCTGTTGTGATAACTTAAATGAGGTACCGTCGGCGTTATTAATAGAATTCCGTAAAACTTTTCCACAGGAAATTGTTTTACCACAATTTCGTGAAGTAAATTACATGGTGTAGATAAAGACTGTAGATTGGAATATATAGGTAGAGTCAGGATTCGATGTAAGGAAAATTCTAGTTTAATTAATTAAAATACCTTTCATTGCACGTGGTTTTTTTTTCGTATTTTTTGTTTATATATAGAAGATACTTAACATTTAGGGACACTCTGTATACTTTTTAGCGTAGTTTTACATATTATGCTCTACAAATACAATCTCGACAAATCTATGGTACGATGTCAATCGTACGAACCTCCATCAAAGCTCATACACTGAGTAACAACCTTTTCGCATTAATCTTCCCGGCTCACATGCTTATCTAATCAAACGGAAGCTTCACATCTAATCCATTACTTTTACAGCCACTACTGAACGCAAGAGTTAGTAAGGGTCAATAAATTACCATAGAACTTGACCCTCTTACATTTCAAGTTATTAGCTTTAGTGGCTACCCTTTATGATTTTAAAGTTGTTTGTACCATTTTTTTCATTAATTGTCAGTCGTTACAAAAAGTTTAGTTATTTCTGAGGTTAATTCACACTTACAGCAGTCAGTTCAAAGAAATGTTGCAAAAAGGTTTTTGGTTGGAATTTTGTACGCAAAGATTCATACCTTGGCCTTACTACAATAAAAAGACACATATCTAAAACCATAACTTACCATTGATAGAATCTATTTAAAAACATTCTTGTCAAAAATGGTATGTTCATACTTGGTCCCAATATGCATCCCTGGCGAAATTCAACTGTCGAATGACAAACTTATCGCCAATTTCAAAGCAATTATGTAACTATTGCATTTAACAAACTATACCACGTTAAACTCAAACATAAACTACTATTAAACAACTCCAAGCTTTGGTTAACATCTTTCTTACACTTCGAAAGTTACTCAGAAGTTAGTCTGAGATCAAAAATGGAAAAGTCGACATGAAGCATACTAGTTTAAAAGCAGTCGCCCACAAAATGATTTGAACTGCAAAAAGCTAATGCAATTTCCTTTTGAAGTAAAATCCGAATTTTAGTCTTTTTGTGGTTTTGAAACTTCAAATAAATATAGCTACTAAGTTAAAGAGTTTAGCTTCTTATTTTGATTTTCAGTTTCATTTCAGTTTGGAGTAAAAACATATTAATATGTTTCATTTTCTAGTATGATATGAAAGTACATCTGGATATTTAAAAAGTTTTATGAAAATTGAATTGAGCAACCAAACGGGCTGTACATAGAAATTTATATAATCCTGGGTCTTTACTATTCGAATGGATCCTTTAGTAGTGACAAAGCAATAAACCCGAGCAATGAAGCGTGAACTATCATTATGGAAGTTGTATTGAGCCCCAAGTTACTGTAGTTTCATGTTTAGTCGATTTTATTTGAGAACACCCTTTTTTGTATATAGCATGTTTAGAAACTTAAGCGCATGAAAATTGATTTTAAAATAAAGGAAAACTTAGCTACAGTTTAATCTAAAACCAAAACAAATCAATTCCTGCGATACTTTTAATCGTTTACCTACAAGAAAATTTACCAAACGACGAAAACTGACATCTCATTTCTTTCAGATATTATGATAATACCTATATAATATATAAGCGAAATTAGTGTACATTTAAACCATTTACTTTAAATGAATAGTTTCTTTTAAGGATTCCATTAAGTCTACAACTCCCACAATATTGGCAATATCTTGAGACGTACAGCTTTTTTGCAAAAACGATTTGTTTATTGCCTGATCGAGTAAAATCTATTACGTCCCATGAAGTTCCTGTTCAGAAACGGATTACGGTCCGCGGATATTTACGAGATCTTCTAGAAAAGATGTACTAGCCCGTAAGGAAGATTTAAAACTACGGTAAAAGGCATCTTCGAGTTATTTTTCACCAAAGTTTTTAGCATCGTCCAATACAATAAATGTTGGATTTACAACTCGAGTATTTGTCTTTATCCCGATAACAAGCTGTCTAACTACCGAACTAAAGCGTTTTAGTGAAAAGGTTTTTTTACTTCCTTTAAATGTTAAAGGAACCGAGTACATTTAACAAGGACCTGTGTCTGCCTTCCAATTTAAGGAAAAATTGTCGAGAACGTCAAAAAAGACAAATAAAAGCTTGTTTGACTTCTACATAATATAGTTTTTGTAAACCAAATGAATATTTGAAAGCATTAAAACTGGTTACCACACATGTTTAAAATAATCTACCTAGAGTTTTCGCTTGTAAATTACGTCAGTCCATTCGTCTAAACAAATGAGAAACGAGATTCATAGACCTGTTGTTTCGGGATTCAATATCCGGGATTTATGTAAAGTTAGATCCGACCCGGATGAGTTTCGAGAAACTTGTACAATGTACAACATTTACGAATTTGTTATAATGTATTTTGGTCTAACATTCAATGTAGGTTTTTAACACGTTTTGTCCCTAAGGTATACGAAGCAACCTTTTTCTTACGCCGCTGGTCTTGTATCTATTTTTGAGTTTTTGATTATTAGGTTTTAACTTTAACGTTCCATCTTGATATACTTTATATTAATTCATATTGTTAACATTTGTGGCGCCATTTGCCTTTTCAATTTGACCATGATCACAATTATAGAAGATAAATAGCTCTAATATACAACGTTGATAAAAGCGAGAGGCATTAAATGAAACCACATATTCTGTATATCATTATAAGGCTACACAACAAAAATCAAATCAATGTAAGCAATATTTTTATAATAACTTTCGTGAGGATGATTCATACTTATAACGTTATAACGGTTTACTCACGCGTATTTATCGGGATAGCCCGACTAGTTTCGGACCCAACCGGAGCCAACTAGATAACTATGCCTATGAAACTTAGTCACCTAATCAGGAAGATACAGCATGTTCAAACTAAAAAAAAACTAAAAAAATATCCTGTGACTAAACTATTGCTTACATTGATTAGATTTTTGTTGTGTAGCCTTATAATGATATACAGAATATGTGGTTTCATTTAATGCCTCTCGCTTTTATCAACGTTGTATTTTTATTGTACACCACATGAGAATCAGATTTGACAAACATAAAAGTTACAAGGTCGCAATGGCCGATCTTATCGCTAAGAGCGATCTCTTACAAACAATTAAACTTATCATCAGAAATATTCACTTTAAAAAAAGCTTGTTAGGTTCATTTCCATGCAATGCAACATATTTCCGGTACCACAATGTTTTTTAAACTAAGAACTCGTGATATGTTTTCACTTCCATAGCTCAGCATGCATTCTGCTCGTATTATTTTGCGCTTTCGAACGGTTTTCTTTGTTGCTAAAAACAGTCTCCCGGTGCTAACATGCAAAGGCCCTGTGGTTATGACTCACCTGCCGTTTGGAAGCGCTGACAACTGTGAATATTTATAGTCAGGTAATGTAAACTAATTGTTTTATAATATGGAGTAAAGTAATGTTTCATAAATGCTTTTGCATTTTTATTTTTGATAGTCTTAATATTTTTAGATTATTTCATGAATTATTTTTATAATTTTATTGTTTGAAAAATTCTGACGAATGAAGGATGTTCTCCTTTAGTTGGCTAAATATTTAACGCAAAAACCTTCCTTTTTTCCTTATAATATAATATTATCAAAGCAAAAGCCTGACTCCTTCACTGTTGCAATATTCATTGACTGTCGCTATTATTTACAGACGTGTGGGCACACTGTTAAGATTAACAGAAACATTAAGCGTATCTGTATATCGTAGGTATAATCCTGGATAAGAGCTCTTCCTCCTTAGGAATTAAACAGTAATCTTGGTAATCCGGGAACAGGAAATACGTAGGTAGGCAAACGCAAAGCGATAACAAGAAACAAAAATAGCTATCGGAATAAAATAAGGTCATAATACGAAAATAACTTATTGCCACTTAGGCAAAGCAATATCATTACAATAATAAATAAACCAGGTTATACAGGTCCCACTGCTGGGCACAGGTCTCTTCCCATATTCCTGTATGGGGAGAGACCTGTGCCCAGCAGGTTTAAACATTGATTGGCGATTTCAGTTTCCAATGTTTTGAAGCCAGGTTTCCTCACTACGATTTTGATCACCGTTTGTCAGTAGTCTCTTAGAATAAGACAACCACAGAAGCCACAAGGCCACCACGACTTATACATGAATACAAATTTTAAAAAAATACAGCGATATTTGTACAAATTTCTCTATCAGTTGTAGTTGCTTTGCTTTCGCAACATACGTAATACCCCTGCCGGTAATTTCCTATGACGTAACAACTTGATTTTTTTCTGGCTTTTGTTATCGACTTTATTATTTACCGGTAATTGAAAGGTAATCAATTTCTTCACGTTATTTACTTTATGTTTATAAATCAGGTGGAAGATTTGATTTATTAGACTCCAGTAGGCCATGATAACATTTTCATGGGAAGTGGATACAAGATTGTAAACTTTTAAGACGTGTTTTGATTTATGTGCATTATCGATTACGTTGTGAACGTCTCTAAGTGGGATAGGTAGAACATAATATATACAGTTGCGTTCATTATGTCACTAAAATTAAAATAGTTCTTCTTGATATATGTCGTCAAAGATGTCCTTCTTAACTCTTGACGTCGTTTTACTAATAAACTATTTATTTTTAAGTCTCACTATATACGTAGGGCAATGAAAACAAATACTGCAGTTGAAATACCAAGAAAAACATGTTTTTATTTTTTACGCGACCTGGTATTTGAAAAGTAATTAAAAAAAACTTTATAATGTTTTCGTCATTAATGTGATATCTCAAAGTCAGTTTCGTGCATTTTTATTCATATCAATTAATATTTGAAAGCAATCATCCCCAACATCAAATATTTGTGTTCATAAATGTATAAAGCAGTCAAGAAAATGGCATGACAGAACAAGAACCTTCCAATTTGTACTTGACACTACCACTAAAACAACATATTACGGTAATAGCTGTAATTTTAGTGTTTTCACCCGTCTTGTGGTGTAAGTATAATTAGTTACGACAGTTAAACTACTAGGCGTAGACTAACATAACTGTATAATACTTGGAAAAGCATCTCTATCACAAGCGAGTTAGGTTGAATTTCATTTGTTTGTGCCACAGACATGCAATCGACCGATCGTACTTATTCTGCAAGATGTTTATTAGTGTTCATTAGGTGAACTTACAACTATATTAGCTAGTTTAACAGAATTAGGCTAAATTACTCTAAATTGTGCTTACTTGTGTTATTTGCTAATTTCAAAATGTCCTGGGCATACTTAAAATACCGTTGTGAAATTTTTTATCAGCTGTAGATAATTTTAGACAAGGATATTTTAATTTTAAAGACTGACTAGATTTAAAAAAAAAAGTTTTTGTCTCCCTTTTACCAAAACTACGCTCATCTTTTGTTTTTAAATTCCACCGTCCAAAAATGTTGAATAACATTAATGTTTTGCATATTATATTATTTGCTTTTTAAATATGAATGTTACAGTTGTTTTTTTTTATAACATCACGCATATTTTCCCTGCGGGGTAGTCAAAGGGAAGGGTTCATGTAATTGGGTCGGGGTTATCGGTATTTATCGCGGATATATCCTAACCCCGAAATGCTGCTAAAAATTTTACAACAAAAAATAATGGCAAAATATTTTTTGTCGTTTTCGTGACAGTTGCGTAATACTTATATGACATATAATAAAGAGGAGAAGGTATTCTATAGCCATAAAGCCGGCTATGCCTATGCAATGAACTCGTAAAGAAGAAATGTTGCTATCGTAGAATCGAAATGGCGCACTACACTTACATATTATGTAGGCTACATACATTGTAATATGCCCGTCATCCCTACAAAATAAGTGATTCATTTAAAGAACATAGTAGTTGGTACTGGCAGTAGGCTAAATAAGTTACAGGTATAAATAAAAATACATAGGTAGGTATAGCAATAATTAAAATATGAATAATTGTGAAAGGACTTGGCGGAGGCCTTTGCCCAGCTATGAGAATGTAGGCTAGAAAAAAAAAAGCAAGGAAAAATAAAACTCTTTATCATATTGCTATACAGCTGGCATGACTGTAGAGATAGTATTCGTAAATAAAACTACCATTAATCTAACAAGACAATCCACTATATCCCAATTTGTCATCCTCCATCTGACCCCGAACTAATGTACTTTTTTAAACAGAAGAAAAATTCTAGTGCACTTTGCAGGGTCACACAAAACCTTAAGCGATAAATCTTTCATAGTTTGCGACAGAAGTAAAGCGTATCTAACCGTGAGTTACGAGCTTCCCGCGGCAAATGCTTGAGGGAAAATATATTTTTATTTTCTAAACTTAGTTTAGTTGGCACCATACATACATTTTATTGGTCTTTTAAAGTTTGTTTCAAGTTTTTCTGTGGAGATTTCTTTAAATATTTTCCATGTGCTACAGTTAAAGTATTGCAATTTTAGTTTTCTTTGAGATACTTACTTCAAAGGTTTGCTTATAAGTCATTTCTACAATGTTTTTTTTTAGCGTTGCATAAAAATGTAGTTTCGATTTTAGTATGACGAATCAATTTGATTATAGGTACCTCTAGTCCTCTACTGCAGTGTAAGCTGCGTTTATACGACAGTAAAAACAGTAAACAGGTGAAACTTTGTTTTCATATAGAGAAGGAGCAAACATAAATCACCAATCTAAATATGAGGAATGACATTGTGAATTTAAACCAAAGCAAAAAATTCTCACATACCATAAAAAAAAAATTAAATACGTTCTAAATACATGTTGACATAACATTTACATAATAACATCATCTTCGTAAAATCTCATGATTGCCCAAATTTCCAACATCTCTTAATGGGTATCAATTTAACCTTCGCACGGAAAATGTCACGCAGAAAAAATATTTTAAATTACACACGAATGGTGTAGATCATTACGAATCGCGCCGTGTCGGTGGCATAGCCGATACCTATCGATTACCAAGATATTTATGATCCCTCGTATTTACTTTGACGTTGAAAAATATCAAATTTTAGACGACTGACAAAAAAACAACTGAAATATGGAAATGTTATGTTTATTTTTCTGGAGTTCTTATTTAGGTTGTGTTTTTGTTTCAAATAAACCATTACCTTGATTTTACTCCATAACGTATTTTATTAAAAATGTAACTCACCCTACAGTATCGATATGTGTATTTTTCTTTTTCAAGTTCAAAATCAATACTCGGGACTAAACACTACTCTGTGATCTAAAAAACATCTATTTTTAGAAACCATAATGTAAAACAGAACTGTCAAAACATGGTCACGATCTCATAAATATGAAACACGATCTTAAATCATAGTTCCTTCGATTATTCTGTATTTTGTTGTGTCTCAGACTCTCTATTTTCCGGTTCAGTAACATGAACGTGATAGAACATGTGACCATCGGCTATTCATTATAGCGATTGAACAACTGTCACATCATTGAACAAGAACTATTTATTTCTGGACTTCTGGTCGCAAAATACATTGAGCGGCTATTTTACAATTTAATTACATTTATGTGTTTTAGCTTACCAGCTTTTGTATAAACATAATTCGATTCTACCACGTTTAAAAATTAAGTACTGTCTATCAAAAATATCGAGTTTTTTAAGCAATTTAAGTTCTGCTTTAATATTTGCCTGTTGCCGAGACAAATTTTAAATAGCCAAAAATGTCAAAATATTCATTTAGATTATTACCAATAATTTAAGATTCTATACAAATCATTTTCACAAACAAAACACGTTATGGTAGAATGTTTTCGCAATATTCGTATTTTGAAATTGGTATTTCTGTGCTACAATTTGGCAATTAATTATGTAAATCACGTCAACAATTAAATGATGAAACAATGCTTTTAACAGCCTTTTGTAACACATGAGTAATTTATCTTAGTTAAGTAATCAACATAAATTATTAATTTTAATTATTGAATCGCATTAACTGAACGTTAAAGTATTTATATGAATGTTTTGGTAAAAGTTTAAATCTTCGCGATAACAGTGAGTGATGTCATATAATTTTTTCTAAAGTCTATTAGATGACAGTATTGGAATGATCATAAATATTTTCTAGGTATAAGAACAAAGTGATAAACTAGACATTACAGCAAAATTACTATGCTACACCAAGTTTTTGTCCCTTATTTTTCAAGTGACAAGCGTTGACCAGACACACCTCACACGCAACAATAGCAAAAAAAACACAATTTCCCTGGCACACATAAAACAAAATTTAAAGTAGTTCAATTGAGGGAACTCTGAATTTAATTGTCTGTCAACTGTACAACTAAAGGGCCTTTATTAATGTTACGAGAAACATGATAAACTATCTCCCGTTGTATCGTAGACGCTGACTGCGACGGAGTGTTTTCTACAGATTTCACGCTCACTAACCACGCCGGCAAACGTTGCATTTCTAACATCCAGCAAGATCAGTACTGAGATTCTTTCACCACGCAAATTACCACTTCATGTCATCTGTATAAAGCATATTTTTCAATGACAGTATTTTTCTAGTATCTTTTAAAGCTATACGCCTGAGTTAAGTTTCCAGTAGTTGGTGGTTTTTATTAAGTGTAGTGAAGAATATTTTTATTCGGATATAAGAATATGAAGAACAAAATATACAGTACCATTTAACTTTTGAAATTCTTTTTCATTTTCCTCTTTAAAAGCTATACATTCCAGAAGCCTGCAAAGTAACTTTAAGTTAAAAACCGTGGAAATGTTCAAAAAGCTTCTAAAGGTCAGCAAATGTAAGTAAAGCAAACTTTCAGTTAACTGAATAGCCAATCTCTCCCCATACAACCTTTCGAGCAACCACTAACATAAATCTGTAGAAAATAAACAGAGCAACCTCAATACCTTGTTCACGTTTGCACTAAAGCTTGTAGAAATCCCAATAAACTAATTGCTAATCTTGCCGGTGTAGATAAAATGGGA
Source organism: Chrysodeixis includens (assembly GCA_941860345.1). Taxonomy (NCBI): domain Eukaryota; kingdom Metazoa; phylum Arthropoda; class Insecta; order Lepidoptera; family Noctuidae; genus Chrysodeixis; species Chrysodeixis includens. The sequence goes on from OW796092.1 coordinate 2,525,695, forward strand.
GCCTCGCTTTCAGTTGCAGCTGCTCCAAATCCTCCACTTGTTTATTTTTGGTGCCCGCTCAATTGAAAGCTGAACGGAATAGACGGAGAGTAATTTTTGGAAAAACTTTCGGACAAAATCAGTTTCGGAGTCAGGAATTTTTAATAGAAGGAATTCGACGTTTCTAGAATAGTGAATGTGTTTTTTGGAGTTTCTGGCAGATAGTTCCTATAAAAATGGAAGTACTGGAAATAAAACTTTTGTGATTCTGAGGATGAGTATTTTGATTCTTGTTTCCATTATTTCAACTGTTGTTTTGGTGAGCCTTTAACCAGAGGAGACCAAAACATTATCCCATAAATATTAATGACAAGGAAGTAATCTATACCTAAAATATGTAAATAGTTTGGTTGAAACTAAAATTCCGATCCATTTAGATAAGTTATGCTACTATAGATTATACATTTGATCTATACCCCCAAATCAATAGAAGTGAAGGAATATATGTATGGGAGGGTATTCAAATGAGATGAGGGTATCTATAATGTAGATAATGCGGGTCTTATTGGCTATTGAAGAGACAACAGCTGGAGTCTACGGCGCTTCAGCCGTAGGTATTATGTACACAGATATTAGAGTCTGGGAACATCCTGCGATGATGACATTACTTAGTTTCTTTACCAAAAGTCGACGAAAAATTTTGTTTCTTTTTCAACCTGTTTTTTGTACTTAATTTATTTTTTAGCCGTTTGTTGAGGCATTTAGTAAGTATTTTGGGGTACATGTCGACTTGAATAAAGCTTCAATTCAACCTAAAAAAATGCCCAATCAATTGAGATCCTCTAAATTTAGAAGAATGTTTTATAAAAAAAGTTTTGTATGCAGAGAACATAATGGTAAAAAAATCTAAACTCTCATAAATTTTATTAATAAAACTATACAGTTAACATAAAACCTTATTTTCCATTAGCTCTTCTGAACGTTTCGGACGTTTTCAGCTGAACAGTCGAAGGATCACCGTAAATCGGACCTTTTAGGCAATTGGAACGAAAATCCTGAGTGTTGGAAAGGTCACTCTTTGCCTCTTATCATCTTAAATAATTAAGTGTCTTTGGAATTAATGAATAAGCTGGAGTTTGCTGCGTTTGCATTGCTTTGCTGTTTTGCTTTATATGTGGTATATTAGGGTTAGAATTTTGATACACATTCATTTTGTTTACGGCTGAGCTTGTGGAACTGCTAGTACGTGTATGAGTAGGGTTATCTTTCCTTTTAAAATGTATGTGGATAGAACGCTGGTTTTGGTTCAAATATAAGTATACCTACGTTTAATACTCTACGTAAAAACAAAATTTCGTTACATGACTCACAGCAAATAAAAACGCCAAGAATACGATCTGCCACAAATATTCCAATTACATTATTTGCGATATCTGAATCGAATGGTTTTCTTGACTGTTTATTCGACTTCACTAAGCATTCCACCGGCGTATTATATTATAGCAATCTGAACAGCTGTCAGTTGCTTGATACCAACTTGGTTACTTCGGTGAATCGAAATACTGACGCCTAGTCGCTGTTTCGCGACGCAAATCGACTAACTTTGGAAATGTTGCCTCTTGGATGTAATAATCATCTGTTTCTTTTGTGAATGAAGTTGTAGTATTGTGATATGGTTTTGATAGAGTAGTTTTAGGACCGTTACTTTGAGGTATGTTTTGTTAGACATTTAGTTGTAATGGAATATATTAGTTAAAGGTTGATTGCAGTGAAAGCAGTCACTGTTTTAGTTTAACCATTTAGAAAATTACCTTAAAGAAAAACCAGTTTTGACGGAATTTTTTTTCAAGCGAATAATAAGTATTAATAAAATTGTGTTTTATCTAAATTAAAATTATTTTACACTTGTAAGAAACTATTTTTTTAATTTGTAGTAATTATAATTATTAATTGCCAATAAATAACACATTTGACCTTAAAACCTTTAAGCACTAAAAAACCAGAAGCTCATCAAATCAACCCTTAAAGTGGTTTAAATCGAATTCCTTCGTAATAAAACTTAACCCTGCTATAAAGTCTGAGTAAAATCGACGCACTTAATGTAAACAGCGTTTACGAGGACGTTTCAAAGCGAAGCCCATATAAGAGGTTGACTATCTAAGTAACGGATTTCCTACAAAAAATACTAAAAGCTGAAACGCGTAACCATCGCCGTTTAGGATAAAGAGACCACTTTTTATCATGTCGATTTTAGTAGGCTTTTTGCTGTAGTTAGGATGATGTGTGGTGTGATATTTTGGAGGTATTTTATGATTTTGAATTAGGTAAAGTGTAAAATGTCTGAAGGATAGATTTTTAAGAAAGAGAATGAGTAAATATATGTATGGCGCGAACAGACAAGCATAGCTAACTTTTTTGGCAAAGTTTTTAAAACATAAAAACTTTTTAAGAATTTAGATCACAAATTAGAATTGAACAAATTAAAATTGTTAAAAGCCTTCACTATTTATATTTATATAATTATGCGCTATTTTAATAACACCCGCCACTTTTTTTCTTGACCTACATTTTTGCTTAAAAAAAGATTTTTCTATATTTAAAGCACCGATTCAGTGAGTAATTATTAGAGATCATTTTACGTTTTAATTAAGGGCATCATTAGCCGTAACGGAGGCGAGCAATTACCGGCGTCGCCGACAGCGGTACAGTCATGCAGCCGTCTGCCCACTGACTAATGTTTTTACCATTTTTCATAAACTTTTTATAAGGAAAATCTGAGAAAATGTTTAAGACTTCAAAACGTCGATGTTTGGATCGTTTATCACAAGTTTGACGTTTTTTGATTACCGTGATTAAGGGATCATATTGTCTTAATTAGGCTTTATTGTTTTTTTTTATTTTAAAAATATTATGCTAAGACAAATTACGTTTTTAATCCAAAGATAAACTATCTTGTCGAGCTGTTTAAGGTCAGTTTAGATTTGTGGAGATTATTTTCAAGTTGGAATTAAGAGAGTCATTAGACGTCTCGGGGCGAGCAATTACTGAGTTGCCCGCAGCGGTCCTATAGTGATGCAGCAGAGCGTTGCAAAAACTCTAATGTTTCAAAATTCTTTTCTCTTTTTCATCAACGTAGGTACTTAGTATGTGCATACAGGCATTTGGCACGTATGCTTAACAGGTTTGTTGCCGTTTTGAAGAACGTTGAAGTTAGGAAAATTATTGAGAGTTTTTAAACAAAGTTATGAAAATAAAAATACACATCTAAATAGCTTTAAGCCTCGTGATTAAAGGTGTTTTTGCTTAAATATTTTCTAGAACCGAAATGTTCTATTTGGATTTATAAAATTAAATTATATTAATTCAGCCTTACATCATCATTATTCCTCTGCCTTATCCCAATTATTATTTGGGGTCGGCGCAGCACGTATGCTTCTTCTATTTAGCTTCAAGTTTATTTATTTATTTTGTACTTTTTATACACACAATGTACAATAGCGGGCTTAATACCTGATTCTTTCTCTACCAGTCAACCATACCAGATTAATTCAACTTTTGAAACTTCAATCGGTTCTTAAACTAGCTATAACTTCAGTTATCAAGTGTGTCTTCACATACATACACAGTACATAACGGGAAACTGTTACTTAGTCTCTTGATCTCATAGATTTACTTTGATCCATCTGTAGTGTGACAACTTGAATGAATAATCATTGTAAATTAGAAATAGATCCTTATGGTAGTTCATGCATGTATTAAGAGGTCTAGGGTATTTCTTAGTCATTGCGTGAAAACTAGCCATCTAATTGATGTTAATATTTATTATTTATTCTTAAAAAATGCTTACAATACGTTGAAAGCAATATTAATAAAGTAAAAACGTGCAATTAAATTGTGCCTCATAAATTTAAAGAATGCAAAGAAGTTAAAATATCTGATGCTCATTTTAGAGCATTTTATACCGAGAAAAAAGCAATTTACTTTTAATTTCTCGATTATTTTCATTCAAAAATATGGCGATTCGCGACACCAACTAACACTCGCGTCAACCTGTTTGCAGGATTTAATTTAGCAACGCCAACTTTGTATATTGTTTATGCCAAACCCAATATACGGAAAGTGGTTGGCAAACACACACTAACATTGTTCGAAACTTTTGATGAATTTTCAGCTGCTTACAATATAGGAAAGAAAGTAAGTCAATTCCTAAGTTTTTTTACCTGTGCAAAATATGAACTTAAGAAGTAGGTATATTATTTACTGAAAAGATTTTACAAATCTACACTATTGACCATGTTATCGTTGTTTTATTTTTAAACTATGTAGTACCGTAGAATACCTACTTATAACCGTATACCTAATAACCGTTGCTTAGTAGCCGGATAATAAGTAGCCAAGTTCAGAATTTGTTAAACTATTTTAATACTTAAAGTATCCATTAAAAATCAACATCATTCTTTTCTGCAACATTAAAGCTGAAGATTTTGTAATACCAGTAATTTTGTTATACAAGGTGTGAAATGTTTCGTGATACATTTCACACCTTGTATTGTTAGGTATACCTTGACGCTTCCAATCTATAAATGCACTGGCTTTCCCATTGTCCACTACCATTGAACAGCGAACAATGCGCTTCCGTCGCTTAACAAATTTTTGAGCATTGCTACAATGGTTGAGCTGCTGAATTCATGTTTTTGATTCGTTTGGTCACCTGTGATTACTTCATATAATACTTAATATAATAATAATGCAAAAAAATGTAAAGTGAGAAAACAAATTGATGACTTCGACTATAATTAATTGTTTATTTTAACTTATACTGTTAGTCCATAATATAGTGTCGTGTGCTTTGCTAGATTCTTAAAAGTGTACCAATTAGCTACATAGAACTACATACATTAAAATCTTTCTACGTAATCAGACCATGTATTAAACATATCGAAAAATTAAGCTATCAGTATCAGAACTGCACTTTTAGTAATTCAAAAAACTTGTAACGAATTAAACGCATTCGATCAAGTTCGTAATAAATTTGCCGGCTTATTCAGACTAATCAAATTTAAACGTCATTCGAGTTCAGACTATTTTAGAGACAAAACTATCTATTCAATTAGTCTCTTTAATCTCTGTGACTTACAAGCGACCGCCTCAGCTTCTATGTATGGATGTATTATGCATATAATCCTACTTTTCTAAACAATTTTTTAATGAAAAAAAAGCATCAAAATCCATTGAGTAGTTTTATGGGTCTACATAGAAAAAGACAGAAGTGGAAAGCGACTTTGGTTTATATTATAATACGTAGTGAGTTACTTTATTTAAAACAAAGTCAAGTAATACAAGTTTTAATAATCTTTAAAGTCTAAAAAATATCTACGAAATTCTCTTTATAACTAAATCACGGCAAAAGAAAAGTGAATTTTTCCTAGTAACAAAAGAAAATTACTAAAACAAAAGAAAAACGTGTTCTTCCAACTAAAATTAAAATCTTTTATTTAAACAAGGCTGAAGAATTTAATTTTAACACAATTCTAAACGGCCTAAACTAACCAAACCTTTCTAAAACTAATTTGAAGCGAGCAAAGTCCTGTAAATACCAAAAGGTTATGTGTTTCACACCATGAGTCCATGAATGTTATAGAGTTTCCAACAAATTACGCGATGAGTTATTAGAGCGTGAAAAATTTAAGCTCCAGCAAAATGAGATAAAGTACCACGGGCCACGCGTGACAAAGGTGTTCATGTTGAAAAATGTACATCAAAGTAACATCGACCTTAAGTTAAAAGTATAGGGTGTATTTTTTAATAAATTCCAAGGTCTACTTTATTATTTTTCGTTGGACAACCTAATCGCGTCTGACCGCAACGTTGTTAAAATCAACGCTGTAAAAAGGAAAGTGAAAATCTTTGCGTGTTTATCTTTTTTCTAGATTATTTTCTTTTAATGTTTTAAGGACATGTGGTTTTTGTTAAATCTTTTCAGAATTTTCTATTTGTTTCAGTTATTTTTATGTAAAATACTTGACATATTTTATAGTCTTAAAAGGCTAGTGAATAATTAAAAAACGATTATTCGAATATCGCGAAAGTCGTTTAACTACCTGGAATAACGAAACAGAATGTTATTATTTGTCTGGTCCTGGACCAGATTCAGACAAAAAATCATCTAGTCTCTCTTATTATTTAGCCACCTATGTCCCACTGTAGAACAGGATAAAACATTTGCAAAAGAATAATTGTTGCTAATTTGAAGGGTCACATTTTTTTAACTTAACAAACGCTGTCTCATTATCGTAAAAAGGTTATATGTGAAGAGTATGTTACAATTGTACTTTTGAAATACCCGAACTATTAAAGGTTTCAACTGATAAGTAAGTTCATAAAAGAAAATTGTTCCCATTTTTCATGGCTCTACCTTTTTCAAACGCCCTTTCTATGGCTCTACACAATAATTCCTGTGGATGTACCACGAAGTTGTGAAAAGATTATCTGCATTAACATGGCTTCCTCTCGTATTAGATTGCAAAATAAAGGATTAGTGCATTAGCCGGCCAGGTAATTGATCACTCAGCTAAATAAATTATGTAATTCTTGTTAAAATACAAGAATAATGTAAGCCATACAAAACTTGTTTCGGAAAAAGTGTTTAATACGTTTTTAATATGCTGACATTAATGTAATCAATATGCATATTTTTTCATAAAAAAACATACCCTATGTATGTCCGGTTAAATTGAGAAATTTCCTCCTTGCAGTTGGTTAAAAAAATATGAAGATCAAAATATGAACAATATAAGAGTAGAAAAGTGAACGAATTGTTTTTAGTTTAGTGTTTACTGTTATTTAAGCAATATAATTATATCACATATTTAGTAGGTAGGTAACTTGGCATACTTAAGTCGACTATCGGGTATGTGACTAAAATAATCTAATCGGTTCAAAAAAGCCAAAAAACACGACACGTATTTTTTTTCGCGATAAAACAAAATATATGCAATATATTTTTTTTAATATAATTATCTGTCAGACTAATTAGATTATTTAAGTCAAACTAATTGTACAGTTATTTTCTCAAACTCCTACAAACCATAATTTAGAGTCGTTAATTCCCTCCCATGTCGTGTACAGACATTATTAAACCAAATTAATTAAAATTATTCGTTAAATGTGTTGCAAATGTGCGAATGTGTTTTCATTTTATTTTAAAACAACCTTTAACACTACAATATGTCTGCGGTGGTGGTGTTAACCGCTTGTGTTTTATAGTTGTGATAAACTGTTTGGCTTGGGAACCAAAATTGTGCAAATTTATAGCTATTGTATTAATTAGTTGGTTGATAACGTAATGTTAATTTTTTTACTAAATTTACTTTAGACCATCTAAACATTTTTTTCGTTGCTTACAAATATCAAAATTGATGGATGAAAACATTTTCAGAGTCTTTCAAAAACTCTACCTCTCACTCTTCTCTCTAATTTAAATACCAATACAATTTTCAGCAACTTTTTAAATGTATTTTCTCTAAAACTAAATATAAAAATGACTTTTAGAATAAAATAACGTTAAATATTTTTACCCATTATATTTTCATAAGGCATGTAAAAAAACAAAAGAACTCTATAAAAAAATATAACGACCACTTTCGCATACTGACCGAACACGATTTGAATACGGGTTTCTCGATAACGCTACGAGTATTGCCTGGTAATACCGTATTGAGACGTAATGCCTGCTTCAGTTAACATAGCCATTTCTAAGCCTTACCTTTCGACCAGCAATATTCTAAGTACTTTACATTTATTTAGCTCTCTAAGTTTTGCACGAAAGTAAAATGGTTTTGTACTATTTTTTTGAGTAATTCAAAGCGACGCCTGCGTCGCTCGTTTCTCTATCCTGATAGAAAATAGGGGAAGCACTTGGGGAAGGCCTTTGCCAGTAAGCGACAATAGGCTAAGAAAAAGACACGGCGGCGGGGTCGCGAGTCAAGCTATTGACCCCGCCGCCGTGTCAGCTCATGATTAAAGACTCCGGTTGGATCCGAAACTAGTCGGGCTATCCCGATAAATACGCGTGAGTGAACCGTTATAACGTTTGAGTATCTTACTAGTGATTTCAATCTCAATAAAGTATACAACGATTATTGGCAAAGATATTTCTATTGTTTATAATTATAATCTAGGTATTGAAATTGCGAATTTATATAACTTTGATTCGTACTTTTGGATCTCATAACAAAAACAAACTTCTTAACATTCATGCAGACATAAAAAGTGACGGATACATTGTACGTGCTGATCTACACGCACTTATGTAACTAAACCATTTCTTATTACAACAAAAACATATTTGAAAGGTCCATAAAAACATGATTACTAGAATCCCAATATTTGACAGTATTGTCGAAAAAGGCATTAACCGTTCAAATGAGTTCTAAATCCTTACAATCCATGTCATATTACGATCGTCAGTTTTATTATCCTTTATTATCGGCTATAAGGCAATAATACTTTTCATATCCCATTATGATTGAAATTAACTCCCAACACTTCACTACATCTGGTGTTTATTAACATGCTGTAATGTCTGTGGGATGCTCGCTAATGGAAAATTTATTGTGAACGTTATATTGGGAAATTCCTGGCATTCCAAGGGAATTGTCTCGATTGGGGCCTCTTAAATTCGGTGCGAGATAAAACGCTTTGTATAAGTACTTTGAGGTCTTCGATATTACGTGTTGTGTGACGCAATTTGATTTTGACTAGCGAATTGAAGGTTTTATTAAATTTATTGGTAATGTCAACATTCCTGACATTCTTTTTCTGTTTGTAATGTACACTGTATTATAGTGCTACAAGGATTTTTGAAATTGGATCAAATGTCGTCATGTAATAGAAAAACCATCACTTTTAACAGACAGTTGTGTTATTGCGGATATGCACACTCACACCCTCATGTTATTGTCATCCAGGTGCCAAAAGAACCCGATACTCTATAATTCTTCTTCCTATTATTTGTCATTCCGTTGCAGCCCAACACTGGGCACAATTCTTTCTAGCAGCCTATTTTCTAATCTACGGGGGTCGGCTTGGGGTTACTGGATTTAAATAAATACCATAGTCCATACATAACATGAAGCGACTGGTTCTTTGGCCTCTATAATTCATTTTACTACATATGCATTTCATTGCATAAACTAGTTTACTAAATGTATACTCTTGTATTATTTTTCATATATATTATTATAGAACTCAAAACCATTTTACCTGCTTTATATTACTATAGTATGGTTAGTTTTTAGTAGCACCTACGATATAGGAAATGTGGTTTAGATACAAGCAGTTTCGTGAGGTCACCAACTTCTCCGGAGGACTAAATTTGATTTGGTGACCACTTTACCGGCTTACACGTGGCGACAGATTGAGTACATAGGCGACAGACTAAGTAACATGTTATATTTTTTGGGTAATCGTGAAAAAAATAGAGTAGATTTTTTTGGAGATTTTTATTCATCTTTTTTCCCTGAATCAATATTTTGTGCTTACACTATTTGAGAAACTATTAAGCAATTCCTATATAAGATGCCAGTATCCAAAACATACGACCCTATGATAAAGGTCACACTATGTTCTGCGATATTTGTCACTTTGCTTGTCTGTTACAAATACAGCATGGTATCTTAGTGAGACTTTTATCAAACTGTATTTTTGAATACGGGAATACGGTAAGATGAATACGACGTTAATTTACAAATACAAAGAATTATCTAGCCGGTTTCACTATACCACTTAGTCCTATGTCTAACAGCAAAAGGAACGGTTTATATCAAATATTTATACACACATCCGACTCTGCCTGGATTACCACCAGGTAAACACAGAGTTTACAAAATTAAATTACTCCGAGTAGGAACATGGAAATATCCACATACTCCTTTTCCTGTGTGTTCGTTTTGACGATAGTATAAACAAAATTGTCATACATATTTTGGGTAAAGATTTCTCAGAAGTACAAAAATAATCATTCAACATCTCTAAAAACACGTTTCATCAGAAAACTGTATCACCGCAAAATTAATATACCCATTTCTATACTATTTTCTCATATAGTTCGTTCGTCTCGCTTGTCTTTCCGTTCATATGTTCTTGTAATGGAGGTACGACCTTTATTCCTTCCATATTCAGAGAGAAACGTGAGAGGAAATTATGATCTCTCAATGGATGCAAAAATATGTAATAAACTTTTATGTTTTGTTCTATAATGACATGGATTGCAAAGTATACCTACTTGTAGACTGTAATTTAAAAGATGTATGTAGACCTGCCTATCTATTATAACAGATGAAGAGTGTAAAACGTGTACTATGAAACTCCTAAAGCATCTTTTTTTAATATAGATACGAAGCAAGCGCTCTGATAATAATCATGAATTACAAATCTATCTTAATAGGCATGGAGAGGGTACAAAAAGTAAAAACAGATTAAAAATGCATATCAAAGTAGATTTTGTTATGAGTACTAGACACTGACAAACAAAGTCATATATTTTATTCATGCATATTATTATTGATAAATGACATTCAGGCACAGAATCGTGCTCATCACAAAAAACATTTTTCTTGGGTAGGAATTGAATCCACAACCTCCGGTAACAGTTAGGTAGGGCTTCTAACTACTAAATCAACAGGCCAGTCAATAATCCTACATTTACATAAAAAATACACATTCAAAGTAACTGACAATAAACTATGATATTTCATAAGTTACAGCCTTTTTACATACCATTGAATTTTGTGGCCTTCGCTCTGATCAAATAGTTTTATGGCGATATAAAAACACAATGGCCTGCGAAAGTTGTTCACAACTTTGATTAACAGTTTGTGTCCCTCGATGTATTTTGAGGTTTTGGTGTTTAGAGCCTTACACACATGTTCTCAAAGGATGTTTGTAGGTTGCATATTGAGTTTTCAACTTTTTGAGTGTGAAACTATGAACTACCTGGTTATTTTTTGAATAGGAAAGTTTATTCAGTACTTGATTTTTACTAATTGTCTTATTTTTTTGTACAGGTACAGTCACGAGCAAAAACAGGTATACACGATTAAACAATGAAGTTTAAATTCTAGTCAAAATATGATATATGAAATCGTGAAATTTTCTTTCAAATTAGGTATTTTATGTTTATATATTTAAAATATATATAACGGTTTACTCACGCGTATTTATCGGGATAGCCCGACTAGTTTCTAGATTAGTTTATAGCGCGGCAGCCGACATCAGTTCGACTCGCGACCCCACCGCCGCCTCAGTTCATGATTAAGGACTCCGGTTGGGTCCAAAACTAGTCGGGCTATCCCGATAAATACGCGTGAGTAAACCGTTATATATCTCTTAAATATGAATCATTCTTTCGAAAGTTATTATAAACATTTTATATTCAGCTTGCGACATCAGGAATATTCGATAACAGCTTCAAAAGTTCAGTCCTTTTTATTATCCAGAAATAAATTTAATAAAATGAAATCACATCTTTATCAAATATAATAATTCGTTTATTTGAGCTTCTAATATTCTTAAACACTATCCTGTATACAAATTTGTATTACTAAATACATACTCCGTCTCAGCTGTTGTATAAGATTAAATGAACCACAGTATCCAGTGAAGGAATACAGATTTATACAAGAATCTAATTTAAATGACGAATACAATCTCAAATCTCGTACGAGGTGTTATTTAATTAATTAATCCAAAGACAAGCGCTCAGTGTAACATTCTTGGAGTGTGCCTAGTCTGTATTTATTTGAGGCGGGTTATAAAATACACTGTTTTATTTAAATTTGAGTTAATTTTACGAAGAGTCTTAATTACAAGTATTTTGGTTTCATGCTGTGATGGTGCAAAAATGTTACTTCTTGCCTTTTTTATGTGTTCAAATCATCGCAAAGAACACCAGTCTAATTATTGTACTTTTTTAGCACACATCGAACAATACGCATAATAAACAAAAACAATAAATATTTTAATAATATTCAGATAAAAAATAACACAGGAAGGTTTTTGCCTTACAGTACTAAATTATATTAGAAATACGAATACAAGTGGGTTTGTTACTTATTGACACAACTACGAAACTGATACATTGGATAATAATATATAAAGACAGCTAAATGAGAAAATAGTCTAATTTTTTAGTGTGCCTAAAGCTTTCACAAAATATATTACTTTTTATTGCAAACCAACATCCAAACAAGTTAAATCGCTAGCAAAACCTAGTAATTAATATATGACCTACTACATCAAACCGACACATCTATTTGTCAACATGCGACGAAGCTAATACGTCGGAAATCAGGAACTGTCTTGTTGACTGGTCTCGTGATCAAAGGGCATTAGAAGTTGCCGCAAAAGCCTAATCTCCGTAATACCAAGGATACAATAGTCGTGATACAGATAAGGGTGTATGTTAAGCAAACTGTTTAACACTTGTGAACTACATAACGTGTTCGGTCGTAAATTTTGCTGTTTCTTACAATGTCTTGGTTCAAAACAAAATATTTTGTTGTTTTAACGCAAGAAGATATTAGGAAACTGTTTAAGCTCTTTTTTGTAAATTGTGTGTCGAATATCGCTTATTCTTTTCGTTTTTTTTTTCTTAGTTTCTCAATAGTACACGTCTTCGTTCACACTGAAAGATAATTCCGGCATTTTTCTAATATTTCCAAAATTGTTAGCATGGGTGAACTGAAAAAAATTACTTACAATTAAAAGCTTTTTTTAATTTATTGCTAAAATAAGTTTTAAACAGGGCATAGAATTGTTAATAGCTTTAACTTAACGATATAGCTAAGACCTGCGGGGTGCGATAGTTGGGAAACATACGTTCATGCAAAATCTTAAGCCTTTAAGATGAATTTAAAACTATTTTCAAGACTCAAATTAATATGATTGTGTGTGAGAGATTTTGGTATGAATGCCGCTTCATCTTTCGATTTTTTTTTAATTAATTTCTATCAGCTGTGTAAAGTATTTCATATGAAGTGGTTGCATTTCTGATCCTCGTAACTCTATATGTCATAAGAGAGAAGTCACCAGATAAATCAATCAAAGAACAAAATTATTTGCGCTAAAAATTCAGCCTTGAGAAATAAAAATTGAAGAAACCACTACGAAATAGCCGTACAATCCTCTTACAAAATCCAATCTTTTTTCTAGTAACGTGTTTTTGGCGAAAATAGCAAATCTTTTGCGAAGATAAGATCTCAATTACCACCGAAATTGCTTTCGATTGCATCTCTAAGCACGTTTTAAGGGCACCCTTCAGTGTAACCGATTGCATGAATATTTTGGTGACCGGAAATTGCTGTCAGAGAAAACCCTTTCATTGTATATTTTGTAGGAATCCCGAATTTAAGGGATGAATTTATTATACTATTTAATTGTGTACTGTGTTTTGACAAGTGAAGTTATTTGATAATGTGAAGCAGTGGTTTTAGTCACGGATTGTTTTTTTCTCTAGTTTGTTTTTGTTGATTCTCGACTAGTTTTAACCCCAAAAAATTGTGATAACTATTTTTACGTTTTTCTGTTTTGACGTTGCGCTTGATTCCTTCGCTAACCAGATTTTAATATTAGGATTAGGATATTATTTAATTTGTAGTTTTTACAAATACTTACTTACTTTAAAAGCTAAACCTTCATATTTATACCTCTTTTCAACCTAAAAAAATAATTCAGTAACCACACTACCCCAAAACTACGAAAAAATAAATTCGTAAACAAAAACCTCTGTAATAAAATAAATATACCATCATTTTAACACGAGATACCAAAATAAATTCTCTCACGGTAGAGTTGTCAATAGGTTTTGACGTTCAATCACATCTGTGCAAAGCTAACCCTGCTTATAGGAGCTTAGGGCCCGGTTTTCATTTTTTTTTTTACTTTGGAAGGCCGAAATATATTTTACCGTGTCGTTTTTCCTTACTCGGATATTCATAGCGTGCAAAAGGCTGATAGGATGAAGTGTTTTATCAATATTTTTTCCATCTATTTTAGTTTTGTATGGGATTGGCACCAAAAAGCTAACAGACGGAGGACAGGATAGGCTTAGTTTATTGATTTGTTTTTTTTTTTATATATCTTGCAAAATAAGGCAACAATAATAATTGGCGATTGGAGAGCAATGTGAAAATTAAATTGGTGAATTACTAATTTGTTTGGTGCCATTTCAATATCTGTTATTCGTGTGCTTTTGAATCGACTTCAAATAGGAGGTTTCTCAATTCGACCATATATTATAATTATGCTTTTTCTAAAGACGTAACAGCAGTTTCGTGATCACAGCCCCTTAAAACTTGAGTTAATACTAATACTCTTTTATTGCGCTATATAAACAAAAAAGATAATATCGCAATGCGCCAGATGTTTCAGATTGTTCTAGAGTTATTACAGGCTACAAAAAAAGTATTACTGAAAGACAATAATAATGATTGTCTTGGAAACTTGTTCCCATATTTCTAAGAACCAAGAAAATTTCTTCTATTCGAATGGTTTAAATTTTAACTCAATGTTATTTTATATGTAAGGTACATTTTGGGTTTAGGCCATTTATGGTAGGGAGCATGGGTAGCTGATAGATCATAAAAATAGTCATATTCAAGTTCTTCAAACGTTTTTACTTTATACTTACTCCTGAAACTGGGTTAGTTCTGTTTTTGATTTAGAATCGATTCATGGCTCGATCCTGAAATAGTTCTACCGAACCAAACCGAATCGTAAACCAAAATCGAGTTGTGCTCGAAAGTTATCGATGTCGTTAGCTGCATTTTCATTATTTTTTTAAATTATATTAGCATTAGCAAAATTACATAGACAACCAAAAGTACAAAAAAGAAAACAGAACTTCAATTAAATGCAAATCTTAATAATGAAAACCAGAGCATTTCTACCTTTATAATACCAAATTAACACCCTGCTGCTTTCCTTTTTGCGAGTACCCTCACCTGTCTGAGATTACGGCGTGTTATGATATTAATATTCGCGGTGCCAAGCGTGACGGATGAGTAATAGAAACTTGAATACAGCGATATATAGAGCTTAATATATTCACTTGGAAATGAAGGTTGGAACAAAAAGCTGATGGAATTTTTGAGTTGAAGTTGTTAACGGCTTTTTTGTAAGCACCTTGGTTGCTATAATTATGCGTGCAGACAAATATTGACTAGGTTCTAAGAATAATATCATGATTTCCGAAGTTCATATGAAATAAAAAAATAACGCATTAGGTTTTGTTATGAGACTTAATAACATCACTTGGAAATAAATCTTGGGACAAAAAGATCATGTTAATTTTCGAATTTGTTCACAGTTTTGTGTAGCCTTTTTGGTTATATAAAATTACTAATGACTAGACTAATGGTAGGAATTGACTAATCTTTAAGTATATTCATCATGATTTCCGAAGTTTATATGAAAGTGAAAGAACAAGTCCTGACGTATTTGATCGCGGTATTTACGGTCGTCACGCTGTGTGGGTTGAAGTCAATAAATATATTTTCACATCGTAAACATAAAGGTGTTATGGTCATGGATATATCGATAAACAATGATAGCTGATAGTCAGGGATGATATTACGTATTGATTTTATTTAGGATTATAACACAAAAAGGTTATTTTCATCTTCCATCATTGTGATCCTCAAGTTTCAAGCATAGATTAATTTTGGGGTCACTGCAAAAACTCTAGGTCACATTGACATCATTTTAAATTACATTTAACTATATCTCTTAGTAAAAATTGTTAACATAAGCAATAAATATATTATTATGTTTATCATTAAATTCATTCGAGTATTATCCAATAAACATCTAAATCACTCACTGTCAGTATCAGTTCAGGAAATAATGCGTAATATACGAACATTCTGAATTACACTGCAGCCACTAGACTAAGTATTATGTATGCTCCGTGCACTTAACGGATTGAACTGAGTTTAGCACTTGTGTAAATAGTAATATGGAAATATTGCTTAAGTGGGTACTTCAGTAGGATCTATTTGTTAAGTTTATGTTTAATATTATTGCCCGTTTTTTATATGGGAAGAAAATAAGCCTGAAATTTTAATCGCGTTTTTTTTGTTTCTATTACTCCTATTCTCTATAAATGGATTATATGACGCCAAAATCTAATTGTTCAAATCATCAATAAAAAAAAACTATATAATATTAACATAGATTCTAAATCTATACGTACACTAGCTGTTGCCCGCAACTTCGTTCGAGGAAAAATATAGTGATAAAAAATAGATAGTAACCGATTCTCAGACCTACTGAATGCATATACAAAATTTCAATAGAATCGGTCCAGCCGTTTAGGAGGAGTACGGTAACTAACATTGTGACTTGGGAATTTTATACATCACATTTACAAATTCGACAAACGATGCTGGTCTGAACAACAAAGACAACCAATATTTGAGCGAATAACCTGACTATTATAGTCTAGCCTCAAACATCAGGATGTACGAATGAAAAACCTGTAAACTTAAATAACATTAAGTATAATTCCACTCAATAACTTCGATCACATTACAATAATAATTTTTAACAACCATTCTTCGCCGAAGTTCGTATCTGAATGTCACGTGCCGATGGCATCTGTCCATTTAGTCCAGTCATTTGGTAGTTTTACCTGGAAAGTTTTCCGGGAGTTTTGAAAATTGGGTATTTTATAGATTTCGATATGCTCTTTTCGAATTTTAACTTTGCCACCTCGTACCACCGCCGCTTGCGCCGCCATTTTGAAAAAATGGCGCCCAAAAACGGTTTTTTGAGAATATCTCCTTTCCGACGCATTTTACGAAAAAAATATTTTCTACAAAATTAAACTAGAAAAAAATTCCTACACTTTATGTCTTATTCACATTTTCATAAAATCAATAGTTTTGGACGTACGAGCGCCGCAAAGTATTGTTCATTTGCACCACTACGAGTGTTTCGTATATTTTTGTTAACTGTTCTATTACTGCCGCCGGTTTTTAAGAAGTAGGTGTCAGGGTAATATGTCACTTTTAAATCGGGCCCTTTCTCTCGACTTTGAACGTAACTTCAACGAAAAATTTGTTGGTAGAAGCTATATTAAGAGAAATATTTAGTTTAGACTGAATCATCAATATACGTTTATTGACGTACAGTGTTGATTATGTTCTTAGATCTATGGCTTCTTATACGGAAAATTGTTTTATTTGTGACAATTTACTTGAAAACCGGCGGCAGTAATGGAACATTTTAGAAAAATTTACAAAAAACACGTGGTGGTGGCAGATGAATAAGTAATACTTTGCGGTGCTCGTACATCCAAAACTATTGATTTTATGAAAAAGTGAATAAGACATAAAGTGTAGGAAATTTTTTCTAGTTTGATTTTGTAGAAATTATTTTTTTCGTAAAATGCCTCAGAAAGGAGATATTCCCAAAAAACCGTTTTTGGGCGCCATTTTTTCAAAATGGCGGCGCGAGCGGCGGTCGTACGAGGTGGCAAAGTTAAAATTCGAAAAGAGCATATCCAAATCTATAAAATACCAAATTTTCAAAACTCCCGGAAAACTTTCCAGGTAACCCCCTTATTTTCTACCAAATGACTGGACTAATTATATTCTTCTTAAATCTTAAACTTCTTAACAAAGCGTTCGACTATTATAAGTCTCCTCAGCACAGTTAATAAATAATTACTATATCTAAATAAAAATATGTATTACATTGCAATAACAACTCTATTAACTTCCTGCATTAATTAGCACAATGTCACAGACAAATCACAATAGTTTATAGAAGTAGTTGTACCTACAATAATTATATAAAATAATAACTAGGCTTACACTATATAACACCGAAAATCCAAGACAGCCTTAATTAATTTTCCATTTAAATTGAAATCTTAAAAGTGTCTTTGCCACTTACTATTCATGAAACACATACTAATCTCCTTGCTGTCAGTTTCTGTGAGAGATGTACTAAGACGGGAGACAATTAATATTGTAGTCTGTCTTTGCGGCCGTTGTTTGAATGAAATAAGTAATAACTACGTTTGTTCAAATGATACAAACGTCCATATTGGGGGAAAGGGGAGATAATCAGCCCTAATATTGGTCCTGTCTATAAAGCATTCGTAAAGTGTAAATTTCTCCATATTCAGATTTCTCTATGTTTTCCTATATATTTCCAGACGGGCCTGTTGGTCTAGTGATTAAGTGATCCTGACTTCTACACCAGAGGTCGTAGGTTCGATTCTCACCCAGGTCAAGTATTTTTGTGTAGTCAGTACGACATTTTTTTCTGTGTCTGACTATTTTTTGTCTATAATATGTATGTTTTTAGAAGTATGTTTACCAGTTGTCTAGTACCCATAATAAAGCTCTGCTTAGTTTGAGACTAGATGTCGTTGTGTGAAAGTCGTGGCAAATTATTATGAATATTCTACGAAAATATGTATTTTTAAAACGCCGTTTACACCTTAGGTCTGGATGCTAAGCCAATCGCACGCATCCTTATGAAGACGTACACTTACGATTCAATATGAATACGATAGCATTTATGCTGATTGCTCTGGATACAGTTTGATTGCATGCCAATGGTGGGATTGTGGTCCTTTAGGTTAGACATTTGATTGGTGACCACTGACAAAGGCGATCGGCTCTTTTATCCCCCTCAACTAATATAAGAACAGTTTTTATTCATCATCTTCAAAGCATACGTTTGCCAAATTTTGTGCTGATTGCCATTTGCAAAACAATTGAAAATAGTCTATATTTCAAGTCGTTAAAGTTCAAATTCCATAATTAGCGGTAGTGACTGAAGTGGTTTACCTACAAGAGCCACGTAATGAGAACCGGACAAGGCTCACCGCACCGGACTACGATTGTAATTAGGGATGGAAAATGACGTCATTTTGATATTCAAGAGTCATTTGAATACTCTATTGTTTGTTTGAAATGTATTTCATATTTTTCAGTTTCTTGTATACAGTAAAGCCAGTGCCCAATATTCAGTAAATGACCATAAGCTTGAATGAAATGTGTTAAAATAATCACTATCTGATATTTATAGATATTTCTTCTCTATGCTTATACTAATGTTAGGGCGTATTTTAAAGGTTTGACTCTACACATATTTATTTAGGACGACGGTATTCTGTAACTGAGATTTGACATCATGGTTTCATCATATCAGTTTGGAAATAATGTTATAATATTGCCATCGAACCTAGTTAGGCGTATTTCCCTCTCATTTGGGTTTTAATATAAAATGGTTGTAACTAATTTTACCAGATCTGACCTAAACACACATATTTTTGATGAAAACCTCATAAAAGGAATCGTTTGCGATGAGATCAACTTTATATTAAACCTGACCCATCTTATCAAAGTCTATAAAATCGATAACCGTTAACGTTTCACTTCAAAGTTAGTCGGCTTGAACTCCATTCATAGCAATATTGTAAACTCGTAGTTCAACACTACTTGGCACTTAATTAACTATCTTGGAACCTAACAACCCTCTCGAAGAAGGAGAGTTCCCGATGTGGAAGAGAGTCAGCGCTCTACATTTCGTATATTGGCATCTCTCTTCCACAATACTAAACGGCCTGTTTTAAGAGCTAGTGGTAGGTCTTAACTAACAACCATCTAAAGCAAAGACAGCTCCCGATGTGAAAAAGAGACAGTGCTCTACATTTTGTGTATCGGCACCTCTTTTCCACAGTACTATCAGTTCTCTTTTGCAATGTAGTGGTAGTTCTTTGATATCAAACGTGGGCTTTCGCTCTATACTTTGACAGTAAACTCAATGGCATTACGACAGCTTAACCGGACATTTGGGACTTTAAAGGCTTCTATTACCAAGAGACTTTAAGTGGGTGATTGTTAATGGGAGTGTAAGTGGGACCAATTACTAAGTGTAAGCTTAGGAATTGGTCGGTATGCACCACTCCGTAAATGGTTTTTATCGAAAATTATTAAATATATTATTTTAATGATGTTTTAACTCTTTGTCTGTAGTATTGGTGATTGTCTTTTTTTCTAGTATATTGTACTGTCTGCCTTAAACTCCCTTTTAATTCCATTCACTTGAAGATACGTAAACTTTAATATTGTTGAACCAATACAATATTATTAAAAAAAAATGTCAGCCAAAACATTCAATTTTTTGTAACCTTATCTGAGAACAAACTAATTCGAAAGATTCAGCACACCATTCACACATAAGACAATCTAAATCACCAATAATTAATCTAACAATAAAATAGAGTCAGCATAAAAAGCAGGCATTTCCCGGTGAATGGGAATCGCTAGTCATAGAAATTATTCAGGCATTCCCCTTAGATCCGGGTATCGAGACGGATGTGGCATACCGCACGGTTCACCCGCTTATATAAGTGCGACCGCAGTACAGACAACGGTTATTGCATAATCCACTTGGTACATATTAAAAAAGTTGGCAAATGTTTGGAATATTTATATTATAATGGAATATAGGTTTTTGAATCTGTCCGCTTTCTTCAAAGTTTTATTGACTGTATTGAACGTTGATAGTAATATTTGGTTGCTAGTTATTATTTAGGTACCTACTTTAAAAAAAAACGTTTTGGTACCAAGCTAAGAGCTGTATCCACTATTTATTTTTTATCAAAGAGTCAATTTGACAAAGTTATACTTATAAGAATAATGTTATTTACATGATAAATTTTTTCGCGATAATTTCTTTGATTCTGAAAGCTTTAAAAATTAAAAAAGACTTGAAATAAATTAATAATGACAATTTTCTATAATATATTATTGCCTCTCTTACAAGGCTGGACGTCGAAATAGGCCGGCAAACGCTACAGACACAAGGCACTGTAACAAGTTGGAAACTAAATTGACTTTTATTCCCAGTTGAGTTGCAGTCTGAAATTCAAAGAAAATAATGTTCGTACGATACTTTTTTAAGATAGTGCATTTAATAATTTCACATGTTTTAACTGATGCATTATTAAAAAAAAATATAATAAAGTGTCAGAGCGTATAGTACATTGATTTAGTATCTCAATTTAGTCATTGATTGCACGCGCAATATAGTCCATAATTGTAGCCTACATGCGGAAAAAGAGAAAACGACCAAACAATAATTTTATTATAATTGACTAATTATTTACAATACATTTGGTCAGCATTGGCACTTGAAAGTGTACTTGTATACCCACAGGCCTTGCACAATGTTGTAAGCCTACAAACATTCCATGCTACGGTTAGTCGTTCACAAAATAACGTATATGACCAGTTTTAAGAATACGAGAATATCGTACGAGATTCTGTTTGATGTCCCGGTTAGTCCCGGGGTATTCCCTGGGACCAACATCAAACAGAATCCCGGAAATTATTTCATACAAACGCTTATTAAGTTCCAAAACATTTGCTTAGATGTTTGATTTTCGATTTGTTTTTCTACACGCATGCCATACAACGTTAAAAAGCTTATACTATCGCCCTTACGATAAAACACCAAAGACAATAATAATAAAATTAGGACTGTAAGTTGCCGTTGTGATAAAGACGCTACGCTCAATGCAGTGCGCTGTTTCACTTTCACGATATCAACATCCTGGCCATTTTTTTAACCGACCACTAAGAAATGGGACAATGTTTTGGCAGACTATTCGCGCGGTAGCTAGTAATAATTATGTTTATTTTAATACATTTTAAATCTTACACAACCAGACAACTTAAGAACAATATCAGTTGAAACATAGCACCCCGTTTCATGAAATCGATTCAGAATATTTCTATAAAGGTTTCCTTTGGCAGGTGAGGACCAGATTCGATCCTAGTTTCAATTGAATCACCGGTTCATTGTCCCGTTTCATTGAACTTTCTAACGCGATTTGAATACTCGAATGAAATGAGAATTGTTATCTAATCAAGATACGGTACCTATAATTTAATTCTAAAAATATTTAAAATACCAAAAAAGGATTTGATAAATTTATTTCAGTTAGTTTAAAATAAGTAATGGGTGAAATGTTTATTTAACACGTAAAATAATATCATTGAAAAAATATGATTTTCGTTTAACTGTTAATATTCACAAACCTTTCATAAATCAGTTCTGCATTCCTTTTATAGATCGTTTTTGCTGAGATATACACACGGTCGAAATAGTGGAAAATAGCTGTGTATACTTAATTATAATATTTTTATTCCTTGTATATTGTGTGATACTGAATCGTATTGAGATTATTTACGTTTTATTTTGTTTAGTGTTGTTTTAACCGTATGCTTAAGACAATATTGAAAAAAAACATCTTATTGTCAACATAATTTGAAATTAATCTCTATTGAAGTAAAGTTCTTTTTGCAATGACTTTCACACTTTTCACTTTATATAAAGAAGGTGTAATAAAAAAGTCTGGATTATCACTTCCAACATGAAAGCTTGAATTTAATTGATTTACTGTCAATGGATTTTCAATTCAAACATCTGAAGCAGTAGGATCAATTTCGTTTGTATTCAAAAGGATGCCATTCTCTGGATCACAATTGCTTTACCCGATACGGAAGGTTAAAGAATTTTATGATCTTCTCAAAGATTCTTCTAAATCCATGGATTTGAAAGTTCGCGGAGGCTTAAGTTGAGTCTTCCGAGTTTTGTTCAATTGTTTTTGTTGATATAATAATATGAACCTCTTCCACATCTGTTTTCGGCTTCTGACTTTACATGTTTAATCTACAAATAATTTATTATCTTTGTCTTTGGCTGGTGAGGAGAATTTCTTTCTGGTTCTTAGCTTTTTTAATAATAATATTATTAAAAAAGCTGTCTACGATTATTCTACATTAAAAGGCTTACATCAAGTCAACCTAAGAGAACCCTAAATAATAATATTCCACGACTTGCACTGGCGACACAACGCCATCTAGTCTCAAACTTAGCAGAGCTTGTATTGTAAGTACTACATAACTGTTATACATACTTATTTGTATACGTCTAAATACATACCATAGACAAATTATACAAAAAAATAATTAATGAATATCAAAAATATTTGTTAATACGTTTAATTTGAAACAGATTTTTGTTTACCAAACCACGCATTAGTCGTTCATTTTACAAACAAGTTCCATCTAACCTCATTGCTATACTGTAACAGCATAAATAATTCAGAAACAAATGAACACCTATGTAAATAAACAATCAGCTGATGGCACTATTAATCGGAATCAACCACTTAATCCGAGCTTTAATAAGCGGAGATTACACGTTGAATTGAACACCATCCGCTAATGAAGAGGGAACACGCGACCGATATTGCGAGTTTTAATCAAACATGACTGATGTTAATGATTTTATTTAGTGTCAAAAGCATTGATTAATTATTTTAATCATTGCTGTTTATTAGTATGTAAAGTACACATAATTATAGGCGACACATTGTCATACTATGATACTAATTTTGAAACAAGTCAGTTCCCAATTTAGTCTAGGACAGCTGTTATACTAATATTATTTGTTTTTTTTTGATATTATTAATATTAGTCATTTGAATATTAGTCATGACTGTGCTTCACAATTCAAGCTGATTCACTATTCAGTTGCTCTTGCAAAGTATCGATTTATTTTCTCGAAATCCATTAATAAATGAAAGCGCCTACCACTTGTCTGATAGCAAATGTGTTAGTCGTTGATTTACGTATTGCTCTTATCAAAAGTATTTCTGCTCAAGTTATGGAAACCAGATGATAAAGGAGTATGATTAAGTAGATAGCTAGTTTCTATAACACTATATAAGATAAACTACTGTTCTACTAAGTCCATAGCTAACTTTAGCTCCATAAGCTAAGTTAGGTATAACAGTTTGGGCTAAAGTGCAGTTCGGGTTTCAGTATAGTTTATTTAACTTAATATTAACTTACTTGAATTTGCTGTAGTAGTTAATTTGAGATTTTTACTCAAATTTAGTAAAATTGCTTAAAAGAAAATAAGCAAAGACCCAAAAATTTTACACGTTACGTTATAAAGAGATTACAAATACGTAGATAGGTTTCCTAATGTAACGAGACGTGAAAGCAATATAAAATCCTATTCTATTTTCTTTTTCGATTTCCCTTTATTCTTGTTAGCCTTTTCGGGATTCTACAAAAAAATATCATTAAGGTCTCGTAACATATTACTACCTTTCTGGTTATTGTAACTAATGTTTATGAAGTTTTTGAAACTCGTATTCCCTCTTCTTTCGCTTAATAGTCATAAACATCACCTTAATCAAAGGCTTTTTGTAAAAAAAATTGACACTGACTTTATTTTTATCTAAAATAATTAGTTCTCATCAAACTTTAAGTTGACTTACAAGAACAGAATCAAGAGATCTTCAAAAGAGGTTAGATATACAAATTAACGTCACTATATAAGCAGTTGTCTTGCCCTAATCAAGACGTCCTAATGTTGAGCGCATCCTTCCAACACAACCCACTACTAAGTGGCATTAAATTAGTTATCCGTCAGGGGCGTGTCACGTTGATGCCATAAGACAGAAATCCTTCCACCACAATGACATGTTAAACTAACATTATTATAGTTGTGGAAGAGAGATGCCGCTCTACACCTTGTAATGCGCTGTCTTGCTTTCACAACTACAATATTATAACTTTGAGATGCGGTGGCGGGCCTCCAGGTTCAAACGAAACGTATATTTAGCCACGAATTTTGAGGACGATACTGTAACTGAAGCGACGTGTCACAGGTTCGATCCCCGTGTAGGAAAAGAAATTCTGCGATCCACAAAGGCGTGTTCTGAGTCTGGTGTCTTTGTGCATGTGTATTGAATGTCTGTGAAACCCCCCGCGACACAAGGATTAAATGCCTTAGTGCGGGAGACGTTAAGAGAGAAAAAAAATAACGCTCAGTATAGTCTCTATATAGTCGCTGACGAAAGAATTTGCCAGTATAAAGACTAACTGACTAACACTATGAGGTGTAATGTAACAGGGCCTGAGTCGAGCATTCACGCAGTGTAACGGCTAATTGCTGGGTTCTACGTTAAGAGGACGTACTGTAGCTTTTCTCTGTGTAGAGTTGGTCAGTGCGCACCTTTACCTCAGCCAACCTCAACCTTTCCGTTCAGACTTTGACTCGCAGTGAGCCTTCTCACGGTCGGTGATCTACGATATGTTTGGTTTAAACGCGACCTAAGAAGGCACTAAAGAGATCAAGGAAAAAGACGTGATGTAATAATAATAATTAACAATGATGACAGTAATTGTGTGAGGAAGGTAATGTACATTGTTATTTAATTAATAACATTCCTTAATATGTGAGTAAAGTAATGGATTCCTATTTTGCCAAATACCAAGAAGTAGTACGAGATAAAAAAATATTTTCTTTGAAAAAATGCTAAAAGCTAATATTTTGTATTTTTTTAAATGTATTTATACACTTGAGTTCCTCTAAGCGAAGTCGTTTTTTTTTTTAATTGGACTACTAGCATATTTTGTAATTTTTTTAAATGAATTTAATACACTTGAGTTCCTCTAAGCGAAGTCGTTTATTTTTAATTGGACTACTAGCATTACATTAGTTTCGATAAGAAAATTGGTTCTGAATGAGCTATGTACACCACAAAACCACAAATAAACTTTAAGTAAGCTACAAATACATAGGCACTCCAGAAGCACTCGTAATACCAATATCAATTAATCTACTATTCTTATAAAATACTCTGGCTTCCAATAAATGAAGTGCGGCGAGATCTTTTACTGAATACAAATGAGATAACAATAAAAATTCGACATTCTGAGGTGAATTCAAGTAGAAAAAATTGAAATAGAATTTTAGCAGACTATAATTTTGATGAGCCGACTCGAGGAATGTTCAATAACATCTTTGGAATTATTTAAACGAATGATTTGAGTTTTATTTGACGCTTCTGACGTTCCATTCAGTTTTCGTCTGTTCTTAATTTGTTTTTTGTCTGACTTCTACTGCCTTGCTTTTTTTAGCTATAGCGCTTCATGGATTCTTTGATATGCGAAAAACGGGTCTAAAGTCATCATAAAATGAAAACTAAAATTTTGCCAGACAGTTTTTTCTTGTTATTAATAGCATACCAGTGTTATCATGTTAATATCATCCATGATCCAAAAGATGCATGCAAGCATGTTGACTTCACTTCTAAAGGAGATCGCCAGAAATCCATACATCGTTGGGCCAAATGTTGTACAGTAATCATTTATGTGTTATTTAATAGATAACTCACACACATATTAATATCAGAAAGTTTTTTTTCAAAATTCTATGGGAATTAGGGAGAAAGTAAGTTTTTGGGTGACTAAGTTAGGTTATGCGGCAGATAGTAAGAATTATATTTTATTTATTAAGGAAAATGTATTTTAAATACCATAACCAGATAGATACATTGATGTAACTGTTTAAACACAAATTGGTTTCAAATTGGTTTTAAGGGTTTTACTTTTCGTATGTTATGATTTTATGAACTTATGATAGTAGGTATTGGAGAAGCCGCGCGGGCTGCGAGACCTCCACTTTTGTGCGTCTGTGTGCGCGCGTAACGTATTGAGCAATAGGGCGCCCACGCGTTTTGCCAATTATTTGTACAAATTATTCTGATAATATGTAATAAAAACAAATATCTAAGAATATGATAAAAATGTTTCAATACATTAATTGTGGATAAAAAAGGATATTCTTTTTGGGGTGTCTGTGGATGTGCGTTATTTCCGTTACACGTTGTATATATAAGTTATGTATATAAGCGCACAAGAACGAAAACGAATGAAGAGATCACCAGAATGACGTGACATTGACGTTTATCAGCACTGACACATTTTCGTTTTGAAATAATCACCCAAAACACAATCTGAACGATGTCATTTTTAAATAAATAAATAACTATTATTTACTAAAACAACAACAATTTCATTCAACACCCTTTTTCCTTTTATAAATTATTATAAGGTTCACGAGAAATGTTAAAACAAGATTACGATATTTTTTTAAAATAATTCCCTTAAAACTACTAGTTTTAGGACGAACTTAAAATGACGGGACAGCTCGTTTACGGAGCTGGTTTTAGAATTCCTTGTAAATAAAAAATATATTTCAAATTGTATTTTTAGCTCATTACGGTAGAAAGTTATTATTGTTATAAGTTATTTATAATCAGTAAAAAATCTAGTATTTTTTTATATACATTTCGTTCCTGTGCATAGTTTAGCCCAATACTGGCGATCTCCTTTATTGAACTCAGCTTAACACCGCATTTTACATAGAGCGTCTCTTTGTCTAACCTGCATAACCACATTTTAGTAGGTAACAGTAATGCTTCTTGCTTCTTGTTTCTTACTTGCCTTAGTAAACCAATTCTACCAACCTCTCTTAGTATATCTATTGTACTAATAGTGATGAACTAAATAAGGTTTCGAGATGTTATTACTCTAGGACGTAGGAAGTAAGCCTGCCCGTACGAGTTCCATGTTAATTCCCTTACGAGTCTATTTCACGTTGAATTAAGTTTTCTGAATAGGAATAATTTACAGTGAAGCACTTAGCGGTTTGTGTCACTTCAGCGTAGTTTTAAGGACCGACTTTCATATTTTTGCCAACCTGAATTTTACCTTGTAGATGTGTGACATAAGGTTTAAAATCGTAAGTCAAGAAGTGACAGTTTTACTGAATTAAGCATTCGCAGTGACCGTAATTTGGGTATCTGGTTCCAGTACCCTAGTTTGGGATCCTATTCATTGAAAGGTGGCGGTAATTTTTAAAGATTTATGGAGGAATTCCTTTTGAGATAGTTTTCACACGATTTATCGAGGTTTCTTTTCATCTGACTATTTGGTTAAAATGGGAACTGAAAGTATGAATACAATATTATGTCGTAAATATACTTGTTACAGCCAAAGTGATTAATATAGATATTATGTATACTGTCTAGCTATTATGAATAATATCTACTCAATTTGGATAAAGTGATAATTCACACAAAATTAATCACATTAACTAGCTATTATACATAATATCTTCAAAGAATTGGATAAAGTGATAAAACAAGTAGATATTCGTTTAAGAATAAATTTGTATTTCAATTTTCCTTAAGCATACATATCAGAAAGATTATTTTAACAATTAAAATAACATAAGATAATATTTTCACCTCAATAAACATAGATTTTAACAAATAAAAAAAAACCTAACCTCACCTAATTTAGGTTAGGTTGGGTTTTTTTTTAGGCAGGAGTGTGGATATCAAATGAACATTATACCTTTTGATCATTAGCGCAAATGTTGATATAGCAAATAAATATTCGACGAACTAAAAATTATGTCAAACGACATTATACAAAGTGATGATTTTCTTAAACGTTGTTCGATTGAGTAATGTTATATCAAACGTTGGTCGATCAAACAAGGGTGAACCTAAGATAAAGACCGTATTATTACTTTGGCTAACTTTGACACGATATTATGAATAATAACTAGATAATGTGATTAATTTATTACACTGTCTAGTGAATTTAGCTATTATCCATAATGACTAGTCATTATGTATAATCGCTCATTAATCACTATGACTGTAACATACTCATTAACACGCGCTTAGTAAACGGTTTTCAAATCATCATGTTTAGTTACACTTAATAGTAGCCAATTGGACTTCATGAAATTTCATAGCTTTTTTACAAAATTTGCCACTTCATTTAATAGAATTCATAAAATTTAAAATTGTAATAATCTATTTCCATTCTCATTTTAGCTTTCATTCTCGAACGGCCTTGAAATTAAATTGGGTCTCCGTTAAAATGGCCGTCCTATAAATTATTGGAATCGAAATTAGTGTCAGAGAGATGACACATTGAACCTTCTGGAAAATATTTCTTGTTTGAAACAAGATTTTGCCCGAAGGTCTACCGTTACAATACGATTATTAGGATGATAAATTATACAGGTTAATGTGGGTCTGTTTGTCAATTTATAAGGCCCACCGATTAAATAGGGTGCAATTTGTTACGCCAAATTCAAATAAATCTCTAATTTTGTTTATTCAATTATTATGATTCTCCGGTTGGAATTCCTTACGGATTTTTTGGCCCAGTAGATTATCTCTCTTCCTATTCCATCTCGGTACTTGGCTTCATAATAATAACTTTTATTAATTTGGTATACATTAAGTGGAATCGCCAGCCTTAATTGATCTGGCGAGTTGATCAATGCTCAAACCTTTTCCATATTATTGGCTTAACTGTGTGACATTTACAGACTGATAAAACCATTGGATAAACTGCAAAAAACATATAAATTTTAGCTATTCTTTACTGAACTCTACCACATTGTCATCTATTTAAAGTGACAGATGAGCTTGGTACACAAATATAAACTTTATTAAGAAGATTACGTAATAAATTCAAATTGTTGTTCCGAATAATTTGTCCAATTAACTTTGCACAAAGTTTTCAGTTTGTTGACTGTTATAAATGTCATTTGATTTTCTCTAGTGTCAACTTTTAATGGGCAATTGCAAAGGACTTTTGTAGGCTTACTAACTGTTTCAATTTAATAAAGGAGAGACGAATTTGTTTGCTTATTACTATTGTGAAATACATTTAATTAAAATAAAGTTTTATGAAGTTACAGTATGGTAGTTTGTTCGAATGATAAGAATCTACTTTTGCTCGTGTCTCATGTAACATGAGTGTTATGAATATTCGTGACCATGACTGCTGTAAAAGCTATGAAAAAGCGCGATCTAAATAAAACATAAAATAGTTTTCCTTAAACTATAAACCCAATGCCTGTCTGTTCCTCTGTATGCTGAAATCTATAAAACGCAATGGATTTTGATGCGATTTTTTTGATAATTTGGTTTTAAGAGGTCGATCTATATATATCAGTGTTACACCCATGCTAAACTGGTGCAGTTCGCTAGGAATTTCAGTTTTACCTTCATATAAAATTACATGCATACACGGAATAAGTTTACCTTGTCCTACCAGATGTATGACGTCATAACTAAAATGTAACAGCCATCCCACTTACTAAAGAGGTAGTACTGGCCTTATAAAGCACTAAAGATGGAGCGAGAGATTATGCAAGAAACGGGATCCCGCCATTTTTCCTCGGCGGAGTAAACAGAGCGTTGAAAAAAAAAGCATTATGTATGACAACCTCCGTCTTGGTTTTTTAGGTTGTTAATCTTATTTTCAGGGGTTTTTTTACGTTTATGTCTTCAGGTTTCTGTTGCTGAGATTTTTTTGTTTTAGTTTAGTGTTTCACTAATGTATTTTTTTGGCTGATAATGGCTAAAATAAAATTGTGTTCGACTAACACAGTTAAAGCAAGCATCTAATAGGAAATATATATGGTGACCTGTTATACGTACACTAGCTACACGAGCTAGCTAGATGTCAAGCTAGCTTGTCTTCTTATTTGGCCTAGTCTGGTCTTAAACTATTAGAATAGGCCGACTCTTACTCCGATTTTCACTAGATAGATAGCTGCACACTCGAAACACAGTTGCTACGAGCGTGTTTTCAACCACAACATGAAGTAAATTATCAGAGAAAACCATTTAACACAGAATAATCCTCGAGAATTGTCCCGCAAATCTGCAGATTTTCAGTTAATCCATAGATCCACTTGTACCGGCCTCCACTCTGTATTTTCATGAATGAAATTAACCTCATAGTTCCAGTGTGGCTCCCTACAAATTCTTTCTATGCAGCTGATATAAATGTTATTGTCTGTTCTATATTACATTTTCTTTTGGCGTTCAGGCGGATGATCCGTTTAGTGTAATAGTTTGCTCGCCTTTAAATTATTCATAGTCTCCTTTATCGTACCGGAATACTTTTGAATCACTTATCAAGAGTTTGTTGTCGAACTATTCTTACATAGTTGCAGAATTTTATAGTTGAGTTTTTAAGGCTTGCCAGTCTTTGTTGTAGTTACAAACAATTGGATATTTGGACTAAACATTAACTGTAGAGAAGTGACTGCATTAAAATTTCATCAAATTTGCTAAATGACTAAACTAAGGAGGAAGATCTTTGTATACAAAAATGACTTTAACTGTTTTACCTACATATTTCTAGGTGGATAGTATCTACTCTGCAACCGTTATTTTCTATTCTTTAAAATATAAAATTCACGATGATATTGTATATTGGTAAAATCCACGATTTTTACTGCCACTTATACTGGCATTTAATTTTTATTTTCGGTATAAGCAAGTACTGAATTAAATCAGTCGAGTAACCAGTCAAGTAGCACAGCGGTATCAAACGCTCCTTGATTTAGTTTCATCCATCGTACTGCAGTGTCTCTACATTATTCAGATTTCGACGAAAATTTTATTCAAGTTCCTCCCAAGTTGATTCATAATCATGAATTGTTTTGGGTTTCAAAGATGGCTGTTTGCTTCATTTAGGATAACGAGTGGCTTTGGGGCCTCGTTTATGGCATTTTAATTGATGAGTATTGGTTAATGGTTACATTGAATTATTTTTCAATAACATAATGGATTTGTCAGTGTTATTCATGTAGAGTAGTAGAAAAACAAAATGTTTCTGTGAAATTTTTAACACTGTTCTTAGATCCATTATAGATTATCTGTAATTCTCAATTCGATTTAGATGAACATGGAGATTTTTTGTTAGAGGAAGAAGTAATAAGAAACTAGCTGTTGCCCGACACATCGTTCGCGCTTTCTTGCAGAACAAAAAAATATGTGAATCAAAAATACATGTTGGTCGATTCTCATTGCACATGCTTATAAAAATTCTTAATAATCGATTAAGCCGTTTTAGAGAAGTACGGGAATAAACATTGTGGCACGAGAATGTTATATATAAGATTATAAGTATTACCTATAGAATTATAAGTTCTTTGCCAATAACTTAAAGACTTCTTAATGTTTAATTTCAGGCTATGGATTAATTCAATCTTCCCTAATAATAGACGTTAAATTCGATTAAGAGGATTTAATAAAAAGTGGAATGACCGGCTTTGGTGCTCGATCACTCTACTTAAGTCAAAGCTTTCAAAGTAGGCAAATCTTGAACCGACGCCGAGTGAAGTATTTAATAACTTAACTAGTGAAGTAGACTTAAGATTAAGTTTGAACGGAAATCTTACTTACAGTTCCATTACAATCACTTTAGACATTACACTAATTACGTAATTATTGCATAACATTTGAGGTAGACGCCGCTGTGATTTTGATTTATTGCATAATCTTAACCACATTTTGATACAAATTTGGCAGTAACAAAAAAAAAATCAGTTTGTACCTCTAATCTTTGATTTGTCTATGAATCATACCGGTGCGAATACATGCATTTTTTTCTGCAATAAGCGCGATAAATTGTATTTATACTTTTAGGCACATTTCTCTATACATTACTTTTAGGCATATTTCTGAAAGGACATGGGAGTTACCTATAAAACTATATTTGTTGATGGTCCTCATAAATCTATCTTAGGTTACAGCCATTTTGCCGATAATCGTGTCGACGTAAATCTAAACAGGTTGTAACATGTCTCCATAACATAGAACCGGGTATGGTCAGTAACACAAGTTTCAAACACCTTAACACAAGATCAAACTGCAAATTAGCTTGTATTGAAACCATATTATCTTACCTGTTAATGATCACACTAAATAGTCTCTATACTCGTAGCAATAGGTACTTGTAATATGTAGTTTATTGCTTTTTTCTGTTTCATAAATCTAATATTGTGTGTAGTACATACTCTTTTTGCTAACTGTACTTCGGCCAACTTAAAGTAAACGAGGAAATCATATTATACTGTACTCTATCGTCGATATAGTATGCATATCTGTGCTGTAATTTCCGGTAGACCTAATAGAAATTTCCTTTTAAAAAAATGCCTTTTTAAACTTGCACGTATACTAATTAAATTTTTTGCTGGTAAACGGTAAAAGAAAATGAAGAAACTTGGATTCTAAGACGCAAGTTGTGATCAATATTTGCTCTTTCTCTGCAATTACAATAAAATCAATACAGTTTAAACTTGTTGAAGAATCAACTATGGTGTATTGGAATCTCAAATTATAATATACTTTTAATCTAAATGCGGTAACTTATTGAAACCTTAATATTTTTTTAGGGGTTAGGTCACCTACAGCTATGAAGAATAAAGACTTGTATTATGTACAGTGAATATATTATTTATATTGAAGGAGAAACGTGAACATAACAATACAAGATGAAAAATTTGTGACATGAGATTTTTTTTTATTTTCGACAGATGTCAAGTTCCAAAATCGATGAGAAAATATTTACAATTAATGAGGTTGCCCCCGATGAGGTTGTAAACCAAAACCTGTGTGGAGGCAGCGCCGCCACATTTATTCCAAAATTAGTTTTAAAGACCTTTAATTCAAGATTAATTTAGTATAAATTCTTAAAATATCTCGCTTAACCTTTGCTTATTAGAAGGTCGGGTCCTCCGGGAGTTTAATACGCTAAAATTTTCCGCTTGTACGTAAACCATGAACGGGGTATCCCTAGAGTTTAGGCTTCGATCCTATCTCACACATTTATAATGTCGGTTAATTTAGCTTAGGATTATACGGGACTAGTCTGTTCTCGCTGTTTTGCCTGCAGTTTTTGGTTATTTAGGGGAAAAGTCTGAGTATTCTCGTTCGTTCTTCGTTCCAACTATCTGCCTAGAAATTTTTATTTTAATCGGTTCAGTGGTTTGGTCGTAAAGGTTACAGATACAATTACTTTTTTTCATTTATAATGTTTGCATACTAATATATTCCTACACCAATGTCCAAGCTTTATAATGATTACTATCTGATAGGAGTTAAAGCCAAATGACTTTTTTAGGATGAGCCAAAACGGAGACTTGACATTTCGAAACATGGTTTTAAGTTCCGCCGACATTTCGACGCTTCTTCAGATGTCAAGGTCGCGGGTGTATAATATATTTTTAGCGGCATTCAACAATAGGATACCACTAATCGCAATTGAAAACAAAAGAATATCAGTCAGTCCACTGTGAAATTACACACACATTTGATAAAAATACTCGTTAGTTTTCCAAAATCATTTTGATAAATAAAAATCGACTCTATCCACTTCTTTTACGATTTCAAATTGAATAACAATAATCAGTTTCTCCCGCTAGCTATAATTTTATACGTACCTTAAGAACAAGCTTGTCATTGTTAGAAACAGGTAACGTTGAAAATAAGAGAAATATTACATTACGGTGAGTCGTACGGGATTTGACGTGATTTTGTGTCAATATTGTTGGAAAAACAAGTCTTAGGAAAGAAATCGGGAAATTGTTTCGTTCTTATACGTTGATTTTTATAACTCGGTTTAGATTCAACCTATACGATTATTGATTGTATTATACAGAATCACCAAAATGTTCACCTTATAACATTTTTTTAATGAATTTTATTTTTAAATGACTTCTTGTTTAAATATATTTGATGTTTTTTTATTATGTTCAATTCAGTATTTTACAACGATGTGTAATTATTAAGACAAAACAATTAAATGTTTTTGATACTTTTACTGCTAGTCAGTTCGATTCAAACAGTTTTTATGGCGTCAGCTTAACTTTCAGAGAGTAAAGCTGTAGGCCCAAGCTAGTATATAACATAAATATTCTACCTTAAATTATTTCATCATGGTATTCATATTCCCGCTATCAATATTCTACCGATCATAAATCACTTTGCCATCGAAAGCCATATAATTATAATTTGAGATTAACGACGCATTCATGGTGAACCAGTGACATTAAATCCTCATAATCATTTAGCTTTTGAATTCAATACCAGTATTAAAAAAACGGTTATATTGGAGAGAAATGAGCAGTTGAGTGATTACCTACGGACATTTTTTTGTAAAATATATGAAACTGAAATAAAAAGATGTATGTAAGGCAACCTGGAAAGCTAGGCAGTTTTTTTACTATTCCATATTTAATGATTCTCTCCCATCAGATGGGCAAAAGCCTCCCCCTTTTCCTTTAAAACATCTGCAATTTTGCAAGTTTTCTGGCCAAGTGAGTCGCAATTATTTGACGCGATCGTCACACCACCTTCGCCGGAGACGACCTCGACGACAATGTGTTTTTTTTCAGAATCCAGGCTGAGTAACTGAAAGTGGCCATATAAATCGTATATCAATTTATTTTTTCAATATCCCTGTGTAATGTTTTTGTACAGTAAAGAATAAATAAATACAAAATAATTGTACAGGCCAAACTAAAAACATATTAGGCTAGTGTAGGTATATTTTTAATTTATCAAGGGACACATGCCTTGATTTAATAATAAATGTTTTCAAGCCAATTCCACTCTTTTATTTTATACAGACGATGCCGGTTTTAGTATATTTTTTTCTCGATAAACCTGGCACTAAATCACAAAGGTCAGCCTTAATGGCAGTAAAACAAATAAAAATATAATAAATCGCTTCCATGTGTTAAAAATATAAAATACCGTTGTTGTTTCACGTGAAAATAATTAACTGTGTGTACCTCGTTTTGCTGCTTGATTAAATACCAATTACCGAAGCTATAATGTATCATGTGTGTTGGCATTTATTAGGGGCTTAAAACGGTAAGTGATTATGTATGATCATGGAACATTATTAACCTTGATTTATTACTGCTGTTTGAATTTATTTGTGGATAGGTAATGGGGGCAGGTAAATTAAATGAGTTGTGAGTGTGTCGTGATATAGTCGTACTGCTATGTGCAATACATCATTTGATTATTATATTGACTCTACATTTTGTGATAAAGACAAAGGGAATTTTTGAACCATACGTATTATCATATGCCACGCAATTGTGTTATCCATCCGAATCACTATACCTACATCAAAAATGTCAATTGAAGTATTTTATAATGAGTGTAGTATTGTAATAGTAATATACGCCTGCTGGGCATTTGCTTCTTTAAAAGACCTACAACACAACTTGGAATTTTAAGGAGTAAATATACCAAGACATAGTTTGAGCTTAAATTAATAAAAATATTAGAATTAACAACAAAATATCGTACCAGTTTACAAAAGCTACGTTGTATAAAAATTAGTAGAAAATTATTTAAACCAACTTCGGATTACAACGTGTATCTCTTGGTTGTTTATGTTTAATTATTCTGGGTAGCTGAGCTGTAAAAATAATAATCGTAATGCTAAAACATTATAAATTTTAGTTGAAAATTTCACTCTTTTAAAATAATATTCTAAGTGTTTTAACACAGCAGTAATGTCTAAGCAAAAAATAATATTTTATCTAGTATTTTATGATTATAACATGTGTAAAATAAATATTAAGAGCAAGTACCAGTGTTTCACTCAAGTTTATGTTTATGTTCATGAGCTGTCATTGTATTTAGTACTAGCTGTCGCCCGCGCAAAAGTCGGTTATAACCGTAAAAAATATAATTACTTTCCAACAACTATCGTTATATTTTAGTCAATATTATACAAAACTTAACAAATTATATACTAAAACCTTCCTTGAGAACTATTCTATAAATTGGTGAAAAGAACATGAAAGTTGGTGCAGCAATTTTAAGTTTATCGCAAATAGACAGACATTTTATCGGCGGAGGACTTTGTTTTATAATATGTAGTGATCTTGTCTTATAAAAGCGAATAGCGCACAGTATTTTCGAAGAACAATATCATAATTTTGAGATAGTAATTAGTGTATTTTTCTTTCCCCAAAATATTTAATACTATTGACAAAAACACTTTCAAATCATAATCATCGTAATCATCTTAAACTAAAATTAAGCATATAAAACATCGGTGTAAAACCTTAACCTATAAAATATACCATACTACGTATAGTCCAACCTCTTTGGATCTAACCTTTAGGTGCCGTTGGGTCGTGTCGGCCACA
Source organism: Chrysodeixis includens (assembly GCA_941860345.1). NCBI lineage: Eukaryota > Metazoa > Arthropoda > Insecta > Lepidoptera > Noctuidae > Chrysodeixis > Chrysodeixis includens. The sequence continues at coordinate 2,562,628 of OW796092.1, forward strand.
AAACGTGTTATCGAGTCACTGAACATGACAAAACAACCTCCACAAGTCACTCTCACACGAAGTTTTTCTAAAAACCTTAACCCTTTGAAAAGGAAAACATTGACCTCTATTAGAATACATTGAATTGACTAATAAAACTAAGCTTAATCTTATCATAACGTAAGTTATCATTTGTTAACAATTGAGGCTCTTGATCTGAATATGATTGTGCCTAGTAAAGTAATTATAGAGAAATTGGTTTGTGTTTAAGGTCATAGAAGTTTCAATGACCCTTTTTTGAAAACACGTTTATTTGTGATCAGCGTCAATATAGCTAATTTAAAGACTCTTATTTAATCGAAGAATAAGTAACGAGTAGGTAAGCGTATTTTAATACAAGTCTGAAAAGGGAAAGCAATGAATATAGGTGATAGTGTTGTTTTACGACCTACAACGAATTCCTAAATACCAAAGTTTCGCTTACAAAAGGGTAGGTTAGCTATCTCTATTGCCGAGGCATTCTGAGTTATTTGCAATTAAAATACCATTTTAGTTATGTTTTGGCAGAACCAGGCAGAACACACTATTCAAAGACGCATTATTAAGACAATAGGTATATTAATTAGTTAACCAATAAACGCTATGAGATTATTTTAGTTTTCATATTTTTATTACTAATTTACTTTTTCTTTTTTTCCAGGTAACCAACTCAATAAATCCCGTTAAGATTTTGTCCACCCGTAAGTAAATTTGGTTAGTAACCCGTAAGTGTTAAATTAATAAGAAACACGTCAACACGAATCACTACAATTATTATAAACTACATACATCTATACTAATATTATAAAGCTGAAGAGTTTGTTTGTTTGTTTGAACGCGCTAATCTCAGGAACTACTGGTAAGGAATCGAAAAAATCTTTTTGTGTTGAATAGACCATTTATCGAGGAAGGCTTTAGGCTATATAATATCACGTTGCAATTATTAGGAGCGAAGAAATAATGGAAAATGTGAAAAAAACGGGGAAAATTGTTCATCCTTGAGGGCTTCCGTTGCGTGCGCTGCGAAAACGGTACAAGATACACACAATATATTATTATGTAAGAATTATTCCTATTGAAATGATCTAAAAAAAGTCCGCGACAGTATATATCTATCTTTTAAGATTAACTCACTAGAACCGTTTTTATGGTAATCAAATTCGATCGAAATTAATGCATCAGCGCACAGCCCAAACTACTGGATGGATCGGGCTAAAATTTGGCATACAGGTAGATGTTATGACGCAGGTATCAATTAAGAAAGGATTTTGATAAATTCTACCCCAAGGGGATAAAATAGGGGATGAATTTTTTTATGAAACTTTGTCAAAATTAAACCGATCGGGCTGAGACTTTACATGCACATAGGTACTATAACGTAGGCATCCGCTAAGAAAGATTTTGATAACTTCCACACATAAAGGGATGAAATAGGGGACGTTTGTAGAAATCTTCTTAGATTTTTGACTAGCCATGACTATAAACAAGTCTCAGGGGAAAACTCTCAAATTTGCGGGTATTGACTTGAGAGAACATTGGTTCTCTCATGGGCAGTTCTATGTTGCTTGCTCACGAGTAAGTTCTCCCAGTAGCTTGATAGGTTTAGCGCCAAATGACAAATTAGTTAAGAATATTGTGTACAAGGAAGTTTTGTAGGCCCTAATTTTTTACACTAACTTGCTTAACAATAATACTTCTTAACGCGGGCAAAAGCTAGTATTATATATAAATTATTGATGCTCAACGCATAGCGCGAAGTCTTACTTTAAAAAAGAAAGAGGTAGGTCTTTCATAGATTTATTAAATTATTGTTGGTATAAGTTCATTAAGTTATTAAAAATTAAACAGCCAGAGGCACTTTCATGTTATTGTTAAGACCCTTTGACGGAGTACGTTAATACTCCAGACAATTGCTTGTATAACAAACTATTGGAACGGTTCCCGGGGCAAATCAAGTTTTGATCCCTTTTGGTTCTTTGTGATCCAGTTTCCAACATTTTCTTTTCGATCTCAGTGGATTTTGCTTCGCCTAGAAGGGTTTAGAGTTAAGTCCTAATTCCTTTGATTCTTTTTAGTGTTTGTTAGTCGAAATTGACAAAATGCTTGGCTAAAAATTAAAGCAAAACTATTCTGGGTTTTATCTTTTTGACATCTTGGCATAGGCTGCCAGATTAGTATGTCTAGTAAATTTAATATCCTGCACTTTACAAAATATTAATCGTGAACCATCAATTATCTGGATCAAAAAAAGGGAAACTGCAAAGAATTGCTCATGTCGTTGTTAACTATTGGAGCCTACAAATTTTACAGTTTCGTGTATCTTCTTTCTGTGTGATTGTAGTATTTTATAATATTTTTTTATAGTAAAATATTTCAAGGTTGCAATAATTTATTCATCTATGAGCTATTCACATTTAGTAAAATCATTAACGCCGTTCGAATCGATGAAAATAATGTTCCATACAAGCGACACGTCATATTATTATGACTTATGACGAAAAGCTATCTTGTATCATTAATTATTTGTTGCTCAACAAAGATACTGAGAGATTAATTTTAATAAAACCTTCGAAACAATTTATCCCGTGTTTTCTTTAGCTTCATGCAAGCTATACATTTCATGTAAAAGGACATACAAAATGGACTGGAATGCAATTGTATCTTCAGTCTTGTTGTTTGTTACAAAAAGGGTGTTTGTTTAAAATTACTGGAATTTACTTTCACGTAATCCCCTTTTTAATGTTTTAACACCATTTGCTCTTGTATTTATTCTTGTTTTTAGGAATGCTCTGTATTTTTGAGTTTAAACGTTTTGTATTTTAGAAATAATGATTGCGACTTTTTTAACTGAATACATTAACGAGTACAATGATCTAAGAACTTTTTGATCAGGATGTGACCTTCACACTTTCTTCTTAATAAGTTTTTGAATCAAATGAATATTTTACTTAACATTCCCTAATAATGTAAAGGTCATATAAAATTAAACCGTACATTTTTCCTTAATTTAACTTCATTCATTGTTCGCCTTTTTCAAACAGTTCTTTTTCAATTTCTGAGGAAATCATAGTTTTAATTCCATAAGAACAGTGTATGAGGTAAGCGCTGATACCCTTATCTCGTAACGCCATCTAGCGAATTTAAGTTGAATCATTTGGATGGCGTTGCTACCAACAAGGGACGTTGAAAGCAGCGCCACCCCATTCAACTACTGTAAACTAGTATATTCTCTTTCAAGGAAGCTCTAACCTCAACTGGTAATTCCGTCACCCTCCGAGAGATGGCGTTTCAAAAGCTTTTTGTATACACCTAGAATTTACGTTACTCGTGCGTTACGCTAACAATTCTGCCTATTTTAAAAGCAGTATTGTATCGGGTATGAGACAAAAACTGCTTAATTCTAGAAAATTAAATACTTTATTTAGGAGTAACTACAATTTCGCGTAGTTCTTTTATCTAGCAAACAAGACACGCACATTGCAATTATGTCAGCATCGCATATGAACATTAAAAGACTACTTCGAAATGTTTTGCAAGTTCCTGTTTGTTCCACAAATTGTTTTGAACCTTATAATTTTATTTTGTGAAAAAAGTTCCTAATTTAAAATCGTTTTTTGTTTAAATTATAAGGACCTTTGGCATGAGGGTGACTTTATTTTTATTTATTTTTTACATCGGAGCAAACATCCCATAATGTTAGTAGATCATATCAAACATAGGGCACGTGGCCGTTGGTGCGCTTATTCACAACAAGAATCAACTCAACTGTCTTTAGCAAGTGATGGTTTTTTTTTGTATAATGGTATTAGTTCCAATTTCGGCCACGTGGCAAAATATCCTTGTGACTACTAAGTTTGACTTAACATCTTAGAATTTATGCTACCCTAGTATATTTCGGGGATGACTCAACCCTTTCTTGGTTATCACCGGCGTCACCGAAATCTTCTCTAGTAGACATCACGTCCGACAGATGGTGTTATTAAAACCTGTCGTAAACTTTTAATTTTGTTACTTACAACTAGATACGTGTAAAGAAAACTTTTTAAGCCAAAATTCAAAAAACGTAAACTATTTAAATAATGCAAACCTTGTTAAAATAATGCAAAAAGGTCTCAAAAAGAAATGAAAGACTAATTTCTAAGCACAAACTAATAATTCATTGGTGTGTCATTACGCCAATTTATAAACAAGCGCTGTCAGTCGCACGCACACATAGTGTTGAACACACACAACAACATGGGTTGAAATTAATATCTATACCAACCCTCTACATAGATAAGTAAAACATGTCTGACGTCACCAGAGTCACCCCAGAATACGTCACAGCCCTTGTCAAACTCCGTCGCATTCATGGTACCCTAGTACAAATTTTCGTAAGGGTGAAACTTCCCCTAGATTTCGTCGCTACGAGCTACGCACCCCCGAAGAATTTACTGTGTAGCAAGTTCGTAGCGAATTGTGTGCTACGTGCTACGAAATTATTGACGGAATATGAAAAACCTACATAGTCGTATAAGGAATTCCAATTTCTTTTAATATTTATCTTTGTTCCTTGTTGGTCACAACATTTTGTAGTAATCGTATGCATATAATATGCATTTAAAAAATCGATCTTACAACGTTTAAATATTTGACAACGTTGATTTATTGTACTATAATCATTTCATTAAGTAGCCACTCTTAGTATTCATGTTATCGTGTAACTTAAAACCCTAGACTTCAACTAATGGCCGTTTTCAATACTCTTTCTACATAGATAGAATATCGCTATAATTTTTTAAAAAGAATTACTGATATTTCTACATTATTTTCCTATAACTAATATCATATTCTACAGTTGATCCATTCCACGCCGCGCTTGTACCAAAAGGCAGTTCTAGTTCTCGTGGTAACGTCAGTTTTAAGCAACCCTTAGAACGTATGTTGCCCTGGTACTACAGATCCCTGACCTCCCCCAACTGGTCGATAAGGCTGTATGAAAAATTGCGTTGTGTTTGGAAAACCCGTAGTGGAACCAGTTTCGAGTTTCCCTACTGAGAGATTTTCATCATCTCCTATAACTTATGCTGCCCTGGTACATCTGATCTACGACCTCCCACAACTGATCGATACATCTTGACGTAAAGAAATTACAACTTCAAAATAATTTTATAGGTATGGAAAAAAGATGATTTCAAATGATGATGATATGAATAAAATGTTTGTATGTATTGATTCAAATGTTTTATTGTAACGTTGTCTATAAATATCGTTATGCTTGATGTTTTTAGCATTGTTGCGAACAATATTGCATTTTAGAAATCAAATAAAAAAATATTTTATTCGGTACAGTATTCTGTCATTCTTCTTGATTTTGTTTTTTTGTTCAACGCTAGCAAATGCGCGTTGGGGGAGTAAATGATCTACGAGTACTAGGGTAGTATAAACATTAAAGAGTTTGTACCGAATCGCCAGTTGTTGTTGTTTGAATTTTCCGAGCAAAGACGGCTGCAAGAATAAACTTTACGAATGTTTCAAACATTCAAAAAATAACTTTATTTGACGCTTATTTTCATTATTTTATGTAGTGTAATATTTACTGTAGTAATTTCACAGCACACAGAACTTTTAACAGCACTTTTTTTACATAAGTGTGATGTATTTACATCCGTTACTTTCGTTATGATGCCATAATTACTTACGTCTTTTAAGTAACTAATTCTTGTGTCAAGTTTAGGTTTCTATTAATAAGTGTTGTAAAACGTAAATTTCAGTTTGTATAACTACTGATTAAGTTTGTAGTAAAAATGTTAGATTTAAAGTAAACGTTTAAATCTAATATTTAGTTTGTTTAGATAGTATTGTAAATTTTCTGACATAACTTAAAAATATTAACTTTGGCTTTTCTTCCTCGACCCGATTTTCTCTAACCTCCTCTCGAATATGCAACCCTGGTACGTTTGACCGGAGCAATGAAAAACTTGGGCGGACTGCAAACAATTGACGGTCACTTCCAACTTTCCCCTAAGTGGGAGCGAGACGGGAACAAAACAACCCCGTAACCGCCCCTCTCTTTCTATTTCTCTACAAAGGTTAAATATAGAAGCTGATATTATATCCTATATTGCTGCTATCCTAGTACATTTGACCGGAGAATTGTAGCGTTTGGTTGCGTTTTAGCGAAGGTCGAGGCTAACCTTGAGTCGGTAACATAACGTGATAATGGCGTAGGCAGAGATGGCAGATGGAGTGGTAAATAAACGAAATTCTGTACTGCTACTTAATAATATATTTGCTATGCGTTACTTAGTATTTCAGAGATGAAAGAGAGAATTGAAATACTCATTATCAAAAATTAATAAAAATAAAAAATTGTATAATAAATAAAATAAATGATTTTTTCTCTGTCTCCAAAGAATTTATATTATTGTTTGAAAGACAAAAATAGGAATATTTCTTTTTTATTAATTGCAAAAAAGTTTTTAGAATAGAGTCATGTCAGAGTCAACAACTCCAATGAGCTCACATTGTTTTATTCGGAGGTAAAAAGTAAGAAATAAAGATATAACTCGCGAAACGCGTCTTTCAAGATACATACAACAAATAACATCGCGTCATAGCGCCAGCTAACGACGAGTTGGGGGAGGCAGCTGTTCTACTTAACTAGGAAAGCAGAAAACTCGAGGAGGTTATGTCGTTTCCATGGGAACCGCGTCCTAGAACGTCCTAGAACTAGTCCTTCCAACATGGCGTCAGCTGTTAACAACCACGATGGGGGTAGCGAATGGCGCCAATTCCAAGGCAAAAAAATGTAGTTGCAAAGTTAGACTTTGTTGCTAAACAATGTTCGACTCGATCACGTCTCGATCAAACGAATATTATCGACTTATTCGCTAAATCACTAGGGCACCATAACTGGGAGAAGGCGAAGTTTATTGAAAATGACAAGTCTCATGTTGTGCTTGAAAGAAAACGAACTTTAATTAATTTCGTTGTTTATTAGAAGATCAAAAGCTTTCGAGATGTTTTATTTTGTTTTAAATTCAAATAGTGAAAGTGTAGCAAAAATCTTTTAAGTAACTTGGGGCATTCAATTTTGTTTCGCGCTATTTTAGGGGTGAAGTATCTTAGCGCATGCGCTAACAATCTCCGCCCCTAAAATATAGTCCTGTCTCTTTTTATCCTCCCCTAGCCATTTGGTACTACCGACAAACCGCTTACTCATGTCTGTTCGCCTAGTACCAAGTAGACATTTTCCGCTCTAATCGGGATTTTCAGAAATCTATTAAGCCAGGCGCGAATTATGTCTTCGTTAATCCCTGACGCCTATCCCGCTCCCAACCTTTCCCTCGAATTATCACTCAGTTTTCCATAGCTTCTTTACAGCTATGTGGTCCTGGTACGCTATAACGGCAACCAACACCCTAAATCCGTTTTTATTTTAACTTAGGAGTGTATGAAATCAAAATTGCTTATCCGCCCTCAATCCGTCTTAATTCATTGGAAATAAATTATAATTATGTGGAAAAATAGTAAATTCCGGTTTCGGTACGGCTTTCCGTTATGGTATCTTAGTACTCGGAAACTGAAAAGTACGCCCTCAATCCATGCCCAAAACTCGCAGAAATTCGAAAGTGCAGAAAAGTAAAATTTATTTTAGTCTACCTTCTGGAGTTTATGGTAGGTACCCTAGTCTTAGGAAACTGCAACAACCACCCTCAATCCGTCCTCTTTGCTCGTTCGCAATAAACAAATGTAGGAAAATTGAAAATTATTCAGTCTCCTTTCGGTTATGTTATCCTAGTATTCGGAAACTGAATCGTCCGCCCTCAATCCGTCCCTAAAGCTGGCAGAAATACGAAAATGTATGAAAGCTCATTTTTCGCTTGCTCCTTGCATTTATGGTGTCCTAGTACTAGAAAACTGCTACAGCCGCCCTCAATCCGTCCCCATTGCCAACAAGGAAACATAGGGGAAATTTATTACTCTCCTTTCAGATATGATATCCTAGTATTCAGAAACTGAAACGTACGCCTTCAATCCGTCCCCAATGCTCGGACAAATTTTAAAGTGCTGGCAAGGGTTAAGTTTATTTCACTCTGCCTCCTAGCGTTTATGGTATCCTAGTACTAGAAAACTGCTGCAGCCGCCCTCAATCCGTCCCCGAAGCTCGGACAAATTTTAAAATGCTGGCAGGGGTAAAGTTTATTTCACTCTGCCTCCTAGCATTTATGGTATCCTAGTACTAGAAAACTGTGGCAGCCGCCCTCAATCCGTCCCCGTTGCTAACATCAAGGCAACGTAGGGAAAATGCCTTAGTCTCCTTTCGGCTATGGTAGCCTAGTACTCGTAAACTGAAACGTACGCCTCAATCCGTCCCCATAGCAGACAAGGAAACGTAGGGGAAATTCGTCAGTCACCTTTCGGCTATGATATCCTAGTACTCAGAAAATGAATCGTCCGCCCTCAATCCGTCCCAAAGCTGGCACGAAATGTGAAATGTAGAAAATAAGTTTATTTTCCGATTGCTCCTTGCGCTTATAGTATCCTGGTACAAGAAAACTGCACAAACCGCTCTCAATCCGTCCCCATTGCCAACTGGGAAATACGGAAATTGAAAGTTCCATAGTTACCTTCAGGTTTATGGTACCCTAGTACTTGCAAACTGAAACGTCCGCCCTCAATCCGTCCCAAAGCTTTGTAGGAACTTAAAAATGTAGAAATAAAGTTTATTTTCCTTTACCACCTTGTGTTTACGGTATCCTAGTGTTAGAAAACTAAAACATCCACCCTCAATCCGTTCTTTGCTTCGTCATCATATGACGTTCTGTCACATCAATTTAAAAAAGTTTCCTATCGTAGCTACTTCTCTATTCTGTAAATGAACTTTGAAGGTAGTAAATAAATAAATTAGCCAGCCTACATAACGTCCCACTGCTAGGCTCAGGCCTTTTCCCATATAGGTAAAAGGTTTGGAGCATTGATCACCACGCTAGCTCACTGTGGATTGGCGATTTCAGATTCCAACATTTTGAAATCCAGGTTTCCTTACGATGTTTTTCCCCACCGTTAGCCAGTGGTGTCTTAAAATGATTAAGAAAGTATAAACTTTTAAAAAGTCACATTGGTACTTGTCTGCGCTGGTGTTCGACCTGCACTTCATGCATTCAAATCTACTCATAGAATCGTAAGGCCACCATGACTAAACAATAATATTATTATTTAATAACTAAACTTATGTACCAGTCGAAGCAAAAAATATTACCTTATTCCTACTAAATAACCCTCAATCTCGTTCATGAAACCTCTCTCTATACTGTCAATGTCGATACTGGCATGTTGGTAAATGTCAACTTGAATGCTCAAATATCATGAAAAAAGTTTGGATTTATAAATCATTAAAGTTGTTAAATGAGGAATTATTGCAACAGGAACAGTGATGGTGCTGGATAGAGTATGAGCACAACGATTCATCATCATCATCATCTTCCTGCCCTTATCCTATTTTACTTGGGGTCGGCGCAACACGTTTTTTCCTTCCTATTACTGGATTATATTATTTAAGGTGGCATTTTGTTGAGTTGGGGTTTATTTTGCGCCGCTTGATCTGTCTTAGCGAACTAAACAAGCGGTGACGGGTGAGCATTGTTGAGAAATGTCCGAAAAGATAATTCCACTAAGAATAAGCGATTATGAGTTTATGATGGGCTATCAAGTGTTGCATTCAATACACTATTTCAATGAAGGCTATCTTGACACCCTAAACCGACATATTTATAGGATGAAATCTTTATATAACGTCAAATATTACTTCTCTGGAATTTATAGTATCCTAGTAAAGCAGAACTGCAACAGCCGCCCTCAATCCGTCCCCATTGCTAACAAGGCAACGTAGGGAAAATTCCTCAGTCTCCATTCCACTATGATTTCCTAGTACTCGGAAACTGAAACATCCACCCTCAATCCATCCCATTCTCGATGTGCAAACTCGGCAAGTTATTGAAGTTGGTTTCACGCTATCCTTGAATTTATAACAGCCTGGTACCAGAAAACTGAAACCTCCGCCCTCAATTCGTTCCCAAGCTCCTAGGATGAAAAATAGCATTGCGTTTGAATGCCCTCTTCGGCATCATAGTACCCTAGTACGTGTATACTGAAATGACCACCCTCAATCCGTCCCCAAAGCTCGGACGAATTTCAAAGCGCAGAGGTAAAAGTTTATTTTACCCTACCTCCTAGCTTTTATGGTACCTAGTACTAGAAAACTGCAACAGCCGCCCTCAATCCGTCCGATTCTCCACGTGCAAACTCGGCAAGTTATTTAAGTTGGTTTCACGCTATCCTTGAATTTATAACAGCCTAGTACCAGAAAACTGAAACCTCCGCCCTCAATTCGTTCCTAGGATGAAAAACAGCATCGCGTTTGAATTCCCTCTTCGGCATCATAGTACCCTAGTACGTGTGTACTGAAACGACCACCCTCAATCCGTCCCCAAAGCTCGGACGAATTTCAAAGCGCAGAGGTAAAAGGTTATTTTACTATACCTCCTAGCTTTTATGGTATCCTAGTACTAGAAAAGTGCAACAGCCGCCCTCAATCCGTCCCCATGCTAACAAGGTAACTTAGGGAAAATTCGTCAGTCTCCTTTCGGCTATGATATCCATTATCCTAGTACTCGGAAACTGAATCGTCCGCCCTCAATCCGTCGCGAAGCTGGCACAAATTCTGAAATGAAGTTTATTTTCGCTTACTTCTTGCGTTCATAGTATCTTGGTACAAGAAAACTGCATCAACCATCTCAATCCGTCCCCATTGCCAACTAAGAGATAGGGGTATTGAAAATTCCATAGTCACTTTCCTGTTTATGGTACCCTAAACAAAAACTTAACTTAAAAAAACAGAAACGGCGTTCTTGATATCTTGGAGTTCATAGTATCCTCCTGGTACTAGAAAACTGAAACATCCACCCTCAATTGGGATTGTCTTAATTTTTTAAACATTCGATTTTATTTCATTTTTTGCAAATTTAGAGCATTTTGAGAAACTAATTTGAATATTTTGACGATTGGCTCAATAGTTTTTTTATTTTATAAATTTTAATTTTTGAGTGTAATGACGTCATCATTGGCACAATAGGTTGTGCCGTTGCGTCACTAGTGCAAAATAAAAAAATTAAATCTGTCAACACAACGTCATTTTTCTCAAATGTCTGTCAGTGTCACACATATTGTAGTACATCGCATTCTATTTGAATATAAACGGACTTAATTTTCATAATGAACATACAAAGGAATCTAAGTATTCTGAAATATGATCATCAAAGTGATCTTCGCAACAATACATTGTATAAATTTTGTAATATTCCACACCTACATCGCGACACCACTTTTATAACAATCCAAACAAAAATTTTGTTTGGATTGTTATTAGTATTATTGCTGCAAGTTGGGACAAAGCACTTCCTGTATTCCATCTTACTTGCAGTTTATGTAATATTGCCGATTTTACTAGATTTAAGTAGGTATATGATAATAATTATAAAATCTTATTTATGTTTTTGACATTTACAATTTTGACACTTGACAGATTGTAGAAAATACTTCCACTTACTTTTTATTTTCCGAGGCAACGATATAAAACTGTACGGCCAAAGCTGACGTCATTTGAAGGGCAAGGAAGGTCAATCATATTTTATCAAAAATATCAATCAAATGAGAATATTTTTCATTTTTAATTAGTCCATAATGATCAGCAACGCTATTACTAGAAATGGTTTTTCAATTACAACATATTAAAAAAAATGAACAATGCCCATTGCTGATGAAAAAAGACAGAAAATATTAGTGGCCATTCTATCTTCAGGGTTATGGTATCCTAGTATAGGAAAAATGAAAAATCCACCCTCAATCCGAGCCATGTTCGGAGTGCACTACGAACGAATATTTATTTATTGTATCCGTTTTATACTATCGTTGACTTTATAGTACCCTGGTACTAGACAACTGAAATATCCACCCTCAATTCATTCCAAAGCCAATCGCGTATCGCAAAATAATACAAGGCAAAATATACGTACGACTCGCAACATGTTGCGCAGCATGTTTGGCAATATTGCTTCATGCAAAGCGTGTTAAGTTTGCATTGGTTCCTTGGGGTTATGTTACCCTGGTACTGAAAAACTGAAACATCCACCCTCAATCCGTCCCATTCTCGATGTGCAAACTCGGCAAATTATTGATGTTGGTTTCATGCTATCCTTAAATTTATAACAGCCTGGTACTAGAAAACTGAAACCTCCGCCCTCAATTCGTTCCATAGCCTCTAGGATGAAAAACAGCATTACGTTTGAATTCTCTCTTCGGCATCATAGTACCCTAGTACGTGTATACTGAAACGACCACCCTCAATCCGTCCCGCAGTTCACTAGTTGTCGCTACCGATTATTTATTATTTATTACTACGATAAATTATGAAGGAAGGGTATGTGAATGGTTATTCATTCATATTTAAAACTGTGCGCATGTTACATTTCCTTCCCTAAATGATAAGTAAGCTAAGCTAATTAATTCTACGTTATGTTTTGTTGGATTATCACCGTTCCGAATAATAAACTATGAAGAGAGTAACTAGGGAAAAAAAAATTGTACAAATATTACACAAGGACAAGAAGTAGACGTTTGACAAAATTCGTTTACAAATTACAAAAATAAAGGTTTAAAATTTACTTAACATTAATAAAATTTATCAGAAAACGTTTTTTTAGACTTATTAAATCTTTTTTACAATACAAATACATGAAAATATATACCGTGCAGTTCCCGGTGCGAATAGGGCTGACCCATATCCACCAATGGGTGTCGTAAGAGGCGACTAAGGTAAACTACGACCCAGTGCATACCACCTAGCACCTCGGGTCAACCTCCTGGTGGGGAGTAAACCACCAGCAACAGCATTCCCAAGGAGGGTTGGCGTCAGGCAGGCGGCCGGCCGTAAAAATATACAGCCAAAACCTCAGCAGCATGGACGGAGTTAACGAAATGAGCGGTGGAAGAAGAGGACATGCTGCGCCGACCCCAAATAATAATAATTGGGATAAGGGCAGGGGAATGATGAAATACATGAAAATAAATGGTTCATAAGTAACTTATCTTTAGACGATCAAAGTCTAGCGGTACCTAAAAACTGACCCACTCTCAAATTTCAATCTGTTCCATGCTCGTTGCAAGCATAATGAAAAATTCAAGAAAACTAATTCGTTTTTGAAGTAATGATATCTTAGTACTAGTTAACTGAAACATCTAGTCTCAATCCGTACCATGCCTGTCGAGAACAGATAAAAATTCAGACAAAAATATAAATCCGTTTCATCCCATTAAATCCTGTTTCCTTGGATTCATAGTTTCCTGGTACTAGACGACTGAAAAATCCACCCTCAATTCGTCCCGAAGCTCCGTGCGATGAATCTGATGGACGACTGACGACGTGTTGCGCTACATGCTCGCCAACAAATTAGGTTTGCAGTGTTTATAGTTCTCTTCAGGTTTATGTTGCCCTGGTATTTTAAAACTGAAACCTCCGCCCTCAATTTGTCCAATGCTCGTCAGAAATATGAATGATTATTTGTTTTATAGTATCCTAGAAGTTTTAATATCCTGGTACATGAAATCTAAATCGTCTGCCCTCAACTTTTCCGTTGGTAGGCTGCTGACTGTTTGTTACTATTATTACTACTGTCGTAAAAAGATAATAAAAGAAGGGTATTTGAATAGTTATATTTGTATTTAAATATTATAGTTTTTTTTTAAGACACATTCAAATAATATATTGGACAGAAACAATACTAAACAAAAAATGTCTTTCTAAATTTAAAATTAAACTTATGTAACTGTAAAATAACACATTTACAAAGCGTCGAAAAATAAGGAACTTCGTTCCAATATATCCTCATCTCCGTCAATGGCGGGAAACGTGCCCAGGAGATTGGCGGCATTACCACGCTGAATGGCAATGCCAATTCTTTGCGGGAAATACAAATTTCTCAAAAATATAACTCCGTAAGATTATTATACTTTCGTCGCTTTAGGGTTTCCGGAGCTCCAGCAGCAGCACCGGGCGTTAAATATTTTGTTTCATAGTCATCATCATTGGCCTCTAGCATCTATGACAGATGATTGAAACAGCAGCCGTGTTAATTTATTTGATTTTGGCACTTGCGCTGGTGGCTAACAAGGCCTATACGGGAGCGACAGCGCCGGGCGCAAATTCTACACACGAATTGTGTTCCCGGTGACGTTGAAGGTTGTGCCATTCGTTGGTGACGTTACTACTACCAACCGCCTACTCGTTTGCCAAGACAAACTCTCCTTGGACAAATTTCGAACGCCACACGACCAGTTGGGCGGCCATTACTGAGGTTTAAAGATAGTGTTTCATAGTATCCTTGCAGTTATTCTATCTTAGTACTAGAAAGCTGAAATCTCCGCCCTCGATTCGACGTGGCATCCTATATGCACGCAGAAGAGAAATTCAGTTTCAGCTTTCTCTTCGGTGTCATGCTGTCCTAGTACTGGAAAACTGAAACATCCACCCTCAATCCGACCCAAAGCTGCGTGCGATGAAAGTTAAGTTGAAACTTAGCTCACGACGTGTTGTAACTCTTCGAGTTTATGTTGCCCTGGTACTGGAAAACTGAAACATCCACCCTCAATCCGTCCCAAAGCTGCGTGCGATGAATGAAAAAAATTGTTGAAACTTGACTCACAACGTGTCGTAACTCTTCAAGTTCATACTGCTCTAGTACTGAAAAGCTGAAACCACCGCCCTCGATTCGTCCCAATCCTTTCATGACTGACATGCTTGCAGTAGAGAAATCAAAAGCTCCGTGCAATTAAAATAAAATGATAAAATTGACTCACAACGTGTTGCGCTCTTCGAGTTTATGCTGCCCTGGTACTCGAAACCTGAAACCTCCGCCCTCAATTCGTTCCCTGTAAGCTAATTTTTTTACGTTATTTTTTGTTGGATTTATTACCGTTCCCAATAATAAACTATGAACAGTGAAGAAAGTATTTTTGTACGAACGAGAAGTACGTCTGATAAAATTCGTTTGAGAAGTTCATAAAAAGCTGATGGAATTTATCGGAAAATATTTTTTTACAAATACAAGAAAGTTATTGGTTCGAAAGTAACTTTATCTGCATACGTCGAAGTCTCACGGTACACCTGAAAACTGAAATATCTACCACAAATCTCAATCTGTTCCATGCTCGTTGCAAACATCACAAAAAATTCAAGAAAACCATATCGTTTACTAGAGAAACATACACTTAAAATCCGTACCATTCTCGTCGTACACGAATAAAAAATTACAAGAACTGCAAATAAGTCCGTTTCATCCATTTCGTTAGGTCCCATCTCTTTGGATTCATAGCTTCCTGGTACTAGACGACTGAAATATCCACCCTCAATTCGTCCGATACGATGAATCTGATGGACGACTTACGACGTGTTGCGCTACATGCTCGCCAACAAATTAGGTTTGCAGTGTTTATAATTCTCTTCAGGTCTATGTCACCCTGGTATTTTAAAACTGAAACCTCCGCCCTCAATTTTATTCGTTCCATGCTGTTCAGAAATACGACGGATATTTGTTTTATAGTATCCTAGTTTTAATATCCTGGTACTAGAAATCTGAAGGTTCTGCCCTCAATTTGTTCCGTTGCTTACTAGTTAGTACTTAGTAGGCGCTGCTGATTGTTTGTACTATATTACTACTACTAGGGTATTTGAATGGTTATATTTGTATTTAAATATTATAGTTTTTTTTTAAGACGCATTCAAATTTATTGGACAGAAACAAAACTAAACAAAAAATGTGTATCTAAATTTAAAATTAAACTTATGTAACTGTAAAATAACACATTTACAAAGCTTCGAAAAATAAGGAACTTCGTTCCAATATATCCTCATCTCCGGCAATGGCGGGAAACGTGCCCAGGAGATTGGCGGCATTACCACGCTGAATGGCAATGCCAATTCGTTGCGCGAAATACAAATTTCTCAAAAATATAACTCCGTAAGATTATCATACTTTCGTCGCTTTAGGGTTTCCGGAGCTCCAGCAGCAGCACCGGGCGTTAAATATTTTGTTTCATAGTATCCTTGAAATTATCTTTCTAGTTCTTAGTTCTATCCTAGTACTAGAAAGCTGAAATCTCCGCCCTCGATTCGACGTGGCATCCTATTTGCACGCAGAAGAGAAATTCGGTTTCAGCTTTTCTCTTCGCTGTCATGCTGTCCTAGTACTGGAAAACTGAAACATCCACCCTCAATCCGTCCCAAAGCTACGTGCGATGAAAGTTAAGTTGAAACTTAGCTCACGACGTGTTGTAACTCTTCGAGTTTATGTTACCCTGGTACTGGAAAACTGAAACATCCACCCTCAATCCGTCCCAAAGCTACGTGCGATGAATTAAGTTGGAACTTGACTCACGACGCGTTGTACTCTTCGGGTTTATACTACCCTAGTACTGGAAAACTGAAACCACCGCCCTCAATTCGTCCCAATCCTTCCATGACATGCTTGCCGTAGAGAAATCAAGTAACTGCTTTCTCTTCGGTGTTATGCTGTCCTAGTACTCGAAAACTGAAACCTCCGCCCTCAATCCGTCCCAAAGCTACGTGCGATGAAAGTTAAGTTGAAACTTAGCTCACGACGTGTTGTAACTCTTCGAGTTTATGCTGCCCTGGTACTGGAAAACTGAAACCACCGCCCTCAATTCGTCCCAATCCTTCCATGACGTGCTTGCCGTAGAGAAATAAAGTTTCAGCGTTCTCTTCGGTGTTATGCTGTCCTAGTACTTGAAAACTGAAACATCCACCCTCAATCCGTCCCAAAGCTACGTGCGATGAAATAAAATGATGAAATTGACTCACAAAATGTTGCGCTCTTCGAGTTTATGCTGCCCTGGTACTCGAAAACTGAAACCTCCGCCCTCAATCCGACCCAAAGCTAAATGACAAAGCAGAAATAAAGTTTCTACCTTCTCTTCGGGCTCATAATACCCTAGATCTGTGGTACACTGAAACAACTACCCTCAATACCGGTTGGCGTTGTTGAATCTGTCTGTACAAATTAACAGGCAAGAAAGCGAAGGGTATTTCAATTGTTATCTTATTAAAAACAGTCGGGTTAGTTACATTATTTACATTTAAGTTAAAGTTGGGAAATTGGTTAAAACAAACACCGTGACGTCTGGTATAATAAATACCATATTAGAGTAGGGACCACTGGCGTGCGTGCCCTACACACATATAATTATACCAAGGCCTCTGTATAAAAAATACTGGAACATATTTATTTTGAAAAAAACTGAAACATCCACCCTCAATCCGTCCCAAAGCTACGTGCGATGAAAGTTAAGTTGAAACTTAGCTCACGACGTGTTGTAACTCTTCGAGTTTATGTTGCCCTGGTACTGAAAAACTGAAACCTTCGCCCTCAATTCGTCCCAAGCCTTCATGACGTGCTTGCCGTAGAGAAACAAAGTTTCAGCGTTCTCTTCGGTGTTATGCTGTCCTAGTACTCGAAAACTGAAACCTCCGCCCTCAATCCGTCCCAAAGCTGCGTGCGATGAAAATTAAGTTGGAACGAACTTGACTAACGACGTGTTGTAACTCTTCGAGTTTATGCTGCTCTAGTACTGAAAAACTGAAATCACCGCCCTCAATTCGTTCCAATCCTTCCATGACAAGCTTGCCGTAGAGAAATTATGTTTCAGCTTTCTCTTCAGTGTTATGTTATCCTAGTAATGGAAAACTGAGACATTCACCCTCAATCCGTCCCAAAGCTCCGTGCAATGAAAATGAAATGACGGAAGTGACTCACGACGTGTTGTGCTCTTCAAGTCTATGCTGCCCTGGTACTCGAAAACTAAAACCTCCGCCCTCAATCCGTTCCCAAGCAAATGACAAACCAGAAATAAAGTTTCTTCTACCTTCTCTTCGGGCTCATAATACCCTAGATCTGGTACACTGAAACAACCACCCTCAATACCGGTTGGCGTTGTTGAATCTGTCTGTACAAATTAACAGGCAAGAAAGCGAAGGGTATTTAAATTGTTAAGTTATTAAAAACAGTCGGGTTATTATTTACATTTAAGTTAAAGTTGGGAAATTGGTTAAAACAAACACCGTGACGTCTGGTATAATAAATACCATATTATTAGAGTAGGACCACTGGCGTGCGTGCCCTACACACATATAATTATGCCAAGGCCTCTGTATAAAAAATACTGGAACATATTTATTTTGAAAGAAACCTCTTATTAAATAAACGTCGGCACTCAATTCGTCCCAAACATCCATGCAACGCAGTAGAGAAATAAGTTTTAGCTTTCTCTTCGGTGCTATGATATCCTAGTACTAGAAAACTGAAACTTCCACCCTCAATCCGTCCCAAAGCCCGTACTAGAGTCGCGTGACCTGTTGCGCTACATGCTTGTCAACAAATTGTGATTGCAACTTCTCTTCGGGTTTATGCTACCCTAGTACTGGAAAACTGAAACCTCCGCCCTCAATCCGTCCCCAAGCTAAATGACGAGAATTCTGTAAGGGAAATCAAGTTTTTATCCTCTCTTCAGGGTCATAATACTCTAGTAGATTTACTGAAAGGACTATCCGTTTTCTTGCTTGTGCAATCTTAGCAAGCGCCATTACATGATGCAAGTTTCTTGCCTGTTGTATACCATAAAACTGAAGCAATAAATTACTTGCATGGGGTTTAAACAGTACGTAACAATCTTTTGCGTAAGTTTTGCTTGCCAAAATTTATTATTGTAAACAGCACATACAAAAATTTCTTAGGCAGTTCTTGCATTCAATTAGTTTTCACTTCATTTGCCAACGTGAGCGCAGTATGTGAAGGTGTGTTAATCGTTGCTACTCGTTCAATGTCCCACAAACACTCATGACTGCGATAAATCTCAATAAACTTTATTAAGTCAGCAGATCCAATTTTAACACGTTTTGACTCATGTTTTTAATAAACAGATTCTTTAAAAAACCTT
The DNA here is from genome assembly GCA_941860345.1 of Chrysodeixis includens. Lineage (NCBI taxonomy): Eukaryota > Metazoa > Arthropoda > Insecta > Lepidoptera > Noctuidae > Chrysodeixis > Chrysodeixis includens. The sequence continues at coordinate 2,581,693 of OW796092.1, forward strand.
CCAACACTTAAATGAAAAATTTGACAACGCAAATACTTGAAGCAACCCGCCAATAAATGATACACGCACATACAACTCTCTATTTTAGCAGATTGCCATAATCAAAAAAAAAAAAAACTCTCTATTTAGACAAGTCAAATCTTGAAAGCAATAATGTCCGAAACATTTTTGTATTGGTCTTGCATTGCAAGACTTGCATTCAATAATTGCGTTCAATTTTTTTACTTGTATCCACGTGTAAACAGTTGCAAACAATTCTTGAAGGGCAATTAACGCACGTAATTTATTGCATTCAATAATTGCACTTGAATGTACAAGAAAATTGTATCAATAAATCACGCTTAATGCGATAAGTCAACTGAACAAAAAGCATAATTTTAAGAGAAGCCTTAAACAAAGTTTGCGTTTAAAACCGAACTTACGTAAATAAACGTAACTCTCTATCTCTACTTTCTAAAAACATATTTTAATTTAAACAAGGCCTCTTAAGAAAAGTACAGGAATAAGTATACATTTCAAATTAAAGTTTATCTATGGATTTACGAAAGTCTAGCGGAACCTAAACCCACCCTCAATGCTCTTAGAATATCACGGAAGTTAAAAGAAAATTGTTTATTTTATTTAATAGTATTCTTGAAGTTATAGTATCTTGGTACAAGAAATCAAAAATGCTCGCTAATGTTGCACAACGGAAAATTAAGTTAGCAGTTTCTCTTCGGGATTATACTATCCTAGTACTTGAAAAGTGAAACTTCCACCCTCAATCCGTTCCATGCTCGCCGCGCAACTTGGAAAATTAATAAAGTTAGTAAATGGTATCCTTGAAATTATAGCCTCCTAGTACTAGATAACTGGAACATCCACCCGCAATTCGTTCTGAACAAAGTTTCGAAGCCCGATACAAAATATGCAGGCAGTTTGCCGTTACTCTTTGACGTCTTAGTATCCTGGTACTAGAAAATTGAAACGTCCGCCCTCAATCCGTTCCGAAGCTCGCGGGTGAAGGAAAGTAAACAAAATTTTCATCTTCTCTTTAAAGTCATAGTACCCTAGTACTGGAAAACTGAAATATCCACCCTCAATCCGTCCCGTGTCGTTTTGGAACATTGACGAGAAATTTCTTCAGCTATTTCCATAATTTCCTTGAATTTATAGTACCCTGGTACTGGTAAACTGAATCGTCTACCCTCAATCCGTCCCATACTCGTAGAACCGACACATGAAATAATAGTCCGTTTCATGATATCTCTTTGAGGTTATAGTATCCTGGTACAAGACGACTGAAACGTCCGCCCTCAATTCGTCCTATCGGATCTCTCTCTGTCTACGGTTCCGCCAATCTCGATAACGTATGTGTAGTCAATTATGAAATTTCTGTAAAATAAATAAAAAATCAAAGTAATATAAAAAATCTTTGTTTTTTTTTTAAAGGCTTATTCATCCTTTTGAATCTAGGAATACATCAACACGACAGTGTCATTTTATTGCGAAACCGCTATGGGCCTTCTTCGAGTCAGCTCCAAGATTACAATAATGCATTAATAATGTAATTACGCAAGTAAAGATTTATTTAAATTGCAGTCGAAGAAATGGATCTAACTTAACCTGAAGATGGGACTAAGGGGCATTTAAAAACTAAAATTAAATAAATTAAAGCTGTCAGTCTGAGGTTTCAAAGTTTTATTGATGGTATCCTTAGATTTATACTATCCTGGTACTTGAAAACTGAAACTTCCACCCTCAACTCGTTTGAAACTACGGCCACGAATGACCAACCAAGCTCGTTTGATGTTCTCTTTAAGTTTATGATATCCTGGTCCCATATAACTGAAATGTCCGCCCTCAATCCGTCCCAAAGCAATGGCCGGACGTGAAAATTAACTTAACGAAACCTGTTTCAAAGCCTCTTGGGACTGATAGTCTCCTGGTATAACAAAACTGAAATGTCCGCCCTCAATCCGTCCCAAAGCACTAGCCGGACTTGAAAATTCAACTCACTGTTGCAAAGCCTCCTGGGGCTGATAGTCTCCTGGTACTACAAAACTGAAACGTCCGCCCTCTATCGGTTTTTCATGCACATGTCAAGCACGAACTTTTTGATTGGTCCTGCAAAATATTTTTTCACTTTATTTTCGCTTAAAATATTTTTTTGGAAATCGGTTACCATTAACTGATCGAATTAACGGTGCAATTAGAAGTGTAACTGAACTTTTATTGCAACAAAATATTTTACTAAATAAACGTATTCTTTAGGAACAAACGTTGTCGTTTTATTCATTATTATTATTTCCCATTTCTATTAAATACAGAATAAGATAAAGGTGGATTTTACAAAATTAATGCTCAGCTACGAGTATTGCAACTCAGCCCCTACTGTATTTAATACTGTGTTACATTTAAATGAACTCATCAAAAATCATGTTTAATTTAATTTTATCTAAACAAACTTGAAATTAAGAAAAAGCTTACCGATTTGGATGGATGATTGGGAAAAAATGGTAAATAATTGAAGATCCTTACTTACTAAATTTACCTTTACTTAAAAGATAATAATTATTGTTACTTTTTTAATTAATTGTTTATTGTGAAAGTTCTTTCTATCGACCAGTTGGGGGAGGATACAGATCTCAGGTACTAGGGATACAGAAAATACAGGGGGTGCACGGATGGAGAAAATGTTACTACGCGCTACATAAACTCGTGACGTGGATCACAATGAGTGAACTTCCATTATTCACTACATTTTATGCTACCTTAGTGCTTTTGATTCAAGACCTCCCCCAACGGATTGGTATTATTAATTAAAAGAAGAATCTGTTGATTTTCTTCAGCGCATTGAATGTTCATTTTGTATTTATTTATAAGTTATTATTAATGCGTGCGAGTAAACATCAAATATGTCGATGGTTTTAATATTTCTTAACTCAGCTGACAAAAAAGAGCAAATGTTTGAAGTTTATCACTCTAGTAACGGAGAAAGAGAAATAAAATTTATTTGTCTTACGCCATTGAACATTGCTTATGTAAGAAGTATAAATAAAAAATAAAGTCTTATATCGATAGCTCAACTAATTAAACTTAAAACCTGAGTTGAAGAGGTCACCTTGAGCAAAATCGGTCGAGGAAGTATTTAATTAAACTTGCCTAAAGTGAAATAAAGCATGATTTTTTAATTAACGTACTGCATTATTATTCAGTATCAGAAATAGGCTAAATATGTAGTTAGCGCAATAACTTAGCAAGATAAAACATTAAGAATCCTAGACGTTACTCGCTACCTGACAAAAACAATTCAACCCCCTGTACTTCATTTTACCCTAGTACCAATGATCCGTAGCCTCCCCCATCAGGCCGATTTAAGCAACCATTTTCCAACCTGTGGAGCCTTTGTGGTATTTGTTTGTAGCATGGATATGTATGTTTGTTGTGTCTGGCCGCCATGACAGATTGCTACCGAGAAATGTATAGCCGTCTCTTTTTCTCCTGTACATACTTGAAATTTTCTAGCTCACGTTGTGAGTCCTCGTGTTTTATGCAGTCCTAGTACGACGGAGGTCTAACCTCCCCCAACTCGTAGTTCAATGATTTGTGATTTTTTTCATGAAATAAATAAAAATTGTATAGTTTCGGTAGTAGGTCATAATTTTTTTAGTCTTAAAATAACTAAATAAAATTATGAAAGTGATGTAGAAAATAAAACATGCACATACTATTACAATAAGCTCGTAGTATAGAAATAACTATGAATGTATTATAATTTCGCCGTCTCATAAATACGCGTCAGCGAACCCTTCTTGCTTCATATAAGAATAAAATGACTTCATAAAAAATATAAGTTAAAACAACCATTGATACAGTTCTATACTAAGGGATTAATATTTTTTTCAAGCAATTGTCATCACCCTTTATTCACCCTTAATTTATTTGCATACACTCTTAGAACAGCCTGCTTTTGGAACCTCATCAGACCACACACAACCTAACGATATTTCTCACCTCTTAGTCGTTATGCAACCCTAGTATCAGTTGACTTCAGTCCCCCAATCGTTTTTAATTTTGTTTAAAATGCCACAAAACTCACTTTCCTCCAATCATTAAAAAAAATCCATAAAATTGATAAAAACCTTCTTTTTGCGTTGACAAGAAGTTTAGACACTTGCACGTTTTGAAACTCGCGCGTTTACCGATGGATTACTGAGTGTCTCTTTGGGGTTATGTTGCCCTAGTCCCTGAAAACTGTGACCTCCCCCAACGTGTCAGCATTAGCGCCGTCTCAACCAGCCGGCCATATTGGTGGTACCATACACGATAAAAGCAACAGATTTTGTAGAATTCGATTGATAATACTGAACTAAGCTAGTTATCTATGACTATATTTCACGCTTTTAAACATTGTTGGTAATTCTAGCTTCTTTCCATTTTGATCAAACTGATTTTAAAGTAAATGTGTATGTAGGATGAGACGGACAGGATATGTATTGGCAGAGCGTTTAGATAGTCTTCATCAACCATATTGAATGTCTTGTTGAAATAAAGTCTTCGTTACATCGCTTGATTATCGTTTATTACAATTACATGATTGGTTTTACAAACACGTGGAAGATGATAACAGATTATATTGTGAAACGCTGGCGAGTTCTGCACTTCCGTCCGTTCGCCTTCTGGGTTCATCTTCCAAGACTCCACGGCTCCGCAGTACAGACCACACCCAAGTAATTCAGTCGCTAGACTCCAACTGTCATACTTGACGTTCCACAGATAATCATCATAATTATTGTCACTGGCATCGGCGTTACACCACGCAGGTTGGATAGGTATACGAACTCTTCGACATATACCACCTCTCCGACATGTATATTTTATCGTATATGAAAAACAATAACAAATACATTTGCAAAAATATCGACACCAGTAGATATAACTCAAAATAAGCGGTTCTTGTTTTAAAACTGTACAAGTAAACATTACAGCTTTGAAGAAAAACTTTTTCCAGACCCTCTACAAGTTCTGTTTCCCTAGTATCTCTCAGTCGAAAGCTAGAGCCAGTTTTCACAATGACGTAGCTGGTGACGTCATTAAATTCCAGACAGATAAAGTGCAGAAAACCCATAGGATAGAAAGAGATACCGATGAAACCGATTAGTAGCTCCTATTTTATAGCTATACGTAGTCCCTTATCCCATTCGCACTCACCAACCCCCTAGTATTTCCGTTTCATTCGAGCTTTCCGTGTGTGCAACGTTTCCCCTTCACAACTACTAGCGAAAGGTTTTCCCTCTCACTCTACATTGATTTCCCGCTCTCACCATCATAGGGGTTGTTTTCGAAGCGCGGAGCATGAACTCCATAAAGCTTATGCGAGCCTAGTACTTTTTATCGAAATTCTGCAGACTCCCACAACAATTGCGTAATCAATGACGTCATACAGCGCACAAAAACTGTATACAATTTGTTTGAGTATGAAATCATCCCTTTTAATAATTGTTATTAATTCTTCAATTTGTCCCATATCAACAAAGAAACTTATTGTATAACTGTTTCATTTAAATCTTTTCGAAACTTTCCGAAGTTTACCTCGTGACTATTTATTAATTTACTTTACAGTTGATTTTATGTTAAAAACTATTTTTTAAAAGTATAACTATACAACAAAAAGTATTTTACTCATACTTATAAAAAACATGACATTTGTAAAGCGTCGAATAATAATATTTTTTAACCTAACAATATGACATATTATTATAAGGCTGTCATCTCTATGAATGGCGATAAACAGGCTGGCCGCATTACCATAATTATTGAAAAACAATGAATGCCAATTCTTTGTGAAAAAACAGGCCAGCCCTCTAATCACGGGTTTTGTTTTTTAAGTCTCACAATCGTATTTTAATTCAAGATGGATAGATAGATTGAAACAAAAGTAAAAGTTATTTTTATTTAGGGTTTTTATTTTAACTGAATTCGTAATGTGTCTTTCTTAATTTTTATAATCTTTATTGAAAAAACCATCACAAAAATTACATCATGATTAAAATTTCTCATGAACACTTGTAGAATTAACAGGCCAGACACGCGGCTGTCTTTTCACGACAAGAAACACATTAACTCAATTTTCGTACTTTTAATTCTTACTGCCTAAAACAGAACCGCCATGCAACATCTCCTGTGTTTAGTTGGTATGAGCCAATGCATAGCAATTCCTTACGCACCGACCGCGTGAGGGTTTTCATCCTGCTTGCCCTACATGTAAACCTCTTTGTTCTGTCCTTCTCTAAGTTGTCTTACTGTGCGCTTCACTATGGTTCGAAAAATATCTACTCCTGTTTGTATGCTACCCTAGTACCTTGGAACCGAAACCTGAAATCAGATGAGGAACTGTCATTTTCAAAGTTTTACATACCTGCCGCTAGGTGGCCGTGGTGTTAAATATTTTGTCCCTATCATGCAACCTTAACCTAGTATCTCCGTTTCATTTTGAGTTTTCTTAGTGTGTTACATTTTCCCCTTCACAACTACTAACAGAAATATTTTCTCTCTCGCTCTTCATTGGTTTCCCGCTCGCACACTCATAGGGGTTGCTTTCGTAGCGCGGGATATGAACCGCTTAAAGTTAATGAGAGCCTAGTACTATTTATCGAAATTCTGCAGACTCCCACAACAAGTGCGTAATCAATGACGTCATACATGGCTGGCGCTAATTTTGAGGGACAAGATCTTGAAAATATCAGTGTTGAAATAAAATAGCAGTGACTGCTACGCTACAATTCAGGTTTTTTTTTTAATTTTCACAAAAAATCCTGTATATTGGTTACCACAATTTTAAAAAAAGTAGCGATAATTTTATTTTACTGTATTTTTATTTTATTATCAAAGAGTTTTTTCTTAACTGACACTATTTAGGCCTTCAAAACTACTTCGCGGCTCATTCTTATATTACTTTTAAAACTTACTTTTTGCTGAAAATATAAAAAAACGATCTTGTTTTCAATTGTTTTAAGAACTATGAACTGTTTTAACTATAACCTTTTTATAAATGATTAAAAAAAATACTGATCTCATAATTTCAAAGTCTATGTGCTTCATTATTCCCTTTACAAAGTAACTATCAATGAAAGGTTTTCTTTCTCATTCTACATTAAATTCACGCTCTCACCATCATAGGGGTTGTTTTCGTAGCACAGAGCATGAACTCCATAAAGCTTATGCGAGCCTAGTACGTTTTATCGAAATTCTGCAGACTCCCACAACAATTGCGCAATCCATGACGTCATACATGTCGCTACTGAGATACGGATACCTCTAGTACTAATTCCATCGTATCGAAACGATAGAACAATACAATTAAGTTTGATGGTTGGTAAGTAGTCATTTGAGATCATCTTTTATGAATAGAATAGTCATGACTCTTATTTTGTTATTAGAATCTTTTTTGCTTTTTCCAATACTGAGAAACCCAAATTATAAAATGATTGAAGTAAACTATTTTTTACCTGTTGCATTATTTTAAGTGTCGAGAAATGTGTGTCGAACTTTATTTAATTTTGATCCCACTTACGACCGAAGAAATACCACAACGTTTTCGGCTACGAAGAAGTGTCGTAGCCGCGCGGCCGTAGCACCGTAGACGCTGCAGCTCTTTCTTCTATTAAACAAGAATTGGGTAAAAAGCAAGACAAAACAAAATTTTAAGTTTTTATCAGCTTTGAGAAAGTGTTATATGACTTGGATAATAATGCAAACATGTATATCAACCCCCACGGCACTCAAAACAAAAACGATAATTTGTCGTGGCTGTATCGTAAATACAACTATTTCATGCTTGATTTCAAGAAATCATTTTTAGAAATAAGTATATTTCAATAAGGCTACGCCAAATGTTTTAGCATATTATGGTTCTCCACCTCGCTCACAAAGCGCAGTTACCCTATATTTCGATCCCTTTTTGTTTTCATGAATGAGTTTCTCACCTGTACAGGTAAAGGTGTGCTTCAAGGCGGTTGCCATGGCTACGAGAACTTTTACCTCCTATTTGTCTGCTATCCTAGAAGCTTTGACCGGAGAATTGAAGGTTTCAGGTGGGTTTTGTCGCGTTTGTAAACTCGTTTGAGAAAATGAAACTCTACGAAGCGTAGCGTGAAGCTATACATAATTATGATTATGATTGAATAATAATATATTATTTTACTATGGACTGACTGTCCGTTTATTCCATTGGTGGTTCTTATGTCAGAGACTCGTTTTTTTAAATGTATTCTTTAAAATAATATTAATTTGACAACATAAAAATAACAAAATAACGCGTATTAAATAAAAAAATATGCCTATCTTTTAACTAGTTTAGGTTTACTTTTTTTTTTTACTTATAAGTATTTATAAGGCATTTCTAAAAATATCTACCTTGAAATAATAAATAAAAAATAAATCATCATAACATAAAACATCATAAACAAACATAACTAAACCTAAACCACCGTGCAACAACCGTCGTATTTGTTTGGTGCAAAGCAATGCATAGCAATCCCTCATACACCGGTCACAGATGATTTTTCTTCCTGCTCTCTCTACGTGGAAACATATTTGTTCTGTCCTTTTCTAAGTTATGTTACTGTGCGCTTTACTGTGGTTGCGAAAATATCTACTCCTTCTTGTATGCTATCCTAGTACCTTGGACTGAAAATCTGTAGTCTTGTGGCGAACTGTCATATTCAAAGTTTCATATATTTGCCGATAGGTGGCCAGTTGTAGTTACCAGTGAATAAAAAGAGCTCTGGTGTTACCAGGGTGTCTGTGGTGTCAGCTAACTCTAACTCAAAACAAATATCCTTAGGATCTCGCTAAGCGCTTGGTCGACTCCACCCGTGATCAGAAGGCTGGACTGTATTTCGCGCAAATAATTGGTATTGCCATTCAGCGTGGTAATGCGGCCAGTCTCCTGGGCACGTTTCTCGCCATTGAAGGAGATGAGGATATTTTTTTCGACGCTTTGTAAATATGTAATTTTTTATTTACATAAGTTTAGTTATAAATGTAGATATTTCTTGTTTAGTATTGTTTAAGATTGTTGCTATTTAATAATCTTTTAAAACAAATATCCTTAGTATTGATAAATCTTCTTGAAAGAATGCATCCATACATACTAACATTAGCGTTGTTTTTAATTAGTGAGATTTACTGGAAATCTGAAAGTGTTCGAATAATGCCTTATTTTTTAACTAAAATGTGTGGTATGATTTTTTCAAACTTAATAGGTTCTTTATAAAAATACGGTTGGTGATCATTGTGTTAGCTTTGTACAAGAGACAATTGTTGATTAAAAACTATATTTGACTAATTTTTCTACGTAACGTTTTCATCTCAGTTAAGTTTTATTCATTATACGTTTGTAAATATTTTAATTTTAGTTTTATTGAACATATTATTGTTCCTTTTGAAGAGTTAAGATTATATGTATTGTGAAAACGTTGTTAATGTAACCTAATTCATTACACTTGCAGCATTTTCAAACGCAGATGTTTTCCTATCGCCCAAAGAGAGAAATACATAAAGAGTATACTTAGGTTTTCTAAATTAAATTGAAAGTGTGGTGTTCTGGAATCTATACTATACTTATTGAAAAATATATTTTTTACATTTAATAATACTAAAAAGCATTAATAGTCGGTAGGGGAACCGTCACTTTAAATGCCATTTTGTCCCACTCGCACGAAGCAACACTTTCATATTTCTGTTTCATTCGGTGCTTTACTTGTGTGTGTACATTTTCCTCTTCACAACTACTAACTGACAGGTTTTCCCTCTCACCGTCCGCGTCGAAGGGTTGCTTTCGTAGCGCTGCACAGGATCTCTTATAGCTTATGCGAGCCTAGTACTTCATATCGAATTTTTCAGACTCCCACTACAATTTCGAAATCAATGACGTCAGATATGGCACTTCTATTAATGCCAATTCACTGGGTAATAAGCTAAACCAAGGAATACTTTTATGTTAATGGGTGTTTTATGTTTTGTTTTAACCATGTCAAAGCGACGAATCTTACGTTTTATTGGGTTTTGTTAAGTGACATGATAAAAAAACCCTTATTGTGTTAAAAAGTAATATTGTCTCAACTGACTATTGTTTTCAGGGCAAATTTTTATATTGCCGAAGAGCTGCTCTTAGTAATTTATACTTTAGAGAAGAAATTTATTTTTTAAAATAAATCAAATAATGACATAAATTTCGTCATACAAATCAGGCCTAGTTTACTATTTTCTTTCATAATTATAATATGTTGTGCAGTTCTGTTAAAATTTACTGTTTCTTTTTAAAGAATTTTCTTTAAAACTATATCAAATCAAATTTTATTTGATTTAGAACTAGTATACTTGTTTAAGTGTAGTTTTAGAACTTTATTCATTTTTTTCTATTTGAACACTTTGACTCAACTAAAACTGTCACGCAACGTCTCCCCGCATTGTATGGCGCGAGGCAATGCATAGCAATTTCTCGTCCATTGACCGCGGACGACTTCTTGTCCTGCTTGGTCTACATGAAAGCCTCGTTGTTCTGTCCTGCTCTAAGTTGTAGTACTATGCGCTTTACTATGGTAGCGAAAATACCAACTCCTGTTTGTATGTTATCCTAGTACCTTGGAACCGAAACCTGAAATCAGATGAGGAACTGTCAATTTCAAAGTTTATCATACCTGCCGCTAGGTGGCCGTGGTGTTAAAATGTTTTGTCCCTCTCATGCAACCTACACCTAGTATCTCTGTTTCGTTAGGAGTTTTCCTTGTGTGCTACATTTTCACCTTCACAACTACTTACAGAAAGTTTTTCTCTCTCGCTCTTCATTGGTTTCCTGCTCGCACGGGGTTGCTTTCGTAGCGTGGGATATGAGCCTTTTAAAGTTAATGCTAGCCTAGTACTATTTATGGAAATTTTGCAGACTCCCACAACAAACACATTGACATCACGCATGGTGCTACTGATGATATTATGGATAGAAAATTTGTTATTTGTGTGTCTTTTTCACTACAGATTAACTTAAAGGGTCAAAACGGTTCTTGTAAAAGAGCACACCAGGAAATGATGGGGCATCTACCAAGGTTCATCGACCCCTGCTCTATAAAAGAACAGACCTGCACGGTCCTAGGTAGCTACAATATATATGAAACCATAAAAAAACTCACTGTTTCGTCACAAAAGTGTTAATTTATTAGTTTTTGTTAGTTATAAGTATGATATAATATGACTTGGAACACATAATCAGCTGATATAGAAGATTTATCAAAATAATGTCAGGTATGCATAGCCTTTATCTGTATGAATTCAACTGCTGTTCTCCGAAAATGCAAATACTCTATATCTCAATCTCTTTCTGTTTTCATGAATGGGTTTCTCACCTGTACAGGTAAAGATGTGCTTTCAGAGCGGTTGTCATGGTTTTGGAAACTTTTACATCCTATTTGTCTGCTCTCCTAGTAGCTTTGACCGGAGAATTGAAGGTTTCAGGTGGGTTTGAGCTTCGTTTGAGAAACGAAAATAATCACGAGTAATTTGTTCGTAAAGCCTAGAGGAATAGATATTTTTGATATTACATTGTGTACATGATGCACGGCTCGTAATTTCATTGATTGTTTTTATTCCAGACACAAGTTTTGATATTTTTTTTTTAAATAATAATTATATGACGTTAACAAAATAATAACCACATATTAATACAAATTCATATTCTATTCATATTTTATTTCTAAATTTTAGATGAATAAAAAAGCCTGAATACATATTTTATTAAGTTTGATTGTATTCATAACGTCGTTTTACTCTCCTCATAGGATAACCATGAGAAAAATTGCATCTTAATAAAATAAACAAGCACAACATGACGCAACCTGAACTTAACTGCAACGTCCTCTACGTTTATTTGGTGTAAGGTAATGCATAGCAATTCCTTACCCATCAACAGCAGGACATTTTCCATCCTGCTCGCTCTTCATGGAAACATATTAGTTTCGTCCTTCCCTGAGTTGAGTTACTATGCGCTTTACTATGGTAACAAAAATATCTACTCCTCTTCGTATGTTGCCCTAGTACTTTGGACTGCAGACCCGTAGTCTTGTGGCAAACTGTCACATTCAAAGTTTCACATATTTGCCGATAGGTGGTTTGGTTTTCACGGTGTTCCCAGTGAATAAAAAGTAGCCTCTGCGTTACGAACCTTAATTTTAAACATAAAATGTAGAAGTTGTACGATTTTTTACACTAAAAAGTCTATTCGCTATGCTTATATCTGAGTAAAATATTGTTAAGTTTGTGATTATTTTGTCAAGTCATGCCATATTTCGAAATCCAAACAAAATTATAAATAACATACGAAACATAATTATAAATGAAAAAAAAAAATATCCTCAAAGTACATTAAACTGTATTCGTATACTGTATTTGTTTTAGTTTTTTATTGTTAATTGAACACAACCTGTATTCAATTTAGTATGCTTATTTTTTTTCAATTTTCTTTGTTTCCTGATTTAATTCTACAAATTATTATTTTCATGCTCACTTTTTTGATCAATGTGTTAAATGCTCATTTGCCCAAAGAGATTATTAAAGACTAAACTTAAGTTTCTATGATTATACTGAAAGTTCGGAGTGTTTTCAACGAATGAACGTTGTGATTGTTAGAAATATACTTTTTTCATTTAGTCACACCAAATAAACGTTGACACATCTGAAGTTTGATGGGAAACTGCCACTGAAAGTTTCAAGTATTCGCCTGTAGATAGATGGCAGTGGTGATCGTAGTATTTTGTCCCGCTCACACAAATCAACCCCTTATATCTATGTTTCATTCGCAGCTTTCCTTGGGTGTTAAATTTCCTCTTATCTCATCTCTCTGTCACTCGACCGTGATTTCCCGCTCTCACCATCGAAGGGTTCCTATCGTAGCGCTACACAGGATCTCTTGAAGCTTATGCGAGCCCAGTACTTTATATCGAATTTTTCAGACTCCCACTACAATTATTACGAAAACAATGACGTCAGACATGGCGCTTCTATTAATATCCATTTACTGATTAAAGTCAACAACCCAAGAAATATCTTCACATAAAGTCGAGTTTAAATGTGTTGATTTAATCGTTTAATAGCAATGATTTGTTCGACGTTTTATTCTGTTTTATTTAAAGACTAGCTGTCCGCTCGCGGCTTTGCCCGCGTGTATATTTGGTTACTTTGGTTGATTTTTTTCAGTTTGTGTCCGAAAAATCCAAATATCTTACGGAACCCTATTTTTTCCCAAAATAAAATATAGTCTATGTTACTCGTGGATAATGTAGCTTTCGAATGGTGAAAGAATTTTTAAAATCGGTCCAGTAGTTTCTGAGCCTATTCATTACAAACAAACAAAGTTTTCCTCTTTATAATATTAGTGTAGATTCAAAAACACCCAGAGGTGGTACCTATAGTTAAAAAAATAAAAAAATAATTCCGTCTGACCTGTCCATTGCTTTAAGAGCGTATTTTTTATTTCCAATACAGCTGTTTTCAATAATTTATGCCTAGTTTAAAAATAATTGGACATTTTAATGCAACAAAATAATAGCAGAATTAAGTTATACGAATAGTTCACTATTTTTTTTTATTTGTTATGTTGAGTTTCAGTTCTGTTCATACTGTAAACTCTTTATTGTAAAGTATTTGCTCCAAAATTAGAACTTTATTCAAATCGTTTTTTTATTTGGACAATTTTACTCGACCTAAACCACCGTGTAACGTCTTCCACATTTGTTTGGAGCGAAGCAATGCATAGCAATCCCTGACCCATCGAACGCGAGTGACTTGTCGTCTTGCTCCGTCTACACGAACGCTTCTTAGCTCTATCCTTCTCTATGTTGTGGTACTATGCGCTTTACTATGATAGCAAAAATATCGACTCCTGCTTGTATGTTATCCTAGTACCTTTGACCGGAGACCTGTAGTCTTGTGGCGAAATGTCACTTTGAAAGCTTCATATATTTGCCGATAGGTGGCCGCGGTGCGTATAATATTGATCCCTGTCACACAAACCAACCCCTAATATCTCTGTTTCACTTGTAATTTTCCTTGTGTGTTACGATTTTCCCTGCACAACTACCAACAGAAAGGTTTTCTCTCTCACTCTACACTGATTTCCTATTCACACCGTCATAGGGGTTGCTTTCGTAGCGCGAGCTATGATCTTCTTGAAGGTAATACGAGCCTGGTACGTTTCATCGGAATTCTGCAGACTCCCACAACAAGTGCGTAATATATGACGTCATACATGGCGCTACTGCGGATGGACAGCGTCTAGTACTCAGCTGAATTAATATAAGTTAAATTAATATACAATAATGGTTCATTTCTTTGTATCGATACGATGCTACGATATTAAAGAATTATGCGACTTTCATTATTTTACATTGGAAATTTATTATTTGCAACGAGTTCCAAAAATATTTCCCGTTATAATATTTACGAGCAACAAATTATTTAAAAATATGTTTCAAGCTGTATAAAATCCCTGAGCCTATGTATGAAGATGACAACCTGCACTACTGCGAAGAATCGTCGTAGCTGGCCGTAGCGCCGTAGACGCTGTAGCTTTTCTATCAAGAAAAATAAAATCTCACTTGTAGCTCAAACCACGCGTAGTGAGTGTTAACATAAACATTTTTAATCGGTATGTAGTCAATAAACGTTTTTGTATTTTTCTTAAATCTCCGGATAACTTCGCGCATAAACGGGATTACTTAACTGAAATTACTTCGCGTAACGTACAAATAAGAAACAAGGTCAAAATTGTGAAACAAAAGTTTTTATTTATTTATTTTAATTACACATACGCCTACGACCCTACGATTACTGTAAACATGCGTGATCAGCTGCTGTTACCGCATTCAAAACAAGGTATAGTAAGACATGGACTCATTCACACAATAACAATTCTGCATAAAGCTTTCTCTTTTTATCCAATCGTAACTTTTACCTATACATATTACAATACTGTTCTCTGTCTCGTTCACTCGACGCAGACATCCTATTTCACTATCCCTTTTTGTTTTCATGAATGAGTATGTGACGTGTACAGGTAAAGGTGTGCTTTCAAGGCGGTTGCCATGGCTACGGAAACTGTCACATCCTATTTCTTTGGTATCCTAGTAGCTTTGACCGGAGAATTGAAGGTTTCAGGTGGGATTTGTCGCCTTGGAAGCTCGTTTTGAGAACCAACATGTTTCGTAAATGATCGTCTGCTACACAACGAAGCGAAAATACAACACGTTATATACAACAAGTTTTTTAAATAAGTACATGACTTAAAATTTATTCATGTTATCGGTAATTATTTCTGCTGTTACAGTCGGGTATTTTAATAATTTATAATTTAAATTAATAAATTTCTTAAAATAAATAAAACATTAGTATTGTAAGTAACGTTTATTTTTCTAGACAAGTTATAGTTAAGCTATTCAATATTAATTTACGTTATGAACATACTAATTATTTCATTCTATTGGTAGTTCTGCAGCTGCTGTCATAGACTGTTTTTTTAATAATTTATACTTTAGGATTATTAATAACTTGGCTTCTTAAAATAAACAATTCAATAGCAAACATTTGCTGATAGCATCATTATGCATTCCTCGTATTTCAGTTATATTTAGTTGTTTGTAATTAATTTAGTTTTGTTTTATGTTTAGTTGTGAAAACTGTATTCGTAACACGTTTCTTTATTTAACAAAAACCATCATAACAATTCCATTATTATCAATAAATTCATAGACAGTATGACTAAACCTAAACCAACGTGCAACGTTCCCTCGCATATGTTTGGAGCGAAGCAATGCAAAGCAATCCCTTACGCACCGCCCCGCAGACATTTTCCATCCGTTTCGCTCTACATGTAAACCTGTATATTCTGTCCTTGTCGTCGTCGCGTTACTGTGCGCTTCACTATGGTAGCAAAAATATCTACTCCTCCTTGTATGTTATCCTAGTACCTTCAATCAAAAACCTGTAGTCTTGTGGACAATTGTCAAATTCAAAGTTTCACATAGCTGCCGATAGGTGGCCAGTTATCCGCGGTGTTACCTGTAAAAAAAATAACCCCGTAGCATAGCCATTATTTATTGTTGATTAAAAATAAGGCATTTTTCGAAAACTCAACGTTTTAAAAAAAAACAATGACTTGGATTTTATTCAAAATGAGAATGTTTGTTAATTCATGTGTCCTTTCAAGCTCTAAAAATGTTTGCTATAGCTTTTCCGTGTGATGTCCGGATATAAAGAATAGCACCACCCCATATCCTCCACTGGGTGTCGTAAAACGACTAATGGACCTTAAGGCCCAGTGCACTGTACCAAGCACCTTGGGTCACCCGAATGGCGGCGGGTAAAAAACCAACAATCGCATTCCCAAAGAGGGTTAGTGTCAGGCCGACTATAAAACCACAGCCAAAACTTTAAGCAACATGTCTAGAAGACTTGTTGCGCCGACCCCAAGTGAAATGGGATAAAGGCAGGGAGATGATGATTTCAAGCTCTAAAACTCCACCAACCAACATATATTCAACGTAGAGTTAAATGGTACCACACGCACTTTTGCAACACAGGGGATACTTTTTATCTGCTGGTAGCACCGCGAATAACTGGCCACCTATCGGCAGCTATGTGAAACTTTGAATTTGACAATTGTCCACAAGACTACAGGTTTTTGATTGAAGGTACTAGGATAACATACAAGGAGGAGTAGATATTTTTGCTACCATAGTGAAGCGCACAGTAACACGACGATGACAAGGACAGAAAATAGAGGTTTACATGTAGAGGGAACCGGACGGAAAATGTGCGCCGGGCGGTGCGTGAGGGATTGCTTTGCATTGCTTCGCATCAAATAAATGCAAGGGACGTTTCATCTTGGCTTAGGTTTGGTCATGCTGTCTGTAATTTTTATTGATAATTATGAAATTATACTTGTATTGAACAGAAACAATACTAAACAAGAAATATTTACATTTATAACTAAACTTATGTAACTAAAAAATTACATATTTACAAAGCGTCGAAAAATATATCCTCGTGTCCGTCAATGGCGAGAAACGTGCCCAGAAGACTGGCCACATTACCACGCTGAATGGTAATGCCAATTCATTGCGCGAAATACAGTCCAGCCTTCTGATCCCGAGTGGAGTCGACCAAGCACTTAGCGAGTTCCTTACACAGAGCTCGTGCACCCGGCCCCCATGTCCCAAGCGTTTCAACCCCAATCATTATGTTGATCATAAATTATACAAAGGTAAAAATATTAAGAAACGCGTTGTGAATATAGTTCTAAAAATAAAGCTTAATTAATTAAAAAAAAACAGGCATTTTTGTTAAACTGGATACGAAAAATACATATCAGTAAATGTTTGCTATTACTTTTAGTTGCTTTATTTGAAGTTCCTTTGGTCGAAAAATGTATCGAGTTTTATGTTGTCCCAGTACCTATAAACGAAGGACTACAACTCCTTTTCTGCTACGAAAAAAACGTCGTAGCCGGCGTAGCGGGGTGGTGTTAACGCTAGTTCGTAGCTGTAGCAAGAAAAATAAAATCCCAATTATAGTACGAACCAGCTGTAGTGTTTGTTATTATTATTGGTATGTTACGTTATTATGAAATGATAGATAAATAGTTTTAAATAAATGAATCAAAATAAAAAATTAAGTAGCGATGAATAATTACTTATAGTATTGATTAGCGTGAAACGTAAGGTCATGGGGGACGGGCAGGAATTGCAATATGTCGATGAGTTCATAATATACTTGGGCCAGATTGTCTCATTTATGAACCGGAAGGAAAAAGAAGTAGGCAGGAGAATTCAGAATGCATGGAAGAGTTTCTAGGCCCTAAAAGGTAGCCTGCCCATGACGCTGAAGAGAAAGCTCATCGATATTATTATGTGCGTCCTACCCGTCCTAACTTACGGTGCCCAAAGTCGGTCTCTTACCGAACAGCAGAAGTCCAAACTCAAGATTTGTCAATGCGCGATGGAGCGCAGTATACTTGGTGTCAAACTAACGGATCGAGTTAGGAACACCTCACTGCTCTCCATTACCAAAGTAATGGATATCGGGCAGGCGACTGCCAAGCTTAAATGGGAGTGGACTGGTCACGTAGCGCGAATGCAGCCTGACCGATGGGCAAAGATTGTCACCCACTGGACGCCAGAGGAAGGACATCGTCGTCAAGGTCGTCCGCGGCGAAGGTGGTGTGATGATCTTGTCAGATATGCGGGTCGCACGTGGCCAGAAATCGCAAAAGACAGGGTGGTTTGGAAGGAGAAAGGGGAGGCCTTTGCCCAGCAGTCGGATCTCTGAAGATCAGAACCTTCACTACTGCGAAGAAACGTCGTAACCGGCCGTAGCGCCGTAGACACTGTACCTCTTTTATCAAGAAAAATAAAATCTCACTTGTAGCTCAAACCACGTGCAGTGAAAGTAAACATAAACATTTTTTAATCGGTATGTAGTTAATAAACGCTTATTTGTATTTCTGTTTATCACCGGATAACTTCGGGATTACTTAACTGAAACTACTCCGTATTACATACAAATAAGAAACAATGCCAAAAGTGTAAAGGAAAAGTTTTTATTTAGTGACAATAATTACACATACGCTTACGATTACTGTAAACATGCGTTATCAGTACGCATTCAAAACAAGGTATAGTAAGACATGGACTCAGTCACACTTTAACAATTATGCATAAAGCTTTCTCTTTTTATCCAAACGTAACTTTTACCTACATTTTATTACAATACTGTTTTCTGTCTCGTTCACTCGACGTAGACATCCTATTTCACTATCCCTTTTTGTTTTCATGAATGAGTTTGTGACCTGTACATGTGTGCTTTCAAGGCGGTTGCCATGGCTGCGGAAACTTTCACATCCTATTTGTCTGCTATCCTGGTAGCTTTGACCGGAGAATTGAAGGTTTCAGGTGGGATTTGTCACGTTGGAAGCTCGTTTTGAGAACCAACATATTTCGCAAATGATTGTTTGCTACAAAACAAAGCGGAGATACATACACTACACATAAGTGTTTTTTTTTTTATAAATAAGACAGTACAAGCCTAAAATTTTGTTCATGTTATCGGTAGTTATTTCTGCTGTCACAGTCTGGTAATTTAATAATTTATAATTTGAATTAATTTGGAATTTCTTAAAATAAATGAAACATCCGTATTGTAAGTAACGTGTATTTTTTCTTGACAAGTTATAGTTAAGCTATTCAATATTTATTTATGTTATGAACATACTGACAATTATTTCATTCCATTGGCAGAGTTCTGCTGTCATAGACTGCTTTTTTAATAATTTATACTTTAGGATTATTAATAACTTGACGTCTTAAAATAAACAATTCAATAGCAAACATTTGCTGATAATATTAAAGTGCATTCCTCGTATTTCAGTTTTAATTAGCTGTTTTTAATTTATTTAGGTTTAGTTGTGAAAACTGTATTCGTAACACGTTTTTTTATTTCACAAAAAACATCATAACAATTCAATCATTATCAATAAATTCATAGACAGTGGTATAAAAGTACTAAACTAAACCAACGTGCAACGTCCCTCGCATATGCTTGGAGCGAAGCAATGCAAAGCAATCCCTTACGCACCGCCCCGCAGACATTTTCCGTCCGTTTTGCTCTACATGTAAACCTCTATATTCAGTCCTTTTCTTAGTTATATTACTGTGCGCTTCACTATGGTAGCCACAATATCTACTCCTATTCGTATGTTATCCTAGTACTCTCAATCAAAAACCTGTAGTCTTGTGCACAATTGTCAAATTCAAAGTTTTACATTGCTGCCGATAGGTGGCTAGTTATCCGCGGTGTTACCATAAAAAATAGCCCCGTTGGCACTAGGGTACTTGTGGTGAGAGCTAACTCTACAATCAGTATCGTTAGTTTAATGTTGATGTTGATGAAGTTACTTGAACTTGAAAGAGAAACAAAAATCCGTACATACGAACATTCAATTTTTTAGAAATAAGTAAGATTAACTGACAGTTGAATTTTCGACACTTCTTATTCTTAATCTCAAATAAGGAACTATACTGTGATCTATACGTAATGAAAAGTCTCTGCGTTTAATGCGTGTGAATTTTTGGATTTGAATATAAATATTTCTTTCTAACAATCATAAAACGCCATTTCTCGTGAACCAACCATATTTTTAGGATATGAAAATAAAAATATAAGTCTTTAGCACCTTAACTTAAACATATTTATTCATTAATTAAATAATTATTATTATTTGTATCTCTTTTAATTCACGGGCTAACTTCAAGGGAAGAAACCCGGTCCTTTCTAAAGGCTTACACGGGGACACAGGTCCAACATGCAGAGGCCTTGTTGAATCTAAAATATGATGGGGCACCTACCGTAATTATTACTAGCCGTTAGTGTAGGGCAGGGCAAAGGCTTCCCTTCCCTTCTTCCACCTATCCCGGTCTATGGCTAACTGGGGCCAGTTTATAAATAATACCTTATTTAAAACATGTAGGCGGAATATTTAAATTTATTTATTCGTTTAATTCTCTTTTGTACAACAACGGTATGCACAGTAAAGAGACTTAAGCCTAATTAGGGAGCATAGCCATAATGTATTGTTGATTAAGAATAAGGCATTTTTTGAAAATTCAACGTTTTAAAAAATTCAAAATGAGAATGTTTGTTAATTCATGTGTCCTTTCAAGCTCTTAAAACTCCACCAACCAAAATATTCAACGTATAGTTAGCTGGCACCACACACACCTTGGCAACACAGGGGCTACTTTTTATCTGCTGGTAGCACCGCGAATAACTGGCCACCTATCGGCAGACATGTGAAACTTTGAATTTGACAATTGTCCACAAGACTACAGGTTTTTGATTGAGAGTACTAGGATATCATACGAACAGGAGTTGATATTTTTCCTACCATAGTAAAGCGCACAGTAACGCGACGACGACAAGGACAGAAAATAGAGGTTTACACGTAGAGCGAGCCGGACGGAAAATGTGCGCCGGGCGGTGCGTGAGGGATTGCTTTGCATTGCTTCGCACCAAATAAATGCGAGGGACGTTTCGTGTAGGCTTAGGTTCAGTCATGCTGTCTGTAATTTATATTGATAAAATATTATGGAATTATTGTGTTGGTTATTATACAAAAGTAAAATTAAGCAACGCGTTGCGAATACAGTTCTAAACATAAAGCTCAATTAATTTGAAAAAAAAAACAGTCATTTTTGTTAAGCTGAAATTCGAGAAATAGATTCTATATCAGTAAATGTTTGCTATTGCTTGTATTTGCATTATTTGAAGTTCCTTTGGTCGAAAAATGTATGTCGAGTTTTATGTTACCCCAGTGCCTATAAACGAAGGACTACAACTTTCTCTGCTATGTTGTAGCCGGCCGTAGCGCCGTAGACGCTAACAAGAAAAATGAGATCTCACTTGTAGCTCAAACCACGTGTAGTGGATGTTAACATAAACATTTTTTAATCGGTGTGTAGTTAATAAACGCTTATTTGTATTTCTTTTAAATCTCCCGATAACTTCAAGCATAAATGGATGAGATTACTTAACTGAAACTACCCCGTATTACATACAAATAAGAAACAAGGTCCAAAGTGTGGAGAAAAAGTTTTTATTGATCTATTTTTATTAAAAGACAATAATTACACATACGGTTACGATTACTGTAAACATGCGTTATCAGCTGCTACCGCATTCATAACAAGATATAAGACATGGACTTAATCACACAATAACAGTTATGCATAAAGCTTTATCTTTTTATCCAAACGTAACTCTTACCTAGACATATTACAATACTGTTCTCTGTCTCGTTCACTTAACGCAAACATCCTATGTCCTATCCCTTTTTGTTTTCATGAATGAGCGTGTGACCTGTACAGGTAAAGGTGTGCTTTCAAGGTGGTTGCCATGGCTGCAGAAACTTTTACATCCTATTTGTCTGCTATCCTAGTAGCTTTGACCGGAGAATTGAAGGTTTCAGGTGGGATTTGTCGCTTTGGAAGCTCGGTTTGAGAACCAACATATTTCGCAAATGATCGTCTGATACAAAACGAAGCGGAGATACATACACTACATATTAATGTTTTTTTTTTATAAATAAGTACACGCCTTAAATTTTGTTCATGTTATCAGTAGTTATTTCTGCTGTCACAGTCTGGTAATTTAATAATTTATAATTTGAATTAATTTGGAATTTCTTAAAATAAATAAAACATCAGTATTGTAAGTAACGTGTATTTTTTCTTGACAAGTTATAGTTAAGCTATTCAATATTATTTTATGTTATGAAGAAACTGACAATTATTTCATTCCATTGGTAGTTCTGCTGTCATAGACAGCTTTTTTAATAATTTATACTTTAGGATTATTATTAACTTGACTTCTTAAAATAAACAATTCAATAACAAACATTTGCTGATAATATTATTATGCATTTCTCGTATTTCAGTTATAATTGGCTGCTTTTAATTAATTTAGGTTTATTTGTGAAAACTGTATTCGAAACACGTTTCTTTATTTAATAAAAACCATCATTATCAATAAATAATTCATAGATAGTTTGACTAAACCTAAACCAACGTGCGACGTCCCTCGCATATGCTTGGTGCGAAGCAATGCAAAGCAATCCCTTACGCACCGCCCGGCAGACATTTTCCGTCCGTTTCGCTCTACATGTAAACCTCTATATTCTGTCCTTTTCTTAGTCGTGTTACTGTGTGCTTCACTATGGTAGCCACAATATAAACTCCTATTCGTATGTTATCCTAGTACTCTCAATCAAAAACCTGTAGTCTTGTGCACAATTGTCAAATTCAAAGTTTCACATATCTGCCGATAGGTGGCCAGTTATCCGCGGTGTTACCTGTAAATAAAAAATAGCCCCGTAGCAAAGCCATTATTTATTGTTGATTAAGAATGAGGCATTTTTCGAAAACTCAACGTTTTAAAAAAACCAACGACTTGGATTTTGTTCAAAATAAGAATGTTTGTTAATTCGTGTGTCCTTTCAGGCTCTAAAAACACCCCCAACCAACATGTTCAACGTAGAGTTAGCTGGCACCACACACACTTTGGCAACACAGGGGCCACTTTTTATTTGCTGGTAGCACCGCAAATAACTGGCCACCTATCGGCAGGTATGTGAAACTTTGAATTTGACAATTGTGCACAAGACTACAGGTTTTTGATTGAAGGTACTAGGATAACATGCAAGCAGGAGTAAATATTTTTGCTACCATAGTAAAGCGCACAGTAACACGACGACGAAAAGGACAGAAAATATAGGTTTACAGGTAGAGTGAACCAAACAGAAAATGTCTGCCGGGCGGTGCGTGAGGGATTGCTTTGCATTGCTTCGCACCAAATTAATGGGAGAGACGTTTCATAATGGCTTAGGTTTAGTCATGCTATCTGTAATTTATATTGATAGTTATGGAATTATTATGTCCGTTATGAGACAAAGTAAAATTAAGAAACGCGTTGCGAATACAGTTCTAAAAATAAAGTTAAATTAGTTTGAAAAAATCAGTCACTTTTGTTAAACAGAAATAGATATTATCAGTAAATGTTTGCTATAGCCTTTAGTTGCATTATTTGAAGTTTCTTTAGTCGAGAAATACCCCAGTACCTATAAACGAAGGACTGCAACCATTTCTTTGCTACGAAAAAACGTCGTAGCCGGCCGTAGCGAGTGGTGTGAACGCTATGAAAATCTCATTTATAGTGCGAACCAGCTGCGTATGTATGTTATTATTTTTCGTATATTATTACGTTATTATGAAATGCTAGGTGAAGGTTTTTTAAATAAATAAATAAAAATTGAAGTAGCGACAAATAATTACCCTCTTAATATTGAATAATATATTTAGACTGTGATATTGATTTGTGTTTCATGGACATACATATACGGCCCAAGCTTCAAAACTGTAGAAATTGTTATTTGTGTAAAACCAAACCATCAACAAACTTAATGTTACAAAACGTGTGAAGGATAAGTTTATATTTGTATATTCTTAGTAAGTGACGTTATGATTCGGATAGCAGTGAAACATTTACTATCAGATTTCATAGCAATTTGATCAAGATGTTGTCTGACATCTGCTCATTCAAACGGCAAGAAACATACATAAAGTTTTTGTTTTTAACATAGCATTTACGAATGTATAAACTATTCTCCATCACATTCATTCAACGCAGAGACTATTTCTCTAACTTTTTTGTTTTCATGAATGAGTTTCTAACCTGTACTCGTATAGGTGTGCTTTCAAGGTGGTTGCCATGGTTGCAGAAACTTTCACATCCTTTATGTCTGCTATCCTAGTAGCTTTGACCGGAAAATTGAAGGTTTCAGGTGGGATTTGTCGCCTTGGAAAGCTTATTTGAACGGTATATATTTTGCAAATCGTCAGCTACAAAGCGTAGCTATAGTAGAGCTGTTAATTATTTTGTTTTAATATTTACGTTACTGACAATGATTTTATTTCCTTGGTAGTTCTGCTGTCAGAGACTGTTTATTTACTCATTTATACTTTAGAATAATTATTATTTGACTTCTTAAAATGAAAAAAAAAAGTAATAGCAAACATTTACTGCTGTGGATTTCTCGTATTCAGTTTAACAAAAATACCTGTTTCTTTAATTAATTTGAGTTTATTTTTAGAACTGCATTTCGTAAAGTGTTTCTATTTTTACCTTTACAATGCAATAAGCAACATAATGATTCCATCAGTACTCATATAAATTTCAGACAGCATGACTTAACCGAAACCAACATAAAACGTCTTTCGCATTTATTTTGTGCGAAGCAATGCAAAGCAATCCCTCACGCACCGCCCGGCGCACATCTACCGTCCGGCTCGCTCTACAAGTAAACCCTTATTTTACGTCCTTTTCATAGTCGTGTTACTGTGCGCTTTACTATGGTAGCAAAAATATGTACTCCTACTTGCACGTTATCCTAGTACCTTCAATCAAAAACCTGTAGTCTTGTGGACAATTGTCAAATTCAAAGTTTCACATGCCTGCCGATAGGTGGCCAGTTATCCGCGGTGTTACCTGTAAATAAAAAATAGCCTCGGTGGCACCTGAGGTGTCAGCTTACTCTACAAAAAACCTTAATATTGATGAAGCTACTTGAGCTTGAAAGAGTAACAAACATCCATACATAGAAACATTCAATTTTTTTAAATAAATAAGTTTAACTAACAGTTGAATTTTCGACACTTCTTATTCTTAATCTCAAATAAGGAAGTGGTGTGATCTGTACGTAATCAAAAGTCTCTGCGCTTAATTGAATATTTTCCTATGTTTGAACAATAGAAATTTAATTGTAAATATACATAGTTAAATTTGAAAATCATCCGAAATGTTTCTAATTGTTTCTAACAATCATAAAACGCCATTTTTCGGGAACAAACCACACTTTTAGGATATGAAAATGTAAGTCTTTAGTGCCCTAACTTAAACATATTTATTCAATAAATAATACCTTTTTAAAACATGTAGGCGAAATATTAAAATTTATTTATTCGTTTAATTCTCTTTTGTAGTTGATTAATGAAGAATAGCATTCTTCAAAAATTCAAAGTTTTAAATAAAACAACGACTTGGATTTTATTAAAACTAGCTGTTTTTAATGAAGTCCAAGACAGACAGACAGACAGACAGTAACGACAGACTTTGCACAGACCTAAACCTTTGTAAACGAAAAAGATAACAGTTGTTTTTAGGGTTTTTCCGGCAATTATTCGACTTTTTCTCACCTTTTAAACCTTCCCTAGGCCTCCACGAACAATTCAAGACCAAGATGAGATAAATCCGTTCAGCCGTTCTCGAGTTTTAGCGAGACTAACAAATAGCAATTGATTTTTATATATAAGACTAGCTGACTCGGCAGACTTCGTACTGCCCCAACGATAAACAAAAAAAAAAAATTCTCACCTTTTAAACCTTCCCTAGACCTCCACGAACATTTCAAGACCAAGATAAGATAAATCCGTTCAGCCGTTCTCGAGCTTTAGCGAGACTAACACAAACAGCAATTGATTTTTATATAGAAGACTAGCTGACCTGGCAGACTTCGTACTGCCCTAACGATAAATAAAAAAAAAAACTCACCTTTTAAACCGTCCCTAGACCTCCACGAACAATTCAAGACCAAGATGAGATAAATCCGTTCAGGCATTCTCGAGTTTTAGCGAGACTAACGAACAACAATTGATTTTTATATATAAGATATATAGATAGAAGATGAAAATGAAAATGTTTGTAAATTCATGTGTTCTTTCAAGCTCTAAAATCTCCACCAACCAACATTTTATTATTTTCAACGTAGAGTTAGCTGGCACCACACGCACCTTGGCAACACAGGGACCACTTTTTATCTGCTGGTAGCACTGCAAATAACTGGCCACCTAGCGGCCAATATGTGAAACTTTGAATTTGACAATTGTCCACAAGACTACAGGTTTTTGATTGAGAGTACTGGGATAACATACGAACAGGAGTTGATATTTTTGCTATCTTAGTAAAGCGCACAGTAACACGACGACGACAAGGACAGAAAATAGAGGTTTACAGGTAGAGCGAGCCGGATGGAAAATGTGCGCCGGGCGGTGCGTGAGGGATTACTTTGCATTGCTTCGCACCAAATACATGCGATGGACGTTTCATGTTAGCTTAGGTTAAGCCATGCTGTCTGTAATTTTTATTGATAATTAGGGAATTATTGTGTTGGTTATTATACAAAAATAAAATTAAGAAACGCGTTACGAATACAGTTCTTAAAATAAAGCTAAATTAGTTTGAAAAAACAGTCAATTTTGTTAAACTGAAATACGAGAAATAGATATCAGTAAATGTTTGCTATTGCATTTAGTTGCATTACTTAAAGTTACTTTGGTCGAAAAATATATGTCAAGTTTTATGTTACCCCAGTACCTATAAACGAAGGACTACAACCCCTTCTCTGCTACGAAAAAACGTCGTAGCGGGCCGTAGCGGGATGGTGTTAAAGCTAGTACGTAGCTGTAGCAAGAAAAATAAAATCTAATTTATAGTACGAACCAGCTGTAGTGTATGTTATTATTATTAGTACATTACGTTATAATGCAATGATAGATGAAGAGTTTTAAATCAATAAATCAAAATCAAAATTGAAGTAGCGATAAAAAATTACTTAATATTGATTGGTGTTTCATGGACATTCAAGTACGGCTGAAGCTACAAAACTGTAGAAATTACATTATTTGTGTAAAACCAAACCATTAACAAATTTTATGTTACAAAACGTGTGAAGGATAAGTTATTATTAATATTTATCAATAAGTTTTATTAGTTTGTGATAAGTTTTTTTTAAATATAGCTTCAACGAGTGTATATTATAAAATTGTTCTCCATCACATTCATGTTTGTTTTCATGAATGAGTACCTGTACACGTATAGGTATGCTTTCAAGGTGGTTGCCATGGCTTCGCAAACTTTCACATCTTGAATGTTTGCTATCCTAGTAGCTTTGACCGGAGAATTGAAGGTTTCAGGTGGGATTTGTCGCCTTGGAAGCTTGTTTGAGAAACTGCATATTATTTCGTGAATAATCGTCAGCTACGAAGCGTAGCTAGTTAAGCTATTAAATATTTATGTTGTACATAGCTGTCAATTCCTTCGTTTCGTCGTTAGTTCTACTGTCAGAGAATGTTTTTTTTTCATAATGAATACTTAAGAATAAATAATATTTTTAATGAACTTTTACTGACAATATGAATTCTAGTAATTCAGTTGAAAAAATGCATGTTTCTTAATAAGTTTTAGAACTGTATTTGTAAAACGTTTCTAATCTTACCTTTATAATGCAATAAGCAACATAATGATTCCATCATTATCAATAAAAATCATAGACAGCATGACTAAACCGAAACCAATATAAAACGTCTTTCGCATTAATTTGGTGCGAAGCAATGCAAAGCAAGCCCTCACGCACCGCCCGGCGCACATCTACCGTCCGGCTCGCTCTACATATAAACCTCTATTTTCCGTCCTTTTCATTGTCGAGTTACTGTGCGCTTCACTATGGTAGCAAAATATCTACTCCTGCTTGCATGTTATCCTAGTACCTCGGGTTGGAAACCTGTAGTCTTGTGGGGAACTGTCAAATTCAAAGTTTTACATATCGGCCGCTAGGTGGCCTGTTATCCACGGTGATACCTGTAAATAAAAAATAGCCCCTGTGGCACCTGAGGTGTCAGCTAAGTCTACAAAAAACTTTAATATTTATGAAACTACTTGAGCTTTAAAGAATAACAAACATCCATACGTAGAAACATTCGAATTTTTTGAAATAAATAAGATTAATTACTAACAGTTGATTTTTCGAAACTTCTTATTCTAAATCTCAAATAAGGAACTGGTGTGATCTATTCTTAGCCAAAAGTATCTGCGCTATATGCGTGTAAAAATTATTGGATTTGATTATTTTATTATTAGAAATTTAATTGTAAATACAGGTAAATTTAAAAATCATTCCATATTATGTTCATTTAGGTTAAGTCTGATTCAGATTTGACTACACTTTTAGTTTCTAAAAACTTAATGTGCGACGAGTTTCTTAATAATAGGTATAATGCTTGTTGGAAATAATAATATTTACATCTGGTCACTAGGTTGAGACCTAACGTCAGATGGGGAACTGTCGCTTTGCAAGCTTCAGATACTTGTCAATAGATGGCGGCGGTGCTTCGTAGTGTTTGTCCCTTTCACACCAACCAACCTCTAACATCTCTGTTTCATTCAGAAGTTTCACAACTACTAACAGAAAGGTTTTTTTTCTCACTCTACAGTGATTTCCCGCTCTCACCGTCATAGGGGTTGCTTTCGTAGCGCGTTTAAACATCTTGATGCTTATGCGAGCCTGGTAGAGCATATCGAAATTTTCAGACTCCCACAAACAACAATTACGAAATCAATGACGTCATACATAATTCTACGGAGGATGGGAAGCCTTTTGTACAAGGCCGAGCTATTAAAAATCATACAACTGCATGTATATAAGTTCTTCTTTTTGAACTATTTTGGTGCGACGGTACAATATTTATCAATTTAATTAGTTATACCTATTAGAATTTAAGAGTTTACCTTTTATCAATAAAAAAGCAACGACTCTAAGGACTTTTATTGTTTTTTTTTTACTGGAAAAACTTACTTAATGCGAAACATCCTTAATAGTCTTTTCTATTTGTTACTGGTTTTCAATAACAATAAATTGTTTGTATTCATTTATTCAATAGCGGCTAAAATTGTCCGTTTTTGTTGCATTATTTTAAGTTTCCTTGGTCGAAAAATGTGTGTCAAGTTTTATGTTACCCCAGTACCTATGAACGAAGGACTACAACTCCTTCTCTGCTACGAAAAAACGTTGTTGCCGGCCGTAGCGAAGTAGACGCTAGCTCGTAGCTGTAGCAAGAAAAATAAAATCTCAATCATTTGTAGTACAAGCCAGCTGTAGACTGTAGTGTATGATATTGTCAAAATAAAAGTTGAAGTGGTGATAATTAATTATTTAATATTGATTGGTGTTTCATGGACATACATGTTCAGCTTAAGCTACAAAGGTAAAGAAATGAGTAAAATTAAATTTGAGTAAAAGTAAATTTGAGTAAAACTAAACCACCAACTAACGAAATGTAACAAAAAATGTGGAGGGAACGTTTTTATTTGTCCATTTTTAATAAGTGATAGTATGACTCAGAATGATAGCAATGAAATATTTGCTATCAGCTGTTACACCAATTTAATCAAGACATTGTCTGTCTGATATTGTTTTGTTTTCATGAATGAGTTTCTCACCTGTACACGTATAGGTATGCTTTCAAGGTGGTTGCCATGGCTATGGAAACTTTAACTTCCTATTTGTCTGCTATCCTAGTAGCTTTGACCGGAGAATTGAAGGTTTCAGGTGGGATTTGTCGCCTTGGAAGCTCATTTGAGAAACTGTATGTTTCGTGAATAATCGTTAGCTACGAAGCGTTGCTATAGTAGAGCTGTTAATTATATGTTTTAATATTTACGTTACTAACAATGCTTTTATTTTAGTAGTTCTGCTGTAAAAGACTTTATCACTAATTCACACTTTAGAATAATTATTATTTGACTGCTTAAAACGAAAAAAAAGTAATAGCAAACATTTAGTGCTGTGGATTTCTCGTATTTTAGTGTAACAAAACTGCCTGTTTTTTTTATTAATTTAGGTTTCTTAGGTATCTAATTTTACCTTTATAATACAATAACTAACATAATAGTTTCATTACTATCAATAAAAATCATAGAGAGCATGACTAAACCTAAACCAAAATGACACGTCCCTCGCATTTATTTGGTGCGAAGCAATGCAAAGCAATCCCTCACGCCCCGCCCGGCTCTCTCTACGTGTAAACCTCTATTTTCTATCTTTGTCGTCGTCGTGTTACTGTGCGCTTTACTAAGGTAGCAAAAATATCAACTCCTGTTCGTATGTTATCCTAGTACTTTCAATCAAAAACCTGTAGTCTTGTGGACAATTGTCAAATTCAAAGTTTTACATATTGGCCGCTAGGTGGCCAGTTATTTGCGGTGCTACCAGCAGATAAAAAGTGGCCCCTGTGTTGCCAAGGTGCGTGTGGTGCCAGCTAACTCTACGTTGAATATGTCGGTTGGTTGAGTTTTTAGAGCTTGAAAGGACACATGAATTAACAAATTAACATTCTTATTTTGAATAAAATAAATGGTTTTTATTTATCATTGTTAGAAATATGTAATTTACATATGGTCACAGCAAGTCAAATGGGGGACAGTCACTTTGAAAGTTCATGTACTTGCCAATAGATGGCCGCAGTGCTTTTAGTAATTCTCAGACTTCTACAACAATTGCGAAATCGATGAAGTCATATGGCGCTACTAAGGATGGCAAGAAGTGCCTCTGTAGTACTTAACCAACCCACTAAGTTATAGTAACGTAATATAAGTTTGATTCGCGAAGAGCGATTTCATTGTATTTGAAGAATAATAATATAATTAAATAAAATAAAATTCATCTGTTTGGGGCGGGACATGTGTGTCTAAATGTCTAATTCCTTTGACTGCAGAACTACACCTGCTATCTTTTCGTCTACGAAAAAATGTCGTAGCCGAGCGTAGCGCTCCAGGCACTGTAGCTCTCCCGTCTACCAAATATAAGAAAAGCTTTATTTTAGAACATTTAGCTGTAGCATAAATTATCACTAAAATTGCATTTTTAGAAATTGATACAGGTAGTTCGGTCAGATTGTCAAATTCGGTTGCTTTATGGAAACTACTTTTTTATCTAGTAACTAGCTGCTGCCCGCGACTTCGTCTGCGTGGTATTCAAGATGTGTAGTGCTGTACAAAAAGTAAAACTAAATAATGTTTAATGCCAGCTCCCTAATCCTGTTCCGTTCCAAACTACCTAATTTCTTAACTTCCTAATCCTGACCTCTAGTCTTACAAACATATCTGACTGTTAGTTAACACTGCTAGTTTTTTGCTGTGGCCACTATCTTGCACTGATTTGACAATTTGGATTGAAGGACTTGAAAACGGGCGATGGCAAAGAAGTGTGCTGGACTCTTACTGGCTAAACTGCCGGAGTGCTTCACCGTATCCTATTGTCGGGGGCCACGGGAACGCTTTCGCAATCTACCGCAAGCCCCGACAGGAGAGCTCTTTTTAACGGGAGCTTCTTCGTTAACGTGGAGCCAGCTTTTGCCAGCCCTTATTAAGAGGCGCGTGGAAGTACCACGCATTTCGTCTTTACTTTTATCCAGTACAGTAGACTGCCCTGAGTCTACTGGCGTAAGTTATTTATGGTGGTTAGAGGAGAGCAAATAAGGCCCTTCTTCTATCCCTTGCTCATCGAATATGGATAAGCCTGCCGTGCTCTTTCCACTTTTCCTTGAGCGTCATCACTTCTTCGCAGAACTTGGTGACGGCGCACTAACTAACCGCGTACACTTTGGCCACTCTAGGCGGTGTGACATCGTCGTTACGAAGATGTCGCATTCGCACTGGATGTGAGAGGGGTCTGTATACCCAAATTTTTCAAATTTTGTTTGCCTACCTATTTGGGTTTTGAGACGGTTGAATGCTTTCCGAACAGGCCACTGCAAGGTACCTCCGGACGGCAGATGTTCCTGAGGTAGGACATAAGTAGTAGGTTTTAGTTGTCGATCTGCCCAGATCTTGCACCGAGTTTGAGTTAGAGTTGCAATAGTAGTCAGTGTATATCGGAAGAAGCTGCTTTAGTTCTTAAGTCTGCCCGATTTAAGTCTCTTCTAACGTCAGGTAGAGCAATGCCAACCAGGAGGAGAACTTATTGAGCGGGGTTGGTCTTAAACAGCCAGATATTATTCGACACGTTTGCACTGTGCGCTGTGGTGCGGAGAACAGCAGGCGCTGCTCCCCATTCATCTTCTAATTCATTTTCTTTCTACCCTTGACAGATGTTTTTTTTTTAAATCATGAAGTAGTGCTTTCTTACATGGTTATCAAAGTTGCAAATTTCTAATTCTAGTTGTTTGAGCTAACCCAACTGAGCCTGAAGAAGGTTAATGTTACGCACATATACAAAACAATCGCGGGAGTACGCGTGCGGCGCATATTCGTACGCAATATTAAACAAATATTGATAATAACAGCCTATCTTTATAATACTTTACCTATGCAACTACCCTATACCATCGCAATTGGTGCACAATTGTGGTTGTGTATAGGCACTATCAAATCTTTACAACCACGCGTCACACACACCAAAATTGCAGTCAACAGCTAAGCAGTTATTTAAGTAGGTATAGTAAATCATTTACAGTCCACACTATTTTTTGTTTTAGTGTAGTTGGTTTTCTTTCACTTCATATCCACAGCTCCTCCTAAATTGGATAAGACTGTCCTAGCTTAAACAGTAAGTAGGTAGATGCCATATAAAAGTGTTTTAAAGATCAATTTTAGGTATGGTAAAAAAATCCAAGCGCTTCTTACAATATTTTTGTACTACCAAAAACGATAGAAGAAAAAAAATGTTATGCTTGACTGAGATTCAATTCGTACTCAAAAATTATTAAAAAATAAATTTAAGAAATATGTGTCGAAATGAAATTTGAACTTAAGAGTGAAAAAATACGAAGCTCGTACTTCCCTGAGCCCGCTATTTTAACTCCTATATTGTAAGCCAAATAGCATGTTAATATTAATGTCAAAACATAAAACCATAGCAACAGTATTTTGTTCGCTATGGTGACATTGTCAGTTACACCAGTTACGTGTTCTTTAAAAATAAAGGTTTATGGATAAGACCCCATGGTTTATAACCTGATAATAAATAGCCTATATGTTGTCTAGACTTGACCTTAATCTTCATGCAAAATTTGAACAATATATTTATGTATATTAAGTAGTTTTTTCGATTAGCCGGTAATTGTCATAAAATTCGTGATTGCTCACCCTCCATATCAAATAGCGCAATAATTTTGTAGAATTTATGTTGTCACGACCTCTAGTCAATATATTCTGAAAATCTGAAATGAAATGAAAATGAAATCTGTACATAATTTTTTTGGGATTATCCCGGACATACGTTTACGGATAGTTTAACAATTTTATGACAATAGTCAATCTTTAAACAGGTAACCGTTACAAAAAGATGGGCAGAAAAGCTTAGTATTTACGTAAACGGCTTTAATTTCATCGACTTAGCTTCAAAACAGTCGGAGTTTCATAGAAACGTACCTCCCCCTTTTTTACCCCCGTTAAGGCAGAATTTTCAAAAATCCTTATTGCATCATTCTTAACTTCTAACTAAATAGCCAAATATTAATTTTAATCGAATTAGCTTCAAAACTGACGGAGTTTCATACAAACTTACCCGCCCCTTTATACCCCCTTAAAGAGCAAAATTCCAAAAAAAAGATAGCTTAAATGTTAGCGAGGACTAATAGCTACATAATAAAAAAAGTTTCATCAAAATCCGTCCAGTAGTTTTTGCGTGAAAAGCGGACAACAAACAGACAGACAGACGAAAATTTTTTTTTTCATACTTTTGGCTTCTATTGGTTGTATGAAGATCCCCCATCTAAGTTTTTTTTAATATCTTTAATGTACAGACATGAGCTTGTTACAATTTTATTATATGTATAGATAATAAGTCCCGGATGATAATGAAAACGTGTGATGTATCAGCTGGCACAGGAATAAAAACGAGATAAACTTAGACAATGTTTGTTCACAACGCAAAAATAAAAGGATAAAACTTTCTCTTTTTTTATAAACATTGTAGCTGCTTTTTTATTGTTTATCTGTGCGTTCAAATACTGTTCTCCGTTTCACTCACTCCATGGTGTTATTCTATATTTCGATCTCTTTTTATTTTCATGCATGAGTTTCTCACCTGTACAGGACAGGTAGAGGTGTGCTTTCAAGGTGGTTGCCATGGCTGCGCAAACTTTCACATCCTATTTGTCTGCTATCCTAGTAGCTTTGACCGGAGAATTGAAGGTTTCAGGTGGGATTTGTCGCTTTGGAAGCTAGTTTGAAACTGTATCGCGAATGACCGAAGCGTAGCTAGCAAAAGCTATTAAATATTATTTTATGATGTACATACACATACTAATTTTTTTTCAAAACACTAATAGTTTTGCTGTTGTTTTAATATTTTAGAATCATTATTACTTCACTTTATTAGATAAACTGATGAATAGCAAAAAAATGCTAATAATAATATATGCATTCCTCGTATTTCAGTTTTAACAAATTGCCTGTCTTTTTTTAAGTAAGATCAGTTTGTGAAAACTGTATTCGTAACACTTTTCTAATTTTACCTTTATAATGCAACAACCAATCTAAAAATTCCATCATTACCAATAAAAATCATACACAGCATGATTAAACCTAAACCAACATGACACGTCCCTCGCATTTATTTGGTGCGAAGC
Organism: Chrysodeixis includens; assembly: GCA_941860345.1. Taxonomy (NCBI): domain Eukaryota; kingdom Metazoa; phylum Arthropoda; class Insecta; order Lepidoptera; family Noctuidae; genus Chrysodeixis; species Chrysodeixis includens. Next base: position 2,616,735 of record OW796092.1, read on the forward strand.
AATGCAAAGCAATCCCTCACGCACCGCCCGGCGGACATTTTCCGTTTGGCTCACTCTACATGTAAACCTCTATTTTCTGTCCTTGTCGTCGTCGTGTTACTGTGCGCTTTACTATGATAGCAAAAATATCTACTCCTGCTTGCATGTTATCCTAGTAACTTCAATCAAACCTGTAGTCTTGTGGACAATTGTCAAATTCAAAGTTTTACATAGCTGCCGATAGGTGGCCAGTTAACCGCGGTGTTACCTGTAAATAAAAAATAGCCCCGGTGGCACTAGATTACCTGTGGTGTCAGCTAACTCTACAACAAATTTCCTTTATACTGATGAAAATACTTAAACTTGAAAGTGCAACAAATATAAGTTAATACAAACATTCGATTTTTTTTAAATAAGTAAGATTAACAACAGACAGTTGACTATTTGTAACTTCTTAAGGCAGTGAAGTAAGAAAGCGAGATCAAAAGTCTTTGCGCTTAATGCGAGTAGATTATTGGATTTTATTATTTTTTATGTTTGTATACTGAAAATGTTATTCTTAATATAGTTCAAATCATCCAAAATTATCATCTAGGTTAGGTTTGATTCAGATTAGACTACACCTAACCTAAGTTTCACTAGATCACTAGGTTGAGACCTAACGTCAGATGGGGAACTGTCACTTTGCAAGCGTCAGATACTTGTCAATAGGTGGTGGCGGTGCTTTGTAGTGTTTGTCCCTTTCACACCAAGCAACCCCTTACATCTCTGTTTCATTCAGAAGTTTCACAACTATTAACATAAAGGTTTTCTCTCTTACTCTACAGTGACTTCTCGCTCTCGCCGTCGAAGGGGTTGCTTTTGTAGCGCGTTTAAACTTCTTAATGCTTATGTGAGCCTGGTAGTGTATATCAAAATTTTCAGACTCCCACAACTATTACGAAATCAATGACGTCATACATAACTCTACAAAGAAAGCAAAGCCGAGCGATTAAAAGTCTTAAAACTATAACTATATTAGTTTTACTTTTCGTATCGATGCGTTGCGATTGTACGATATTAGTAAATTTGATGACTGATTTAAATTGATGACTGAGTTTATCGTAAATGGAATATCGACGGCTCTTAATACTTATATAGATCACTAGCTGTTGCCCGCGACTTCGCTCGCGCAAATATCAGATTCAGTGGCAAAAGCATAACCCCTCTCTGATGCAGTCGGTTAAAAAGTAGCCTATGTGTTATTCCACGGCGCCAGTTAACTTCATACCAAATTTCATCAAAATTGATTTAGCCGTTTGAGCGTGAAAGAGTAACAAACATCCATACATCCATACTTACAAACTTTCACGTTTATAATATAAGTAGGATTTACTGGAAATTCTTTATGCTGAGCAACCATAAATATTTTCTTTTGTACTTGTTTTTAATAGCAACAAATAATTTCCAATAAACCATTAAAATTTGTCAGTTAGTGTTGCATTATTGAAAAAGGTTTGAAAATGTGTGTCGAGCTTTATGTTAACCCAGTACCTACGAACTCAGAACCGCAACTCTTTGCTACGAAAAACGTTGTAGCTGGCCGTAGCGGCGTAGACGCTACCTTGTAGCTGTAAAGAGAATAATAAAATCTCAATCGTGGCGCAAACCAGCTGTAGTGTATGTTCTTATCAACATAAAAATTGAAGTGGCGATAAATAAACTGAAGCCCAAACTAAAAAACTATAGAAATGATTTTTATTATTGAAATAAAACCAAACTATCGACAAACTTAATGTTACAAAACTTGTAAAGGATAAGTTTTTATTTATTTATCTATTTGCCTTTATTAGTTTGTGATAATATGACTCGGATAGCAGTGAAACAATTACTATCAGATGTGATAGCAATTTGATCAAGATATTAAAAATGCCTGTATTTTTTAGTTAATTTAGGTTTATTTTTAGAACTGAATTCGTAACGCGTTTCTAATTTTACCTTTATATTACAATAACCAACTTAAGAATTCCATAATTATCAATTAAAATCATAGACAGCATGACTAAACCTAAACCAACATGACACGTCCCTTGCATTTATTTGGTGCGAAGCTATGCAAAGCAATCCCTCACGCACCGCCCGGCGGACACTTTTCGTCTGGCTCGCTCTACATGTAAACCTCTATTTTCTGTCCTTGTCGTCGTCGCGTTACTGTGCACTTTACTATGGTAGCAAAAATATCTACTCCTGCTTGCATGTTACCCTAGTACCTTCAATCAAAAACCTGTAGTCTTGTGGACAATTGTCAAATTCAAAGTTTCACATAGCTGCCGATAGGTGGCCAGTTATTCGCGGTGCTACCAGCAGATAAAAAGTGGCCCCTGTGTTGCCAAGGTGTGAGGTGCCAGCTAACTCTACGTTAAATATCTTCATTGGTGGAGTTTTAAGAGCTTGAAAGGACACCTGAATTATCAAACATCCTCGTTTTGAATAAAATGTTGTTTTTTTCTAAAAGGTTCGAAACATGACTTATTCTGAATCAATAATAAAAAATTGCAAGACAACAATTAATGAAAAATTTGAATTTCCTCTTACGTGGTTTAACTAAGGTTTTATTTATTCAATAAATATTTTTAAGTTACTTAGTCTCTAAGGACCATACTTATATTATCATATCCTTAATGTGCGGTATGGTTCCAATACATGTTTTTTTTATTGCTAGAAATATATTATTTACATCTCGTCACAGCGAGTCAAATGGGTCACTTTGAAAACAAACAGTCACTTTGAAAGTTCATGTACTTGCCAATAGGTGGCCGCAGTGTTTTTAGTACCTTATTTTGTCCTTCTCACATTAACCTCGTACGGTTATTTCGTAGCGCAGCGTTTAAACTTCTTGGAGCTTATGTATGCCTAGTACTTTTTATCGAAATTCTCAGACTCCTACAACAATTGCGAAATCCATAATACCACATAGACTGTGATAATACTATGTAGTACTAGTACTTAATCAAACCGCTAAGTTATAATAACGTTATACTAGTTAGATTTGCATGGAACGATTTTATCGTATTTGAAGATTAATATAATGAAATGAACTTCACCTGTTTAAGGCAGGAAATGCGTGTTAAACTAAATGGAAGTCCAGTTCCTTTGACTGCAGAATTAATTCAGCTTTTCGGTTACAAAAAAATGTCGTAGGTGACCGTAGCGCTACAGCCACTATAGTTCTCTCTTTTGCCAATTTATGCAGGTAGTTCGGTCAGATTGTCAAGTTGGGCTGCTTTATGGGAACTACTTTTTTATGTAGTAATGTAAGCCTCGGATAATAATAAAAATGTGTGTTGTATCAGCTGGCACGGAAATAAAAACTAGTCAAACTTAGACATTGTTTTGTACACAGCAAAAAAAGAATAAAACTTTCTTTTTTGGTCTTAACATAGCTTTTAACTATACGAATACTGTTCTCGGTCCCACTTACTCAATGCTGATGTCCTATATTTCGATCCTTTTTTGTTTTCATGAATGAGTTTCTCACCTGTACAGGTAAAGGTGTGTTTTCAGGGCGGTTACCATGGCGGCATGAACTTGAACATCCTATTTGTCTGCTCTCCTAGTAGCTTTGACCGGAGAATTGAAGGTTTCAGGTGGGATTTGTCAGCTTGGAAGCTCGTTTGAGAAACGGTAAATAAAATCGTCCGCTACGAAGTGGAACGTACAGCTATTCATGTATTATCAATATTTATATTATGAACTAGACTAACAATAAGCTCATTTAATTAGTAGTTCTGATGTCAGAGACTGGTTTTAAATAATTTACAAAACCTTTTAAACCTTTTAAACTAATAATTATGCAAAACAAAATAAAAAGAAAACGTGCGTATCAGTTCTGGATACAATGCCTGCTTATTTAATTTTCGTTTAGTTGTTAAAACGCAATGTAACGCGTTGCTTAATTTTACTCTCGGTATGCAACAACTGTCCAATAATTGCATCATAATTAGAAAAAAAAAACTTTGACAACTCGACTGAACCGATTTGTTGCGTCCTCTGCATTTACTCCATTTACAATTTTATTTGACTTGTTTCAAACAAAAACAAACCACTTCAAAATAATTATTAAAATTATAAAAACTTTCAAATAATCTTCTTTAAATTTTTCTTCTATCACCTGTTGCGCTATATTATTGTTCTTTGGGCGGCAAAGGTTTTTCAAACTTTCCTAATGGCACCCAAGTAACTTCGGCTGGGGAACCGTAACTTTCTTTACTACGATAAAGCGTCGTAGCTGCCGTAGCAGCGTAGACACTGAAGCTCATAATATACCAAGTATAAGAAATGACAGCTATGGCACAAATCAGCTGCATTGTGTGTTATCCTTAAAACATTAAGGACTTGGTGATAGGTTTTTTAATTTTAATCAATACTTGTCAACCGATCATCAATAAACTAAATATTGTTATGTTTTGGTGATTTTGTCGACTCGGACAACTTTATTGCATTTTTTATTTTATCAGGTATTAATACACCTAAACTTACTAATAAAGCAAACATGTGTTATCAGCTATCATGGCAATACAAACATGATATCGTGTTCTCGCTCACACAGCAACAAAAATACATACAGTTTTTTCTTTTTGTCCACAACATAGCTTTTACCTGTATACATTCAAGTACTGTTCTCCGTCCCACTCACTCAATGCAGATACCCTATATTTCGATCCCTTTTTACTTTCATGAATGAGTTTCTCACCTGTACACGTAAAGGTGTGCTTTCAAGGTGGTAACCATGGCTACGGAAACTTTCACATCCTATTTGTCTGCTCTCCTAGTAGCTTTGACCGGAGAATTGAAGGTTTCAGGTGGGATTTGTCGCCTTGGAAGCTCGTTTGAGTTGCTAGGAAAATATTTTGCGAACAATCGTTCGCTACAAAGTGTGCACAGACGTTCACAACGAATACTTATAATAATAATATTATTATGAACATGACTGAATTCATTTCATTAGTAGATTTGATGCCAAGATAGGTTTTTGAACATTTACATATATCGAAAACTTATTATTATTTGATTTCTCAAATTACACAAAAATTGGCATACATTAATTAACCTTATACGAATATTGCTCACTATTTTTTGTTACATTTTATTTTTCATTTCAGTTTTGATTGTGTTGCCTGTTTGTTACTTCTTCATTAAAATTTAGTTGACAATCTTAAGTTTAGTTTTTAGAACTGTATTTGTAAAGCAACCAAAAAAAAGCATAAACTCCTGCCTGAATTAGCAATTCTTTCTCACACGTCTCTCGCATTCGGCAGTGCGAGGCAATGCATAGTATCTCATCACGTATTAATTGCGGATGACTTTCCTCCCTGCTCAATCTACTAGTAATCCTCTATGTTCTATCCTTTTTTTAGTTGTGTTACTGTGCGCTTTACTATGGTGGAAAAATATCTACTCCTGTTTGTCTGTTATCCTAGTACCTTTCACCGGAGACCTCTGGTATTGTGGCAAACTGTCACATTCAAAGTTTCACATATCAGCCGATAGGTGGCCGGCTATCGATGTGTTACTAGTGAATTAAGCAGTTAATGAATGGTAGCATGGTAGCCTTTGTGTTGCCGGGTACCTGTGGTGTCATCTAACACCATAACAAATATCCTGAATATTGGTAGAACTGTTTGAACTTATAAGAGTAACAAACTTCTATTCAGCGGTTTCGAAAAAAAAAACATATTTATCCGAAAGTAAAGTTTTCTTGTCAAGTCTATAATCCTATTATACTTATTGCTCTGAAGTTAAGTCTTTATTCATTATTTTATGGTTTTAACACAAATAATAATAGTTAACAAAGTAAATTTAAAAATCCTCTTAAATATTCTTACCATAGGTTTTACAAAAAAAAAACATGTTTTATTTAGAGTTCAAAAGAACACTTATTAGATATTTAATGAATTATTGTTAGCAATATACTATTTACATCTGTTTACACCAAATGAAGTCAGATGGACCTGTCACTTTGAAAGTTTAATATACTTGCCGATAGGTGACCGCGATCCTCTCACACCAACCAACTCCTAACATATCTGTTTCATTCAGAGCTTTCCTTGTGTGTAACATTTTCCCCTTCACAACTACCAACAGAAAGTTATTCTCTCTCACTCTACATTAATTTCTCGCTCTCACCGTCATAGGGGTTGCTTTCGTAGCCCGGCGTTTTAACTTCTTAAAGCTTATGCGAGCCTAGTACTTTTTATCGAATTTCTCAGACTCCCACAACAAGTGAGTAATCGATGACGTCATACATGGTGCCACTGTAGATGGATTTCTTCGAATATTAAGCGAAGCCAGTTATTACAGTAACATATCAGTTTTATAAGTTTTTAATTTTACCATATATACATAATAGCAATGGTTGTTATGAATTCTGTGGGATTTCTCGTTTTGTAAAAAATATGTAGTAAGAACCACGAATAAGAGTCTAAATAAAAATATGACGATATTTCGTTTTACTAGTCTATTGTTTTTAGTAAGTATATGTCTATTGCCAAAGCACCTGATCTTAACTTACCCATATTTTGTCATTGCAACATCATGCTTTAACGACGTAATTTATATTTACAAAACCGGTTTTTTCTTAAAAATGAAGAAAATAAGGTAAACTCATGTAGCAAAGTATGATAAATTCTGTAAATAGAAATTAATTCGCAATGTATCTCGTAATTGTGTGATCCTTTTACGCCTTAAACCTGAACCGCCATGCAACGTCTGCCGCGTTTGGTCGGTGCGAGGCAATGCATAGCAGTACCTTACGCACCGAACGCAGGAGACTTTTCCTCCTGCTCGCTCTACATATAAACCTCTTGGTTCTATCCTTTTCTTACTTGTGTTACTAAGCGCTTTACTATGCTCAGAAAAATATCTACTCCTACTTGCATGTTATCCTAATACCTCCGACTGGAAACCTGAAGTCTAGTAACAAACTGTTAATTTCAAAGTTTCATGTACCTTCCGATAGGTGGCGGCAGCGGTATAGTCGTGTGTCCCTCTTGCACAAAGCAACATCTAATATTTTTGTTTCATTCAGGGCTTTCTTTGTGAGCTACATTTTCCCCTTCACAACTACCGACAAAAGGTTTTTTCTCTCACTCTCCTTTGCTTTCCCGCTCTCACTTTCATAGGGCGGGCAGGTTTTGTACGGTGGCAAATAAACCTCTTGTAGCTTATGCGAGCCTAGTACTATAAATCGAAATTCTCAGACTCCCACAACAATTGCGTAATCAATGACGTCACGCATGGCTCTACTGGGGTTGGAATGCCTCTAGAACTTAAACAGACCCATTAAAAGTAATAAATGACTGTCAATAAATTTACTCTTCGTATTGATAGGTATGTACCTAATATCAATACGAAGAGTAAATTTATTGACATTGATTTAAGAAAATTTATAGCTCTCCTACCATTAATAAAGAATATCTTAACTGTGGAATAATTTAACCCAGCTGCAGTGTACATTTAATATTTCAATTATCTTCTTCGCGATAGTTCAGTCAGAAGTCGACTAAGCCTACTCTATTTCATTGTACTTTTTTACCAGGGGATAAAAAGCCCTGCATAATAATGTAAACATGTGTTATCAGCTGTCGCGCCAATATAAACAAGATAGCGTCACACGCGGCCTTTTAGTATACTTAAAAATACTCCGTCCTATTCACTCAATGCAGATACCCTATTTCTCTATCTCTTTTTGTTTTCATGAATGAGTTTCGTACCTGTACAGGTAAAGGTGTGCTTTCAAGGCGGTTGCCATGGCTACGAAAACTTTCACATCCTAATTGTCTGCTATCCTAGTAGCTTTGACCGGAGAATTGAAGGTTTCAGGTGGGATTTGTCGCCTTGGAAGCGCTCGTTTCAGAAATAGTAGGTAAACTAATATTTTGCAAAAAGTTGTCTGCTACGAAGCGTAGCATGGTTCTACACATATTATTATTTATGTTTAGACTAATTTTATTGGTACTTCTAATGTCAGCGGCAGGATTTTATAATTTGTACTTTAAAATTATTATTATATGATTTTCTAAATAAAATAAAATAGGGAGAAATAATCAAAACGCCTGTTATTTTGTAGTAAGTTATGTTTAGTTTTTAGAACTGTATTTGTAAAGCAATCAAAAACTCTTGCCTAAATTGGCAACTTATTCTCATACGTCTCCCGCACTTGGTCAGTGCTAGGGAATGCATAGTAGCTCATCACGCATCAAATGCGGGAGGCTTACTGTCCCGCTCACTCTACATGTAACCGTCTATGTTATGTCCTTTTCCAAGTTGGGTTACTGTGCGCTTTACTATGGCCATGAAAATATCTACTCCTGTTTGTCTGTTATCCTAGTACCTCGGACCGGAGACCTGAATTCTTGTGGCAAACTGTCACTTTCAAAGTTTCACATATTTTCCGATAGGTGGCCAGTTATTTATACGCGGTGTTACCAGCCTGCAGATAAAAAATATTTTTTGTGTTTGTCCATGGTGCCTATGGGGTCAGTCACACTACGTCAAATATTTTAAATATTGGTGTAATTTCACTTGTATAAAATTAGTAAGATTTTAACCAGAAATATTTTTTTGCGTAATCTGAAATAAATAAGTGCTTAAACATAATCTTATACTTATACATAATTCTCTTTGCTGCATGTTTTATATACTAGGTCTATAGATGTGTGCATGCAAAACATAAATTCTTAGTGATTATTTTATACAAAATTTTTACACTAAATTATAAAGTTAAATTTAAACCACCTTCTTAAGTACCCATCTCTGTTACATTTGATGTAATAAATATGTTAAACTAAAAGTATTAAAGACATCATAAATGTCCATACACTTGAAGTCATATTCCAAAGAATGACTGTTATAATTGTTAAAAAACAAACTATTTACATAATTATGGTCACATCAAATAAACATTGTGATCTAAAGTCAGAGGTGTGATAGTCATTTTCAAAGTTCATATACTTGCCGATAGGTGGCCGTGGTGCTAAATTTTGTTGAAAATTCCAAAAAAAAATGCTATTATTTATCAATAGTAACGTGTTTTCAACAACAACAAATTGTTTTTTAAAGTTTCAAATAAACTGTTTTTAGTTTTTTATTTTTTTTATTGTTACCGGTTGTTCCTCCTTTGAGCGGGAAATGCGTGTTGAACTTTATGGGACACCAGTTTTGTTAACCAAAAAAACCACAATCTCGTAGCCAGCCGTAGATCTCTCCTACCGTTAAAAAAAAAATCTTAAATGTACCGTTAATGTCGATACCTTTTTGTTTTCATGAATGAGTTTCTCACCTGTACACTTGCTTTCAAGTCGGTTGCCATGGCTATGAAAACTTTTACGTCCTATTTGTCTGCTATCCTAGTAGCTTTGACCGAAGAATTGAAGGTATCAGGTGGGAATGTCACCTTGGAAGCTCGTTTGAGAAATGATAGGTAAAATAATATTTCGCAAAAAATTGTCTGCTGCGAAGCGTAGCGTCTCTACACATATTTATATTTAGGCTAACTTTAGCCGTACTTCTGATGTCAGCAGCAGGATTTTATAATTTGTACTTCAAAAGTAACAGAGATTTCATTAATAAAAAAGGAGAAGTTAAAACGTATTATACGGAATTACGCCTACTATTTTGTGTTATATTTAACTTTAATTGAAGTCGTGATGAATTACCTGATTTTCCTTCCTAAAATAAGTAGCCTAATTTAGGTTTAAACCTAAATTAGGCTACTTATTTTAGGAAGGAAAATCAGTTCTAAAAATTATTTTTTAGAACTGTATATAAAGCTAGCTGAAAATTTCATAAACAAAAGCTTGAACTAACAAGTCCTTTCCACACGTCTCTCCCATTTAGTCAGAGCAAGGCAATGCATAGTAGCTCATCACACATCGAATACGGAAGACTTACAGTCCTGTTCGGTCTAAGTGTAAACGTCTATATTCTGTCCTTTTCTAAGTCGTGTTACTGTGCGCTTTACTATGGTCACGAAAATGTCTACTCCTGTTTGTCTGTTATCCTAGTACCTCGGACCGGAGACCTGAATTCTTGCGGCTAACTGTCACATTCAAAGTTTCACATATTTTCCGATAGGTGGCCAGGTTATCCGCGGTGTTACCAGCAAATAAAATATAATTTCTCTGTTTTTCAGTGTTGCCTATGGTGCCAGCTAGTCTACGACGTGAAAATAAATAATAATATTCCGTGTGTGAAGCTGTTTGAGAGTAAAATCTACGTTCACATAAATATTCAATTGAAGAAAACAAAAAAAATCAGGTTATCCGGAAGTTGAGTTATCAAAAAGTTGCTTAATCTAAAATGAAGCAGTGATTTGATCTTGTTCTTAGACATAATTATTCTCTTCGCATTATGTTTTGTTTAATAAGTAGGTATGCGGTTGTAAATATGCAAAACATAAATATTTAGTGATTATATTTTACAAAAGTTTTATACTTCTTTATAAATTGAAATCACCCTTTAAAGTCATCTTAGGGCTAAGTACAATAAATATGTTAAAGAGTACTTAAGTACTTAAATTCCAAAGAACGGCTGTTATAATTTTTAGAAATATATTATATCATTTATATGTGGTTACACTAAATCAACATTGTAACCTAAAGTCAGATAAAGGAGACTGTCACTTTCGAAGTTCATGCATTCACCGATAGGTGGCAGCGATGGCAAAGCCTTTTATCCCGCTTTTGCAAACCCACCCCTGCATTTGTGCAGTGGCTAGACTAGACTAGACTTTAAATCGAAATTCTGAGACTCCCACAACAATTGCGTAATCAATGACGTCACGCATACCACTACTGAGGGTGAAATGCCTCTAGTTTAAACCGAACCACTAAGTTGTTAATAACTCAAAATTTGTTATTTTTTCGTGTCGATGGTACAAGTGTATGGGTACATTTGATGAGTAATAAATATTTAATCATATTGATTTATTTTTCTCATTAAAATAGAGTCGACATTTAAAAACTTGTGTAAAACTTACTTATGAAAATTTAACAACATTTGTTTTCATAATTGTCACTTGTTTACTAACCACAAATTGTTTTAAACAGTTTTAGAAGACTTTTTAAACAGTTTTAGAAGACTTTTTCAAAATGTTCTGTTCCTTACCGGCTTCCTTAATTTTATGGTCTCCCAGTTCTTTAAATCAAGAACCACTACTTTCTCAGCTACGAAAAAATACCGTAGTCGCTCGTAGCGTTGTAGCTCTGTAGCTCTGTAGCTCTCTCTTCTACCATAAACTAGAAAATGTTAACTGAGGCACGAACCAACTAACCCACCTGTAGTGTTCATTATTATCAAAATTATATATATTGCGATATACTTATAGGTAGTTCGGTTAGGTTGTTAAGTTCGACTGCTTTATGTACACTACTTTTTTATCTAGTGATAATAAGCCTGATAACTATGCATATATGTGTTATCAGCTGGTACGGCAATACTATAAACGTAATGTTAGATATAGTCTTGTTTACAAAACAATAAAAAACATACAGCCATCTCTTTTAATCTTAACATAGCTTTTATTTAGCTTTATTCAAAAACTTTCCTCGGTCCCACTCACTCAATGCAAATAACGTGTATTGCGATCTCTTTTTGTTTTCATGAATGTGTTTGTGACCTGTACATGTAAAGGTGTGCTTTCAAGGTGGTTGCCATGGTAGCGAAAACTTTCACATCCTATATGTCTGCTCTCCTAGTAGCTTTGACCGGAGAATTGAAGCTTTCAGGTGGTTTGTCGCCTTGGAAGCTCGTTTGAGAAATGAAGGTTATATTTTCGCTAGTAATCGTCCGCTACGAAGCGTAGCGTAGGGTTTTTATATTTTTTTTACTGGTGAACTGTACGAGCTAATTGTTTGTTTTGATAATAATTTATACTCAAAACAAATTATTGTATGAAACTATATGAACAAAATATTAGAGATTGCCTTATTTCCTTCTCGCATATTTTATATTACCGATTGGTTGCATTTTAATTTTCATTAAAAAAAAAAATGACAGCTTAGTTGGCCTCGCTGTGAATTGACACTTTAAACCAAACCAAGTGATAACAGTAATTGTATACTAGTTGTTCAACTTTTCTTGTTTGCCTAAAAGTTACGTTCGGGGTGCGTTATTTCTACTTAAAAAACTTACTATTTCTTGTAGAGAATCGTGAAAATGAGAAATTCGTAAAGTATTGGTGAAGTAGTCAAAGTCTGTGCTCTTTTTCTTAATATTTTACGTCGTAACCTGAACCGCGGCATCGTACAACGTCCTCCGCGTTTGGTCAGTGCGAAGCAATGCATAGGAGTTATTTACGCGCCGAACGCGAGAGTCTTTCCGTACTGATCGCTCTACATGTAAATCTGTATGTTCTATCCTTCTCTAAGTTGCGTTACTATGCGCTTTACTATGGGCACGAAAATATTTACTCCTGTTTGTCTGCTATCCTAGTACCTCCAACCAGAAATCTGAAATCTTGCAGCAAACTGTCAAATTCAAAGTTTAACATAGTTGCCGATAGGTGGCCTGTCATCCGCAGTGTTACCAACAGATAAAAGGTAATTACTGTAATTTTGCAGTTTTTTTTAATTTTAGAATGCTTATGGAACCAGTTACTCTATGACAGATATTTTAATATTACTGGAGTTGTTTGAGAGTAAAACCTACATACACAACAATCACTTTTATCAAATCAATCTAAAATGAAGAATGGCTTTAAACTTGTACTGAGACATAATTTTCCTTGCTGTGTGTTTAATTTACTTGGTATATGGCTGTATGTCTGCAAAACACTATATTATTATGTAGCAATTATTTTGTACATAACTTTTATACATGCTCATAAATAAAGGTGAATTTAAATCATCTTCCTAAACTGCCACCTTAGTTATTACTGTATATAAAATTCCATATACTTAAAATGAATTCCCAAAAAAACAACCGTTATAATTGTTAGATTTAAACTTACATAATTATGGTCACACCAAATAAAAATTGTGACCTAAAATCGGTGACAGTCACTTTCAAAGTTCATATACTTGCCGATAGATGGCCGCGGAGGTATAAGTCTTTGGTCCCGCTCGCACAAACCAACCCCTAATATTTCTGTTTCACTCGGAGCTTTCATTTTCCCCGTCACAACTACAAACGTAAGGGTTTTTTCTCTCACTCTTCATTGATTTCCCGCTCCCACCGTCATGGGGGTTGCCTACGTAGCGCAGCGTATAAACCTCCTGCACCATATGCGAGCCTAGTACTTTAAATCGAAATTCTCAGACTCCCACACCAATTGCGTAATCAATGACGTCACACATGGCGACTCAGGATGGAATGCCTCTATAATAATTAAACGTTACTATTATTAAATCAAACTTTTTTGTTTTCGTACGATAAAATTTAGTTTCTGATGAAAATTTAAATCATTCGTTTTTACAATACTTAGTTACTGGTTTACTTACTAACAACGAACTACATATTTCAAAGTTTTAAGTGAACCTTTTTAAAATTTTCCGTTGTTTTCCTGAATTATTTCAAGTTACCCTTGGGCAGGAAATGCGTGTCAAACTTTTATGGGGTCCTAATTCATTAGACAACGGACTACTACCTTCTCAGCTACGACAAAATATCGTAGCCGACAGCCGACCGTAGCGTTGTAGCACAGTCTAAGGTTGTAGTTTTTAACTTAACAAAGCTTTTACTTATGTATATTCAAAAACTTTTCTCGGTCTCACTCACTTAACGCGGATACCGTATATCGCGATCCCTTTTTGTATTCATGAATGTGTTTGTGACCTATACAGGTAAATGTGTGCTTTCAAAGCGGTTGTCATGGCTGCGCAAACTTTCATATCCTTTATGTCTGGTCTCCTAGTAGCTTTGACCGGAGAACTGAAGGTTTCAGGTGGGATTTGTCGCGTTGGAAGCTCGTTTGAGAAATGAAGGTTATTCGCTTATAATCGTCCGCTACGAAGCGTAGCGTAGAGGTTTTATGCTTTTTTTGTTATAAACAGAACAAACTAATCGTTTATTTTACTAATAGGTCTGGTGATAGACAGGTTTTTAATAATTTATATTCAAAATAAATTATTGTTTGGCTCTACATGATCAAAATGATAAATATTTGAAGCTCGCATATTTTATATTACCTACTGTTGCATTTAAGTTTTCATAAAAAAAAACAATGACGTCGCACTGTGAATTGGCACTTTAAACCTAACCAAGTAATAACAGTAACTAGTTACTATAATATACTAGTTGTTCAACTTTCTGTTTTTATATAGTGCCAACCTTGTATGGTTGCAATGTTGCTTGTGTGGTTAGTAATGGATCTTATAACCTTCATTACATTTATTTTAATAAAAAAGAAATTCTTGGAGTCTCTGAATACCAGTTTGCGTCTTTCAAATATGTGATGATAATTTTTAATTTTATTTTGCAAAAAGTATGTTTCTATTTGCAAAGAACTAACCTCTATAATTTTGCGTTATTTTTACCTGAAAACCTCACTATTTCTTGTAGAAAATTGTGAGGATGAGGAAAAAGAAAATATTTTTTAGGAGTCGTTATAACCGGATTCGTAAAGTATTTCTGATAACAGTGATGTAGTCAAAGTCTGTTCTCTGTTTCTTAATTTTACGTCGTAACCTAAACCGTGGCGCCGTACAACGTCCCCCGCGTTTGGTTAGTGCGAAACAATGCATAGCAGTTTCTTACGCGCCGAACGCGAGAGTCTTTCCGTATTGTGCACTCTACGTGTAAACCTCTATTTTATATCCTTCTCTAAGTTGCGTTACTATGCGCTTTACTATGGGCACGAAAATATTTACTCCTGTTTGTCTGCTATCCTAGTACCTCCAACCAGAAACCTGAAATCTTGCAGCAAACTGTCAAACTCAAAGTTTAACATAGTTGCCGATAGGTGGCCGGCTATCTGCGGTGTTACCAGCACATACAAAGTAAGTTCAGTTTTTATTCAGAATGCCAATGGGACTAGTTACTTACGTCAAATATTTTGAATATTAGTACAGTTGTTTGAGAGTAGAACCTCGTACACAACAGTCACTTCTATCAAATGAGAAAGATTTTTCCCTGAAATTGAGTTGTTAAAAAATTGCCTTATGCTTAATTTAAAATGAAAAATTGCCTTAAACTTGTACTTAGACATAATTTTCTGTGCTGTGTGGTTAACTTACTGGGTCTGTGGCTGTACGTTTGCAAAACATAATATATATTTAGCAATTATTTTGTAGAAAAGTTTTATGTATATTCATGAATAAAGTTAAATTCAAATCATACTCCTAAGCTGCCACCTTAATTAGGACTATACATAAATTTCCATATATTATACTTAAAATGACTTTCCAAAAAACGACTGTTACAATTGTCAAAAGTATACTATTTGTAATGTGGTTACACCAAATAAACATTGTGACCTAAAATCAGATGAGGCCGGTCACTTTCAAAGTTCATATACTTGCCGATGGATGGCTGCGGTGGTACAGTCTTTGGTCCCGCTCGCACAAACCAACCCCTAATATTTCTCTTTCACTTGGAGCTTTCCTTGTGTGTTTCATTTTCTCCGTCACAACTACAAGCGGAAAGGCTTTTTCTCTCTCTCTAGATTTCCCGCTCCCACCGACATTGGGGTTGCATTTGTAGCGCGACGAATAAACCTCCTGTACCATAATTATGCGAGCCTAGTACTTAAATCGAAATTCTCCGACTCCCACAACAATTGCGTAATCAATGACGTCACATATAGTGCTACTGAGGATGAAATGCCTCTGTAATAACTAAACATTACTATTACTAAATCAAACTTTTTTGTTTTCGTACGATAAAATTTAGTTTCTGACGAAAATTGTAATCATTCGTTTTTATAATACTTAGTTACTGGTTTACTTACTAACAAACTATTTCAAAAAGTTTTAAGTGAACTTTTTTAAAATTTTCCGTTGTTCTCCTGAATTATTGCAGGTTACCCTTAGGCAGGAAACTTTATGGAGTCCTAATTCATTAGACAACTACTACCTTCTCAGCTACGACAAAATATCGTAGCCGACAGCCGACCGTAGTGTTGTAGTTTTTAACTTAACATAGCTTTTACTTATGTAACTTTTCTCGGTCCCACTCACTTAACGCGGATACCGTAAATCGCGATCTCTTTTTGTTTTTATGAATGTGTTTGTGACCTATACAGGTAAATGTGTGCTTTCAAAGCGGTTGCCATGGCTGCGCAAACTTTCACATCCTATTTGTCTGCTCTCCTAGTAGCTTTGACCGGAGAATTGAAGGTTTCAGGTGGGATTTGTCGCGTTGGAAGCTCGTTTGAGAAATGAAGGTTATTCGCTAGTAATCGTCCGCTACGAATCGTAACGCAGGGTTTTTAATTTTTTTTTTCTTATAAACAGTACGAACTAATCGTTTCTTTTACTGATAGGTCTGGTGATAGACAGGTTTTTAATAGTTTATGTTCAAAATAAATTATTGTTTGGCTCTACATGATCAAAATAATAGATATTTGAAGCTCGCATATTTTATATTACCTACTGTTGCATTTAAGTTTTCATAAAAAAAAACCATGACGTCACAGTTGGCCCCTTTGTGAATTGGTACTTTAAACCTTACCAAGTAATAACAGTAACTATATACTAGTTGTTGAACTTTCTGTTTTTATATAGTGCCAACCTTGTATGGTTGCAATGTTGCATGAGTGGTTAATGATAGCTCTTACAACCTTTATTACATTTATTTTAATAAAAAAGAAAGAAGAAATAAAAATCCTCTGAATACCCGTTTGCGTCTTTCAAATATATATTATGGTGATCATTTTTATTTTTTTTATTTAGCTGAAAGTATGTTTCCATTTGCAAAGAACTAACCTCTATTTCATCTTTGCCAAAAAACAACGTCCGAGGTGCGTTATTTCTACCTGAAACTTACTATTTCTTGTAGAACCTTGTGAGGATGAGAAAAATGAAAATGGGAATTTGTAGGAAAGTCGTTATAACCACATTTCTCAAGTATTTCTAATTACGGTGAAGTATTCAAAGTCTGTGCTCAGTTTCTTAATTTTACGTCGTGACTTGAACTGCGGCGCCGTACAACGTCCCTCGCGTTTGGTCGGTGCGAGGCAATGCATAGCAGTCCCTTACGCACTAAGTGCGAGAGTCTTTCCGTGCTGATCTCTCTACATGTAAACCTCTATTTTCTATCCTTCTCTAAGTTGCGATACTATGCGCTTTACTATGATCACGAAAATATTTACTCCTGTTTGTCTGCTATCCTAGTACCTCCAACCAGAAATCTGAAATCTTGCAGCAAACTGTCAAACTCAAAGTTTAACATAGTTGCCGATAGTTGGCCTGTCATCCGCGGTGTTACCAGCAGATATAAAATTACTTTTTTTTTTCAGAATGCTTATGGGGCCAGCTACTCTACGTCAGATATTTTGAATATTAGTGTAGTTATTTGAGAGTAAAACCTGCATACAACATTCACTTCTATTAAATTACGAAGATTTTTATCTTAAATTAAGTTATTAAAAGATTGCTTAATTTAGAATAAAGAATGCTTTAAACTTGTATTTAAACATAATTTTCTGTGCTGCGTGGTTAATTTACTAGGTCTGTGGCTGTATGTTTGCAAAACATATACAACGTTGATAAAAGCGAGAGGCATTAAATGAAACCACATATTCTGTATATCATTATAAGGCTACACAACAAAAATCAAATCAATGTAAGCAATAGTTTAGTCACAGGATATTTTTTTAGTTTTTTTTTAGTTTCAACATGCTGTATCTTCCTGATTAGGTGACTAAGTTTTATAGGCATAGTTATCTAGTTGGCTCCGGTTGGGTCCGAAACTAGTCGGGCTATCCCGATAAATACGCGTGAGTACCGTTATAACGTTTTAAGTATGAATCATCCTCACGAAAGTTATTATAAAAATATTGCTTTCATTGATTTGATTTTTGTTGTGTAGCCTTATAATGATATACAGAATATGTGGTTTCATTTAATGCCTCTCGCTTTTATCAACGTTGTATATTTAGCAATTATTTTGTACATAACTTTTATACATACTCATAAATAAAGGTGAATTTAAATCATCTTCCTAAGCTGCCACATTAGTTATTACTGTATATAAAATTCCATATACTTAAAATGAATTCCCAAAAAAACAACTGTTATAATTGTTAGAAATATACTATTTATAATGTGGTCACACCAAATAAACGACCTACAATCAGAAGGGGACAGTCACTTTCATAGTTCATATACTTGCCGATGGATGGCTGCGGTGGTACAGTCTTTGGTCCCGCTCGCACAAACCTACCTCTAATATTTCTCTTTCACTCGGAGCTTTCCTTGTGTGTTTAATTTTCCCCGTCACAACTACAAACGTAACGGTTTTCTCTCTCGCTCTACATTGATCTCCCGCTCCCACCGTCATGGAGGTTGCCTACGTAACGCAACGTATAAACCTCCTGCAACATATGCGAGCCTAGTACTTTAAATCGAAATTCTCAGACTCCCACAACAATTGCGTAATGAATGACGTCACACATGGCGCTACCACAGTCTAAATATACTTATGATACTTAGACTGTGGCGCTACTGAGGATGGAATGCCTGTATAATAATTAAACATTACTATTACTAAATCAAACTTTTTTGTTTTCGTACGATAAAATTTAGTTTCTGATGAAAATTGAAATCATTCGTTTTTATAATACTTAGTTACTGGTTTACTTACTAACAACAAACTATTTCAAAAAGTTTTAAATGAACCTTTTTAAAATTTTCCGTTGTTTTCCTGAATTATTTCAAGTTACCCTTGGGCAGGAAATGCGTGTCAAACTTTATGGGGTCCTGATTCATTAGACAACGAACCTTCTCAGCTACGACAAAATATCGTAGCCGACAGCCGACCGTAGCGTTGTAGTTTTTAACTTAACATAGCTTTTACTTATGTATATTCAAAAACTTTTCTCGGTCTCACTCACTTAACGCGGATACCGTATATCGCGATCTCTTTTTGTTTTCATGAATGTGTTTGTGACCTATACAGGTAAATGTGTGCTTTCAAAGCGGTTGCCATGGCTGCGCAAACTTTCACATCCTATTTGTCTGCTCTCCTAGTAGCTTTGACCGGAGAATTGAAGGTTTCAGGTGGGATTTGTCGCGTTGGAAGCTTGTTTGAGAAATGAAGGTTATTCGCTAGTAATCGTCCGCTACGAAGCGTTGTGTAGAGTTTTACGTATGTTTTTTTACTTTTGTACAGATTTATCGTTTATTTTATTAATAGTTAAATAGCTCAGATTTTCAATAATTCATACTTTAAAAAACGTGTTGCACCGACCGAAACTGATGATGATACTTTAAAATTAAATGTATTATTGTTTCACTCTATATGAATAACATTATAAAGATTGCTTTATTCAAATCTCGCATTTTTTCATTTATTTATATTACTGTTGCATTTCAGTTTCGATAAAAAAACCTGTTCTTTACCGTTAAATAAGTCTCAAAGTGTAACTATACTATAATTTCATAGTTCTCTGTGTTTTCTCTTTCACTCCACAGTGTTTACTCGCTCTCGCCATCGTAGGGGTTGCTTTCGTAGCGTATCAACCTCTTTTAGTTTATGTGAGCCTAGTATGTTCATCGGAATCCGCAGACTCCCACAACAAGCGCATAATCAATGACGTCATAGTTGGCACTAATGTGAATGGCACTCTTCAGTACTAAACCCTAAACCACACCAAATTATAACTTTGTAATAGTTGTTCAAGATTTTGTTTTAATATGGTCCCAACATTGTATGGTTGTAATGTTGCTTGTGTGGCTAGTGATGGCTCTTACAACTAAAAATACAAATGAATTTGATTGAATCCTCATATTTCGTCTACACCTAAAAACTGCGTTTGCAGTACGTTTTTGAACATGAAAAAAATATTTTTTTGCAGGAAATCGTGCAAACGAATAACTGAAAATGAAAAATTATAGGTAATTCATTATAACTGGTTTCGTAATGTGTTACTTATTACGGTGAAGTACTCAAAACGTGTGCTCTGTTTCTTAACTTTACGTCGCAGCAGTACAACGTCCCCCGCGCTTGGTCGGTGCCAGGCAATGCATAGCAGTTCCTTACGCGCCGAGGGCGAGAGTCTTTCCATGCTGATCGCTCTACATGTACACCTCTATTTTCTATCCTTCTCTAGGTAGCGTTACTATGCGCTTCACTATGATCACGAAAATATTTACTCCTGTTTGTCTGTTATCCTAGTACCTCCGACCAGAAACCTGAAATCTTGCGGCAAACTGTCAAACTCAAAGTTTAACAAATTTGCCGGTAGGTGGCCAGTCATCCGCAGTGTTACCAGCAAAGAATAGAATTTGTCATTTATACAGGGCGACTGTGCCAGGCTGGGTTCACTTCTACGTTAAATGTCCTTTATATTGGTGGAGCTGTTTGAGATTGAAAATGTAAAATCCTTTATGCACACAAAAATTCCTTTTATAAAAGTAAGATTTTTTCTCGAAAGCCAAATCTAGACTGAATATTATTATGTGCTACTATCTGATACATCAATAAAAGTCGCTAAATGTACACAAAACATACGCAGTGTTTTTTATCTGTGTAGAAAAATACATTACTTCATTTTGAATTAAGTTATTTTAAATTTAACTTAATTCAAAATGAAGTTCACTTTGAAAGTGTTCATATACTTGCCGATAGATGGCCGCGGTGCTTATACTAGTTGTATAATATAAGCACAGCCCCCACCAACTCACTCCCTCTTACACCAACCGGCCCCAAATATTTCTGTTTCACTCAGAGCTTTCCTTGTATGTTTCATTTTCCCCTTCACAACTACAAACGTAAAGGTTTATTGCTCACTCTAGATTGACTTCCCGCTCCCACTGTCATTGGGGTTGCTTTCGTAGCGCGGTGTATAACCTCTTGCAGCGTATGCGAGCCTAGTACTTTTTATCGAAATTCTCAGACTCCTACAACAATTGCGAAAGCAATGACGTCATACATGGCGCTTCTGTGGATGGATAGACATCCTCTAGTACTAATAAATAAACCACAGCATACAGTAAGTTACCACATACTTACTTTAAGACTAAACCAAAACCTTAAGAAAAAATAAATACATACATAATTTTAGACTAGACATATAGACACCAATAGAAGTTTATGTTTTAAATAGCGATGGCTCTTACGACTTCTATTGTTTTTTTTTAATATGTTTTACAACTCCGAGTACTAATAAGCATAATTTGAAATATTCGGTTATGATTTCGTTTTACCAGACCATTCATTTCGTTAGTAGGTTTCTATTGCCAAAAAACTTGCTCTCTAAACTAACTACTATTCTGTGTAATAAATAATATGCAGTATTTTAAAACTGTTTTTACGAAGCGCAGTTTCCATTTAAAAAACTATTTTTTTCTGATGATGAAGAAAATGGCGGTTTGTTATGTTTGTTTATTTTAAAATAGAAAAAAATTATGGTGGGAAATTTAGTCAAAAGAAGTTACTTATATTTATCTTAACGAGTTTTATGTTTAATATTTTACGTCCTAAATGAATCTTTGCGCAATGTTTTTGCATTTACCCGTTGCGAGGCAATGCATAGCAATCCCTCAAGTACCGAGGGCGGGAAACTTTCCGTCCTCTTTGCTCGACATGTAAACCTCTCCATTCTGTCCTTATCTAAGTTGTGTGTTTGTGCGCTGTACCACAGTCTATGATTTTTTATACTGTGGCTGTACTATGATAACAAAAATATCTACTCCTGTTTGTATGTTTTCCTAGTATTTATGACCGGAGACCTGAAGTCTTGCAGCAAGGCTGTATTTTGTCTCGCTCTCACACACCAATCCCTAACACGTCTGTTTCATTCAGAGCAGTTCAGAGCTTATCTTGTGTACTGAATTTTCCCCATTCACAACTACCGACGAAAGGTTTTCTCTCTCACTTTACACTGATTTCCCGCTCTCACCTTCATAGGAATGCTTTCGTAGCGCGGTCAGTGTATAAACCTCTTGTAGCCTATGCAAGCTTAGTACCCTTTATCGAAATTTTCAGACTCCCACAACAATTGCGAAATCAATGACGTCATACGTGGGCCTGAAAATGTGAAGCCTCTAGTACTAAACCATCAAGTTAACAGGTATATAACGTTCGTAGTTCTTCTTCTCGTTTCGGTGGTAAGATTTTAAGTCATTGATAAGTATCAGCATTTTTAATTCAACTTTTACTCTAAAATAGCGTCAATTATTACAACTTTAATAATATTTAAAATTAAAGAAACTTACTTTCTGTTGAGAGATTGTCTCTGGTTTTTAACCACAACACGGTTTTTTTTTTTAATTGGAAATAAACGGATAAACCATCTAAAAACAGTCTCTTCTTCACCCGTTGTATTACTTTTAGTAGCGGAAAATGTGTGGCGAACTTTTTGTGATCTTTGACCGAGGACCCTCAACTTCCTCTGCTAAATACGAAGAAATGTCGTAGCCACTCAACTGTAGCGTTGCAGGTGCTGTAGCTCTTTTACCACGAATAAGAAAATCTCAATTGTAATAAAAACCACCTGCAGTTATATTAACGCCGAATAATAATATCTAGGCCATAATTATTTAATTTCAATTGAATAAGTATTTAATTTTGTAAAAAAAAAAATAATTGCAACTATTGTTTTTATCAGATTTGGACAATAATAGGAAAATGTGTTATCATCAGCTATCACACCAGTTGTAAACAAGATAACGCTATACATGTTTTACTTGCATATATTGTAACACTGTTCTCCGTCCTACTCATTCAATGCAGGTTCTCCATATCTCTATCTCTTTTTATTTTCATGAATGAGTGTGTCACCTGTTCAGGTAGAGGTGTGCTTTCAGGGCGGTTGCCATGGTTCCGGAAACTTTCATATTCTATTTGTCTGCTCTCCTAGTAGCTTTGACCGGAGAATTGAAGGTTTCAGGTGGGTTTTGTCGCCTTGGAAGCTCGTTTTAGAATCGGAGAATAATGTCGACTGCTACGAAGCGTAGCAGTCGACATTATTCTAATACGTATACCTAATACGTATTTGTTTTAGGAATAAGATTGAAAACATTTGTTCGATGTAATCAATAGGTTTTAAAGTCATTTATAAATTACAAGAATTATCGTTTGAGTTATTTTTGGCATCGTAATTTTTTGAAACAAATTGGTTGTTCTTTTTTACATTTTTTTTGTTCGCAAAATAATTCAATTTAAAGTTTTATGTATATGTAAAGCGTTTTTTTAATTTGTCTTCTCATTATACAACATAGCCGTTAAAAATTACATCAATAAAAAAGTCTCATTTAACATCTGCCCAAATTGACAACATATTTATAGTATAACTGTTTTACAGATGCGCGCCCTAATCCACATACGTCTCACAAATTTGTTTGTGCGATGCAGTGCATAGCAAATCCTTAGGGACCGACCTGGGGAGACGTTTCATCCTGTTCGCTCTACATGTAAACCTCGATATTCCGTCCTTTTCACAATTGTGTTACTGTGCGCTTTACTATGGTAGCAAAAATATCTACTCCTATTCGTCTGCTATCCTAGTACCTTCGAACAGAAACTTGGAGTCTTGTGGCTAACTGTCACAATCAAAGTTTCGTATATTTGCCGATAGGTGGCCAGTAATCTGCAGTGTTACAAGCGGATAAAAAAGTGCCGCTGTGTTTATCCAGGGTGCATGTGCTTGTTGTAGTAATAATGCATTCAGTACTAATTGTTGTTAAATTTTATACATTCAATTTAATCAATTTCGTTTTGGTTTTCTTTATAGGATAATTTACTAATTGAGCGTTGTTCAGAGACATTTTTATAAATACACTTAAGTTAAACTAAAAGCTAAAAATGTGACAAATTTTCACATAATGGATTATTTAATCGTTAGTAACATTTACATCTAGGCATACCAAATCAGAATTATATAAAACCTTTGTATACGTATGTATCTCTCTAAAGTATGTATAGTTCATACACAGTGTATTATCTGTGCCTATCACTTTTACTTTTATGTTAAGGTACAATAAATGTTTTAGTTTTTTTTTTCTTTTTGTAGAAATAGCTTCATATCATATTGGTTGACACAACGAAATCAACACACATACCTACATAAGTGGATGTAATGAAATTATTGCATTTTCGTTGTCAACGCCATCTAGGGGAGGGGCAGATACTATTTCCATGAAAGATAAGGCAGGGTTTGTATTTTATTAATGTTAGTTTCGTTATGAATTAGGTATATATAGTTACTATGTTAATATGTTTCATAATATGTTATATTATGTACCTAACATCGCTTGTTTAGTGTCGAAAATAGTTTTGTAGTAAACGTAGTATAAAGAACGTAATGCCTAGAACGCGAGCAGCGCCTCTAGCGGAGGGCGGTAGCATTGAAAAAATGTTTTTTGCATGTTTTAGAACAAAATACGTTTATCTTCTTCTTCTATATATATAAAAATCAATTGTTGTTCGTTAGTCTCGCTAAAACTCAAGAACGGCTGAATGGATTCATCTCATCTTGGTCTTGAATTGTTCGTGGAGGTCTAGGGAAGGTTTAAAATTGCCGGGAAAGCACTAAAAACAGCCTTTTTCTTTTTCCTATACAAAAGTTTAGGTCCTTTATTTATCGATTAGGGCAGTACGAAGTCTGCCAGGTCAGCTAGTTTTCAATAAATAAAGCCTCCTCCTCCTCCTCCTCGCGTCGTTTTCCTCAGTGCTGAGGGTCGTGACTACCCTGAAGGAGTAACTTTTGCTTCCTTAATTAAAAAAAAAAAAACCTAGTAGTATCAATAATTTTAGACTAAGTGTTCCGCAAAAATTACTATAATACTAAAACTCGCGTTACATCGATGGTTTTACCGTTTATGGTATAACTAGCTTTCCTATAAAATAAACCTAAAATATTCGCATACCATACCTGAAAATTATTTGTTGTAGTTAACCTGCCTTTAACTGTTGGTGTTGGTATGGTGTATTTTTAAATTATATTTCTGTTTTTTTTAAGTAACAAATAATATGTTTATTGAAAATAAAATATACATAGTTAATAGAGCTTAAAATGACAGTTTAAAATAAAATAAGAATCAGAGTTTTACTCTTTGATTTGTTTTATAATCTGCCGATGTTAGTCAAATACAGAGAGGAAGATAATAAATATTCTCAATTTTCACAACCTGTTGAAAATTGTAACGTTTATCCCTTTGACTTTATGATAGCCTAGTACCAATTTTCTATACCCTCCCCAACAGGTCGATCGGCCATTTTCCTACCTGTTGCCCGTGGTGGCCGCCATGATAAATTACGATAGTGCTAGCTCGCTTGCACATGAACAAAATTACATTAATACTACTTTGCCTCTCGCTTTAGAGCTTTTCACTCACACGTGCAATAACTCTCTATAACTCTATCTCGCTCTCTGTCTAGTCGGTGGATATATTTAACCTTCGAACCTCCTTTAGACGTGCTACCCTAGTACCTTTGACCGGAGAATTGAAGGCTTTGCAGGTGAAATGGTCGCTAACAAGGCCGAATAGAGATTGAATGTTATTTAGAACAACAGGTGTATATTTATTTCGTAAAGTCTTGATTACTAAACAGTTAATTTAATGAAATAGTTTGTTCAATACAGTTCTAATTTAAAGCTTTATTTATTGTTAATTAACACTTTTTTTTTATTTAATTAGACCACGTAAATGAATCGATATTACAAATTACACAGCATCACAACATTGTTGATTTTCTCTTCTTTTAAATTTTTTTGGTTATATATGCTAAGAAAGAAGTTACAAGTAGTATTTTTTTTATTTCTAAGGGTACAAGTTCTTAAACGTGATCTATTCGTCTCACTTGACTTTTTCTTTATTATCATTAGCCCTAAATCACGCTCTGCTGGGCATTATATATTTAGTAGTCCTACCTTATCTTTTAATTTTAGAAATAGAAAATTTCTGATAAGTACACGTGTTCGTTACCTTGGTTACGAGACAACACAACCTCCTGTTTGTGTGCTTTCCTAGTAGCTTTGACCGGAGAACTGAAACGTTCACGAGGAATATTGTCGCTACGAAGCTCTTTTAACTGCTACCTGCTACCGTATTTCAAGGTTATTTTATATAGGTTGAGTGTTAAGTTTTAATAAATTTTAATAAATGAATTACAGCTAAGATTCGATTAAATAGTTTCTATCAGTTTGTAATTGAATTTAAAAAAAAACTTATTTATAAAATTATATAAATGACTTGTTTGTTTGCTTTCATTATTGTCACAAATTAAGTCTTATTCTTTTACAGACACAATATGCAGTTTAAAAAATAAAAAATAAAGCAATGTATGCTATTAAAATTCTTTCATACCATGAAGAAACATTAAGTTATATCTATAACTTGTTTAAAAACTACGAAAAGCCCTTAATAGAATGATAGAGTAAGTCTATGTATTATTTTTTCAGTCGTTTTTATTATTTACTACTAATCCTTTTGTCTTTTGAAGGATATTCTTAAAATATTTTAAGAGCTTATGAATAAAATAATAAGAAAAATATTATAAATATAAAATAAACATAAATAGAAGAAATTTATAGTTTCTATTAAGGCGAATGACACTATAAGCTTCTAGTGTGTGTGCATAAAAAGTAGTTCGTAAAGAGTTAAACGTATTTTTGCATCCACTGCTGCTCGTTAGTGGTTACTCTCCCTTTACTGAATGAAAACTGGCTGAACGTCAAATTTATATCCTTGTTTGCTCTTTCACACACCACACAGACCGTATGCTCTATCTCACAAGCGGTTGCCATGTTTCCGTATAACAGAACCTCCGTTCTGTCTGCGATCCTAGTAGCTTTGACCGGAGCGCTGAAACCTTCATGAGGGAAATGTCGCTACGGAGTGCTCGTAGCCACCAAGGTCGTTATAACATTCGTAGCAATATCATTTTGTACTATTCAAACAAAGCTATATTATCATAAATATTTTTATTAAATAGATTGCTTTATAGGTCTTTAAGTTTAGTTTTAAATGTAGATATTTTTTGGATAGTATAGTTTCATAGATTTATTAATAAAATATTTTTTTACGTCAACTCATAATTTATTTCTGGTAGATCTTAGAACAATGAAGTCAGCTTTCTCGCTATTAAATCTATATGTTACATATTTAAAGTGGTATTTAACGTCTTTTAGTAACTCAGTTCTATTTCTTTTATCATATTAAAAAGTTAAGGATTGAGATATCCAATCAGACGGATCATTGAGTGAATAGACCATATCTACCTGTCTCACTTATTTGTTTACGTTTTCCTGAATATCGTCATGGTTACGAGATAGTAGAACCTCCTCTTTCTCTGCGATCCTAGTAGCTTTGACCGGAGCGCTGAAACCTTCATGAGGGAAATGTCGCTACGGAGCGCTCGTAGCCACCAAGGTCGTTATAACATTCGTAGCAATATTATTTTGTGCTGTTAAACATATTTGTCGGAGAGGTGGTATATGTCGAAGAGTTCGTATACCTATCCAACCTGCGTGGTGTAACGCCGATGCCAGTGACAATAATTATGATGATTATCTGTGGAACGTCAAGTATGACAGTTGGAGTCTAGCGACTGAATTACTTGGGTGTGGTCTGTACTGCGGAGCCGTGGAGTCTTGGAAGATGAACCCAGAAGGCGAACGGACGGAAGTGCAGAACTCGCCAGCGTTTCACAATATAATCTGTTATCATCTTCCACGTGTTTGTAAAACCAATCATGTAATTGTAATAAACGATAATCAAGCAATGTAACGAAGACTTTATTTCAACAAGACATTAAATATGGCTGATGAAGACTATCTAAACGCTCTGCCAATATCTATCCTGTCCGTCTCATCCTACATATTACAAAACTGTGTTGTTCTTAGGAATACAACACTATATTTTAATTCGTCATAAATTGATTTAAGTTGTTCAGAGTGTCTCCACAAATACTCGTAAAATTATGATTTTGTTGTATACATGATGTTTTTTTCGTGTTCAATTCGTAACTATTTTGTAGTTTAGATTGATTCTAAATCTAAGACATGTTTTATGCAGGAATTTACCATATTTCGTCACGAATCTGCTATAGTTAAATAAATTAGTCTGCATGGGCGGAGAGTGCTGAAGCGTGTAAAAAGTATATTTAGTCTATTCGTAGAAAGAATAGACCATATCTATCTATCTCAGTTTTCTGTTTACGTTTTCCTGAATATCGTCATCGTTACGAGACAGTAAAACCTCCTTTTTCTCTGCGATCCTTGTAGCTTTGACCGGAGCGCTGAAACCTTCATGAAGGAAATGTCGCTACGGAGCGCTCGTAGCCACCAAGGTCGTTATAACATTCGTAGCAATATCATTTGTACTTTTCAAACAAAGCTACATCTTAATTATTTTTATTAAAAAGGTAATTTCATAGGTATATAAGTTTAGGTTTAAACGTAGATATTTTATGAATAGTATAGTTTCATAAATTAATTAATAAAGTATGTTTTTTAGGTCAACTCCTAACTTATTTTATGGTAGATCTTAGAACAATGTAGTCCGGCTTTCTCGCTATTTAATCTATATGCCGTTAGATATTTAAAGCGGTATTTAACGTCTTTTAGTAACTCAGTTCTATTTCTTTTGTCATATTTAAAAGTTAAGAATTGAGATAGCCAAACAGACGGATCAGAGAATGAATAAGCCATATCTATCTATCTCAGTTTTTTGTTTACGTTTTTGTGAATGTCGTCATGGTTACGAGACAGCAGAACCTCCTCTTTCTCTCCGATCCTAGTAGCTTTGACCGGAGAACTGAAACCTTCATGAAGGAAATGGGCGCTACAAAGCGTTCGTAGCCAAGGTCGCTTATGATATTCGTAGCAAGACTAAAATTAGTGGTGGTTGTATAACAATAAGTTTCATTTTTCACTTAAATAGTATAATATACTGAAATAATTATTATTCATCAATTGTAATTCTGTAGGTAAATTCAGCTATAACTTAAAAATTGTAATAATGTAGGATATGAAAAGTCGGAGGTAATTAATTTTTAAAGCTTAAGCAGAAAAAGGCCCTAAATGTTTTTTTTTTTTATAATTTCTGATAGATTTTGTTACCGTTCTTTTTATTCATCAAGTTAATTGACTTCCGAATGTCAAAATTGACAGTGGCGTTTTGTTTTCAAACATTGTGAAGATACCATGTTTGTAAACAAAACACCATCTCACTTGCGCAGCTAAGAACGTCGTGTTAATCTATCTCTCTCTCGAGTACTGTAATATTTATGTAGGTTACCATGGTAACGAGACAGCACCACCTCCTAATCTTCTGTTATCCTAGTAGCTTTGACCGGAGTTCTGAAACCTTCATGAGTGAAATTGCAGCTACGAGGCACTCGTAGCCGATTAAGGTCAACCATAACATTCGTAGCAAAAGTAAACTTATAAGTTTATTTTTTTTTCTACGACAAAATATTTTAAATAGTACCGTTTTGATGATCTTTAATTTAATGGTGAAAGAAAAACTATGATAAAGAGAAGATGTTGGTGAACATATTACAATTATTAGTTATCATAATTTCTGTAGTAATATTACTTATTCAAACCGCCTTTCATCATTTAAATACGAATTGTAAAATTTACTGAAAAACTGATTAATTTCATACCAGAATCAACTTCTGTGCTTTAATTTAATTTTAATGACGTATAAGAAATAGTTTGCAATTAAACTTTTCACAATGTTTGCAAATAAACCTACGTTATTTCACTCGCACAGCTAACAGTGCTGAATAAATCTTTCTCTTTCTTGCGTACTGCCATGTTGGTGAAGGTTGTCATGGTTACGAGACAACAGCCTCCTTTAAATCTGTAAGCCTAGTAGCTTTGACCGGAGAACTGAAACCTTCATGAGGGGAAATGTTGCTACGAAGCGCTCGTAACCGACCAAGGTCAAGAACTTTCATAGCAAGAGTAATAAAATATCGAAACGTGGATTTCTTCTAATATTATATTAATATGACTATGCTGCAATATTGTATGGTAATTAAATTAACTCAGTAGTGTTAAATGTGTAAGTAATGACAGCAAATGGTATGGATAAAATGTAGGGAAAAATAAATTTAAATGTCCGAGTTCTAAGGGCCCATGTCCAATGTATTTTTATTATTCGAATATTAAAAAACTTTGCGGCCCATGATCATATCTTTCTTTGATTACAGCTTATCAACTTTAATTATAACAAGTATAAAATAACGTGTTTTATGGCCAAGACTTGTGTCAATCTTCAAAACAACTTAAATTAAAAAAGCCTGTAGCTGTTTTTTTCTAAAGTTCATTGACATTGATAGCCTGAAATTAGAATAACAGAATGATTCAAAATAAAGCTTTGCCGTCGCACTCACACAGCTAACAGCTCTGAATTATTCTATCTCACTCTTGCCAACCTACTGTATACGTAATACATACGTTGGTTGCCATGAATACGAGATAACACAGCCTCCTATATCTCTGCTATCCTAGTAGCGTTGACCGGAGCGCTGAAGCCTTCACGAGGGATAATGTCGCTACGGAACGTTCGTAGTCGAGGTCGTTATAACATTCGTAGCCAGACTTTACGTACTACGAAATACACCGAATACTTTTGAAACCAGCTTTATTCCTTACTACTCCTAAAATTTATATCATCTCTTATACGAAATTATGTAATAACAATATGTTATTTTAATCAACAAACATTACTTAAAGCTTTATAAAAAGATTTTTGATACAAAGCTCAGAAAAATACTTTATTTATTTAACCTGAACATATTATTATTATTAAACACCAGTTATCTTATCACTACTCAATTTTATTAGTTTAAAACTTTAAGTAGTTTGAAAACAAACGCTATGCATCTATCTTACTTGCACATCTCAAAACTGTATAAGTTCTTCTCTTTCTCATCTGCTGTTTTGTTTATGAAGGTTGCTATAGTAACGAGACAACGTTGCCTCCTTCGAATTTGCTATCCTAGTAGCTTTGACCGGAGAACTGAAACCTACATGAGGGAAATTGTCGCTACGAAGCTCTCGTAGCCGATCTCGGTTTTTAAACAAAACTCGTAGCTTGAAATTAACATATTACGTACAATGTGTACACATTTATGTTATGAATTTAATTTTTAAGCTTTTTCTAAAAGTCATTGGTAATAAGTTTATTCTAACACTAAAATATAATTATAATTATGTTTATTTTAAATTTGTCATCCAGAGTTAAAGGGTTATTTTTTTATCAATTAATGTCGCTCAGTCAATATCAAATTTAATGAGTATATTTGCTTTAAGTATGCAATAAGATTAATTTTCTTCAGTAAGAATGAAATACTTTAGCATATTTTATCATTTTAAAATACAAATAAGTATTTACACAATAGGTACTTGTATGACTAAGAGTTCTGCAGAAATGTATGAACAATTTAATTATGGTTATTACACTTGCTCAATTTGCCTTACAGAATTAACTGTCAAGTTCAAAACTACATAATATTAAATATTTCTAGTTTTTATATTAATTTTATACCAATTTATTACTTTTTGATTACTTATTTATTACTTATTTAATGTTTTATAATATACTGACTACCACATTGTTTCTATATTTAGTGAACTTCTGCATGTATGAAACAAAATAAAGTCACGCTATCCCATTCACACAACCAATAAATCTGTATATATAAATCACTCTCTTTCTATGTCCTGTAATATTTCAGCAACATAAGGTAACACAACCTCCTGTTTGTCTGCGATCCTAGTAGCTTTGACCGGAGAACTGAAACCTTCACGAGGGATATTGTCACTGCGGAACGCTTTTAACCGAGGCCGTTATAAAATAATATTTAAGGATAAACGGATGATTATAAACTTTGCTACAGTTTATTTGTTACAAGAATGTTTTAAGATTAAGTTTATTACTTGTTTCTCTTCTCACAGCTACTTGATAGTTGGGTTTTAATTCGTATAATTGTCTAGCAGGTTTTCATTTTAAGCAAATTATACTATTATACTTCTATAACTTCTAAGTTGGATCTTAAGCTAAATAAAATAGACAAGCGATTTCATTTAAAAATGAAACCTCCTTTTTGCACCAAACTGCTTATGTAACTCTCGATCAACTATTCAACTTACATAAATGTAACTAACTTCTTATAGTTTATGCAACCCTACTTTTGCCAGGCATCCAATGACTCCTACAAATTTTACGTCATTATAGGTACGATTAAAACTAGTTTTACAATAAAAGTGGTGCTGTTTTAGATGTGTTCTATTTAAAGCTTGTAAAAGCTATTTCATTCATTCAAAATTACAAAACCAGCAAAACCTTAAAGTAAACAGAACTTGTCGTGTTTTTCATTAATTCATTGTTTTTTGTGGTACTTTGGATTACTTTATTGTACTATTTTTGATAAGCCTGTATAAGATCCCACTACTGGGAAAAGGCCTCCGTTTTCCAAAAAATCCTATCCATCTATTTTATAAATATTTCAATATTCACTGTTTAATCTTTAAAACTCATATTGTTTGAAGCTTAAGTTTAAAACACGTAGAAACTTATACGTTTCCCTTCAAACTTTCC
The DNA here is from genome assembly GCA_941860345.1 of Chrysodeixis includens. Taxonomy (NCBI): domain Eukaryota; kingdom Metazoa; phylum Arthropoda; class Insecta; order Lepidoptera; family Noctuidae; genus Chrysodeixis; species Chrysodeixis includens. The sequence continues at coordinate 2,649,410 of OW796092.1, forward strand.
CTTGTAACTTAAGCTCCACCCCTAATTTTCTCGCTCGCTCGAAAGTTCACCTGTCCTTTTTTAATTTCCACGACCATTGAAAGCTCAACAACGCTTCACTTTAATGTTACCCTAGTACCTATGACCGGAGGACGAACCTTTCGATTGCCACGGTCACCGTTACGAAGTTTCGTAGTCGTCGTCCACTTTGTGGCAGATAGGCTATCACAAACTGAAAAGCATGAATTATTAGTCTGTAAAACTGAAATCGTACGTGATTTAAATTAACGTATTTTTCTTGTCACCTACATAAAAAGTCGGCCTATAGCTTTCTTTCTATGTTAACTATGTGTAGTACGTTCTTTTTATTCGACTTTAATTAAATATTTTAAAACAGTAATTCCTGTCAAGAAAGCTAACTTCTCTCCCTGAACTAAAACCTTAACCTTACTTAACTTGTTGTAGTTTATGCTATCCTTGTACCCAACCGTTTGCCAGGCATCCAGTGACTCCCACAAGTTTTACGTCATAATAGACGATAACAAGCAACAGGTACGATTTATTTGTATAAAAGTTGTTTCAGTTATTCATTATTGTGTTATTCGGGTTTGTGATATAAGTTCAATCTTAAAAATATTGATATTTGTACATTTATAATTATCACAGAAAAATTTATTTTTATATTATAGCAATAAGTTTAACCAGGTATTTAAATGAAAATAAAACACAAACCATTTTTTTTACCGACAGTTTGAGGGTTTAAACTTTTATAATTATTTTGAAAAGGTAATTTTTTGCGTTTCCCTCGCAGTTGGCACTGTAACTTAAGCTCCTTCTCCCATTTTCTCACTCGCTTGGATGTTTGCCCGTCCTTTTCGAACCCTACTTTTGATTATCACGACCTGTGAAAGCTCGTTACCGCTTCATTTTAATGCTACCCTAGTACCTATGACCGGAGAGCGAACCTTTCGATCGACATTGCCACGGTCACCGAAGTGGCGCTGTGATATCGTCATACTGCTTGCTAGCTGTGATGTATAAAATGTGAAACGCGAGATGTGTGTTTTCGCGTTTTAGCGTTAGTTATTGACCACATATTAATTTCTAATAAATAAAATGGTTTAAACCTAGCATTTTTGAAAGTTGTCCTTCAAAAGACTTAATCTCAAATGCTGCTCACACCCGAACCACTGACAAATAAGCCCGATTACATTCGTTCTTGGCGATCCTAAGCAAAGTTTAATAAATGAGAATCCAAAGTTATGTTATTGAAGTGTTAAAAAATAAATTAAAACCATATTTGGGGATAATCTCTATTCTAAACTGAACGTCCTTTTTTTTACTCAATTGTTTGTAAAATACCGGGGTTGTGTAAACTTGCCACTATTTCGAAAGTTGTGTGCAACTCCTGTTAGTTTATGCTATCCTAGTATTTACCTTTCGCCAGCCATCCAGTGACTCCCACAAGTTGTACAGACAACCAAACTGGTATGTGCAACAGGTGCAGTATGAAACTAGTATCAATATTGTTGGATAAATCGTCTATGTTATTTGATTTGTAAAAGTATCAGTCAAATAGAGCGCTGTTAAGTTTTCTAGATATTTTTGTACCACACGTACTTTGATAATGTTTTAATGCCCATGTTAAATATCGATTACATTTTAAATGATTCTGCAAATCGTGACTTAAAAATATATATTTTTTGTCAAACTTTATGTTGGATAAAAACGATATTCAACCCTATGCAAAATGTACAAGACTTAAAAAAATATTATTTTTTATGTTTTAATAAGATAAATTTTGATCACTTATGAAAAAAAACAATTGTATGTTTTATTATTTACCAGACTCCAGTCTACTTTGACCTCGTCTTAAATACACATGTAGCTTTCATTTACCATAACATTTCAAGTTTCACGTAGCCTCTGCTTGTTTATGCTATCCTAGTACTTACCTTTCGCCAGGCATCCAGTGACTCCTACAAGTCTTACGTCATAGGTGACGATAACTTAATGTGCAACAGGTACGACATTGTGGAATTATTGTTGTAATTATTATAATTCTTGTACCATATTACTTACTTACTATCTTTGAAATTATTGGAATATTCATACCGTAGTACTAAAGCTATCACAAAATCGAGAGGTTTTATTCTTGAAACTTTTTTGTTTATGTACACTTACCAAATTGTCTTTTATTTTTTACTTGCATATTTCAATACAAATATCTAAGCCGGTCGTGTGTTTTTTTACATATAATGCATTAATCTAAAGCTTTTTTCACCATTTATGTAAAAAAAACCTGAAAGTTTTTTGTTAACCTTAAAGCAAATTGTAAAAGAAAACATTACCCAACTTAAACTTTGTAAGTATAAAGCTACGTGCCTTCGTATAAGCTCAAGCTCCGCCCCTAATTTTCTCACACATTTAAAAGTTCACCTGTCCTTTTCCGACCTGATAGCTTTTCATTTCCACGGCTTTTGAACATCGGTACTCCTTTATTTAATGCTACCCTAGTAGCTATGACCGGCGAGCATGCCTTTCAATCGACATTGCCACGGTCACCGTGATATGGCCGGCTGGCGGTGCTGTAAAAATCTGATATTAGCTTAACAACTATGCATATTTTTAACCCACTTCAAAAGGGAAAAATATTTCATCCAAATCAACCGTATATTTTTTTATTTAAGGGTCATACTCAGTTACTTATTGTACCACGCCTAGCCATTAGGTCCACGACCTTTACTTAAATTGGTACTTTTATTCAGTTAACATAATCCGTCATAATCCTAAAAAAAGCTTTTATTCTGTGAAAAATACCAGTGTAAACAATTTTTTTCCTGTAGTGATATTATAATCAGATTACTCGTTGGTATAATGCTATACTCTGGTTTATTCTAGTTTTAATTCGGATTTACTCTAGGGTAAAATCTTGCACCATCTTTGTCGAATTCAGGCAACTAGTATGTAAAAAATTATAACCTTAAAAAAAATTACGTAGCGCCATCTTTCCGCGTTAAAAAGAACCTCCTGCAATGTCTGTATAAACTATGCTCATACGATTTGATATTTTATTTAATTTAATAATTAAAAAAGTCGTTAAAAAGCAAATGAAAAATGTTTAACATTTTTTTTTTCAATCAGCATTGCTACGGTCTTAGTCGGTGGCGATCTATAAGTGTAGTCTGAAAATTTGAATTTCATCTTTCTGATTGATTTTTAATATCTAGAGGTTAAAAGTGAATGATAATGATGCATTTCTAAAATTGACTTTTGAAGAGCTTGAAATACTAATCTAATGATTAAGAAACAAATTTTGATGATCGTTATTGGTTTACATTGATTTTGTTTGTATATAAAACCTCTCACTCTCTCTAAACAAGTCTACTAACTTAAACACTCTTGAACTTTTCATGCTGTTTGTAACTTCTGCTTGTTTATGCTACCCTAGTACCCACCTTTCACCAGACATCCAGTGACTCCCACAAGTTGTACGTTAGATGACAACCATGCAACAGGTTTTATTAGAAAGTGGTTGTTGTGGTAATTATTGTATTTATTTCATTAATTTACGAGAAATAAAGTAAATGGTATTTTTAGGCTCACAAGTCCAACACGCAAAGGCAGATGTGATGGGGCGGACTATTGAGCCTAAGTTGTAAGTTATACTTCGAATATTATGTTCTGTTTTGGTTCTTAAGACAATTATTTCAAATGTTTTTTGTAAGCAAAGCTACTTTAAATGAATATTCAAATGACTGACAGATTATGCAATGATCGTATTTACTTAATAATGCACAATACTCTCTCTCACTTTCTTAACTATTCATATTATTGTAACTTTTATTTAAATAAATATTCCTTTGAATCAAGTTGTAAGCAGCTTCTGCTTGTTTATGTTACCCTAGTACCTGCCTTTTGCCAGAGACCCAGTGACTCCTACAAGTTTTACGCCATGTTTCCACAATAGTAATGCAACAGGTATTATTGGATACTAGGTATTTGTTTTATTTCACGGAAAAACTTAATATCTGGACCAGACCCAACACACAGAGGCTTTGTAGAAATTTAAAATCTAGAATGTGATGAATAAGGTAGGTGGCGGCAGCGCGGAACATTAAAATATTTTTCTCTGAATCTGTAATGTGGAATGTGAGCACGTAAACAACGACTACAAGTAGTAAGTAACAGTTATACCACGAATATTTTTAATGAAAATCAGTCGTGAATATGTTATACTAATTAAAAGAAACATTTATTTATTTCAGTGTATTAATATCGTGAAATTCTATAGACCATTATAATAACCTCTCAGATATTCAACATACTGTATTTTCCATGAAAACAAGTTGCACGTAGCTCTTTTCAGTTTCTGCTACCCTAGTAATTGCCTTTAGCCAGACATCCAGTGACTCCTACAAGTTTTACGTCATTTTTGACAACCGTTCGTGCAACAAACAACAGGTAGAATTTGTGATCACGAAAGTGTCGTCTTCGATGTGTCTTCGATACTATTTTTTTAATGATATTTTTTACAGGTATAGGAATAGTCAGAGAAAAGCATTTAATTTTATTATAATTGCATAAATGCACAGAACTGGTTATTGCGTAATTTTATCAATAATACTGATAACTACGAAATTAAATTTATTGATTTAAATATTTGTTTCGCTATTTTAAGAATTAATTTACCTTGATTACAATCTATACCTTTGAAAACAATCTTTTTTTTTTCTAATTAATTGTCAAAAAGAAAATTCCTCAAAACATGGGCTACGAGTATGAAAATGTCTCTCATACAACTTAAGCTCCTCCCCCAATTTTCTTACTCACTTGGAAGCTTACCTCTCCTTTTCTTACTTTGACTACCACGGCGTTTTAAAGCTTGCTACCTCTTCCTTTAAATGCTATCCTAGTACAAATGACCGAAGAACCAACCTTTCGATCGACATTGCCACGGTCATCGCGGCGGCGCTGTAAAATGTTCAGAAACTCAAATTGAATGACATTTGCCTGCTGCAATTGTTAAATATAAAAGTTTATACAATCTGCTCAAATTAATTGAAAACCTATTCGCTACGCTGTTCAAAAACAGGATCATTTTGACTATACCAATATAATAAAAAAACTTTCGCACATGATCATTATACTGTTTTCATTATAATGTAGCTATACCACAAACTTAAAGTAATAAGTTTAAAATTGGTCTGTGTGGACTGCATTGACTTCCCTTTTAATTTATAACTACTCTTCAAGATGAATATTCCGGAACTGTTCAAGTTACATGAAACTTCTGCTAGTTAATGCTACCCTGGTAGTTACCATTCGCCAAGGATCCAGTTGACTCCCACAAGTGACAAGTATGTGCAACAGGTACAATATTGTGTTGTTATGGACTTTCTCAATATAATCTTTTGTTTTGATAAAAGTATTGATATTATTTTAAGATCTTAAAGTTACACTCGACAGCACCCCTTGATTCGTATACCCTGCCTATACGACAAAGCTTCATTTCAACATACAAAAAAAACATGAGTTATTTTTCGTCATCATTAAAATTAAGATTGTTTATTACAACATATTATAATAATATAGACAATCGACACTAAAAGAAGGTTCTAAAAACCATACTTGGAAAAGTAGTTTTAGCCTCTTCTAATTTCCAAAACAGAAAGTTGTATGTGTAGCTTGTACTAGTTTATGCTATCCTAGTACCTTCCTTTCGAGAGACATCCAGTGACTCCTACAAGTTTTTACGTCATTGTGGACAAACGTAACGCAACAGGTTTATTATAAAAAAGTTATTATTGTATTTATAATTTATTACTTCCTAGTTATAAATTATTATTCAAAAAAATTCGACACTTTTTTAAGGCTTACACACAGGGCAGAAGTCCAGGCAGAGACCTAATTCAGAATTTTAATGTAATTTGCGATTCGGCGGTATCACTCTGGTACCAGGGATCATTCACCCCTGCTTTATGGGAGAACAGATATGAACAATATAGCATGTAGAGTTACTGATTTTAGTTTTAAAGCTTAACCTAACCACAACTAAATCTGATGAATTAAATACAAAGTTTGTTTTCCACCTCAGTTTTAAACTTTGTCACTTTTACACTTTTTTACACTCGCTGGAGTCGGCATAAAATCTCCTTTTTGATAAATAAGTTTCAAACCTCATTGATGATTTTTTAATAGTCTGCGTTGATACTGACATGTTGGAAATTGACAAACGAGATGCTTGATACCAACAACAAAAATATAGTTTTATGCAAAGTTTTCAAGATGTCAGAAGAGTGTGTAATTAATAAATTAAGATAAAATTTGTGATTGTGGTGTAAGAATATTGGAAAAAGTAAGAATATTGTATGCTAGACAGAAAACTGAAAAACTTGTTGAGTCGCTTATTTTCTCTCGCTCTCTCAACTATTTTACTAGCTTTATCTGTCATGAAAACAAGTTTTATGAAGCTTCTGCTACTTTATGCTACCCTAGGACCTACCATTTGCCAGGGATCCAGTTGACTCCCACAAGTTTTACGTCATGGGTGACAAGTCCGTGCAACAGGTACGATTTAGTATTATGAAAATTAAGGTTGGTAAAAACAATTATAGATTCAATAAAATTGTACATGCCTTTACGAGGCTGTAACTTATGCTAAGTTACAGCCTCGTAAAGGCAAAGATCAAGATTTAATTTCACAAACTGTTTCATGAAGATTTCATGGAAATTAAAATGATGCATAGAATAATGCTAATTTATCCTCAGTTGAACATGCATCAAAGTTCAGACTTTGCCCTTTCACTCTTTGCTTGTCATTCCTACAGGTTAAACGTGGGTTAAACTTTCCTTGAGAGCAAGTATCGTACTGCTCCTGATAGTTTATGTTACCCTAGTACCTACCATTTGCCAAGGATCTATTTGACTCCCACAAGTTTTACGTCATGGATGACGACAACAGACTGTAATGCAACAGGTATTATGAAAGTCATTATTTTGGTATTGCTGTAACTAACGGAGAAAATTATGGAAAAAACATGAACTTATTTAATGTATTATATATTATTACGTGGAGACATAGGTCCAATACGCAAAATCCTCCTACTACTTTTTTTATGTGACGTGGCATCCAACCCCTGCTATAAGAGAGTTCTATAGATATAAATTTATGAAGAATCTATGCACAATTATTTGATTTTGTTCTTAAGGATGCTTAAATATGATACTTTTAAAGTTGCCCTTGCAAGAAAGTAAGTTAAGCTACTCCCACGATTTTCTCACTCTTTTGGATGTCCACGAGTCCTTTTACAACCGGTTTGTTTTCTATCGGCCTTTGGCAAGCTTTGTCAAGCTCACTATCTCTTCGTTCTAATGCTACCCTAGTACCAATGACCGGAGGACGAACCTTTCGATCGGCATTGCCACGGTCAAGCGAAGCGTGGCGACCCTGTTTGTTTATTCGAACTTTAATTTTCCATGAAAACAACGCTTCTGCTAGTTTATGATACCCTAGTACCCACCTTTCGCCAGGCATCCAGTGACTCCTACAAGTTTTACGTCATAGATGACAACATAAGCAACAGGTATGGTATGCTTTAAAGAAATTATTTTTGCATTTATTTTAATTGACCGGAATTCTTTATGGAATTTCTGGTCCTTTTATTAAAGTTACATGGGCATGGGTGTTACAAGCAGTTGAGAATTTTAATTTAAAATGTAATGGGGTGGTGATCTACTAGGAGCTATAGGAGAACAGACATAAACAAACCTAGTTAGATGTAGAACTATAGGTACTACCTGTAATACACATAGATGACAAAATAAGCTCCTTAGATTTATCGGTAAACTATAAATGAGTCTTAGCTTTCTTTTATCCTTTTTAGACTCGCATAAATTGTTTATATTCGTAAAATAAAACTATCGAGTACTTAACATACTTTTGACACTCTAAACCTTGACTATTACAGAAATCCATTATTACCTACTAATTTGTTTTTATAAAATGTTACATACATTAAGATTTATGGAAGTCCTACACTAATTTTCAACTTAACAAATTATGATAACAAAAAGTTTCTGGACATAAGCTCAAGATTTTGCCCTTGCAAAACTTAGGGGTAACTTAAGCTTCGCCCCTAATTTTCCTACTCGCTTGGAAGTTAATGTGTCCTTTTCTAACTTGAATGCTTTGGTTTCCACGGCCTTTGGAAGCTTTTTTACTCTTCACTTTAATGTTACCCTAGTACCTATGACCGGAGTGCGAAGCTTTCGATCGGCATTGCCACAGTCAGCATGGCGGCGTGGCGGCGTGGTGGCGCTGTCGCGCTATCAAATAATTTTTAATTTCGCCAAATTTTGCAATAAAAAAGCATCACAGCTTTTTTCTGTCCTATCTAATTCCCAAATCTATAAAAAAAATATTTATACAGCGTAGTTATACAAAATATATTATTTATTTTTTTTTATAAGAAAATGTAACACATAAAAATAATTTATGACGTTCATTATTCCTACTAACTTGGGTGTGTATCAAACTCTACCCTCTCGCTTCTTTAACTCTTCAAACTTAAATATTATTCCGTGAAAGCAAGTTGCACGTAACTTCTGCTAGTTTATGCTGTCCTAGTACCTACCTTTCGCCAGAGATCTAGCTGACTCCCACAAGTTGTCATAAATGAGTGACAAGTGCGTGCAACAAGTGTGATTTAATTTTATTATTTGTATCTATCTCCCTTGTTACTTAAGTTGTGTGTTAAGTAACAAATGCTTATTATATAAATTGTTATCTTTGTTTATCAATAAAATTATAAAAATCAACAACTACAAGTACTACAACTTTTTCAAACAAATTTTAGTTTAAAGCTCAATAAATCGTAAAAGAGAAAATATCTGACATTAAAACTTTACCTCGCATAGCTTATGTTTCTTCCTTTAACTTTTTACTTGCTTTGAAGTTCTTTTCCAACCTGTGTTTTGAGTTTCCATTTCCACGGTCTTTCAAAACTCGGTATCGCTTTATTTTTCTGTTACCCTAGTACCTATGACCGGGCCGGAGACCTTTAAGATCGGTTTTGTCACGGTCACTGTGGTGGCGCTGGGTCGTGCTGTGAAATGTATGTTTTAGTAAACTATGCTTTTTATTTTATTTATATTTAATCCTAAACGAATGATAATTATTTCTTACGTACTTTGTAATATGTAAATATTAAAAATATTAATTATAAAAATATTAGTCTTATTTATCTAAGTAAAGTTTCTGTCACACATTCAACATATAATTTATTCGTACTTAATTTAATTTATCGAATAAACAATTCCATAATTCTACGCAATGGATTTAGATGCAGTTATTTATAAAATATGGAATTTATTGCAAGAGAAAGGTTTAACAATAAATTTATCAGTTTCTTGCAAACTTGACATAAACTGTTTACGTTTCCCCTCGTAGTTTACTCTGTACTTAAGCTCCTCCCATTAATTTTCTCTCTCGCTTGGAACTTAACCTGTCCTTTTCCAAGTTTTACATCGATTTTTGCGGCCTTTGAAAGCTCGCTACCACTTCATTTCATGTTATCCTAGTACCAATGACCGGAGGACAAACCTTTTGATCGTTACCATTTCCACGGTCATGGTGTTGGCCAGTGTTGGCGCTTTATTTTTTTTATTATGAAAGTTGGGCCTTACGCATTTGTTATAAAATTTGCATTTGTATTTAAGCTTGCACACTGGTCTATTAGCCAGAAATAAAATAATGCATCTTTAACTATTTAGAAGTTAGTTTTTAAATGAATGTTAATGAAGTCCATGTTTTAAAAGTGTAATAAAGTAAAATGTAACTTAAAGTTAAATTGGAATTTAAATTAGGCAAATTCAAGTCAAAGTTAATCTAAATGTTTATTAAACCTACTTAGGGCTCCGTACTTCAAAAAGGGACGATAAGATCACTGGTGTACTTCTGACTGTCTACCAAAACCTTAAATTACGAATAAAGAAAAATGAATGTACAAAAATAGCCGGTTTATGCACCAAAAAAATACTCTCAACATTAGTCGAGAGTATTTTTTTGGCCATTAGTCATTAGTCTTCAGTGCTAGACCGGGTCTCTCTCAATCTCAGTACAGCACCGCCTTGTGCCCGCCTGTAAACAATCTCTCTTGGGCTCCATACCTGAAACTGAAATAAACAACCTTCCTGTATCTTATGTAAGCCTGATGCTTTTGCACGAAGCACTGGAGCTTTCCCGACTTACACACGTCACAAGCGCTCCGTGATAGAGGCAAATAGCGCCATCTACTATTTTGCCTTAAACTGAATGAAGCTGGGGCGGCATAAGACTGTTACAAATAAGCCTTTTAGAAAAAATAGCCATATTGTGCATTATTATAAAAGACTAGCTGACCCGGCGAACTTCGTACCGCCTTAGCGTAGAAATGATGCACTAAATAAAAAACAAAATATATATTTTCATAATAGTGTTTATTCCATAGGATTCAACACTAATACTTTTACAAATCGCTATTGAACAACTTGGCAATTTAAAGTAAACACTGAGCTTAATACCAGGCGCGCTCTAGAAAGCAACTAATAGTCTAACCCTTCACTGCTTCTCTCTACTCTAATGCTTTTTGATAAACTATATTTTTAGTTTTATGTTCTGGCGCGTATATAAATAATGTTGATGGTTTTCCGACACGGGAACAGGCGACATATAATTGGCCATGTGAAAAACATGGATTTTCTAGGTTGATGCCACATACACTTAGCGACTGCCCTTGTGATTTATTTATTGACATTGCAAATGCAAGCCGCACTGGAAACTGTAAACGTTTAAAGCTGAATGGCATGTCGTTCGGTATCATAGGGATGCGTGGGATTAAAACATCTTCGCCTTTGTACTTTCCTTTTAAAATTGTGGCTTCGATGACATCTATATATATAAAAATGAAACCCGTTTTCCTTGGTCACGGCATCACACGTGAATGGCTGGACCGATTTCACTAATTCTTTTTTTGTTGTAACAAACTTTTCATCAAAAACTTTTTAACCTTATCGTTGGCGTGGTATCGTCATCAGTTGTTTTTTTTTAAAGGCAATGTTCTACCACACATTACTAAATAGGTTACACAAGCGAGCGATTTTCAAAAATTAATTAGTATTTAACCACGTTTCCGAACAAATTTTGCTCGAATTGAATTAAGTAACCACGTTTCCGAACTCTTCCGCTCTTTCAATATAGTCTATGGCTGTGAATGACATTGACATTCGTTACTCGCGTTTTTTTAAATAATTATGCAAAATTAAATGTTTTTTTTTATTTCTGAGAGATTTTCTTAATATTTTTTTCCGTAAGAACCTTCTCCAAATAATAACAAATACAACAAAAAAAGAATTAGTGAAATCGGTCCAGCCATTCACGTGTGATGCCGTGACCAAGGAAAACGGGTTTCATTTTTATATATATAGATACTAGCTGCTGCCCGCGACTTTGTCTGCGAGGTATTGAAGATGTGTAGTGCTGTACAAAAAGTAAAGCTAAATAACGTTTAATGCCAGCTCCCTAATCCAGTTCTATCCAAAACTAATTTCTTAACTTCCTAATCATAACCTCTAGTCTTACAAACACATTTGACTGTTAGTTAACACTGCTAGTTTTTTGCTGTGGCCGCTATCTTGCACTGATTTGACAATTTGGATTAAAGGGCTTGAAAACGGACGATGGCAAAGAAGTGTGCCGGACTCTTACTGGCTAAACCGCCGGAGTGCTTCTCCGTTTCCTATAGTCCGGGGCCACGGGAACGCTTCAGCAAACTACCGCGAACCCCGAAAGGAGAGCTCTTTTTAAGGGGAGCTTCTTCATTAATGTGGAGCCAGCTTTCTCCAGTCCTTATTAAGAGGCGCGTGGAAGCACCGCGCACGCCGTCTTTGCCTTTATCCAGTACAGTAGACTGCCCCGAAACTACTGCCGTAGGCTATTTATGGTGGTGGGAGGAGGCCCATTAGGCCCTTCTTCTACCCCTTGCTCGTCGGACACGAATCGGGTGGTCAGATGAAGCCTGCCGTGCTCTTTCCACTTTTTCTTTGAGTGTCATCACTTCTTCGTAGAACTTGGTGACGGCACACCAACTAACCGCGGACACTTTGCCCACTCTAAGTGATGTGACATCGTCTGTACGGAGATGTCGCATTCTCACTGGATGTGAGAGGGGTCTGTAGAGCCAAATTTGCTAAATTTTGTTTGCCTACCTACTTGGGTTCTTAGACAGTTGAATGCTTTCCGAAAAGACCACTGCAAGGTTTCTCCGGGCGGCAAATGTTCCTGAGGTAGGACATAAGTAGTAGGTGGTAGATGTCGATCTGCCCAGATCTTGCACTGAGCTCGAGTTGGAGTTTCAATAGTAGCCAGTGTACATCGGAGGAAGCTCTTTTGGCTCTTAAGTCTACCCAAATTAAGACTATTCTAACGTCAGGTAGAGCAATGCTAACCAGGGGGAGAACTTATTGAGCGGGGTTGTTTTTAAACACCTAATTAGATATTATTCGACACGTTTCGTTGAGCTCTGTGCGCTGTGGTGTGGAGAACGGCAAGCGCCGCTCTCCATTTGGTGGATGTATGTACGTGCAGCAAATTATTCCGGGCACCGATCTTTTATTTTCCTTTCTTTCTACCCCTTGACGGACGAATTTTCAAAATCCCGTCTTAGTGCTTTTTTACATTACTATCAAAGTTTCAAGTTTCTAGTTCTAGTAGTTTGAGCTGTGTTACGCACACATAACAAAACATTTATCTATCACACTATCTTTATTATACTTTTACATACGCAACTGCCCTATACCATCGCAATTGGTGCACAATTGTGGTAGTGTATACGCACTATCAAGTCTTTAAAGCCACGCGTTATACAAAACAATATTGCAATCAACAGCTAGTTAATAAAGTATAGTAAATCTTTTACCGTCCAAACTATTTTTTTTTGTTTTGAAAAATACAAAGCTCGTACTTCTCTGACCCGGCTATTTTCATTTCTATATTGTAAGCCAAATAACATGTTAATATTGACGTCAGAACATAAAACCATAGCAACAGTATTTTGGTCGCTACGGTGACATTTTCAGTAAAACCAGTTACGTGTTCTTCTTCTATACATATAATAAAATTCTAGAAAAGTGGTGTTTGTGCACGCTAATCTCAGTAACGGCTTATTCGATTGAAATGCGGTTTTCACTAATATGTTGTAGTAAGCTTCCCATCACATTTAGTGTTTATTTCATGTCAATCGGTTAATTAATAAAAAAGTTATGCCAATATAAAGAATTACCTCGAACATTTGTTAAGATTCTAATATTCTATCAGATTACGTACACGCCTCGCGCCTGCGCGTCCGTGGCTAAATAGTGCGGGTGACAGTTGCCTGTATGACGTTGACGTCTCTCAGTACCACATGACTAGGGATGGACATTCGAAAAATATTTATATCGCTGTCGATACTCGCAGCATACATTTAATTCTCTTTCATTTTGTTATAAAAATTAGTGTGTTATTTAGTTGTGCAGTGTAACTACGTGTATATACCTGTCAATATAAATATTTTATGACTACTTATTTTGACTTAGATATGAGTTTGGACGAATAAAATGTTAATATTTTTCCTTAGCAACTTTTTAACCAATCTTATAATGTTGCGTTGTTTTATCATTATAATTAGACGCTTTTAAAAAATAAAAATTGAACTACGCACGATATACATTTCTTATTCCAGAAACATATCGACTACCTATCCATCGTAGCACTACATCCCATCACTAAAGAAGTCTATCCCGTTACATTATACGCATAACACTTTATTTTTCATTCCATTAAAATTTATTTGAAGATTTTTCATTCTATTAGATTTGATTTGAAGATTTATTTATTATCACTTTATTCATTGTCTCATTTGGATCTTAGCAATAAACCTTTATTTTTAAAGAACACGTAACTGGTTTTACTGAAAATGTCACCGTAGCGACCAAAATACTGTTGCTATGGTTTTATGTTCTGACGTCAATATTAACATGTTATTTGGCTTACAATATAGAAATGAAAATAGCCGGGTCAGAGAAGTACGAGCTTTGTATTTTTCAAAACAAAAAAAAATAGTTTGGACGGTAAAAGATTTACTATACTTTATTAACTAGCTGTTGATTGCAATATTGTTTTGTATAACGCGTGGCTTTAAAGACTTGATAGTGCGTATACACTACCACAATTGTGCACCAATTGCGATGGTATAGGGCAGTTGCGTATGTAAAAGTATAATAAAGATAGTGTGATAGATAAATGTTTTGTTATGTGTGCGTAACACAGCTCAAACTACTAGAACTAGAAACTTGAAACTTTGATAGTAATGTAAAAAAGCACTAAGACGGGATTTTGAAAATTCGTCCGTCAAGGGGTAGAAAGAAAGGAAAATAAAAGATCGGTGCCCGGAATAATTTGCTGCACGTACATACATCCACCAAATGGAGAGCGGCGCTTGCCGTTCTCCACACCACAGCGCACAGAGCTCAACGAAACGTGTCGAATAATATCTAATTAGGTGTTTAAAAACAACCCCGCTCAATAAGTTCTCCCCCTGGTTAGCATTGCTCTACCTGACGTTAGAATAGTCTTAATTTGGGTAGACTTAAGAGCCAAAAGAGCTTCCTCCGATGTACACTGGCTACTATTGAAACTCCAACTCGAGCTCAGTGCAAGATCTGGGCAGATCGACATCTACCACCTACTACTTATGTCCTACCTCAGGAACATTTGCCGCCCGGAGAAACCTTGCAGTGGTCTTTTCGGAAAGCATTCAACTGTCTAAGAACCCAAGTAGGTAGGCAAACAAAATTTAGCAAATTTGGCTCTACAGACCCCTCTCACATCCAGTGAGAATGCGACATCTCCGTACAGACGATGTCACATCACTTAGAGTGGGCAAAGTGTCCGCGGTTAGTTGGTGTGCCGTCACCAAGTTCTACGAAGAAGTGATGACACTCAAAGAAAAAGTGGAAAGAGCACGGCAGGCTTCATCTGACCACCCGATTCGTGTCCGACGAGCAAGGGGTAGAAGAAGGGCCTAATGGGCCTCCTCCCACCACCATAAATAGCCTACGGCAGTAGTTTCGGGGCAGTCTACTGTACTGGATAAAGGCAAAGACGGCGTGCGCGGTGCTTCCACGCGCCTCTTAATAAGGACTGGAGAAAGCTGGCTCCACATTAATGAAGAAGCTCCCCTTAAAAAGAGCTCTCCTTTCGGGGTTCGCGGTAGTTTGCTGAAGCGTTCCCGTGGCCCCGGACTATAGGAAACGGAGAAGCACTCCGGCGGTTTAGCCAGTAAGAGTCCGGCACACTTCTTTGCCATCGTCCGTTTTCAAGCCCTTTAATCCAAATTGTCAAATCAGTGCAAGATAGCGGCCACAGCAAAAAACTAGCAGTGTTAACTAACAGTCAAATGTGTTTGTAAGACTAGAGGTTATGATTAGGAAGTTAAGAAATTAGTTTTGGATAGAACTGGATTAGGGAGCTGGCATTAAACGTTATTTAGCTTTACTTTTTGTACAGCACTACACATCTTCAATACCTCGCAGACAAAGTCGCGGGCAGCAGCTAGTTAAAAATAAAGGTTTATTGCTAAGATCCAAATGAGACAATGAATAAAGTGATAATAAATAAATCTTCAAATCAAATCTAATAGAATGAAAAATCTTCAAATAAATTTTAATGGAATGAAAAATAAAGTGTTATGCGTATAATGTAACGGGATAGACTTCTTTAGTGATGGGATGTAGTGCTACGATGGATAGGTAGTCGATATGTTTCTGGAATAAGAAATGTATATCGTGCGTAGTTCAATTTTTATTTTTTAAAAGCGTCTAATTATAATGATAAAACAACGCAACATTATAAGATTGGTTAAAAAGTTGCTAAGGAAAAATATTAACATTTTATTCGTCCAAACTCATATCTAAGTCAAAATAAGTAGTCATAAAATATTTATATTGACAGGTATATACACGTAGTTACACTGCACAACTAAATAACACACTAATTTTTATAACAAAATGAAAGAGAATTAAATGTATGCTGCGAGTATCGACAGCGATATAAATATTTTTCGAATGTCCATCCCTAGTCATGTGGTACTGAGAGACGTCAACGTCATACAGGCAACTGTCACCCGCACTATTTAGCCACGGACGCGCAGGCGCGAGGCGTGTACGTAATCTGATAGAATATTAGAATCTTAACAAATGTTCGAGGTAATTCTTTATATTGGCATAACTTTTTTATTAATTAACCGATTGACATGAAATAAACACTAAATGTGATGGGAAGCTTACTACAACATATTAGTGAAAACCGCATTTCAATCGAATAAGCCGTTACTGAGATTAGCGTGCACAAACACCACTTTTCTAGAATTTTATTATATGTATAGATAACTAGATCAATAGCGAAACTTGCGGCATGTATAGGGGAATTTGAACTTGCACTGCAACGGGGGCGTAGCTCAAGTGGTAGAGCGCTCGCTTAGCATGCGAGAGGTACCGGGATCGATACCCGGCGCCTCCATCCTCTTCCAGTTTTCTCTCTTTTGACATTCAGATGAGTTTTTTTTTGTGTGCAACATACTATTATACTTACTGTTTTGCCATAAACAGAATAAACACTATTTCCTTAATGTCAATCTCACAAACTCGAAGCTTAATTATGTCTTCTGTTTAAAGTAAAGATATGAAAACACAAAAATGTCGTTATTTTATAAAAAAAATAAAAAGCTGTGTATTTTACATAGGTTTTTTGCGTTATTGACGTAACAAAAAAAAGGCTATTCGAATGTTAAACAACCCCCTATTTTCATTGAGTTTACGTTTATTCTTTTTTATTTTTGTAGAAAACATTGTTTCGTTAGTGTGATAACATCGTTTGAACTTAATGTGCTGTAAGATCTATTACTGTCATAGACGACTGATGTAAAGGTTGTTCATAGCTGTATGCAATACTATCTCTACATTATGCTTTCCTGGTAGACTGCCGTGAAGCTCCGAAGCCTCCCACGGCACCATGCCGTTTAGCCGTGACAGTTAAGTGACACGCGAGTTGGAATAGTCATAACCTCTAAAAATAGGCAAAGAGTCTACAAAATTACTTAAATTTTTTAAACTTTCAAATTAAGTCTAGATGCAGACATACTTCCATTTATTTTTGATACCATGTGTTAAGATATAGGAAACAAATAACTATAAATTTAAAATTAACATATTTTTATGTTATTCACTTCATCATTAATTACAACTTTCAATAATAGATAACAATATCACAGTGTTTGTAGTAAAGTCGTTTTAGTTTCCTTCTGTCCATGCTGTCCTAGTACGTCTGATCTGATGCCTCCCCCAACTTGACGTTTGATTAAATTTAATTAACTTCTTAGAGGGCTTAAAAAAAAGGTAAAGAACTGATAAAAACACGTACACAAATTTTAATACAACATAATGTATAATGATATCGCAATTTTAGTAATATGCTTTGCTTATGAGAACTGTATGTATTTCTATTATTTATTTTTTATAATTTCCGCTATCATAATGACGCTATCATCATTATACATTGTCTCTGTACCACCAGTTTGTGTTACCTATTTACAGTGTTAATATTGTAAGAATCGGCAAAGGTATTCCGAGATGACTTTAAAGTATATTCTTTGCTATATAAATAAAACCTTTTTTTAAAGCTTCAAAAGTTTAATTTCAATGAACTTTACTCTTAACAGTTATGGTGCCCTAGTGTTTGGATACTGTTGCCTCCCCCAACTCGACTAATATCGATCCATGCAGTGAAAAACAACTGACTTTTGTTCTGATAAATTGAATATTTTTTAAGCCTAATTATTGATCCAGCAGACATTTCCTATAACCTTTTAAAGTAGGTAATGAATTTTTTTTCCAACGTATTGTTGTTATTTTGTTAATTGTTTACGTTACCATACATATTATGTCACATAAATCACGGGTTTCTCAAAATACTTAAAATAATATATTTTGTATTTCATTAACTAATTTATAGGAACTATGTCGCTTCCATGTTGCTTCACTCAGCCTAAAATGTGACCACTTCGTTTTTATGCAACCCTAGTAACTTCAGTCGCAGCGCTGAAGCCTCCCACGATGCGTTACGTCACTCTGTCTTCGTCAAAAGACGACTACAGGCTACGACGATTGCGTAGTATCTGGCTACGTTGCTTTCCATAGTTAGTGCACGGAGGTTCAAACTTATACGTAACCGTGAATGAATAAGTGAGTACTGAAGCGTACTTGAAAGCAACCTAATGCTACCCTAGTACATTTGCTTGGTACGCTAAGACCTTTCAGCGTGCAACGTCACCGTCGACGTAATCTTCGATACGATGCCGGCTCGTGGCAGTTGCTACCAGTATTTATTTAATATGGCTCATTCTACCCATTTGCTGTTTTATTAAACTTCATTCGCTATTTTAGAAAAAAAAAATGTTTGATCATCAGTTTTCATTTACAGCGGAACTCCATATAATTAGTTATTTATGCACAAAATATCTTTGATTGTACTCTAACGCTTTCGCGACTAAACTACTTTTATCAATTTAGTATTTGATCAAAGAAATGTTTACGTTCAATTTGTTAATAGTAACATTGACATTTAATTTCTATTTTCCAAGAAGACGACACGACACGAAACTATATCAAAATGTGAGTGTGGCTCACCCACAGCCAAGGCAAACCCAAGCACATTGTGCACGTGTGTGTATACGCGCTGTATTGAAACCTGAAAACGATATCTGTGTGTTTATGCTACCCTAGTACCTTGGCACGACGCGCTGAAGCCTCCCACTACGCCCTACGTAACCGATGATATCGCTACGTAGCGTAGCGTCTCGAACTTATTAGTTACGTAGCCGTAGCATTTGTCTCATTGTTTTACGTTATTTATTCAGACTAAATTGAATTGATTAATTTGTTGTAAGTTTTAATAATAAAGTAAAGTAAATAAATACGGTAATGAAATATGACTAATAATAATAAAAGGGCCTTTGCCCAGCAGTGGGACATATTTGTCGTTGTGAGGCTAATAAAAAAACATGAATAATACGGCAACATTATACATATTGCCGTAGATGTTAAAATTAGCTACGTAACAAACATATGTGTTTTTTATCTAAAATATTAACTAGAAAACCCAGAGGCACAAAAAAATATTGTTCTTTTGTGATTTAATTTAAAATGAATTGATCTTACTACATTCAGTTCAGTGTTCAGACTGACTCCTCAAACTTCCACAAGCCTATGCCTGAAATAATTCTCTTCATTATTATGCTACCCTAGTAGCTTTGCTTCGCACACTGAAGCCTCCCACAACATGCTACGTCAGTGACGACGTCATAATAATATAAGCAGCTACGGTATCGTAGCATTATGTGTGTGTGAGTTACGATAAATTAAGTACTACTAGACTTTTACAAATTGTTTATTCTACCTTAATAATTCTATTGATATTATTTTTCTTATCCTATTCAAATTTGCAATTAGTAAAAACAAGTTGTATGTTCTTTTTTTAGACTAATTCCTTTTTAATAATACTCGTGTCACCCAAATGTTATTATTTTTTTCATATTTTTTGCATATTCGATTAATGGTTTAAATCCTTATTTAAATCAAAAGTTTTGCAAATAACTGTATGCAATACTCTCTCTAAGTTATGCTTCCCTGGTATCCTGCCGTGAAGCTCCGAAGCCTCCCACGGCACCATGCCGTGAAGCTGTGACAGTTAAGTGACACGCGAGTTTTCACAGCCATAACCTCTAAAAATAGCCAAATAATCAACAAAATTACTTAATTATTTAATATTTTCAAACTATCTTTAAATACAGACAGACTTACATTTATTTTTGGTACAATAATAATTCATGTATTTCGAAACAAATATCAGAAAAATTTATGCGTTTAATTATTATTTGCTTCTTCATTAATTATATTATTTGCTTCTTCATTAATTACAACTTCCAGCGAAAAAAAACAATTTTATTTTTTTTGTATAGAAAAGTTGTTTGTATACAAAATAAACAATGAATTAACTCAGCCCAGCAACCCAACCCGTCGATATTCACCGCTGGACATAGACTTCCCCCAAGTAGCGCCACAAACAATACATTCACCGTCACTCGAAAACATAAACTCCTTACATTTATGCGGTCCTAGTAGTTTTCAACAGCGCGCCGAAGCCTCCCACGACGGGAACGTCACTGGCTACGTCACACATAACGTAGACGTTTTCGTAGCCGCTACGTTTTCTCTACGATATCAACATTGTTGTAAGAGTAGATTTAAGAGGTTTTGAGTATTGTGTGATAGTAACATTAATTGTATACATGATTAGTACAATTTTTTTATGTTAATTAAATTATTTGGTAGAACTAATAATGTGATAATTTATCATCTGGTTTCCTATTCAAAATTGAGAAAATAATTTAAAAGAACGATAAGTGCATATTTACCAAGGAACATAATTTTGTTCTGCTACCTCTAAGTCTAGACTACACATCTGATATTTTCAATAACCTTGGGTAAAGGCTTTGCACACTTGTCTCTTGCTGTTTATGTTTCCCTAGTACTTTTCAGTAGCGCACTGAAGCCTCCCACAACTTAAACGTCACTGGCGACGTCATGTGCGCTGAACTCTCACTTTTCATTGAACATTCAGGTTTCAGGCGCAGCGTCTTAGTAGTTTATGCAGTCCTAGTAGGTAGAATTGAAACGCTAAAGCCTTTCCCGTCACTTACGTCATGCTGACTACCAGTGGCGAAGGGTGAATTTTCTTAAAAGGGAAGCCCATCCAAAAATTGCATTATTATCAAGCAACGATAAACAACAAGTACGGATATGTATTTTTGTCTGAACATGTATTTTAGATGAATTAATAAGAGCATTAAGCCCTGTGTAGCTCTATTCACTACTAGAATTATAAACACCCTGAAAATTAAAAAAAAATAAGAGAAATACAGTAATAATTTATAATTTAAAACCTTTTTACAATCAAAATGCTACTATAAGTACAATAAATGAATATCTAACTGATAGACAAATTAAAATGTTTACTATAAAATAAAATGCAACTAAATTATAGAATACAAAATATATAATAGTTGGTGGCCACATAAACATGGACTTAAGTGCATATTATAATTAAAATATGAATATTTATATTGTTGTTAAGTTGCAAAACAGCAATATACAACACTTCTAAATTACTTATATGTATATTGTCAGATTGAGAAGATTGTAATGTTATAACAATAATATACAAATAGTATAAGTACATAAATATAGAAACTATAAACACATTATTTTAAGCCTTCCCACATATATGTATACTATGCTGTGCATATCTAATACTAACTTGTCCTACAGACAGGGACAGGACAGGGAACAGGGACAGGAAATTTTGATCTATATTACTATGTGGAATGAAATAAGATATTGAGTATTGGATCTGAGAATAACAAAGCAAACAAAACATTTTATTTAATTTAAAACTTCTTGTGAGCCAATGATATTTTGTCGTACAAAGAACTGTTGAAATGTTTGATCGTCATTTGTAATTAATTCAAATCATGTCAGGTCTTTTTCAAAACTCTACTTTGAAAAAGATTTTTACTCAGTCAGCAAATAATCTGTTAGGCAGCATTCTACGTTCACTAATGCCGCTATATTATCGAATTTACTTAATAATAACAAAAATAACTACTTTCTAATAGATCTACAAACTAAATCAACAATCTTAGTAATTCTGGCTTACCTAAATATTTATTCGAATAGACGATAACCAAACAATAACACTGAACTGATGTAATTTTGTTTTTACTGCACTATCACTACACTGATCAATCACAAGTAATAATACTATAAGATTCTAAATTATGATACGAATACACCTAATCTAATGCAAATGAACCGGTGAAAATAATAAATAAAACTTTTATAATATTAGCGCGAACGTAAACGTCAGCTGTCATGTTCAGTTGACGTACGAAGTTCATATTGCATCTCTTTCTGGCGTACGCATTTATATTTTCTGTCTTTGTCATAAGCCGCTCCGCACCGGCTTCCCTAAGTCCTTATTGGCCGCGGTTGTTTAATGTGTCAATGTACATAGTGTCTCACTTTTACTCAATGGAGTAAAAGAGATCGCACTATGAAGTAGATGTACTCGATTCCCGAATTTCGTCCCGGCTTACCTTTTAACCGGTAAAGCGAATCGTGAACAATAAATTGCATGCGTTTTGCTCAAAAAAAATGTTTAGGCGTTTATTGTTATTTTCAAGCAAAGGCTATACACGTACATTATTAATTTAAATTATTATAGTTATAGTTGATATTTTTAAATGATACTTAAATAAACTGAATCTTAGTATTTGCCATATTTCAAAAGGGAAGCCGGTAGGAATCGAGTTATATGGACCCTTCGCCACTGCTGACTACGTCATAACACTCCTTAACAAGTTCGTGATTTGTAAGAAAGGCAATTAGATAAGTGACCATTAAAAATAGTATAGAGTAGAACCAACGCCAACGTAGTTATGAAAACTCCCTTAGCTTGTTGTCTTTTCTCTCAACATAAGAAAAAACGTCTACAAATCCCCTATAAAAAAGTAATCAGTATTTTTCTTGATAACCGTTTTTTTTGCGGAAGTGTTACTTATGCGTACCAAGTCGCGGGCAAAAGCTAGAGACATAAATTTTATTACTTATCATGTTAATTTTTTAAGACAGTATTAACCCTCACCCTAATACGCACAAACATGAAACAGCACTACTTTCTATAACCATCAGTCTAACAGTCTACGTCATCAAACTCACCCCTAGTCAAAACTCCAACTTGTTCTCGTTTATGCTGCCTTAGTACTTTGGCTCGAAACGCGGATGCCTCCCACGACTATTGCGTCATCCGTGACGTCACATTTGTCGGTAGAGCCGATGTAGTACGACGTAGCTCGATAAGCGCCATCTATTCAACGAGTCTAGTACTTGTGAAATGTTGAAAGTTCCTTCTAGGGGAAAGCTGAAGCGAGTGTTAAGTGGCCAAGGTAGGTGGCAGCACTGAAAGTATTTTTATCACAAAATAAGTATTTTGACGAGTTGTTAAGATAAGTAATAAACTAAATCAATAAGTGGACGTCAAAAGTGAAAAAAAAAAATCTTGTAAACCTTACTTTTCTTCTTGTTGTCTATCTATTGCTTTATTGTCAAGTACGATAATGAAACAGTTTTTGCACAAGTATTTTATATTACATGTTTAGGTTTGTATTGTAAATACATTATTTTTCTGGTTTCAGTCTATTTAACCAGAACAGAAACTTGTTTCTATGTAACTCCCAAAACATTGTTTTCACTTCCACTAACAGTCGGAAGTGTGCGCGGAAGTAAATATTTCCTTCAGGTTATGCTTCCCTAGTATCACTGGACGCCACTTCCGGCATCGTTGCTACGAAATTGGGCCGCAGTTGCTTGCTACAAGGGAGTCGCGAACTTACTACGAAGACGCATTCGTAGCAACTGGCGGCCTTTTACGAAAAATGAAAGATGACTTTTAAACAAATGTTATTGATATAAGTACCGATGGGTATTTTAAGACTAAGAAATTATGTAAACTTGTTTTATGATAGGAATTGTGTTAGTTTGAAATAATTATGAGCGACCGTATATTTTGAAACTAAAAACTTTTAACATGATAGTGTTTTGACACGGATTTTAATTGAAGTATGATATCTCGTAAACATGCCATTTTGCTAACCCAATCTTAATTTGATAACATGAACCTTAACGTACACATTTTTGCTTTGAACAAACTTGCTACCTTTTTCTTTTCCTGCTACCCTAGTACCTTTGACCGGAGCAGTGAAGCCTTCTTCCGGGGACGTGACCTTTGAACACGTTCCAATTCTCCCACACTCTCATAGCTGTGTTTTTAGTACATCACTATAGTAAAAAAGTACAAAGTCGCTGTTTCTGTCTGTCTGTTCGTTTACTTAAAAAGTTAAAACTACGCAACGGATTTTAAATTGTTTTTTTTTTAATAGATAGAGACTGATCCAAGAGAAAAGATATTTGTATAAAACACTAGCTGATCCGGCAGACTTCGTACTGCCCCGTTCGTTTATACGGGAAAAAGAAAAAGGCTATTTTTAGGGTTTGCCCGGCAATTATTAGATTTTTTCTCACCTTTTAAACCTTCCCTTTTTAACCTAACCTTTTCTAAAATAACATTCAATTATTTACGTTACATACGTTAATAACCTGGTTAATGTATGTCGATTAACACAGAGAAAAATAATTTAACAGAGTACCTAGGAATAAAAATCTGCGAGAATTAGAACACCATTTTAATAAGTCACTTTCCTGTGATATGGGAGCGGCAATGTCATCATTGACACTTACGTATTTCTAAATCTCTACTTTACACATGATGTTGTAAATTACGAAAATGAAAAATAATTCCTGTGCTAAACCACTGAATGGACTTGGATATTTTTTTTGGAATTCGTTATAGAATACCGTAAAGTATATTACATGTAATAGGATTTTATGTCATTAGGTATGATACACCCGTTATAATAATATACGTTATTGCAGACAATATCTTGCGCAATACATTAAACATAGGATCACAATGAACTAAAGTACTTTCATAGTTATTGACTTACTAGCTTTTTGTCTTATTTGCTTTATTATACAACGCAATAGTAGCGCAGTCAGAAACAAGCGTTACAAGTACTACGAGGGATAGGAGCATCTATTTTGACATAGTTACTACAGGAGTCGTAGCTCAGTTGGTAGAGCGCTCGCCTAGCAAGCGAGAGGACCCGGGATCGAAACTCGGCGATTCCATTTCATCATCATCTAAATACTGTTTTTGATTGCTTTTTTTATTCTTCAACAAATATTTTTCTTACAATTAGAAAGAAAATCCTATAGTATGTGTTTGAAGTATGAGACTAAATTTAGATGTACGCTTTATTATTATTATTTATGGTGTGAAGGTGTACAAATAATGAATCTTTGAAATCAAATCTCTTCAGGGGTAATGTCTCTGAAATCTCTCAAATCTATTTGTGTTCTTAAAAGAAAAAACTTTATAAAATCCAATTCTGCCTCTTACTGCCTGTGAAGCCCAAGTGGGTCTGCTAGTAATCAATATGAAATGAGTGTCAGTTAAAATTAACAAATCATTGCAATCATTTATGGACCTCATCCTTGATCAACATGTGTGAAAAAAAATATTTACACTGAGTTTTGATGTGTAAAACTCGCAATGAACAGCGTTAACAAACAAATTACGTAGTTTGTTTTGTCAACCCTTTTTTAAAATCTCCCATAAATAATTTTTTAACCGGCATTGGGCACAGGGTTCAAGCTGCCGGTAGTCAGGACCCTTGAGAGAGGAAGCTCCACAAGATTCACGCCATACTGAGGAGTGCCGCTTTTTGGAAATCTGGATCAAACCCTTGACCCAGACTCCCTACGAAAACTTTCCAAAGTGTTGGTCAAGGCTCTTGGCTATTAGGCCATTGGCAGTCACGACTATCAGTACAATTATAGGGAGAAAGAGTTTACTGCTCAATCTGACATATGTGTACGTGTAAATTCTTAAAACCACATTATCGGGTCTAAAAGACCACAAGACGTCTTCATAAAAATATATAGCGTTATGGGTAACTGAATATGAATCGAATAAATCTCGCTTGACAAGTAAGTATAAAAGCCGTATACAGTAAGCCACCAGACGTAGACTAAACGTCACAAGCAAAATTTTAGTCCGAAAACGATTCCCAAACATCATTTTCCTCAAGAGAATAAGACATACTGTCTAGTTATTTGACAGGCTCACTCGACTAGCTGACCAGGCAGACTTCGTACTGCCCCAACGATAAATAAAAAAAAAGTCGCACCTTTTAAACCTTCCCTAGGCCTCCACGAACAATTCAAGACCAAGATGAGATAAATCCGTTCAGCCGTTCTCGAGTTTTAGCGAGACTAACACGAACAGCAATTGATTTTTATATATAAGATTAGTATTTCAAATTTGCGAAGCTGGGGCAGGTCATTAGTACCATATTTATGATGAAGTCTTTAAAAAAACTTTTTTATATTTTAATACCCACATTTGAATGTTAGAAAATGACCAAAGTGATACTTCTTTTTAACAACCAAATAAAAACAGTTACTGAATTGTTATATCGCATCGTTTGTTGATAAATCTACTCCAATTTATTCAGATTCACGTATATTTAAGCTCCTTATATTTAGAAGACGGTATATCTTGCTCAATATATTATGGAAACTCTAAATAAAGCTTAGGAAGCTGTTATTATTCATGCTTATGAGTACGATAACTGCAATTTATTTTAATGGTCTGTTGTTTTTATATTTTCGTTTTACGTCAATGGTATAGCATCTCTTTTTATGTAAATGTTTTGGAAAACGATCGGAAAAGGTAAACGAGATGTAGATTTTTACAATATTAATAGTATTTTGCTACGACTCTGCTTTATTGTCGGTTGTTTAAAACATCAATTTTTATTCAAGCCATATTAACGTTCAGTGTTACATCAGTGATCAAATTAAACGTTAAAAACAAAATTAAAATGTAAAACTTCCTGCTTTTTGAAGTTGGTAGAAGGAAAGATTCTTCTTGCATTTAATATTCGTATAGATCGAATCAATCTATCCAATTTTAAGGTCAAAAAAAATATTCTACACCAACAACCCTCTCAACGCACTGGGAATAAAATGACATAGCGTTAACAAAAAGTAATTTTTGGGGACAACCGGCCAACATGGCATACCTCCCCAGGGTAGGATCGGTGACATTCTGATACTAACTTTGCGATGAAGTAATATAAAGTTTGGTACAACATTGGAACTGATAGCTATCTGTACCGATCTCAAAGGAGTACAGTTTCCTTTACATACTTTTTTATGTATTATAGTAACCGGAATCATTTCTGTTTTGTTGTGTTTAAAATAGTGATTTATTTGATCTAGATAGGTTTGTGTTATCAAAAAAAAATTTGAGAGTTAATCACAGAATATCCTTCCCTCTATCGATGTTTAATTATAATTTCTTTGTTTTAAATACCGTTTCAACACCATTGCAATCACCAAACATGAATAGAAAGATAATTTTTAATCCTTTGTTCTGTCTAAATGTTATATTTTAAGAATAAATCAATGTTTTACATTATTAAATTAACCGTATACATATTTTAGCAACTACCATAACAATGCTTACGTTAGAGTAATACTCGTAAATCTAAACCAAAAAAGGGATTTACCCAAAAAGTTTTGAAACGTATTTCAACTATTTGCGGGGCTCAATCGGATCAAGGCTGGTAAAGGTGAAAAGAGTTTTTACGGGATAAAAAGGTACAACTTTTTTACACCGTCCGAAATATTATTGAGGTAATAACGACGGGTCACTTTTTTTGAGAACTTAATGCAAAACATTCAGCCTGTTACGCTTACGTAGCTAAAATTAATTTTGATTAAAAACTTGAGACTGGAACATACCTTGTTTATAAGTTATACTAATGTCATACCACACATGCGAAACTAAACGATTGTGGGTTAAGTCAATAATTAACTGTAAGGAATTACTATTTTATTACTATAATCTTCATTTTACTCAACAAAAGTAGGTACTCGTTATCTAATTACATTAAGAAGGCACATAATTAAAAATTCCTTGCCAACTTGCCTCGAATTCATTATGTTTGAGCTTAATTATCAGGATTTTGAAATGAACTCGTAGACTGCTTGTAGGCAAAATTGTTCAACTTCTGAACCAATGTTAGAGTTTGTTCGCTTTAGTTTGTTTTCGGTGATGTCTGCAGTTTAGGACTTTGTGTCGAGACACTGAGTTGCGGGCTGACACTGAATCTAGGAATTTAAATTATAGACACATCGGAAATGATTGTTCAGTAGTTTTTGTTAAGTCAAATAAAATGTAGAGACTCTGGTTCACAAAAAAGTAGAGTTTGTATTATAAATATTAAAAAAAAGGATAATTTTATAACACGTTATTTTGTCTACAATACACCAGTGTCTTGTTTTACTTCAAAACAACTTAATTAACACTTCCGTGATTGTGTAAACGTCAACCTTAAACAATTTTAAGCGAGTCACAAACAAACATACTAATTTAATTTAAAATGAAGCCTACGGTACGTGAGAACTTTGAGAGAGTTTGATGTTAAACTTTATGTTAATGAGATCCTACATACGGAGGATATTATTACGTAACTTAAAACTGCCTTGAGAAGTCTTGCATGTTCGTTAATAAAACATAAAATACTATGAGCCGCCCGTGGTTGGGCCTAGGTAGTTTCCGTGCCCGGTGGAATACGGGAATTAAACATAACCCTTGGTACTCACAAATAGTATTGCTAAAAGAATTAATGAAATCAGTTTGATAAAGTTCTAGTTGACATTTGCAATTAGTAAATTATGCAGGTGTTATATAGATTGGTATAATATGTCTCATTGTAGTAAATGACAGGTTCTAAAATCCAAAAAAAATGAGCGTTTGTTACCATGATTGTTCGTAGACTAGCAATTCCCGGAGAAGTCTAAGTTACTTACTGACGTATGTTTTCTTTTAACAATCTTTAATATTATATTTTTATTCTTTCCAGGTAATATCCAGTTCTTTCTACGCATTTTATAAAACTTCAGGTACCGCTGCAAGCAGGTTAGATTTTTATTTAAATAATAAAAAGCTAGTAAGACAAACAACCTTTAAAAATAATGGATTTACATTTAAAATTCTCTAAAGATTAATTAAATTTGCGAGAGCGTATCTTGAGAAAATCCAAATGTTTGAATTAGCATACAGCAACATGATTTACATATTTAATTATGAGAGGAAGATGAATGAACAGGTTGAGTGTATTTGAATATTAAGCACTGACTTACGAAGGCAATGACTTATGTGTAATGGAATACAAGATGGATGGTCGTAGAACACAGATGTAAAGTACAGGAAAAGTAAATTGTGTTTTTAGTTCTAAACAATAGGTCTCTTATTTTTTTTTTAAGTTTAACGTATCTAGGCATCTGATTTTGATAGCCATTTGTTAATTTTTTTAAGTAATAAGATCGTGGAAACCTGAACGCAATTATAATATGAAAATCTATCCAATAGTGTTGTTAGGTTTTACGTTCTTGTATCTCTGGAAATTATATCATAAACACGTGGTATCGTATACGTTTTCTTGAAAAACCTCTTTTCTTGAAGATGTATGAAAAATGTAGCTAAAAGTAGAATGAGTGGAGCAATCGACAGTAAAATCTATAAAAACATTCCCTGCTAAAAATACAGCATTATTGAATACTTGAGTACTAACATAACAATATTTCACAAGTAACGAGCATCTCCGATAGCAAAGCGACGATCTGATCACGCCGAGCGAACACATCTTAACGAGGATAACAGGGCGTTTACATCATGCGTGTACACAAGTTATTGTATTAAGAAATTGGAAGATAAACGTCAGATAGTGTTTTCATTTTCAAATTAAAAATTTAACTCACTATTTCAAAAGCCTTTATACCAGATGTGAAAGATGGGACTAAAATGTTACTTTAAATTTATTAGTTAGGTAGATATCAAGGCAAACTTTGATTTATATGCTATCTAAAATCACTGATTTAAAAGTTGGTAGTTAATCAACTGTCAAAGTGTGACATCAGTTTTGACTATTGCCTGGTAAAGTCTATAAAAGCTTTAAAACTGGTAATTAAACAAAGACTATCGAAAAGAACTTCCATTGTTTTGTGCAATATGACTCAATTGTACCTCTTTTCCTCAAACCTTCGCTCAAACTCTCTGAAGTAGAATAAATAGTAGTACATCGTAATTATAATTTTCGAGGTTCAAAATTGACCAAAGCTTATATTCTGTAAAGGTTATATTCATCGCGACCTCTAAACACGAGAAGCCGC
This sequence comes from Chrysodeixis includens, assembly GCA_941860345.1. NCBI lineage: Eukaryota > Metazoa > Arthropoda > Insecta > Lepidoptera > Noctuidae > Chrysodeixis > Chrysodeixis includens. Next base: position 2,679,443 of record OW796092.1, read on the forward strand.
TAGTAAAAACTAGTTAAGAAATAACTTGAATACAGGACAAGGGCAGATGTAAGACGAGCTCTTATTAAAATTCCAACGTCGTCAAGTCTGAGTAAACGCTTGCTTGTCATATTGTCACATAACGATATGACTGTACTTGTAGGAACATATTGAACAAAACAAACGTAGTAGTTTGTTGTATTGCATAGTTATTGTGGGTATGACAATGACCGGTTTTTATCCATAACAATGACATTTTGGACCCATGCAACTAGAGTCAGTTGCGTTTTAAAAGTTCCGCAGTGTTCAATAATTATTTTATTCGTTTATTTTTATTCGTATATTATATTACAGGAATTAATAAAATATTTATTGAACACTGCTTTTCAAACAAAATAGAACCTTTTTAATTTCGATTTTGACTACGACTTATTCCTGACTCTAGTTAAGTAGTCTTGGGCAAGTCTAGGACTACTAGAGTACACAAATTCTTTTACTATTAAGAAAATTTGTGCAAATATTAAACGTACTTCATAAAATGCAGTTATTTTCATAAAACAAGGTTCACTGTTTATTTACTTATTGCATCCAGTCAGAAGACCGATATGTAACCTTTAAAACTGTGTCTTGTATAACTTTATGACTGAGGAACTCAACAGCAACGGTAAATACAGCCGAAAAACAAATTACATTGTAATAGAATATACTTCGATCAAGACATACTAAGTGAAAAGAAAATGTAACTTAAAATGCTTTCTAAAGATAGGAAACCAAAACAATTTCGCAGTAACAGGAAACTCAAATCGAATAAAAACTTCATCAACACCGCGATTCAGTTAACACGATTGTGAAGTTAAAAGCTCGAACATTTTCCTTTTTACAAAAATTATCAGTGAAGACACGATATTTTAAAACAGACAAAGATACTATACATTTAATGCAATATATTATTAAAATTACACTCATGCTTCTTCACTGTATTTAATTTTAATATTCAACCGCGATAATTTATTTAGTTTTGTTTGATTTTCATAACGTTTTGATGCTCAGCTGTTGAAAAAAGCCTTTTGTTTTATACATTACGATGACGACGACATCACATAATAATATGATAGCTAATTACATATACTTTTCTTCATCGTTGCTAGATGGACCCAAACAACGAAACGTATTTTATGTTAAAGTTCTCATTTGGGGTTGAGGTTGACTAAACCTAACTTATTCACAGGTACATATTTTTTTATTCGGGGATAAACGCCAAAAAAACCAAGTTGATATATTTTTCTACTCATATCTTGGCCGATTGTTTTTCTTTTTAGACTATGCTTAGTACGATTAATTACATGTCGTGACATGGTGTCGCATGTGTGCAATGCTTATCGTAGGCGGCCTGTATGTCACAAGATAGGGGAAAACTAACGGACTGCACTTTGGTCCGAGGAAATATAAACTGTTTGCTGTTTACTTGGCCAAAAACGACATTTTGTAGAGTTCATACTTTACATTTAAAAGTGGTGATTGGCCACGGCCAGATGTAGACACTGACAGGAGGTAATACTTTCTACGCATCGGTTCTGGCATTGTCTTAAATAGATCCTAAGTATAAGAGATTTTCGGCAAATTTTGTCTGCGTTCTATAGAAAGCATACAACATTGGAACACTGGAAGAAACTTTGAAATAGAGAAATAGCTTTCCGTTCTGTACGCACGGGTAAAATGCCACGGCTTTATTTGGAACTTTGTGTTACCCTCAAGAATGTATTGTCAAGGTCATAACCGCACCTAAAGTATCATTGCAATATGAAATGGGAAAATGCCTAGGTAAAAGAATCATAAACTCTCAGACACATCAACAATTCATCAGAACAGCTCCTTCAATTTAAGGTTTTTTTATTCGAATTCTGACAGTAACGTTACATTTATTGCATCGTTAAACAACTTCATTCCTTTTTGACGTCCCTTCAAGATTTTATTTCACTCGAGTGACAGATCAAAATGTCTCGCATAAAGTGACGAAAAATCTGAAGTAATAAGGTGTCACTTAATTATGAGGGTGTCACGAAATCACTTTTTTGTAGGAAATGTTATAAATCAGCTAAATGTCGACGTTTAATGATACACGTGCATGAATACCTTTTGTTAATTATTTCTTAGTATTATCTTTTCTTATGGAATGTTTCCAAATATAGCATTATTTTGTTTATTCAGAACCGAAGAAATATGCGAAGTTTCCATTTTCAAATCCTGACGTATGAAACGTTTTTCATGAAATTTTGAACAGAACAATATATATTAAAATAACAGTACAGCGTGCATTCTCTTTGTCTGCACACTTGTATATTTGCCAAAAGGTTTTTGGCTACAAGTAAAGGACAACTTTTATTTATAACACTAAAAGTGAAAAACACTTAGGCAAAAAAGCTGTATTTTATGTTACGTAAGCCCTGTCATGTTAGAAGGTTATACTTTTTGTATTAAACCTCCGCTGTTATGGACGCCTTATTCAAAGTTCATTCACCTGCGTTTCTTCAAGAAATACCTGTAATTATCATTTTATATTTATTTTTAGTTCTTAATTACTTCACGTTTTGTAGCTAATTGTCATATTTTCTTAAATTGCAATTCATTCTATGAAGTTTGTATCTCATAGCATTGTTCTAGATATAATACTGTGTTCAATTGTTTACAGTGAGATTGGAAACTAACACCAATACAGCTTTTAAAAAGACTAGGCGATTCCTATGAGCTACCGAGCTACCTACGTAATGTCGAAAGTTCTGTTGTTATGCTCTAGATGGCGCTGACCACACTTTCAAATAGTTCAAATAATTATTCTATAGCAAACCAATAGTGTTAAGTATGTTATAGTATGGGAATATTGTGTAAAAGTAAAGTCAAGAATGAAATTGTCATACACAAAGAAAAATCCTGAAACTTTTCATAGTTTGTTCTATGATATAAAATACTGACACTGTTACAGTTTTGATTTAAAGTCTAGAAGCGTAGCAGTACTAAATTGGCGTAGCAAAAATCGTAGCGGCCATGAAAAGATATAATGTAGCATGACAAGACAAACTACGTACAATCTACTACTATGCTACACAAGACACCGAAACATTTTGTTAGGACGATGAACTGGAGTCCCAACATATAACGTAGCTACATTTATCGTAGCCAATTTCCACAATAACTGAATTGTGAAGAAACCCTTTTAGAATACATATTACTTTAAGTTAAAGTATTTCAGAGTTGTATTTTTGTAAGAACTTGCAGTTTATGTAAACAAAGCCAATATTTGCATAAACTTGTACCAGTGTGATTGGATTTCTCAAGAGCTACGCTGTTTATGTACAAATTGTATTTATTTATGTATATTTTCTGTAAATTGTACTAAGAAGTAAAACATTGACTATACTTGTAGCAAATTAGAATACTCGCAGTAATAGCAAATATCCCATGTTTTTTTTCTTCTTTACAAAAATATAATATGAGAACCGTGTTAGAATGTTCTGTTAAGAACATTATTATTCCCTATTATTTCTTTAAATATAACGAAATGTTTGAGTTTGCAACATTTTAGGGGTATTCTTGTATTAAAATAATAATAATTGAACATTATTATTATTTCAATACAAGAAACCAAAAATTATTCTTAATTACAGCCTTAAACGTCACTCATATCCAAATAACCTTCACTAAATCCCTTATTTCAATATGATTAAACGGCTTTCCTTACTCTCCTTACACGTGCTACAACTCGGATGGAAGCCAAGTATACAACGGATCTCTATAAGCATCTAACTACGATGTTCACTCTCATGCATATCAAACAAGTAAATAAATGACTATCACTTGTACATGTTTATGTACTATCTTACTTGCTTGTACCCGCGACAGTGCTCGTGTGGAGGTCGATTTATTTTTCTCAACATTTTCAAAATTCCATCTAGTCGAAAATTAAGCATACTAACAACTGATACACTTCTTTATGATTTTCCTAATACATACATGTTTTAGGTAAATTACATCCAGACACAGGATAAATGATCAAGCTCATCACACAAGCATTTGTCCTGGGACCCAAGATCTCCGGTATAGCAGTCAGGGTCACGAAATTTATTAGAGTTTATAGTAACTTTCATTCCATTGAACCTGGATAAAAACTTTAAGCATAACCAATAAGCAAACATCGTTATGATTTTATCAACATTATTTTTCATCTTCATTTTGTTAGTATGGATATAATCTGTCGCATAAGATAATTTTATTTATACGTAGAAGTTTATGAAGGCCTTGACCACAGTATAGCGTAAAAAAACGTAATGTTGTATGTCCATGTGTAAAAGAAAATCCATACTGCCAAACCAATATTTCTGCCAACTAAAAGCTGAATGCCTCTAGAATCAGTATAGTATAATAGTAAGCTAGAAAAACGTAAAAGTAATATTTTTAAACTTCATTAAAAAAATCTTAGTTATTCTGAGACACTAATACAAAATTCAATTAAGTAGAGCATCGTAAGTTTCCGACCAGTGTTTAATAAAAATGATGGTGTATATGCGATCTGCATAAATATATTGGTATTGAAATTATTGGATATCAGATTGGATTACCTTTTCACGAATCGGCTCACGTTGAGCCAATCAATTCGAGAATTTACGGATGTAGGATAAATATATTTTTGTATACTACTTATGCGTGAATGATCTTATTTATACCTTTATAAATGTTTGAGGATTCCAAATTCGGTGGGGTTTTGCGTTTAATCAGTGAAATACCGCCCGCGCCGTTCTTCCAGATTCAAAATGAAATCGGTGCCGAATAAACGCAATAGCAATACCGCCGTCAGAAATATAATTCATGATTTGTGTAAACATTATTCCACCAAAAAAAAACAAGAAAAAAGTTGCGGCGTCTTGTTACAGTTGCGCGGGATCCTATCAAGAGTAATACCAACTAGGAAGAAGAATATAATAATATCATTCATTCGCAGGTGTCAACTCAATTGCAGCTGGGCCAATAAGACAAAAGCCAACACGCAGACTAAAATGCATATGAATTAAAAAACAAACCTCACAGAATACAAGCTTGTTTTTTTTTGTAAAAAAGCAAGAACAAAACGGAAAATAAACTGTGGTTATGTAAGATAATTAACTACGTTTGTGTTGTGTGGATTAAGTCGTACTTTTCTCACGCCAGAGCAAGCAGTGTACAATATAATCCAGTGCACATGAAGGCTGGGATTTGTGAGCTGGATTAAACAACAAACAGTATGCCAACAAAAATGTAATGTAGAGTTCGAAAAAATATTTCATCTATACTAATATTATAAAGAGGTAAGCGTTTGTGAGTTTGTATGTTTGTCGGCGCTAATCTTCAAAACTACTGAACCGATTTTAAAAATTCTTTCACTGTTAGAAAGCTACATCATTCCGAATTGCCATGGGCTATATGAAATCACCCTACTTCTCTCGGTTATCTTCAAATAAGGACATTTGTCAAGTAAATCGGAAAAAATTACCGCTAAATCACTTTTATCGCGTACGCTGCCGAAATACTCAAGTATATATGAATACTATGTACTACGAAAATGTAGGGCTCCAATAGACCTACAAAAAAGTTCGCGATGTCCTATATCTATCTTTTAGGGGAAATCCTTGATGAGGCTAAACAGATAAAGAAAAATAAGACATGTTTCCTGAGCATGATTTTAGTACTACCATATTAATCCTTACGTCTAAAACTTACTTTAAAAAAAAGGTCATATCATGGAGATAATATTTGTCTTTTACAGTTTATAAATCGGATGAATAGTTTCTGATATATCGTGAAATTAAAAAGTACGCACGAATATTTTTTATATTTTTGCACACGGCACGCGGCTCTCGAGGCGAGTTGCAGTGAGGGGTGCGGGACGAGGTACCTCGAAGGGACTTGCGATCGCGCGTACCGAGGTGTTATACCCCGCAATAAAATAAATGAAATTTTTACAACTAATATGTTGCTATTTGCAGATACTTACTGGTACAGAACCCTTCGTGCGCAATTTTACTGCGACTCACAGTTTCCGATTATTTAACTAAGTCTATACCTACCTGTAAAATACTGGACTAAAAAACCGAAGTGTGTTAGTGCACTTACTGAGTGTTTTGCGCTTTATCGAAACACATTAAGCGTTAGACTTTTAACGCGAGTGAAACCGCGGGGCATTGCTAGTTCTTTATATTTTTAGACTTAATTAGAGCAATTGCAATTTATGGCAAAGCTAAGACTTATCAAAAACATTGAATACATATATTATTTTTAGGAACTTTATTAAAACTGTATTGAGAATTTATGTATCCTATAGATGAAGAAAATCGTGTCGTTGTGATAGCTCACCGCATACTTACTTTGTATTGATAAGCTCGTACTCTCTTATTTTGGAAATACAATAAAAGAAGTTATTTAATTTATGTTTGATACACCATTTAAGTCTTGTACAAGGCAGCAATACGTTTTCTAATTTACTAAAAAGGTTAAATTCCGATGATTTACTTAAATGAAACACATCTTTAAATAATTCTAAACCCGCTTTCTCAGAATATACTAAAACCACACGACACTTCACATTTCTACAATCGTATTATCATATTTACATCCACAACGATTTACATAACACTACATCCACCCATTTACTATTGAGGTCGGCTCAAAATACCAACATTGTTTTACATAAAACAAACACAGCGAACATTCTAGAAACGTTGATGCGAATCCTAAATAATCCACGTTTATCTGAACGATGCAGGGTCGCTAAAAATCTCGGATGCTCAGAAAACGTGGACTCGGCTTAATGTTCACAAGAATTCTTGTTAGTTTTGTTAAATATTTGCATGGGGATGTGTATTGTTTGTAGGATATTTGAAGTTATGAGATACATATGAGGGTTTACTATGTTAATCTTTACGTATTTCTTTTCTTCTACTTCTAAAACAGTCTTATAAAACTAAAATACGCATAATTGATGATTTGTTACTTTAAGCTGAATTTCGGGGTAGATTTGTCGATGAAGGACAATCTACGAGTATATTCACGCATAACGTATCATAGAGCTCAAGTTATTGGCAATATAGTATGGTCTTGTCAAAATCAAATGGACCAGGAAACCGACACGACAGTCGGACAGACTTCAAGCGTAGGACTAACGCTTTCGCGTACTTTTCTGATAAGATCGTGAAACTGCACTTTCTATCTCCAAACTTCACTAAATATTATTTTTACAAATTACTCTACATTCTAACATTTCCGAAAGATTCTGTTTTGCCATTTTTATCCACAAAACGGATGAATACCTATCATTTACTTAGCTAACTTTAATACAAACAAGTACGAAAGCAATTTCTTCAGAAGGTAACAGTATATTCTTGCATAAATTCTATTCAAAAACAGGACAGAATAAAGAGAAATGTATTTATAAGTCTCACAATACCGCCAAGCACAGATCCCTGTGTGAAGAACATTTTGTATTGATCCCATGTCAAATTCAAACGATACCGATTTGTTCGCTCAATTCTCGAGTCTCAGTTTACAGGGAGATTCGGCACACTTTTGGTTTTGTTAGAGAAAGTTGTATAATTTTTAGACGTTTATATCTTTGTTTATTTAATTTTATGATATATCCAGACTAGCAATGTTTTGTTTGCTTCTTATTTTTAATTTACAAAGATTTTTAACAGAAAAATGATGACTGTGACGTCTGATAGGCGAGAATGGAGAAGAAACAAACGTGTTGGCCGACTCCAAGTAAATGGGATAAGGGCAAGAAGATGATGATGATATTGGTGTTAAGAAGCAGAATCCATCTATATTAAAAAAATATAGGGCACAAAAGGAATTGATATATATTTAATTCATACCACAACTTATGTATGTAAAGTGTAATTGCTAGGTGTAAGTTTTATATCAAAGTTTGTTACTAAAACTTTAACACAATGCCTACCAATTATTAATATAAAAAATAACTTGCTAAATAACAAAAAAAATGTGTTTTTATTCTTTTGGTACCTGAAATAAAAAACGTCATTTACCTTACCTAACATTTACATAAATAATAATGTAAATAAAGTATACATTTCTTGGTAAGTGAGCTTGTCAGCTGTCTATTTCCATTACACACAGATTGGTGGGTGAATGCGATAGGTTTTACGGTTCGTTGGCCGGTCGCCTGCCTTTGTTATGCTAAGCATGCTTTGTTTGGGTTTGCTTGTTTGCTTTTCATTTATTTTTGGGCTAGATTTCTGGGTTTAATTTTGTTAGGAAACCTTTTTCGATATTCGGTGTGAGGTTGGTTAGTTTAAATTTACTTTATGGTAACATTATGTCTCATCAGTGAAGAAGGCAAACCGAGCATAACAATGCACATCTTGTAAGGATACAATGTGTAGTAACTAACTATTAAAGCTTGTATATAAAGTCGAATCTTAAGGTAGGTACACGCGAATGCTCATCAGTCAAGGAGGCAGTATTTTAAGCGAGGATTAGGTACGATGGTAGATGGGTACTTTTTTAAAACTCAAAGATTCGAAAAAAATATGTTGCAACTGAAAAACATATCTTTTCAATAATATGTTATGTTTTATTTAAATCTTTACGTAAAATTACATAAAGTTCATCACCGTAAACAGCACTTACTACACTACCGCTCAAAACGAGTCTACGAACAAATGCTTCGACAAATATCTCTTTACAAGAATATTTCAGTAAACATGCTCACGAATTTCACACACTACCAAGCAAAGTGCATTGGTATTCAGATTGTGATCTCTTTTCTCGTTCCTAACAAAACCAATTTCCCTCAGTATCTTCTAACAACTTATGACGTTATTATGGATGGGTACTGTTCTTACTTCAAAACAATATTTTGTAGATATTGAAGGTAGCTTCATATATTTGCTTAAAGTTCTCGTACGATGTAGATGGTACTA